>CM060944.1:596521828-597771828 GCA_030765085.1 Allium cepa
ACATTGAATCAAAAGGCAATATATGATGTTAAGGGTTGGGGATACACTCACATAAGACATTATGAAGAACGAGAGTGTAGTTGAGTGTGAAATTTCCCTCAAAATTGAATCATAGAAGATTGTTGCATGAAATAGTTGATGAGAAGGAATGACTATACTTATTTATGGAAAGTTTCATTATACAAAGGCATCAATTAGCGTTACGACACATATGCTTGTATAGGTTTATGTTATTCCCAAGTATTGGTAGTTATTGTGCAATAGACGCTCTTGGGTATTGTTGTGCTATGTTATATCTGGGTTAACATTATTACAACAAGTATGTTGCCATTCAGTTATGATTGTTTATAGAGTACCCAATGTGTGAAACCATTTCCATTTGGGTCATAATTTTAGAATTTGGGCGTGTACCATTAAGGTGCGATTCCCGTATCACTTATGAATAGTTGAATGTTACAGATGCTCAATGTCATATTCACTATGTCAGAACATCAATCCATTTATTGATATTTCTATATGATGTTCGTGGTGAGCATGGAGTTTTGTTAATAGATGACTAAATGTCATACTCTAAGTTAGTAGGGCGACGCTCTATTTAATATTGGTTTGCATCTTCTGCTGTACTTTGGAATTGAGTCAATGAGGGCTTTATGTTAGAGGGGATACCATCAACCAGTTATATGTAAAGTGCTTTTTAGAGTATGACGATGTACATAAAGTACTCTAGCAATATGTTAGTTTAATGTACTTCACAAGCATGTTTAGTTAATATAATTTTTGAAGTATTAAGTGTTATATGATTCCAAGTCATTAAGTAAATGTCTTGACTTTCACGTAGTAAGGTACGAAGGTGGTTGTAATGAAAGGCGAGATTTTGCAATTCAGAAGAAAATTGACGAAGTGTTAAGGTTAGTTCTTTCTACTCATCATTTGAATTCAAAGAACTATCTTATTAAGTCAATTTTCCAAAATAGTGATCTTTTATGCATAACTTATTTTCAGTACCTGATGCACGTGAAAAATTAATGAAAAATGCGCAACCTAGTTTATAAGTACTTTATAATAATATTGTGTTCATGAAAAGTACGCCATCATCCATTTGTCATATGTATAAATTAACGATAATGAAGTATGGGTTTCTCCTAAGCTTCTTAACTACAGTCCACTTAGAAGGAAGACACCAGTCGTTATCTTGTTGATTTAAAGAAGGAGTTTAGTAAGGAATGTCAATGGATACGAAAAGGGTTTTCTACTGGTTGAGAATGAAGAAACAAGTAAAGAAGTATTACCTAAGGTATTCGATACTGAAGATATACCAATAATGAAGTTTATATAAATCAAAACTATACTTGGATATTATATGTTCGGAGACACCTCGGTAATATGCAAGGAATGGAAAGTGCCCAGGCTAGGCTTGCATAGAGAGTTCGCGGTGGGTGACATGGTGTAGGTGAGGAACTTGCTACTGAGATATGTTATGTGGGAAAGCTAAGGCTATCAATTGTTGAGCCTCTCCTGATTTTGTAGAGAGCAAGGAATTCAACACGTTTGAGTAGGGATTCTTGAAAAATTGGTGAGTGTCCACACATTCGATTCGTCTTATTTGCAAACATATATTAATGATCGAGTAGTTATGGTAGAGCCTAGTCAGCTTGATGAGGTGAATGTAAAGGACGAGTCTAGAATACTCTGTGGGCATATTCGCATCTTAGAGTTTGATGTGATATGGCTAAAAATGGAGAAATGGAATTGGTCCAAATACATGAGGAGAAGGTATGGAAGGGGATATGTAGGAAACCGTCCACGTTTCCCATCTTGAGTTCTCTTCTAATAAGTTGTCCTTTTAGTTAGTTTGTGGGTTAGTTTGCTTGTATGGTTGTTCGAATTGCATGGTTATTATAGAGAGCTAATCGATGTAGGAATGGATGTATAGATGCTAGGATTGGTTGTATGCACATCTGCATGACATGTTTTAGTTGCTGTGTTTATCTTGTTTAAGTTATACCAGTTTAGTTCTTATTGTGTTGGATAATTATATTATGTGTGTTCTAACTTAGGCTAGATTATTTTATATACATACACACGCATGCATGCATGCATGCATTCATATATATGTGTGTGTGTGTGTGTGTATATATGTATGTACGTATGTATATGTATTCTATATGTATGTGCATTCATACATTCATATGAAACATCCATATCAAAGAGCAGTTAAACCAAATGTTTGGCCTTACACCAAAGTATATTTAAAGAAATAAAATTTAAATGAAATCAAAAATAAGATAATCTAAAGTATCTGAAATGTCCAAAATATCCAAAGCTCAATTCTACTCTCATATGCAATTAAGGTGAAATTCGAGAATATATGCAATATTCGTTTTTCAATGGTCAATATGAAAGAAATACAAGTCGTCTCCTTTGTTCTAGACTATAGATCAAGGATGAAGTCGATATGCAAATTCTTATCTCTAAAGGTTCTTATGTTCAAAGTTCAAGCCTTCTTCGTCAGCCATTAAAGGAGGTATTAAGCTCTTATGGTAGCTTAGAAGTGGTAAGTTCCAAATAATGATTTGTGCTAAAAAAAGAAAGAGGAGAAGAGAAACTTCTCATATGGGTGTAGGTACCTATTTATAACGATTGGTGAGTGGCACGGCTTGCTCGCATAGGTTGATTAGAGTTGACATGAATCGATAACTTGGCAAGGTGGATGGTCTTGATAGTGCCATATGTCACAATATCTAGACTTTATGCAATAACCCAGAATTTCAGTCATTTGAAATTTGTATATTTAATTGATTTTAAATATGCACAAGTAAATTTTATAAGTTGAATAACTTATATTTCGAATATCTAGATTTAATTGGATAATTAAATTATTAATTGAATATTTGAAATTGCAGAAATAATTGAGATGTGGATTTAAAATGAATATGATTTGTAAAGTTGAATTAAATCATATTTGAATTAGAATGATGTTACAGAACTTTTAGAATCGAATTAAAAGTTAATTTGTAAAAAATTGAATATTTTAATATTTAATTAACGAGTAAAAACAGCCATTTTACAAACAGTCTTTGATTTCGACGAAACTAGTTTTATTGGATCCGTAATGTTAAATTATTATAAGATTTCAAATTTCGTGTCAATCAGATTTACGGTTTGTCCGAAGCAAGCTAAAACGCATAGAAATCGGTTTAAGTAAATTTTAAACTTAAAATAATCGATTCGAAAACCTATCTTCCAAATACGATCGAATTGGCTCTTGATATATATTCCATTGTGTTCGAAATGGGTTTAAAACATTATAAATGCCAGGCGGCATGCTTCGTTTGGAGTTCGAAATTTTTTTGGATGAATAGTGCCGTCAAGTTTTCTATAGAAGGCCACCTTTTTCTTCATTTTGCACAAACCCTAATTTTGCTAGGGATAGCCGCCACTAAGCTTTCCAATGGCTAGAATTTCATCTTCTTCTCCTCTAATATCTTTCAATCCGTAAAGAATTAGCAAATATTTTCAACTACAAAAACGTAGAGGGCTACGAGATCTAGGATATTAACGACTATGATCGCAAATTTCGTCATGGATCGTCGGCAAATCTCGCACACAGGCGCTGCGTTTGAACCTGAATTCCAAGGTGTGGGGGGGTACCGATCATGGCCGGCCTCTGGCCGATGGTAGCACTCGCTTTAGGCTTCGAAACCATGGTCCCTGATCGTCGTCACGATCGAAGATGGAGCCGCCATGGTTCGGGTATGGAGGCGGCTGATGGGTTGTTACGTACATGAAAACATGATGGAGGAGAAGCACAAAAGCACGGCCGAGAACTGGTTTTGGGAAATGAATGGCCTGGATGAATTCTAGGGTAAAAATATAAAAAGAAAATTGAAATTATTATATTATAATTCGTACGAACTTTAAAAATTGATATCTTTGTCATATGATGTCCGTTTCGCACGAAACGAATTGTGTTAGGTTCATATAGACGAACACTATGCGATGGAGCTAGTTTGGAGTTGATTGGAGCTAGTGTGAATTTTAGGTAAAATTAAACACCCGTTTAATTTTATTCGGAATAAAACACTGCAACTACTATTGGAGACAATGTGCGTGCAATTCACTCTTTCTGACTCACTGATATTTTTATATAAGTGAGAAATAATTTATTATATGATGATTGATGATTGTTTGGATGATATATAATATATTGATTGATATTTGGATATGTACCTGTCTAGTGGAGCAGATGACCTTATACATTCTCGTGTATGAGCGGATGACCCTTTGTACGTGCGTCTGCCTTGAAGCGGACGTTGTACACAATTTCTAATACGTATATTTGTTACAGGTGATAGGTTGGAGGGTTCCAACTGGATTCCTCAACAGTATTGATTTATTTACAGATATTGTTATATATTCTGTTGTCATATGGTATATGATGTTTTGGATGCCGTGATTGTTGTATTTAGTGTTGTTGCAGCATTGGGCCTATTTTTTTGAATTTTAAAATGTTGAAGTGATATTTTCAAATTTAAAAGGATTTTAAAGTGATTTTGGAAATAAATGTTTTATTGGTTTTTGAATTATAAAGGAATTGAATTTATTTTGAATAAATAAATATTATAATTTTTATGTTATAAAAATTATGATTTCTGTGAAATATAGTAAGTTATGATTTTTGGGAAATATAATTGAAATGTGATTTTTGAAATATAAAGTTGGTTATTTTGCAAAGTGGTTTAAATTGATATTTTTTATTTACTATAAATGGTTTTATATATAAGATTTATAAAAGTGATATTTTTATAAATCAGAAGTGTTGAAAATATAAAGAAGTTTTGTAAGTGTAAAATGGAGTATAAATGAATTTTATAAGTAAATAAGATTTACAATTTGTGAAGTTATAAGATGAATGAATTTGTTAATAAACGAATTATAAGTAATTAACTTGTAATTTGGGTTTTGGCATATAAATAAGAGATAAATAGAATCGGTTAATAAGGGAATTTCATATATGAAGTTTTAATTAAATATAAAAGCAATTTATAAACATTGTTTTATAAATCCGAAGTCAATTGAATTTGATAAGTTAAATATAGAAGTTTATTTAAAGAGACTATATTCATGATTTTGGACAGTGGATTATCCTTTTAAACTTAATGTGCAATAGTACTGATTTTGGTCAGAGAATTATATCCTCGATTTTGGACAGTGGATTATCCTTTAATAAATGTGTAGAAACATTGAATTGGATTAAATGAACTATATTAACGATTTTAGACTGCGAATAATATATTGAATAAAATGGATATGATTTGGAAAGTGAATAACCTTTTGAATTAAATAAATGTTTTGAAAGTAATCTTTTAAATGGAGTAAAATGGTTTAAAGATATTTTAAAATGTGTTAAGGATCGAAACCATAGATTTCAACATTCATTGTTGAAATAGACGTTTTCGAGAAATAAGGAAATGATGGACTATAACACTATTGTTATAGTACATGATTTTCGAAAGGAAATGTTTTTATATAGCATTGGGATTTATATATCTATCTTATTTTCGAATCCCTATACTAATGATTTTGGGTTTTCGTGACGATGTTTTACGCAACATTCGTTTTGACCCAAATAAATGTGTTTAAAAGAATGTTTTCCTTAAAGAATAAAATATATACTTAATCGTGATTTAAGTATATGGAATATTTTCCAAGTGTTGAAAATAAATAGAATTGTGAATTACTTATTATTAAATAAGTATGGAAATGTTTTCCAATATGAAGTGAAATGTTTTGTGATTATATCTTTTAATGATAATTTAAAGTGAATATTTGGAAAATAATTTAATTAATAAAAGATTAATTAAAAGGCCTAGTGATTATTATGGTGCTGAATATTTGTTTGTTTGCTTTGATAGTTAAATAACCGACTATCAAACTTTGCCAAATTTTAGTTCCTCGACTTGATGTGGAAACTATTTAGTCGTACACTTAGTACGTAGCGTTCTATGTAGGCTTGATTATCCTTTGTGTTGAGGATGTTGATTCGTATAGTGCGGAGTATTACTCCAATCTATCGAGCTTCCTTCTTGGCCCGAAGGATAGCAAGTTGAAAGTTGGAGACGTGATAAGTCTATGAGACTTAGTTTCAGTGTGAGGTTGAGAAACGCTTTTGCGTTGTTGGTGTGAAGAGACCGGGATCAGTTTATCCGAAAACCACTTCGGACCAATGTATATGTGACGATTGTGCAGGTTACTTATTGATGATATTGATAATTCGGAGTTTCATAGTGCGGGACTGCTTGTTGATCGTTGGGGTTAAATCCCAATATACATCCAGTAGCAGTGGTCTCTTTATTGTGAAATATCCAATGCAAGGGCTATTCGCTACTAATCCTAGGGATTTCCCAACAGGATGTGGTAGGAAAGTACCTTCGATTTGTTCTGTTCCTGGACAACTTGTATGGATGTTTGTCTGACATTGTATTTCTATAGATTACGTACATTGGTCTTTACAAACGTACATCAGTGGTGGCGGAGAAGGCAACTTCTCTTAGCTTAACAACCTTCTTGAGACGTATGAGCTTAAGGGTTGTATTTTTGTGGAAGGCAATTAGTAGTCAACGGAAATGGCCACGTGGCATTCAAAGTGATGTGATTGTGACTGTGAAAGGTAATCGTTACCTCATCAGGCCTCATCAACCGAAAATGACCAAAACAGGGTTAGATGCAGCAAGGCTAAGTGGGTCATTCCCATTAGGATATGATCATCCTCTTCTAGATATATTTTTACACGCTATGACGCCGTGCATCTGATTATTATGGTTTGTATGCTATGAGGGCCCTCGGTAAAGGTTGGTAACGACCAGAGGATGATGCATTCGGTACCATCTAGTTATAGAGGTGGGCCGGTCTTGTGTTGCTAGAGGATCCTTTGTGATGGTCCTTGGTGCTTTCTTCTAGAGATGTACTGTCGGAAGGTACTCCCTTCACTTAGTCATTTGTATGGAAATCCAAACTCCACTACGTACCTGCCATTTTATTTGTAGAGCCTACTATGTTGGAATTTAATAATGGTAATAATTTCGACCATTTTAAATATTATTCGTATACTAGACACTAGTATAATATCACATGAGTTTGATATGAAATGTTTTAGTTATCGTAAGGTAAAAACATGTCCGTGTTTATGTGTGGACTTGTCTTAAGAGATACTTTTGTTTTGATAAAGAAAAAGTTTTGGTAACTTAATAAATTCAGTTGAGTGTGTTTCGCACGTTTACCAGACTGATCCGGGCATTCTTCCCTTTCAATGATCGGGTCAAACCGAGTATATTTACAGGTCTAGATTTGATGCTTTTAGAGCTTCGGTAGGAGAGATAGAGATCTTCATTTTCGTATATACGTATCTTTTTTTTTTATTGATTATCTGCTGTGCTTAGTTGTTTATATTATCGGCAATTGTGAGGACAGATTATTATAACTGTTCATGTTGATGACTATTGATTAATTGTTGAACTCTGGTTTATGTATGTATATACAGTTTCTATTTTGTAAAGATCATTTATATAATATTATATATTTTCCGCTGCGATGTGAGATTCTGTATTGTTCTGTTTGGTTCTATCTTCTCTCTTTCTTCTCTTCTCTTCTTCTCCCTTCTTTTCTTTCTCTTGACTTTCCGTCAGTCTGTTCTTTTTGGGTCGGACATGCGTGGATTATTGTCGATTCAAAGGGTATGGATTTGTGGGTCGTCACTGCTGGTATCAGAGCTTAGATTTTATATATTCCTAAGCTTTGATGTGTACTCATTATAGATAGGAACAGTAGCACCCTAGATTGAGTTTGAGTGTATTATATATATGAGCGCATATTTTTTAGTGAATATAAAATGTTTTATATTGTGTTTGCTTATCCGTTGAGCTGTTTATGAATTCTGGTTGGTATGTGGGACGCCATATTATCGATAGGGATTTCCAAACACTTAAACGAGGCAAGTCGACATAGTATTATTTTAAATTGGGCAAATGAAATAATTTTACCTCGATTGTATTTTATTTATAAAGGAATAATTTTTCAAGAATTATTAAAGTTTGTATATAAATTGATTGTTTGGTTGTTTGAAAATGAAAATGTATATAAGTTAAATAAAAGTTGTTTGAATAATCTAAATTAAAATAATAATTATGAAAGAATAAAAATTATATAAGCAAATGAATTATAAATATGGAATTGTAATTAATACTAGAATTGGCCCGTGCTCCGTACACATGCTATTTATATTATTATAATATAAACAGAAAGCAAGGGCATTTTTGGAATTTCAAAAAGAAGCCGAGTAAATTAATTCAATGTATTTTCTTTATTAGTTGTAGAGATGATTTACAATTATGAAATAATATTATTTATAAGAAATGAAACTACCTGAATATATTTATAAATATGAGTTGCAAATAAAAATGCATTTAAACCAATTATTTGGAAATTTGAATTCTGCTGATTTTGAAAGTTATTTTTCAAAGTAAAAGAGATTATATTATTATATATCTAAATAAGATAAATGAATTTGGAACAAATCTTTTATAAGTGAAGTGAAATGGTGAAATTATATAAGTAAAGATTTTATAAATGTGATTTGTAAATAAAAAAGAATATAAAGCATTGAATTCACTACTGTTACTGGGAAATAATAAGGGTGATGACTGCAGCATCATCAGTATCATTTTCGAGTTTCTGTGTGATGGATTTGCTTCCTATAGTAAATTGAAATTGAAATTTTGTTTTGATAAATAAATTTGAATTTAAAATCCAAGTTGTAATTGATAAATATAAGTAAAATAAGTTTTTGACTTATAATATATGAGATAATAAAATTTTGACTTTGGTAGAGTTGGAAGAAATTTGAGTTAGTATAATCAAAGATATAAATAAGTTGTATAACTAATAAAGTGAGAAAATGTAAATAAAATCAATTGTTAAAATGGTTAAACACTTTTGGTTAGGCAAAACAAAAATCTGAATTTGAATGGTATATGATTTTGACTTAAGTTAAATGTAAATGAAGTTGAAATGAAACATAACTTAATTGATGTTGAATGAAGTTGATTTTGGTATCGAAGTAAATTAATAAAGTGAATTAATAAAATGAAGTGATGAATGTGAATTGAGTTATATAAAGAAATTCAACTTCATTTGTAAAATGAATTAGCATTAAAAATGTTGTTGTTAAGAAGTTGTGAATTAATCATAATATTGGAAGTGTCGTATAAAAATGTGAATATAGTGAATACTAGAATTTAATCTAAATTGAATATTAAACGAATTGAATAACTGAATGAAAGTCAATGTTAAATTAGTTGAAATTAAATGTGTTAAACAAAATTGAATGTAAGTGAATTAAATAAATTTGGTTGTGTTGGATACACATTGGTTGTTGGATGGTTGTTAGTTGATTGAATAAAAATTTATATAGAATTGAATCAATGAAATTGAAAGCTATAAATAACTGAGTCCAAATTGAAAGTGAAGTAAATTTAAATAGAATAGAATTTTATTTGATTTGAGTTGGAAATGAACAAACTTGAATATGAATTTATGAATGTAAACTAATTGAATATGAATGAATGAATACTAGTAAATCCAATGCTAATGAATCAAATGTGATTAATTGAAAAATCAATTCAATGAATATTAATGAAGAGTGAATGTATATTGATTTGGTTATTGGATGTAGTTGGATGATAGTTGGTTGATGGTTGGATTTGTTGTGGTGATTGCATTTTCTATATTGGCGTATGTAGTTGTTGTATTGATATATGTTGTATGTTGATATTACCTTCATGTATACATGTTTCTTATTGTTTGTTGAGTGTTTAGTACGTGCGGATGGTGCTTGCTTCGCTTTTGGAGCTCGATTTCGCTCTGTATTAGCCGTATATGCTCACTAAAAAATATATAAAGTGCATATATCGGATTTACTTTTACACTTTTTTCCCTTTGGGATGCCTCATCCTCGATGATGAGATGTATATTTGTGATATATACATTGTTTTTTTTTCCGGATCGAATCGCGCAAAGGAGTCTATGGCGATTTTTTTTGAAAATTTAAGGCATTAGAAAAAAATCTTGAAAAATTGGAAAAAATTTGTGAAAACTAAATTTTGATATTGAAGTTAAAATTTAAAGGATAGTAGTTGGTTTTGAAAAGATAACCACGAATGTATTTGAAAACTTAGTAAAGTTTTTGTAAGAAATTTAACTATTCGATTTTGGGAAAGTTAAACACTTAGAGATTTGGTAAATCTAAATTGAACGAATTGTTTTGAAAAGTTAATTGATTTTGTGACTTTTTCTTACTTAGTAATTTCGAGGACGAAAATTCTTTTAAGTAGGGGAGAATGTAACGACCCAGAATTTCAGTCATTTGAAATTCGTATATTTAATTGATTTTAAATATGCACAAGTAAATTTTATAAGTTGAATAACTTATATTTCGAATATCTAGATTTAATTGGATAGTTAAATTATTAATTGAATATTTGAAATTGCAGAAATAATTGAGATTTGGATTTAAAATGAATAAAAATGATTTCTAAAGTTGAATTAAATCGTATTTGAATTAGAATGATGTTACAGAACTTTTAAAATCGAACTAAAAGTTAATTTGTAAAAATTGAATATTTTAATATTTAATTAACAAGTAAAAATAGCCATTTTACAAACATTCTCGGATTTCAACGAAACCAGTTTCATTGGATCCGTAATGTTAAATTATTGTAGGATTTCAAATTTCGTGTCAATGGGATTTACGGTTTGTCCGGGGTAAGCTAAAACACATAAAAATCGGTTTAAGTGAATTTAAAATTTAAATTGTCGATTCGAAAACCTATCTTCCAAATAAGATCGAATTGGCTCCCGATATATATTCCATTGTGTCCGGAATGGGGGTAAAACATTATAAATGGCAGGCGGCACGCTTCGTTCGAAGTTCGGAAAATTTTCGAATGAATAGTGTCGGCAAGTTTTCTATAAAAGGCCACATTTTTCTTCATTTTGCACAAACCCTAATTTTGCTAGGGCTAGCCGCCACTAAGCTTTCCAATGGCCAGAATTTCATCTTCTTCTCCTCTAATCTCTTTCAATCCGTAAAGAATTAGCATATATTTTCAACTGCAAAAACGTAGAGGGCTGCGAGATCTAGGATATCAAAGGCTATGATCGCAAATTTCGTCATGGATCAGCAAATCTCGCACAAAGGCGCCGCGTTTGAACACAAATTCCAAGGCATGGGGGGCACTGCATGGCCGGCCTCTTGCCGATGGTAGCACTCGCGTTGGGCTTCGAAAGCATGGTCCATGATCGTCGTCACGATCTAAGATGGTGCCGCGATGGTTAGGGTTTGGAGGCGGCTAATGGGTTGTTACGTATGTGAAAACCTGATGGAGGAGAAGCACAAAAGCACGACCGAGATCTAGTTTTGGGAAATGAACGGCCTGGATGAGTTCTAGGGTAAACATATATTGAAATTATTATATTATAATTTGAAATTATTATATTATAATTCGTACGAACTTTAAAAATTGATATCTTTGTCATACGAGGTCCGTTTCGCACGAAATGAATTGCATTGGGTTCGTATGGACGATCACTGCACGGTAGAGCTGGTTTGGAATTGATTGGAGCTAGTGTGAATTTTGGGTAAAATTAAACGCTCGTTTAGTTTTATTTGGAATAAAACACTGCAACTACTATTGGAGACAATGTGAGTGCAATTCACTCTTTCTGACTCACTGATATTTTTATATAAGCGAGAAATAATTTATTATATGATGATTGATGATTGTTTGGATGATATATGATATATTAATTGATATTTGGATATATACCTGCCTAGTGGAGCAGATGACCTTATACATTCTCGTGTATGAGCGGATGACCCTTTGTACGTGTGTCTGCCTTGAAGCGGACGTTGTACACAATTTCTAATACGTATATTTGTTACAGGTGATAGGTTGGAGGGTTCCAACTGGATTCCTCAACAATATTGATTTATTTACAGATATTGTTATATATTCTATTATCATATGATATATGATGTTTTGGATGCCGTGATTGTTGTATTTAGTGATGTTGCAGCATTGGGCCTATTTTTTTGAATTTTAAAATGTTGAAGTGATGATTTCCAAATTTAAAAGGATTTTAAAGTGATTTTGGAAATAAATTTTTTATTGATTTTTGAATTATAAAGGAATTGAATTTATTTTGAATAAATAAATATTATAATTTTTATGTTATAAAAATTATGATTTCTGTGAAATATAGTAAATTATGATTTTTGGGAAATATAATTCAAATGTGATTTTTGAAATATAAAGTTGATTATTTTGTAAAGTGGTTTAAGTTGAGATTTATGATTTATTATAAATGGTTTTATATATAAGATTTATAAAAGTGATATTTTTATAAATCAAAAGTGATGAAATTGTAAAGAAGTTTTGTAAGTGTAAAATGGAGTATAAATGAATTTTATAAGTAAATAAGATTTATAATTTGTGAAGTTATAAGATGAATGAATTTATTAATAAACGAATTATAAGTGGTTAATTTATAATTTGGGTTTTGGCATATAAATAAGAGATAAATGGAATCGGTTAATAAGGGAATTTCATATATGAAGTTTTAATAAAATATAAAAGGAATTTATAAACATTGTTTTATAAATCCGAAGTCAATTGAGGTTGATAAGTTAAATATAGAAGTTTATTTAAAGGGATTATATTCATGATTTTGGACAGTGAATTATCCTTTTAAATTTAATGTGCAATAGTATTAATTTTGGTTAGAGAATTATATCCCCGATTTTGGACAGTGGATTATCCTTTAACTAGTGCGAACCCGTGCTTCGCATACGGATCGCACTCAACCTCTTATCATCATAACATGTTTAAATGATTTATATGGTTCATTGATTAAGAAATATCAATCTCTTTTAATCAATTTTCAAATAAGTTTTTATTTTGTCTAAAACATGTGTATAAATCTTTGAAAACAGCAATGCAGATAGTACTGGTGCTTGATAAACAATTGCAAAATATCGAGCAAAAATGATTTCAAAGATAAAATTTCCACACAATACACATATAAATTTATTGTGTGCATCAGCTGTTGCTCTATGCATCAGCTGTATTATATGTAACTTCATTAGGTGAGATACCTTTATCAATCATTTCCTTTAATACTTGATGTTGTTGATTCCATTTGCTGCTTCGGTAATAACTATCCATAAGAGCAGTGCAGGTAACAACATTTGTTTTACACTTGACCATTGATCCAAAAAGGCCAAAAGAAATGTTCCAATGATTCATGAGAATGTAATGTTGATGATGATCCCATAACTGACTATGTCTAGGAACACATTATGCAGCATCATATTATTGTAGAATGATAAGATTAGAGGATAAAGAGATTTATTTTCGTTTTGAATGGTTCTTGTGAAAATATGCTAAATCCAAAGCATATATATTTTATATCTGAAGTGTTGGAACTAACAACCATTATTCAACAATATTTATCTTAATGTAAAGAATGTCATTGTATTTCTTTTACAGTCAAAGCAAATTCAATATAATAAGAAGCATATAATTGTATTTAATATTTTGAGCTTTCTGGTTTCATTTTTAATTCCATCTAACATTGTTGTTGTATTTTGGTAATGTTGGATTTCACCGGACTTGACTGAAATTTGTGAAAGTAGAATCAGATGCTGGAAATTTTCAAAACAATCAACGAAGATTAGTTAAAAGAAATAAAGTCAAACATATTTAATTACTTTAATAATATGAATTATCCGAAAAAACATGATTTAAAAAAAAAATATTTTTAGCTATCAACAATGGATATCATTGGAAAGCATATTAAATTTGAGATTTAATAGTGAAATCGATTCTTAAATTCAATTAATGTGGAAAAAGTTATCACATTTCAAAGTTTGGAATAGAAAGAAAATGAAAACATGACTGTTCGTTTCCCAAAATATGAAGGAGGCCTGTGTGCTCTTGAAATCTAACTCAATAATAATATTATAGTATAGATAAATGTGTAAAAACATTGAATTGAATTAAATGAATTATATTCATGATTTTGGACTGTGAATAATATATTGAATAAAATGGACATGCTTTGAAAAGTGAATAACCTTTTGAATCAAATAAATGTTTTGAAAGTAATCTTTTAAATGGAGTAAAATGGTTTAAAGATATTTTAAAATGTGTTAACGATTGAAACCATAGATTTCAACATTCATTGTTGAAATAGACGTTTTCGAGAAATAAGGAAATGATGGACTATAACATTGTCGTTATAGTAAATGATTTTCGAAAGGAAATGATTTTATATAGTATTGGGATTTATATATCTAACTTATTTTCGAATCCCTATACTAATGATTTTGGGTTGTCGTAACGATGTTTTACGCAACATTCGTTTTGACCCAAATAAATGTGTTTAAAAGAATATTTTCCTTAAAGAATAAAATATATACTTAATCGTGATTTAAGTATATGGAAAATTTTCCAAGTGTTGAAAATAAATAGAATTGTGAATTACTTATTATTAAATTAGTATGGAAATGTTTTCCAATATGAAGTGAAATGTTTTGTGATTATATATTTTAAAGATAATATAAAGTGAATATTTGGCAAATAATTTAATTAATAAAAGATTAATTAAAAGGCCTGGTGATTATTATGGTGCTGAATATTTGTTTGTTTGCTTTGATAGTTAAATAATCGACAATCAAACTTTGCCAAATTTTAGTTCCTCGACTTGATGTGGAAACTAGTTAGTCATACACTTAGCACGTAACCTTCTGTGTAGGCTTAATTATCCTTTGTGTTGAGGATGTTGATTCGTATAATGCGGAGTATTACTCCAATCTATCGAGCTTCCTTCTTGGCTCGAAGGATAGAAAGTTGAAAGTTGGAGATGTGATAAGTCTATGAGACTTAGTTTCTGTGTGAGATTGAGAAACGCTTTTGCATTGTTGGTGCGAAGAGACCGGGATCGGTTTATCCGAAAACCCCTTCCGACCAACGTATATGCGATGATTTTGCAGGTTGCTTATTGATGATATTGATATTTCGGAGTTTCATAGCGGGGGACTGCTTGTTGATCGTTTGGGATTAAAATCCCAATATACATCAAATAGTAGTGGTCTCTTCATTATGAAATATCCAATGCAAGGGCTATTCGCTACTAATCGTAGGGATTTCCCGACAAGATATGGTGGGAAAGTACCTTCGGTTTGTCCTGTTCCTAGACAACTTGTATGGATGTTTGTCTGACGTTGCATTTCTATAGATGACATACATTGGTTTTTACAAACATACATCAGTCGTGGCAGAGAAGGCAACTTCTCTTAGCTTAACACCCTCCTTGAGACATATGAGCTTAAGGGTTGTATTTTTGTGGAAGGCAATTAGTAGTCAACGGAAACAGCCATATGGCATTCAAAGTGATGTGATTGTGATTGTGAAAGGCAATCATTACCTCATCAGGCCTCATCAACTGGAAATGACCAAAACAGGGTTAGATGCAGCAAGGCTAAGTGGGTCATTCCCATTAGGATATGATCATCCTCTTCTATATATATATATTTACGCTCTATGACGTCGTGTATCTGATTATTGTGGTTTGTATGCTATGAGGGCCCTTGGTAAAGGTCGGTAACGACCAAAGGATGATATATTCGGTGCCATCTAGTTATAGAGGTGGGCCGGTCTTGTGTTGGTCGAGGATCCTTTGTGACGGTCCTCGGTGCTTTCTTCTAGAGATTTACTGCCGAAAGGTAGTCCCTTTACCTGGTCATTTGTATGGAAATCCAAACTCCACTACATACTTGCAATTTTATTTGTAGAGCCTAGTATGCTGGAATTTGACAATGGTAACAATTTCAGCTATTTTAAATGTTATTTGTATACTAGACACTAGTATAATATAACACGAGTTTGATTTGAAATGTTTTAGTTATCGAAAGGTAAAAATACGTCTGTGTTTGTGTGTGGACTTGTCTTACGAGATACTTTTGTTTTGATAAAGAAAAAGTTTTGGTAACTTGATAAATTCAGTTGAGTGTGTTTCTCAC
This sequence comes from Allium cepa, assembly GCA_030765085.1. NCBI lineage: Eukaryota > Viridiplantae > Streptophyta > Magnoliopsida > Asparagales > Amaryllidaceae > Allium > Allium cepa. Next base: position 596,537,967 of record CM060944.1, read on the forward strand.
GCTGGTTTACCAAACTGATCCGGGAGTTCTTCCCTTTCAATGCTCGGGTCAGACCGAGTATATTTACATGTCTAGATTTGATGCTTTTGGAGCTTTAGCAGAAGAGCTGGAGATCTTCATTTTCGTATATACGTATCTGTTTTGATTATTGATTATCCACTGTGCTTAGTTATTTATATTATCGGCAACTGTGAGGACAGATTATTATAACTGTTCATGTTGATAACTATTGATTGATTGTTGAACTCTGATTTATGTATGTATATATACAGTTTCCGTTTTGTAAAGATCATTGATATAATACTATATATTTTCCGCTGCGATGTGAGATTTTGTATTGTTCTGTTTGGTTCTATCTTCTCTCTTTCTTCTCTTCTCTTCTTCTATCTTCTTTTCTTTCTCTTGACTTTCCGTCAGTCTGTGCTTTTTGGGTCAGACATGTGTGGATTATTATCGATTCAATGTGTACAGATTTGTGGGTCGTCACACTTGAACAGTTCATATGGATTGCTATCGTGGTAGTGGCATCGATAAAGCTGAAATGGTTGCATAGGAATATGCTGAAGCTCTAAGCACAAACTATTCCTTATATTAGTGCATTAACTCTTTATATGATTGATTCATCTCCATCTTCTTGTATCGATATATCATTCGTATATGTTTCCCTTGTACTTTCTCAAACTGATTTGCTTGGTAAGATGTCATTAATACACCTTGATACTCATCTTTTTTCAACACCTTTGTTATCAATTTCTTTAACAGTTTTACATATTTAATATCTTGCCTATATTTTTGATAGCTCCTTTGTATTATCAATAGCTCTTTGTATCAAAGGTGGATTTTTGTAGCAATAACTGACTTGCAATAGCTCTTTGTCATGTGATTGCTTAACTCTCTAGCACTCGATAGCATTAATTTTTGACATTCTATAGCTCATTCTTTCAACTTGTGATAGCTTATTTATTTCAACTTGTGATTTCTCAACTCACGATAGCTCCTTTACCTACGACGGTCTTTCGATGGCTTTCAACTCACGATAGCCTTCAATCATCGATAGCCTTCATTTCAAATAGCCTTCAACCTTCGATTGCCTTCATCTCAGATAGCCTTCAACCTTCGATAGTCTTCAACTCACGATAGCCTTCAACATTCAATAGCCTTCAACTCACGATAGCCTTCAACTTTCTATAGCCTTCAACTCACGATAGTCTTCGAACTTCAATTTCCTTTAACTCATGATAACCCTCAACCTTCGACAGCTTTTTGGATCAACACTCGATGGATTACTTCTCATCAATTTTTGATAGCGTATTAGCCAACCTTCGATGGTACCATACTATATTTATCCTTATAAATTTGAGTGTAACACTAGGCCCCCCATAAAAAAATTTCTTATGATTTATCTTAAGTAAACTTCTGCTCTTTCTTTGTTTCTTCTCCTCTCAAATTGTCATTCTTTATTGTCGTATTTCTTATCGTTGATTATTTGTGCTCCTAGATTTATGTTAACTTTTGTTCTTAAAAACAATGACTTTCCTATAGACTATTTCATTAAAAAAGGTTTTCCAAAATATATAGAGTTTTGCAATCCTTTGAAAATGTTTATTTTGCAATGGTTGTTTTTACTAAAGATGCTCTTTTAGGTAAAAATTTCTCACAAACTTATCTGAAGATATCCATAGAAATATAAAAGATTTCATAGTTTATTTTGAAACCATTTAATAAGAATACTGAATATATATCTATTAAGGTGTAGTTTTTGAAGAATGGGTTTTTAAAAGTAAGGAAATCCTATCGAAACCTTTTGAAAATAATTTTTACTAGAACGAATTGATGTTTCCACAAGATGGAAATTTCCCATAGCCAGAGGGAATATACTTTGTTCTTTGCCTGCTCTGATTTTGGTTGTTCATTGAATTAATAGTTCAGCTAATCATCCTTCTTTAAATGGTTGCTTTCAAAGAATTTATTTGATCATCAGAGTCTCAATTGACCATCTCCCTTGTATGGGTGATTTGACCAGGCTCGGCGATGGGATCAAAGGCTAATGGACCATCGCATTTTGGATCTTTGCTTCGACCAGGCCTTATAGTAGGACTGAAGGTTTCTCGTCCATCTCCCTTGGATGGGTGCTTTGACCAGGCCCGACGGTAGGATCAAAGGCTTAATTGACCATCACTCTTTGGATGGTTGCTTCGGCCAGGCCTTGTAAAGGGACCAAAGGATTCTTATCCATCTCCCTTGGATGGGTGCTTCAACCAGGCCTATGGTGGGATTAAAAACTAAATTGACCATTACTCTTTGAATGGTTGCTTTGGCCAGGCCTTGTAGTAGGACCAAGTTCTGTACTCCCCTCTCTGTCGCTGAAAAATAATTTGGTGATGAGTGCACGCATAATCGATAGCCATTTTCGAGTTTCAAAGTCGGAAGGCCATTGTAGTAGTTTTACTACAGATTTATTTTGATAAAAAAATATAAATTTTAAATTGTTTTCAATATAATTGGATATATAAATTATAAGTGTATACACCTATCTTTTATTTTAAAATAACTTGAAACTAAACCCGGTATTTAGTTCTTAAGTTCTGTTAATGAATAGTTTCAATTATGGTAGTTAAATAGAATGTAACTAATTAATAATTGGAACCTCTAATTAAAATAAGAGAACAAATGCTAGGTTATAAATGAAATAACAAGAAATTAGAAAATTATAATCTATAAAAAAGCAAAGCATATGATTATTGAACACTAGATTAAATAAAAAAAAAGATAAACTTGTGTAATTTTCAATCACATTCTTAAAGGCATATATATATAACTTAATTAAAAGTTGAAATGTTTAACAAAAAAATATAATAGGATATTATACAAGTAAAACTTGAAATAATGAAAGTATTCAATGAAATTCTTTAATAAATAAGAATTCGATGTTGTAGTTGTTATAAACTTAAGTATAATTGAAAGGCTACTAATTAAATAAATTGAAAGGTAAGTGTTATAAATAAATGAATAAATGAAATTAAGTAATAAATGAAAGAAAATAAATGGAATTGAGAAATGAATGAATGTAATGCAATGAAAAGAAATTTTAGATGATATGAATTTATGTAAGTATAAGTGAAAATAAGTGAAACAAACACTGAACCAATGGATGGAAATGAAAATTTGCAAGAAATAAATGTAAATTAAAAAGATAAATCATTGTATGAAAGAAAAGAAATCAAAAAATATATATTATGAAATGAAATTAAAAGAATGAACTTGATCTATTGTTTGAAATTGTTGTTTGTTTGGTTTATGGTTGTTTGGGCAATGGTACTTTAAAATTGTTTGGATGAATGAATAATCTATTTAGTTTCATCTAAGACTGTTGAGTAAATGGTGCACCTAGTAGTTTATTTTTCATTCTGTACAATTTAAAGTTTTTTAACCCGAACAACTATTTGTTTTGTTCGATATGAATGGATGATTGATTTGTGTTGATTTTATGTGATGGTTGTATGTTGTTGGTTGCGAATGATTGTTGTCTATATTGATTGTTTGTTAGTAGTCGAAACAACTTTAAGTATTTCACTTTATATAATAATTAACCCTTTTTGGATTATATAAGTGAAATACAGGTTATGGAAGCAATTGCTACTGCTTTTGGTTTCATAATCAAGCGTTAATTGCCCGACAAATAGGTACGTTTTTGGATTACGGTTTTATAGGGCTATTATATTGTTTTTCCCGTTGTTGAGATATATTATTTTGAGATATTGTGATATATTGTTTTATTTGATACCATATTTTCTCCCGAGTCTCTCCATACAAAGGAGACTCTGCCGAAATTTTCAATGAATTTTAGACTTAGAAATTTTTTGAAAATGTTTTCCAAACTTTATTAATTTGAGCATAAAAAAGATTGAATGGTCATAAATTGGTATATTTTATTTAAATTAATTAACTTTGTAAATTTATTTGTTTATAAATTTAATATTTGATATATTGATTTCTTAATTCTTCTTTTCCCTTCTTTTCCTTTGTGGGGACGAAAAGTTTTGAGTGGGGAAGAGTGTAACGACCTGTAATTTTCGATAATTAAGATGTTAATTTAATAAAAAAATTGTGATTAAATATTGGAAGATATAAAAGTTTTGTAATTTATTTAACGAAATAATAAATCAAGTGAAATGCAACAGTGTTATTTATTGTTAATTATTTATGACTTGAGTGGAATTCCAATTAGTTGAAATAAGGTAAATGTATACTTGGTAATAAATTTAATATAAGAAAACGAACATAAATATTGAATTAATTTATGAATTAATAATGATAAATAGTAATTGAAAAAAATCAATGTTCTGTAAGTAATTATAATATTGTTTGGAAATGACAACTTATAAAAGTATGATTAAGAGTTAGTGACAAAAATTATTATAAGTTACTGATATATTTTTAATCCATTAAATTGAATTGAAATCAATTGCCATAAATCTAAATAAAATATTACATTGATGTTAATTAAGGTAATATTTGGAAATAATGTTAATGTTATTCATAATAGGACAATTTGTTGAATTGAAAGAATGGAAATAGAGATTTATCAATTTATTGGGATTTGAACTATAATAATTGGATTAATTGCAATTAAATGAAATTAAATATCTAAATATTACGTTAATTGAAATTAAGTTGGAATTTGAGAATATTAATTTAATAGATCATGAATCCAATGTTAATTTCATCCATTTGATAAAAATGAATTGAATAATAGAATGAAAAGTAAATTAAATGGAATTATTCGAAATTAGATTTGTAGTTTCTGAATTTAATGAAATTGAGGTTAACGCTGAAATTAATAAATTAATCAGCTCTAATTGACATCTAATTTTTTTTAAATTTGTGTAAATGACTAAGACATTTAAAAATGATAAAAATTGTCAATTATAGAATTGAAATTGAAAATTTGATTCAATTAATTATTAATTTATTTAATTAATGTAAAGATAGCCATTTTGGCCACTGACTCGGATTTCAAGGAACTAATTTCATCAGATCCGTAACAGTAAATTATTGTAGGATATCAAGTCTCGTAGCAATCGGACTTGTCATTTGATCGTACGGACTCGAAACGCCTTGAAATCAATTTAATTGAAATCAATTTGAAATAAATTAATTTTAGCATAACTTCTTCATATGATGGAATTTGGACTTGAAACCTGTTCCATTGATTTTAAAATATTTTAAAACATTTATTTTGATATACGGGTTAACCCAATTTCGTTCCGGAGTCAGAACGGGCTTTTCGGGCCATTTATTGTTTACGGTCCAAACCAATCGTATCCCTTCCTCTATTTCTTAGCTCTACCTATATATATCCGGTTATAAATCCTAGAAGCCTTTTTATTTCTCATTCCTATACGTACAGAAACTTCTGTTGCTCCTCTTCCACATTGGTAGACACATTCCCAATTCCAATCCAGTTGCAATTCAAAATCAAATCAAAATTTTAATATCCTCATCTATAGCGAATTATTTATCGATTTGAAGCTCTCGACGAGTGCATCTCAGATCTGTAATTCATTTTTCCAATCTGAGTCCCTTTTGGTCTAGAAACTGATGAACAAATTTCGACCATTCATCGCGTCGTGATGAACTGTGACCGATCGTCGAATCGTCTGAGGGGTTTTCTGGAGAGGGCGGAGGGGAGTTCATCGGCGTGATTTGTTTGGAGAAATGACGGTCGGATTGTCGGCAAAATTTTGAACAGGGTTTACAATTTATGGTGATGACTGCTGGCTATGGGCTCGGTTTTTCGTGCGCGAGGCTTTGGGATGGTCGAGGTGTGGTCGTGGCCTTGGGAAGATCGGCGGCGAAGGCTGGGGGAGCGATCGACAAATGGAGGCGCGTACGACCAAGGCGAGGCGGTGCATGTTTGATGTCGTGAGCGTGGGTAGGGTTCCCGGAACGAAGATGATGTGTTTTAGGTTTGTTTTTATTTTATATTTTGTTAATTTTAATTTGAAATCGTATAGCTTCTAATCTTTATAACTTTCGCATACGAGGTCCAATTCGCGTGCGGTTTTTTCCTCTAGGTTCGTATTGAAATCCCGGATATTTTGATGCTAGTTTGGACGGATTCTAAGACTGTTTGAATTTTAGTTTTAAATTGGATTTAAATTCAGAAGGTGAGTGCTTTAACCCACTCACAATTTCTAAAATTTCTTATGTTTGTTAAATTGATTTATGATATGATTAGGAATTTATTTATGACTGTTTGGAATATTTTGAATCATCATCTCAGTTTATTTGAACTTATTTGAATAAAATAGTTACGTAATTTATTTTTGAATATAAACAACCAGTAAATACCTGTTATTTATTAACTGTTCTATATTGATGTTATTGATTGAATTAGATGATGATTGTGATAAATGTTTGATGATTGATATTGGATGAATGGATGTTGTATTTTATATTGTTATAAACTGCAAGTTGTTATGGATTTTTATTTCATTCGGGAGTGCGGTTTGAAATGATATATAATCGTATTTATATTTTAAATTACGGATTGAAATGATAAACATCCGTATCACTTGACCATAGGATAGAAAATTACATACAGATACCATGGTCTATATATAAAAATATTTTGAAATTATTTCTATGGTTTTGTAAAGAAATATATGGTTTTAGATAAATATTGATTTAGATATTATATAAATGTTATTTTATCCTTGATTTTAAGCTATGTATAATTTGTTTTAATATAGAATAAGCTTAAAAATAAGTTTGATTTTTATTGAAGATAATATGGTTAAGTATTTAAATCGTATTTTAATATAGAGTTTATAGTGATTTAAATAAATTAAGGTAGGAAGATAAATTTGAGATTTATTTCAAATTGAATTTATTTAAGAATTAAACTCAAATAAGCTGGATGTGAAATTTATTAAATTTAAACTTTTAGAAGGTATGATTTTTATAACTTGAATTTTGTTTAAAGTGAATTAAATGAATATTTCAAGTATAAATAAATTAAAGGAAATATTTAGTTATTTGTAATTTGAGTTTTATTTAAATAATAATGGATTTATTATGTAAAATATTTCAAAACTAAATAATAGAAAATTTAGTTATTGAATCGAAATTATCAACTTAGTTTTGAAATTGTTGAATACTTAAAGTTTGAAATATATTGAATTTGAAATGGTTTATTTTGTGGATCAAATCTATTTCGAAATCGATAAATGTGGAATAGTTTGTTTGAAAACTGAATTGAATTGAAATTTTTGATTTGAGATTTGGGTAAATCTAAAATTTGGAATATCAAGTTGATTTGGAATTGATTTGTGAAATTGAAGAAGCTATTTTATTATATAAAATATTTTAATATTAAAACATTTGAGTGGTGGAAGTTATGTTTCAAAGTTATGAGTTTCAAGGTATTATAACTTGGAAATGTTATATTTAAGTGTTTTGGTTTCGAAATGTTATAACTTTGAAAGTGTTATGATTTTTAAAAAAGGATATATTTGAAATGAAAATGATATCGTATTTATATGGTTTTGAAATGGATATTATAATCTGCTTTTGAAGTATAAATTATTTTGAAATGATCGCGGTGTTATAATAACATTTGGTTGTTAAAGAGACCGTGATCGGAAGTTGTCATACTCTCTGCCAACTCCGAAAACTACTTTTGCAACTGTGTACGCGGTGGAGATTCCAGAATGAAGTAAGATGGCGACGGCGTTTCCTTTGAGGTATGTACGTGGACCTAACTTCCGTGAGTTGACATAAGGTGGCTAAAATAGGAGCGATCGACGAGCTAAGGTAGCACCTTTTATCGGGCACACTCCTTCGATACCATTATATTACTTTGTGATTGATTGGGGCCTTTTTTATTTTGGGGGTGTGGCTCGAGGTGGGCGGTAGTAGCAGCTACGCTTACCACCGGTCCGGAAGCGTAATTGGTATATGTACCCTGGCATTGCCTAGTTGTGCCGTGTCACCTACCCTAGCACGCCTTGTACGAGTTTGATTTGTGTCGTACCTATGGAATATCCTCTGGTAGCCTCCCGATCAGGAGGTATTACGGTACTGTATAGACTACTGGCACTATTATGTGTTAAGGTGGAAAATATAAAGCCTTAATGCTATTTAAAAGTAAGTTTATTTTACTAATAGACATTATTATAATAGCGAAATATTACTACATAGTAAATAGTTTAACGTATCCTTATGAGATGTGAATCCTGATCATCTCTTAAGTTACTGCACTCACATTTGACACTGGATAGTAGATGTCAAATCCCATAAACATCTCCGACGCTGTTCCACTCATATTTTATCGTTGATTTAACTTACATAAGATCTTTTTTGGCTCGAAAGTTTTGTCTTTTCAATTCGCTCGGGTCAGCCTGAGCATTTCAGGGTTTGAAGACTTATTTCTGGAGGACGAAGATGAAGATTGTATTACTATTATTTACTAGTGTTCCACTGCATCACATTGTTCAGCTGCATTGTTATTTATTATTCTTTGGTATGTGTAGCTCTGATTCTGTACTGTGTAAGTATAGTCAAATGTTTTGTAAAATAGCTTCATGAACTGTTTATTTGATTATTATATTTTGTCGTTCCGCTACAAGATTCTGTTTTGTTTTTTTTCTTTTTTTTCTTATTCACCCCAATAACAATCTACCTTTCTGTATGGTTTGAGTCTGACTGTGTGGTTTATCGTCCATTTAAAGCATACAAAAAGGCGGGATGTTGCGTACACAGTTGTTCAAATGGTTACAATATCTGATCTCGGTCTCTTTAACAACCAAACACTTATTTCACACAGTGGTCGTTTACATTTCAAACAGTTCATACTTTATTTCAAAATATCATATTCATTTCAAAATCATATTTACTTTCGAAATCATGTTTACTTTCGAAATCATATTTACTTTCTAAATCATTATTCACTTTGAATCATATTCATTTCAAAAATCATAACCACAAAATAGGTTAAACCATCATATCAAAGTATTCACATTTAAATCCATCAAATCTAAATCATAACAGTTCCAACAAAAATAGTTTAAATATTGAAAATAGTTTATATATTTTGAAACAGTTGTAAATTAAAAATAGTTTATATTTAAAAATAGGTTATAGAGTAAAATAGTTTATATATTTTGAAATAGTTATAAATTAAAATTATTTTATATTTTAAAAATAGTATATATATTGAAAAGAATTTATATCGAAAATAGTTTCCAATTAGAATTGTTTCTTCCAATTTCACAAATTAATTCAAATCAACTTTAATTTCAAAATTCAATTTAAATCAATCCCAGTTCATCACTTTCAATCAAAAGGGTTAAATGTTCAATTCAAATTCTCATTAAAACCATTGTTAATTTATATCGTTTTCAAATCCAGTTTTAAACTACAAATTTAAACCACTTCCAATTCAATGGGTTTCAAAGTTTAAATATTCAAACAATTTACAATAAATCAATTTGATAAATTTCATTTATATTTCAAAATTCAACTTTAGTTTCACTTAAATTTGAAAATATTCACTCAATCATTTATCTTTCCGACCTCTATTTTTTAAAGTTATATAAAAATCTATTTAAAAATATAAATATATATTTTAAATGAATATTTAAACATAATATACCTATATACTTATCCAATTAAATTCTATTAAATTAAAATTTGTTATACTAAATATTATTAAACTAAATATGATTTTATTAAATCTATATTATTTTCTATTAAACTATATTTTATATATTTAAAAATAATAAAATTATAAGTAAAATCTTAAAATTTATATTTTTCAAAACTTAACTTATAAATTTAAAATTTCACACATATAACTCAAAAATCTAAATTTTACATATATATTAAAATAAAATCTTTAAATTAAAAAAATTAATATTTATTAAAACCCATCAATTTCCTTCAAAAGTTTGGAAATCATTTTTCAGAATAGATCAACGGTGTCCGTATATAGTTTTCTATCCTATGGTCAAGTGATACAGATATTTATTACTTCAGTCCGCAAAAGTTTAATATTTACTGGTATATATCCTTTCAACCCGTAATCCTAAATTCAAAATCAATAAAATCGCTTGGGTTTATCATTTCAAACCGTAACGATTTTCCCTAATCTATAAGTTTGTTCGGGTATATATCATTTCAACCCATAGAGATTTCCTAAACTAACAGGGAACTTGCAGTGTGAGAACAACAAAATGATAACATACATATCAACAGCAAGCATATATCATAATTAAAAATTTAAATATAATATATTCAACGATTACGGTGTCATATGTCAATTAATATAGGTAAACAATTGCAGACAATAACACATTTTAACAATTAAATTACTAACTAATTCAAATTTAACAACATATTTCAATCGTAATTTCAAGTAAAATCAATTTACTAAACATAAGAATGTTAATCATGAGCGATCGCTCAATTTTCATGGCTATAGAAAACAACGACGGCGAAGATAGATTGGACGAGCGAAATAAGATGCTGCGATAAATTTTGGACAACACAAACAAAGCATGGAAATAACTTGATATTGATGGAAACAAAGCATTTATATATGTATAATATATATACATACCTCTTTATTTTTTATTTTTTTAAAGGAGAAGAGCAAATATATCAGTGGACGAGCAAACTTTCTTAGAAGTAATAATATATGCCCACTTGGATAGGATCCAGGCAAACGAAGAAGAGCAAGGGAAGAGCGCACATGTTAGCAAAAGGATCAGGCTATAGGCGGGATGGAGTGTGTACTGCGATGATGGTTGTGTCAGCTACTGGTAGGAGATGATGAGTTGGTGGGCTTGACAGCGGAAGAGAGGCTGCTAGGGGGTTTTGGTGATCGGTAAGGCTAGATATTCAATGGAGGCTTGGCTGGAGGGTGTAGGAAGAAAGACACGGAGGCTATGCAATGCTCGGCGATGGAATAGAGGGTGGTGTTGTGGTTGCTTCGGCATGGAGAAAGAGGACGTGGGGTTGTGGAGCACGGCTGTGTGCTATTTGTGGCGAGCTAGGTTGAGATGGAGGCCGTTGGGTGGTGTTCGGGTGGTAGATGGTTGGTCGGTGGCAAAGTGGCATAAGGTCATCTCTTAGTTTGATGAAGTGGGAGAAAGGGTCGGCTGAAGCTATGCTGTGGTGCGAGAGGAGGGGCTTGGTTGGAGGGTGGCTTCGCTTGATGGTGGAGTGACGGGGCTAGCGGTGGAGTGATGGGGCTAGCGGTGGTTCAGGCTGCACGTGAGGCTGTGCGTGCTGGAACTTGGTCGTAGAGGGGAGAAAGGTGGTGAAGGCAGGGTCATTGCCGTGGCGGAAGGGTGCCACGATGATGGGGTTTAAAGCAGAGGGGATGTAGGTGGCTGTGTCAGTGGACGGAGCAACGAAGTGAAAGTGGGAAGGGACGAGGCGAGCTTGGCGGCAGAGATTGGATCGGGTTAAATGGGTTTGAGCAATTGGAAAAAGAATAGGGATAAGACATGTAGCTCTCTAAAAAAATTATATATATACACACTTGGCTTAATATGTTTTTTTCTACAAAACTGATAGAATGAAAATGCAGTGGGGAAGAGAACGAAACGGAGAAGGGAAATGAATAGATATATTAAAGTGGTGGGAATAATGAAAGTCAAATAATAAATTTTTAGAAATATTAAAAGCAAGGAGCTGCGTGTTTCAGTCAATCGGCAATTGACACTGAACACATAAGAGACTCAAACGGGTACCGATACGGCTAACCGTCTCACAGATTTCACCGCGTACCGTACACCGAAACACAGAAATAAATATACTGCGGAGATCAGTATGATGAGATGAACAAAATGGTACAAAAATATGAGAGACACGGCATACCTATCAAAACCCGATATTCGTTGCCAAACTACTTCTAAATCGTCGAAAATAAGATAAACGGAGCTAGAGCATTCCAAATTTGGCGAAACAAAATATGACGTCTCACTCCGAAAATGCTCACAATTTTAATATATAAAAATATTTTAGATTTCAAAAATATTTTATTTTCATCAAATTTTAAATGGTTATAAATTTTAAAATTGAAATTTTACAACAAAACAGACTTACACATTTTCAAATGAAAATCTAACACTTGCTACGTTTAAATAAACGCATACTAAATACCAAATTTTCATTACTAAAATTTTATTATATATTTTCATTAATTTTTTAGTTAATTACGTTATTTAAGATCATTAAAATTCTCGGGTCGTTACACTCTTCCCCACTCAAAACTTTTCATCCTCGAAAAGGAACATGATAGGAGAATAGAAGTAACAGTAAGGATAGATTTGAAATACATAGTAACAGATATAATAATTAATTCAAAACCATATAAATTTCATTTTTGAACATCTTATTACTTACATTTATATTGTATATTATTCAATTACATGTTGTTATTACATTCAAACTTTTTTCAGGTAAGTTTTATTAATATTTTTGAATGTAATTGAGCACTATACAAATTTACCTTTTATTTACAACATTTTTAATAAGCAAAATTTAGTTTGAACGCTTTTATTACTTAAGTTTTCTCTTGCGTGACCTTCAATCACATATTCACATTAACATTTTAACTTTTCGAATATTTCAGGTAAGTTATATACGTTTTAGAATGCCACTAAGTATTATACAAATAAATTTTATCCTACTTCAACTGTTTCAAGTTGTTTCAATTCCATTTTAAACACTCCAATTATTCAAAATTTTGCTTCATTTTAATAATTGAAAACCATCGCTTAACATAAAACTTAAGAGTTAAATTTTCTGTTTCACTTCAAACCATTTTGATATATATATATATATATATATATTGTGTACATCAAATCATATTGAAACACCCCACACCCTTTAGTATATCCAAAAAGGACACACTAAAGAATATGGTGCGTTATAAGTGTAGCTAAAGCATCATAGAGACTAAGGTTCACAAGATAAATAGATAATAACAGCAGAAACATTTAAAATACTTATTATTACTTCATAAAATAAGTCTGAAAAACATCACATGTTTTAAATACCAAATACACATGTCTTATGAAAAATAGATCTCAGTCTCATAAAATCAGAGTACAATAAAAATAATCATCCCACTCTTAGTTACTAGTATATCAAAAGCCAAATGAAAAGAAATCTTAAAAGAAGAAGAATACATGAAGAAAAATTCTGCAACTGAATCTCCAAGAAATCCAAATCTAATGTCCTTGCCTCTGCTGGCCTGTGGGAGGGAAATAGAGGGGTGGGTCAGACTATATGTCTGGTAAGTGAAAGTAACTACTAGTATTTCTAAGCAAGATAAAGATAATAGACTTAACAACAGCTCTAGTATAAAGAAAGTAAAGAAAAGGTAAAACTGGGGTAAAATACTACTTAACTGTTTTCTTTGATTGTGATTGTTTGCACTCGTCTTAGATTACTGCTTTGATTAGGCAGAAACCCTATTCCTATTTTAATTAGGCTATAGTAGCGACTTATTGATGTCGTACGCTCGATCATTGGCTGTACACACTAACTGTCGCCCCTTCTTGTGATCTCTTACTTACCCTATCAGCATAAGCGTGCTCAGCCTCACCTAATCTGCTGTGAGACCATTAGTCCTAGTCTGAAAGGATCCTTTCCCAACCTTACCTAAGTGTTTTGTGACACCATCAGTCCTAGTCTGAAAGGGAATGCTGTTGGTACGGGTCCTAAGAAACAAAATCTAGTTGCACCCTTTGCCCAAATCCCTCGATTTGAGCCTTTTTCTATTGACCATTTATTTACCCTGTGTCCCAGCCTCACCTAACTATTATGAGACCATCAGTCCTAGTATGAAAGGGTCCTGCCCAGCCTCACCTAATCTATTATGAGACCATCAGTCCTAATTTGAAGATTAAATCTGGTGCGACCACGTCATAGTCTCGTTAGGAACCATCGGATGGAAGTACGGACGCACATGATTGGAAGAAAGTTGCAAAATGACGTGTACGAACGAACTACATCCAAAGAATTAAGCAGGTCGACCTTGCTTCTGTGAGGGTCGACATGCAGGTAGACCTAAGGCCCATTGGGGTCAACCTAGCCTTGTCTGGGTCGACCTGACCCATTTATTATTATTTTTCTTTTAATTTCTGTTTTCTTGTTTAATTCGTGTCTTCTTCATATTAACTCGGATTCTGTGAAATGATATATGGAAATTGACCTGAAAATTACAACAGCACAATGGTGTAACTTCCGTAGCTCGATTCTAAAAATTTCACAAACTTATTTTATTATTTAATTAATTCGTTAATTAATTATTATTGCTCAAATTTTGGATTTTTAGATTCTCCCCTCTTTGAAGGATTTTGTCATCAAAATCTCTAAGGATGGAAAAATGAAATAAATATTTTCATCCTAATTTTACAACCATATACTCAACCACCATTCATTACATCCATTGTCCTTAAGTTTTATAATGTAAATAGTATAGTGTCAATGTCTCTAACTAATGCAAAAGATTAGGTGGTCCACTGATTCAGTCGACCTCCTTTTTACACAATCATCTTCGTGCCATGTATCCAATGAATGCAAATTTCCTAATGATAACTGATAGTTTTATATGCGTGCTACAATCATCATCCAAATGCAATAATCATATGCTAACCATCCATTTATAGCAATCATGAAATAAAATAAAAATGCAAATGCGCACACATCCATATGCATATGCTTTAGTGACCTAGTTAGGCCAATCCCTAAGAGATAATAGTGCCTAATGTATATATATGTGTCCGTTATCATCTACTAGCAAACACTAGCGTCCATCATGCATAACATGTTCTAGTAACATGTTTACATTCAGCCCTACCATCTATAGGTTAAGTCCTAAGATCTACCCTCCCAAAGGATGCTAAAGGAAAGAACCTATTCAAAACTAAAAATGGAAATAGGAAATTCAAAACGTCTATCAAAAAGATATGGATAAAAGGTATGTATTTCCTCTTCAGCTTCCCATGTAGGGTCTTCATTTGCACCTTAACCAAAGGTACTTCCTTATTCCTAAGCTTCTTGGTATCACGTCCAACGATCTTGGTAGGAATGCGATGAGCTGATGTTTCGCTCTCCACTTCAACTTTCTCAAGTTGACTAGGTTCCACTACCTTTACTGAACTATGTAAGAACTTTCCCAGGTGCGAAACATGAAAAACATCATGAACTCTCGCGAGCCTCTCTGGTAGCTTTATCTGATATGCCATCTTCCCTACCCTTTCCACAATGGGAACGGTCCTACGAATCTGGGAGCAAGTTTACCACCTGATCCAAATCTTACTACCTTTGTTAGCGGAGATACCTTAATGAAATCCATACCTCCTACCTCAAACTCAACATCACTTCTTCGCTTATCTGCATAGGATTTTTGTCTATCTTAGGCCGGCTTCATTCTCCTTCTAATCAAATCAATCTTTTTTGAAGTCTCTCTAACCATGTCAGGACCAAGTAGCAATCTCTCTGTAGACTTCAACCAACATGAAGGCGACTTGCATGGTCTTCCATAAAGAGCTTCGAAAGGTGCTATCCCAATCTAGCCTGAAACTATTATTATACATGAATTCCACTAAAGGAAGATGCTCCTTCCGAGTTCCTCCAAAATCAAGAATGCATATCCCCAACAAATCTATTAATTCACTCCGTTTGGCCATCCGTTTGAGGGTGATAGGCCGTACTCAATCTAAGCTACGTACCTAGAGACTTTTGCAAGCTTCTCCAAAACTCACTAGGAAAGACAGGGTCTCAACCGCTCACTATGCTAGAGGGAACTCCATGAAGGCGGACTATCTCACAAACGTATAAGGATGCCAAATAAGATGATATCCTCTTACTCTTAACCGGAAGAAAGTGGGCGCTCTTAGTCAAATAATCTACAATCACCCAAATACTGGTATTCCTCATCCTAGATCATAGTAAACCATTTATGAAGTCCATCAAAATACTATCCCATTTCCATTTGGGTACATCCAATGGTTGTAGCAATCCGTCAGACTTCTGCTGCTCTGCCTTAACTCTTTGGCAAATAAGACACTTGGCTACAAACTGTGCCACATCCTTCTTCATGCTGCTCCAATAAAACACTCTCTTCATGTCCTTATACATCTTATCACCATCCGGATGAATAGTCATTCGAGAATGGTGTGCTTCTGCTAGAACTGCTCTCGTCAAATCATTAGTGCAGGGGATACAAATTCTTCCGTCTCTCCTTAACCACCATTTACTGTCTATGGAATAGCATTGGAGATGTCTAGAGACCTCTCCTCTACTAATCCTCTCTAGAATTTCCATAAGCTCTGAATCCTCTCGCTGCCTCGAGCCAATCGGATCTATGAGGGTAGGCTTAACCTCAAGTGCTGCCAATAATCCAGGGGTAATATCTGTAGATGGCTTAAAATCAAAGGCAGGAACAAACTCTATCCTTTTTCACTCCACGAATATTGGACTAAGGGTTGCTCTCTTTCTACTCAATGCATTCACAACCACATTTTGTTTACCAGGGGTATAGGCTATCTAAAAGTCATATGATGCCGAAAATTGCATCCGACGCTGCTGCTTCAAGTTTAAATCCTTTTGTAAGAAAAGGTACTTCAATTATTTATAGTCAGTGAAAATCTCGAACCTCTCTCCTAGCAAGTAAAGTCTCCAAGACTTGAGCGCAAAAACAATAGCAGCTAACTCCAAATCATGGGTGGGGTAGTTCTTCTCATGAGTTCTCAAATGTCTACTTCCATAACATACTACCCTCCGTTCTTGCATCAATACTTCTCCAAGACCCGTCCCACATGCATCAATATATACCGCAAAAGGCTAAACTATGTCGGGTAAAACTAACATTGGTGCACTAATAAAGGCCTTCTTTAGCATCGTGAAGGAATCCTCACAATCCACCTCTCATACGAATGTCACATTCTTCTTAGTGAGGCGAGTAAGCGATGCTGAAATCTTAGCAAAATCTATGATAAACTTCCTATAGCCAGCCAAACCTAGAAAGCTTTTAACTTCGGTAGCGTTCTTGGGGGCCTTCCAATCTTGCACTGCTATTACCTTAGCGGGAACAACAACTAAACCCTCTCTTGAGACTACATGCCCTAAGAAACGCACCTCCTTACGCCAAAAGTGACACCTCGAGAATTTTTCTTTCAACAGACGAACACGAAGTGTACGAAGAACCTACTCAAGATGAATAGCATGCTCTTTTATACTCTTGGAAAACACCAAAATGTCATCCATGAATACTACTACGAACTTATTTAGGACATCTCGACAAATACGGCTCATTAAATCTATAAAATAGTCTGGGGCATTGGTTAACACAAATGACATAACCAACCACTCAAGGAATTCGTTGGGTATCCTAAATGATGTATTATCGATGCTATCGTCAACGGCCCTAAGCTGATGAAATCTAGTAGCCAAATCAAGCTGAGAAAATACAGAAGAGCCTACCAACTTATCAAAAAGATCGTCTATCCTAGGAAGTGGGTAACATTCTTCTTCGTGAGCTTATTCAACTCTCCAAAGTCTATGCAAAGTCGAAGGGAACAATCCGCCTTTGTAGCAAAGACGACCGACTCTTCCCACTCAGATACGCTCCGTCTGATGAAGTCTTTTTCCAACAGCTTACCAATCTACTTAATTACTTAACTCCTTTTTCTCCCTAGGATCCATATGTCTCACGAGCAATGCCACTGGCTTAGCATTGTCATTCAAATAGATCCTAAAGTTTATCTCCCTTAGTGGGTAGTCCCCAAACTTTAACAAAGACATCTGGGAAATCTCTAATAACTGGAATGGAATCTATCTCTCCTAGTGATGAACCAAGGCAATAAAGGAAGCTCAACATGACTGACCCCTATGGGTCGTAAGAAACCTCGAGAGTCATACCACTACAAGTCTCTAATCTGACGACTTTCCTGTCATAGTCCAATATCGCTCCACAAGTGGATAGTCAATCCATCCCCAAAATCATCCCATATCTCAAAAATCCCAGTACATAGGCGTCGCAATCAAATTCTACGCCTAGTATAAAAAATTTCAAACCCCTATAAATCATGGATAAATGTGCTGATCCTCCTATGTGGTTTGAAATAACTATAGGGTCTACTACTAGAGAAATATCTAAGTGCAAACAATCAACCAAGTAACCAGAAACGAAAGTATACGATGCTTCGGAGTCAAAAAGAGTTTGAACATGAAAATCCGAAATAGAGATCAAACTTTCTATAGAGATTTTCCTACCTCGATCTGGTCCACTACTAGAAGGTGCTGCATCCAAAGCCTGTACTTGTGCAGTAAGTGTGCCTACTCTCTGCCCTGTCTTTTGTGGACAAGCTCTACTAAAGTGACCAGTTTGTCCACAGTTGTAACACCTCCCCTTCATCGTGTCCTTCTTACAGTCCTTTGTGAAATGACCCAGCAATCCACAACCATGATATTTCTCACCCTTCTTGATCTGTTTTTGAAATCCTCCTTCTTTCCTCTTGTCTTTATGCTCTTATTCTTCCACCGTTGCTTATTAGAGTTTTCAAATTTAGGAACCTCTTTACGCTCTCCCTTTAGCTACCAAGATACAAGCTGAATTCTCTGTCTGTGATGATCGGGATTTTTGACCCTCGAAAATCGATAGTAATACGTCCACTATAATACATAACGAGCAATCGAAAGTCGAAAAACCCGATAGTTAGGGGGGGAAAGAAAGAGGTAGAAGAAAATAGAACAACAACATAAAATCTCACGAACACAGCGGAACAATATATAATAAATAATAACATATGTTTATACAAAAAGAACTGTAACTGTTATTTATACATAATATCATCTGAGTACAACAAATCAACAAATGAATACAAGACAGTTATAATAACTTGTCCTCACCAGTGCTGATTATACAGTCTAACACACATAGTGGAATATAACTAAATATGTGGAATACGTCTTTGTCTTCTGGCTTGTCTCCTAAGCTCCATAGAATCCTATCCTAAATCTGTAATGCTCGGTCTGACCCGAGAATTATAATAAAATAACATCCGAGTCAGTCTGGAAAACTAGCGTGAGAAAACACACTCAATTTGAATTATTACTATTATCAAAATCATTTGAAAAACTAAGGTATCTCGTAAGACCACGCTACATATAAACACGATGGGTTTTTACCTTACGATAACCTAACACTTTTATAGAAAATCCAATGATATTATAATAATCTTTAAATACAAATACTTATTCAAATAGCCGAAATTGTTACATTAATTAAATTCCAGCATACTAGGCTCTACAACCAAAACTGTAAAGGCTTGTATTGGAAAATGAATTCCATATAATGATTAGGCACTGGGATACTACTTATCATAGTACATGTCCAGAAAAATGTACCGACGACCTCGTCGGGATCTCCTACAACACAAGACCGTCCCTACCTTTAACCTGGATAGAACCGAATATGTTACTACCCTGGGTGTTCCCACCCTTACCGAGAGCTTATTTTCCATGCACTATCGTATCCATAATTTATAATATATCCGAGGGTATCTAGAAAGGTGATAACATACTTTAATTGGGTGCGACCAACTTAGCCTTGCTGCATATCCCCGATTACCAGTCATTCCCGGTTGATGGGTCTTGAGGCTACGATTACCTTTCAAGAACAATTCCACTTGGAATGCTCATCATCCTCCAATAATGACGTTCTGAAAACATTCATCCATACAAGTCCGTTCTAGGTCTGAACGAAAACGAAGGCACTATTCCTACTACATCCATTTTGGAATCAACCTCAAGATTAGTAGCGATTAGCCGTTGCACTTCAATGTTCCAACTTCGATTCTATGCTCTTGTCTTCACTTTAAAAGCGTATTCGTTGGATGCAAGTGGTTTTCGGATAACTTATTCGATCCCAAGCTCTTTGAAACAACGTTTGATATTTCCGATAAACTCAACCCTGGTTCTTTAGGAAATAAACATATGAAAATAAGATCGGGGATCACCTCCTAACCATTAGTGGATGGATTTCCTTATCATCATCCTAAAAGAATGAAATGAGTTTATACGTACAGTATAGCACCTTCGTCGACAAATGTACCATATAATCCCCGTGTTTCTCCTAAATATTTCCAAAGTTATGTTTTTGGTTCAGATTTGATAGTCGATTATTTAAGTATCAAATAAACAATCATTTAACCAAAGACTTCATTTTCCATCGAAATCATTTTAATATAATTTTTTAAATAAATTAAATCTGTTTATTCAAAAGTATATACTTATCTCACCGAAATAAGTATATTCACAAAACATTCCCTTCAAAAATATTTGAATTTTTTTTTAAATAATTATGGAAAGCACCATGAGATATCAACCATGGATTCATAGCTCAATGATTACGACCCTATCCCAGAGAAATCCAAACTTAACTGCATGCAATCTCTGCCTTCGATTTCTGCCACGAAAGTATACCATTACTTTCCGATAATTTTATTTGATAATTAAATATACTTTTAAACGGTTAAAATAATTACATAAACTTTGAAAAAAAGTTCTGGTTTATTAAAAAAATTCTAATTATTTACAAAACTTGTTTATAAAACTATAATTCATTTTGACAATTTTAAAATATTTAAATAACTAACTTTCTAAAATATTTTTATGCTAAAACTTTTTTTAATTACCTAGTTCAATAATTTAAAAATCCTCTTTTTAAAACAAACTCAACTTCTCGATAAAATATAATTTTCAATTTCAATATAACCAATCTAATACGTATAATCTCCGTCGATTTATCACATATCGGTTTACGTCCCCAATTTCACAAATCCCTTTTTCACATTTCCAAAAGTAAAATCTATCATTTCTTTTTAAACCGATTTACCCATCTCATTATAAATTTTTACCGTGAATTTATATCTTTAATTTATCAAATGATAATCATTTCACTTTATTTATAAACATTGTTTATAAATCCCATAGTCTCATTTCTAGTTTACAACGGTTTCACATCACTTAAATCCATTATAAGTCGATTTCCAAATTAAATTCCGTTTATAAATCAATTTCTTAAATAACCCGAGCTATGTTCCAAAACCAACCAAATCTCGATTCTACTTCCATTTCGTAACTTAGAAATCTTATTTAAGATCCGGTATAAACAATTTTATATTTATTTCCAAATTCCCTTCTATTCTCCCAATCTATTAGAAATCTCGATTTTTAAAATCCTTTTACACTTAAAAAAATATCACTTAATTTTTATTATTTAAAATCCTTTATAAACATTATTCCGAAATCTCTATTTACAGTATCACGAAATAGTTAAGTACAATTTAAAGTCAAATCATTTATTTTACCCAATCAATTTCATTTAACTAATCCAAAACTCTATAAAATATTTAATTCCAATCCCTTTTAAATTTCCTTTCAAATTTAATACATATATTTATGGTATTTTTAAAATATCAAAATCTAGGCCAGTGCTGCGATAGCATCAAATAAATTCAAATCACACTATAATCTATCATAAATTATTCAAACATGTCATATATCACCATATATGAAATTAAATTCAACATTTTTGAGGAATCCAGTTGGATCCCTCCAACCTGTTTCCCTACAGCCACGGATGTTAGTTAACATAAAATACCAATCCCGCTTCAAGGCGGGATATCGTGGTAATATAGGGTCGTCTGCTATGATGCGGGGTGCATAAGGTCTTATCTGTTCCAATATACGGGAAATATATCCAACTACTATTCTATATACCAATATAAATAACATAGCATCCAACTGATATTAATTTATAAATTCAACTAATCATCCCAAAATTAATTTTAATCATTTAAAATTAATTGTAGCAACCTAAATAGGTGAGATTTACTCACTTTGATTTTTATTGTTGCTTTCGCGTTCTGGTTCCGATTAAATTCTAACGCTTTTGAATTTATCTGAAAATTCCGCAAGCTCTAATTTTCAACCAAACTGATTCCATAGCTAAGATCTCATTAATACGAACCCAATGTGACCGACCGTTTTTAGACTTGGACCGTAAATGAACAAGTTATGGAATTATCAACTTCAATTTTCAAAATATAATTAGTTTAAATTAATAAAACCCTATTTCCATGCCCAAAGAAAAATTCCAGCCCATAAAGCCCATGAGACCTTTCTTCCGCAATGCTCTTTCCCTCCCTGCTTCATACTCCAGTGAAACCAATGCACGGCCTAGAGCGTGCACATGCACGAGCCTCCCTAACCACCTCCGATCAATCCTAGTTCACCCACACATCCACCTCACTGTACTCAATCGTTTGGCACCATCGTCCATCCTCCAATGTAACGACCCAGGATTTTTAATAATTAAAATTTGAATATTTAATTTATTTTAAATATTTATAAGTGAATTTTTAAGTCGAATAAATTTTTATTTGAATTTTTGGATTTAATTGGATTATTAAATCGATAATTTAATATGTTAAATTATGGAAATAATTAAAAATTGAGTTAAAAATGATTTAAAATAATTTGGAAAATTTTATTTAATCATACTGGAGTTATAGAAATATTTTAGAACTTTTAAAATCGATTTAAAAGTTAATTTGTGAAAATTGAATATTTTAATATTTAATAATCGACTGTAAAATAGCCAATTTTTGAACAGTCTCAGAATTGAACGAAACCAGTTCCATTGGATCCGTAATAGTTAGTTATTACCGGATTTCAATTTTCGTGTCAATCGGAGTTATCGTTTGTTCGTGGCAGCTCGAAACGCATTGAATTGTTTTTAATTTAAATTTGGCGAGTCAAAATAGCCATTTTTCAAAAAGTCTCGGAATTCGACGAAACCAGTTTCATCGGATCCGTAATGTGATATTATTGTAAGATTTCAAATTTCAAGTCAATTGGATTTACCGTTTGTCCGGTACAAATTAAAACGCCTAGAAATCGATTTAAATCGGTTTAATTTAAATCGAACGTTTTCAGCCATAGCTCGCACATACTTCCGAATTAGCTTCCGAAACCTGTTCCATTGTGTCCGGAACGCGGGATAAACCCTAGGTACGCTGGTTACGGCGTCTAAATCGGAGTTCGGAATTTCCGGGTGAATAGTGTCGAACGAAACTCTATAAATACACCTCTCTCTTCATAAATTTGATAAAAAAATATCACTAAACCCTAACCCTAAACTAGTAGCCGCCACTTTATCATTCTATGGCCAGATTTTTCCCAATTTCATTCCTTAATCTCTTCCAATCCATCAAGATTTAGCCGAAGTGTTTAACACGAAGGTTGGAGAGCACATCAAGAGCTTTAATTCCATACGGAGATGATCGGAAATGGAGTCGCGTAGGAGGAGCAATTGATGGCCGTTTGCATCAGATTTCGCACGCATTTCCACGTGCATAAGCAGGCCGAGCTTGGCATGGAGGGGGCCGAACCTAGAGGGAGTTGAGAGCTTCAAAATGCATGTAGCTGATCGAGTTTTAATTGAGAGATGGTGTCACAAAATCAAACCCTAGTTAGGTTGTATGGGTTCGGCCATAGCAATTGCGTACTGGAGCATGAACGCGTGGGGAAGATGAGGATGGGGACGGCCAGGATTTGCTCAAGTTGGATCTAGTGGCTAGGATGAGTTGTATGTTAAATTATAAAAGTTATGTTGAATTTAAGTTTATAAAATCGTGTACGATCTTCAAATATGCATAACTTTTTCATACGAGGTCGAAAAAATGCAAACCCAGTTGCGTTGGAATCGTATGGACGAGCACTACGCGATGGAGTTGGTTTGGAGTCGTTTGGAGTTAGTGAGAATTTCGGGTAAAATTAAACGCGCGTTTAATTTTATTCGAAATAAAAGCTTAAACGGAAATTAAAACCAAGGTGAGAATTTCTCACTCAATCGAATAGATTTCGATTTTATTTTAAATAGTTAGATTTAAAATATTTGAATGCATGTTTGAATGATGACTGTAAATTATTGATTGTTAAAATAGACATTATGCGCCGTTAGTAAGCGGATGTTATTTAATATAAACATATACCGCGAATATTTCATAAACAGTGAAATTGGTATTATATATAATATCAATATATATATATTGGCATATGTATATATTGCAGTTATTGATTTCCCGCATTTTTGTTTAGCGGATGAGACCCTATTACGTCGTTAGTAAGCGGATAATATTTATTAAGAACATATACCGCGATAATTTCGTACTGGAGCGAAATTGGTATTGTGCTAATGTTTTTGGATGCAGGAAACAGATTGGAGGGATCCAACTGGATTCCTCAACAGTATTTATTTAATTTCAGATATTTAGATATTTGATTGATTATCATATTGATATATGATATCGTTGTTAGTCGTGATTGACTATTTGGTGTGTAGCATCATTGGACCCAAATTTTGGGATTTTAAAATGATAAAAAAGTGATTTTTGAAAAGATAAAATATTTTTGGAATTGATCCATTATAAATAAATGAACGTTATAATTTTTAAAGTTATAAAAATTATAATTTTTTAGAAATACGGTTAAAAGTTGATTTTTGAGAAATATGGATCAATGATTTTATAAAATAATTTAAACTGGATTTTTGAGTTTATTATTAAAAATTTGAATTTAAGATTTATAAAATTTGATTATTTTATAAATCGAAATGATGAAATTATAAAGGAATTTAAAGACGTTTTAGAATAATAATATAAACTGATTTATATTTAGAGATTTATAAATGGATATTTATAAATTGAAATATAGACATTATAAAACGAGTTTTTATAAGTGTTTGAATGTAGTGAAAGTGAATTTCATAAATGAATGAAATCTATAGAATTATAAACTGTGAAGTTATAAATGAAATTTATAAATAGTAAGATTATAAATTTGTGAAGTTAATTGAAGAATAGATTTGGTTAAATAAATAAATCTTATAAATTATAAGGTTTATAAATTGAAAAGTCTTTAAAAAGAACGATTTTGTAAAATAATCGTTTTATAAGTAATTAACTTATAATGTGAACATTTAGTTTATAATTGAGTTATAAACTGGAATATGTTAATAAAAGGATTTATAAAAAAAAGAAGTTTTTATAAATAAATAGAAATGGAATTTATAAACGTTGTTTTATAAATTCGCAAACGACTTATTTTGATAAGTTAATTGTTATAACCTATTAATGGAGTTATATTCACATTTTTAAATAGTGAATAATCCTTTGAATTAAAATGAATAAAAGGATGATGTTCATTAACATAGTATATTCACGTTTTTGAATAGTGAATAATACGTTAAAGGAAATGTTTTTGAATGTGATATTTTAAATAGAATTAAAACAATCTAACGATGTTTTTAAATATGTTGAGATTCGAAACCATAGATTTCAACATTTATTGTTGAAATAGATGTTTCGAGAAATGAAAGGAAATGGTGGACTATAACACTGTTGTTATAGTAAATGATTTCCGAAAGGAAATAATTTTGAATAGTATTGGGATTTATATATCTATTTTAATTTCGAATCCCTATACTAGTGATTTTGGGTTGTCGTAACGATGTTTTACGCAACATTCGTTTTGGCCCAAGTAGATATGTTTAAGAAAGGATTTTCTTAATAGAATGAAATATATACTTAATTCGATCTAAGTATATTGAATATTTAGTAAGTGTTGAAAATAAAAAGATTTGTGAATTACTTATTTTTAATAAGTATGGAAATGTTTTCCAATATGAAGTGAATAATTAGAATTTATCTTTTTGGAGGATAAATTGAAATGAATTATTGAAATCGTATATGCACGAATATTTTGAAATATAAATTCATTATGGAATTTATATGTGAAAAGTGAAATTGGTTAAAAATAAATATTGATTTATTTTTGAAGTGTTGAAATTATATATCTAGTAAAGATATTTTGGAAAATAAATAATTTGGAAAATTATTTGGAATCTGGTGATGTATGCATATCAATTGATAGTTCAATAACCGACTATCAATATTTCCCTTTGAATGGGTATTTGATGTGAATTAATTGAATTTGAATGCACACTTATTTTTGAATAAGCGCTCACTATTCGGGTTAACCGGGAAAGGACCATGGGGTCGTATAACCCATTCCGAATATGTGATACGTCGTTATGAATTGCATTTGAAGATCGGTGTTGAAGACCGAGTATTTGTGAAAGCGATAGGATGACCTATCGATTGTCTCTGCACTGGGTAGCTCCTGGTATTGAGATCTCTTAAGTGATGGGAAATTCGATCGGGATTGTGAATACCCGTATTGCAAGGGCTTCGTAAGAAGTGCCTTCGGTTCTGTTCGAGCCCGGAACAGACTTGTATGGATTGTATGCCTGACATTACAAGTTGAGATATAAAGCCGATTTCTTTCAAATATATTTCTGTTGGTGGCGGAGAATTTATTCTTTGCTTAACACCCTTCTTTGAGACGTACGAGCTCAAAGGTTATATAGTTGAAGTTATCAGCAATATATCCCATTTTGGTAATGTGACATGCTGAGTGATGCTGAAATGATCATTGTGTTGATTATTTGTGATAGGATCATTTATTTGATCGTCTATCTTAGTGATCATTGTGTTGATCATTTGTTGACCCAAAGCATGGCTTTTGTATAAAGTATGTTTTTGTGGACGTGAATTCATCGAGCCTCACATCCCGTTAATGGTCAAAACAGGAAAGATGCGGCAAGGTTATGAGGGGTAGCTCCCTTTAGGGTATGTGCATTTCCTTCTGGAAAGGGTGGTATCATGGTATGGAGCCCAGATACTTACTCATGTTGATACACTATATCTATTTCTGTGTGGTGTTGTTGGTGACGAGCGCTCGGTTAAAGGTCCGATGGGACCGGGGGATGCCATATTCGTGTAGTAGTTACCTAGTGATAAAGGTAACCCGGCCTTGTGTTGGCAGAGAGCTGGTTAAGTTCTCGGGACGTCCAGCCAGAGGCGATCCCATGTGGCAGTAGGAAGTTCCTTAGCCTGACCATTCGTTGGAAATCCAAAGAAACAATACGATCTTGTACGGTTTTAGTTGTAGAACCTGCCATCTAATATGGTAGCTATTAGTAGGCATAATATAATGGTACCTATGCTGGCTAAGATTTATATTCTACTTTCGAAAGGATTTGTTCTACACTATGCACTAGTAATAATATCAAATGCTCTTTTTAAATGCGTATCAAGCATGTTTGACCATCATAAGAAGAAATCTTCTCCAAGTCTGCGTTTGCATTGTGTGTGTGGCAGGAGGTCTTATGGTAGTCTCATTTTTAAAAGCATTGCGAATTGATTTAAAAATATTCCTCTATTTTTGATTTTAAAATAAATAAACTGTTTTGAGTTCTCACACCAGTCACATGACTGACTTGGAGTTTATTGTTTTCCTTCCTAAACTCTGGGTGCCCACCAATTTCCACACGGGCAGTTAAGAGTTAAGGTTTATCTGGATATTCTGGAGTTGCTGGAGGCAAGCTGGATGGCATGGCGTATTACTAGTATATAGTATTTCTTTTTCCGCTGCATTGTTTGTTGTTGTATGTTGTTGTACACTCTGATGTGATGATATGATGTAATGGAATGAAATGAAATGTAATAACTGATATAGTTCTTTGTTTAAAGATTATTCATTTATTATTATATGTTGTTCCGCTGCGAATTGTGAGATTCTGATGTTGTTCTGTTGTTTTCTGTCCCGTCCTATTTTCTTCTGTTGTTTTCTTTTTCCTCTGTTCTTTTGTTCCTTTCTGTCCGTTCTATTTTTAAAATTCTATTCTATCTTTCTATTTTAAAATTCTCTGTTTTCTAAAAATTGTCTATCTTCTTTTTCTATCTCTTCTTCTTGTTCTCTCTTCTTCTTCTCTTTTTCTTTTCGTAAATTCTTTTTAAAAACCCCATAACTTCTCGGTTTTCGGCCTTCAATATCCGGCAGTCGATAAAGTGAGTGTCGATGTCGAATTTTCGAAGATCGAAAATCCGGAGACGTTACATTTGGTATCGGAGCTCTTATGGTTAAGCGACAACCATGGTTCTGTTGGGTATAATTCATTAGAGATAGAGTCAGCAGTACTCTAGAATGAATTTGAGAGTAATAATAGCTATGAGAGCGTATTTGTTAGTGAATATAAAAATTGTTTTATATTGTGATGATTGGTTTATTGAGTGGTATATGAACCTTCGTCAGCACGGTCAGTCAAACTATGCCGAAGGGGTTTCTAAACATTTGAATAGAACAATTCGACACGATATTGTTTTAAATTGGGTAAATGAAATAATTTTACCTTGATTATATTTTATATATAAAGAAATAATTTTTCAGAATTATTAAAGCGTATGTAAGTTGATTGTTAGGTTGTTTGAATAATCTAAATAAAGAGTAATTGTATAAGCAAAAGAATTATAAGTATGAATTATAATTAAAGTGATTTACAATTGTGAAATAAACTTATATATATATAAGAAGTAAAATTATATGAATATGAGTTGTAAATAAAAATGAATATAAGGTTAAATGGAAGTATAACTTAAGTGTTGTTGAATGGAATTGATATTGGTATCGAAGTAAATAATCAAGTGGATTTAAAAGAATATGAACTTGAGTTATATAAATGAAATTCAACTTTAGGAATTGAATTGAACTGTGAATCAATTGAATGTGAATAAATTGGAATGGAATAATGAATATAAGTGTTAATTCATTAAAATCTAATGTTATTGGAAGTTGAATAATTGAATGAACATAAGCAAAGGAATTTGGTTGTAAATTAATATACATTGGTTGTTATATGATTGTTAGTTGATAGTATGTAATTCATTAAGTGTTAATGAAATTGAAAGCTATGAAATTAAATTCAAATTGAAAGTAAATAAATTTGAATAGAATTGAATGTGAATTAGATTTAATTAGTAAATGTAAACTAATTGAATTGAGAATGAATGTTAGTAAATCCAATGTAAATGAATCAAATGTAATTTAAAGTGAAAACCATTTCATTAAATATTAATGAGAATATGAATGAATATTATTGGTTATGAATGTAGTTGGTTGATGGTTGAATATATATTGCTATTGTTGCATTTGCTATGTGACATATATAGTTATTATGTTGCTATATGTTGTATATTGATACTATTGTCTATATGCATGATTCTCATATTGTTTGTTGAGTTTAGTAGGTGCGGATCACGTTTGCTTCGCATTTGGAGTTCGCATTTGCGCTATATTAGCCGTATATGCTCGCTAATAAAATATAAGGTACATATCTCGGATTAAATACAGTACTTTTACACTTTTTTCCCTGCGGGATGCCTCATTACTTGATGAGATGTATATTTGTGATATATATACTGTCATTTTTTTTTCGGATCGAGCCGCGCAAAGGAGACCATGGCGAATTTTTTCGAAAATTTAAGGCGTTAGAAAAAATTTGAGAAAATTGGGAAAATTTTGAAAACTTTAAACTTTGTTTTAGAGTTGAAAGTTAAATGATATAATTGTTTTTGAAAGGATAACTAAATATGATTTGGAAAACTTAGTAAAGTATTGTAAGGAATTTAATTATGAATTTTGGAAAGTTAATAAATTCTGTAACCTTTCTTACTTATAATTTCGAGGACGAAATTCTTTTAAGGGGGAAAGATTGTAACGACCCAGGATTTTTAATAATTAAAATTTGAATATTTAATTTATTTTAAATATTTATAAGTGAATTTTTAAGTCGAATAAATTTTTATTTGAATTTTTGGATTTAATTGGATTATTAAATCGATAATTTAATATGTTAAATTATGGAAATAATTAAAAATTGAGTTAAAAATGATTTAAAATAATTTGGAAAATTTTATTTAATCATACTGGAGTTATAGAAATATTTTAGAACTTTTAAAATCGATTTAAAAGTTAATTTGTGAAAATTGAATATTTTAATATTTAATAATCGACTGTAAAATAGCCAATTTTTGAACAGTCTCAGAATTGAACGAAACCAGTTCCATTGGATCCGTAATAGTTAGTTATTACCGGATTTCAATTTTCGTGTCAATCGGAGTTATCGTTTGTTCGTGGCAGCTCGAAACGCATTGAATTGTTTTTAATTTAAATTTGGCGAGTCAAAATAGCCATTTTTCAAAAAGTCTCGGAATTCGACGAAACCAGTTTCATCGGATCCGTAATGTGATATTATTGTAAGATTTCAAATTTCAAGTCAATTGGATTTACCGTTTGTCCGGTACAAATTAAAACGCCTAGAAATCGATTTAAATCGGTTTAATTTAAATCGAACGTTTTCAGCCATAGCTCGCACATACTTCCGAATTAGCTTCCGAAACCTGTTCCATTGTGTCCGGAACGCGGGATAAACCCTAGGTACGCTGGTTACGGCGTCTAAATCGGAGTTCGGAATTTCCGGGTGAATAGTGTCGAACGAAACTCTATAAATACACCTCTCTCTTCATAAATTTGATAAAAAAATATCACTAAACCCTAACCCTAAACTAGTAGCCGCCACTTTATCATTCTATGGCCAGATTTTTCCCAATTTCATTCCTTAATCTCTTCCAATCCATCAAGATTTAGCCGAAGTGTTTAACACGAAGGTTGGAGAGCACATCAAGAGCTTTAATTCCATACGGAGATGATCGGAAATGGAGTCGCGTAGGAGGAGCAATTGATGGCCGTTTGCATCAGATTTCGCACGCATTTCCACGTGCATAAGCAGGCCGAGCTTGGCATGGAGGGGGCCGAACCTAGAGGGAGTTGAGAGCTTCAAAATGCATGTAGCTGATCGAGTTTTAATTGAGAGATGGTGTCACAAAATCAAACCCTAGTTAGGTTGTATGGGTTCGGCCATAGCAATTGCGTACTGGAGCATGAACGCGTGGGGAAGATGAGGATGGGGACGGCCAGGATTTGCTCAAGTTGGATCTAGTGGCTAGGATGAGTTGTATGTTAAATTATAAAAGTTATGTTGAATTTAAGTTTATAAAATCGTGTACGATCTTCAAATATGCATAACTTTTTCATACGAGGTCGAAAAAATGCAAACCCAGTTGCGTTGGAATCGTATGGACGAGCACTACGCGATGGAGTTGGTTTGGAGTCGTTTGGAGTTAGTGAGAATTTCGGGTAAAATTAAACGCGCGTTTAATTTTATTCGAAATAAAAGCTTAAACGGAAATTAAAACCAAGGTGAGAATTTCTCACTCAATCGAATAGATTTCGATTTTATTTTAAATAGTTAGATTTAAAATATTTGAATGCATGTTTGAATGATGACTGTAAATTATTGATTGTTAAAATAGACATTATGCGCCGTTAGTAAGCGGATGTTATTTAATATAAACATATACCGCGAATATTTCATAAACAGTGAAATTGGTATTATATATAATATCAATATATATATATTGGCATATGTATATATTGCAGTTATTGATTTCCCGCATTTTTGTTTAGCGGATGAGACCCTATTACGCCGTTAGTAAGCGGATAATATTTATTAAGAACATATACCGCGATAATTTCGTACTGGAGCGAAATTGGTATTGTGCTAATGTTTTTGGATGCAGGAAACAGATTGGAGGGATCCAACTGGATTCCTCAACAGTATTTATTTAATTTCAGATATTTAGATATTTGATTGATTATCATATTGATATATGATATCGTTGTTAGTCGTGATTGACTATTTGGTGTGTAGCATCATTGGACCCAAATTTTGGGATTTTAAAATGATAAAAAAGTGATTTTTGAAAAGATAAAATATTTTTGGAATTGATCCATTATAAATAAATGAACGTTATAATTTTTAAAGTTATAAAAATTATAATTTTTTAGAAATACGGTTAAAAGTTGATTTTTGAGAAATATGGATCAATGATTTTATAAAATAATTTAAACTGGATTTTTGAGTTTATTATTAAAAATTTGAATTTAAGATTTATAAAATTTGATTATTTTATAAATCGAAATGATGAAATTATAAAGGAATTTAAAGACGTTTTAGAATAATAATATAAACTGATTTATATTTAGAGATTTATAAATGGATATTTATAAATTGAAATATAGACATTATAAAACGAGTTTTTATAAGTGTTTGAATGTAGTGAAAGTGAATTTCATAAATGAATGAAATCTATAGAATTATAAACTGTGAAGTTATAAATGAAATTTATAAATAGTAAGATTATAAATTTGTGAAGTTAATTGAAGAATAGATTTGGTTAAATAAATAAATCTTATAAATTATAAGGTTTATAAATTGAAAAGTCTTTAAAAAGAACGATTTTGTAAAATAATCGTTTTATAAGTAATTAACTTATAATGTGAACATTTAGTTTATAATTGAGTTATAAACTGGAATATGTTAATAAAAGGATTTATAAAAAAAAGAAGTTTTTATAAATAAATAGAAATGGAATTTATAAACGTTGTTTTATAAATTCGCAAACGACTTATTTTGATAAGTTAATTGTTATAACCTATTAATGGAGTTATATTCACATTTTTAAATAGTGAATAATCCTTTGAATTAAAATGAATAAAAGGATGATGTTCATTAACATAGTATATTCACGTTTTTGAATAGTGAATAATACGTTAAAGGAAATGTTTTTGAATGTGATATTTTAAATAGAATTAAAACAATCTAACGATGTTTTTAAATATGTTGAGATTCGAAACCATAGATTTCAACATTTATTGTTGAAATAGATGTTTCGAGAAATGAAAGGAAATGGTGGACTATAACACTGTTGTTATAGTAAATGATTTCCGAAAGGAAATAATTTTGAATAGTATTGGGATTTATATATCTATTTTAATTTCGAATCCCTATACTAGTGATTTTGGGTTGTCGTAACGATGTTTTACGCAACATTCGTTTTGGCCCAAGTAGATATGTTTAAGAAAGGATTTTCTTAATAGAATGAAATATATACTTAATTCGATCTAAGTATATTGAATATTTAGTAAGTGTTGAAAATAAAAAGATTTGTGAATTACTTATTTTTAATAAGTATGGAAATGTTTTCCAATATGAAGTGAATAATTAGAATTTATCTTTTTGGAGGATAAATTGAAATGAATTATTGAAATCGTATATGCACGAATATTTTGAAATATAAATTCATTATGGAATTTATATGTGAAAAGTGAAATTGGTTAAAAATAAATATTGATTTATTTTTGAAGTGTTGAAATTATATATCTAGTAAAGATATTTTGGAAAATAAATAATTTGGAAAATTATTTGGAATCTGGTGATGTATGCATATCAATTGATAGTTCAATAACCGACTATCAATATTTCCCTTTGAATGGGTATTTGATGTGAATTAATTGAATTTGAATGCACACTTATTTTTGAATAAGCGCTCACTATTCGGGTTAACCGGGAAAGGACCATGGGGTCGTATAACCCATTCCGAATATGTGATACGTCGTTATGAATTGCATTTGAAGATCGGTGTTGAAGACCGAGTATTTGTGAAAGCGATAGGATGACCTATCGATTGTCTCTGCACTGGGTAGCTCCTGGTATTGAGATCTCTTAAGTGATGGGAAATTCGATCGGGATTGTGAATACCCGTATTGCAAGGGCTTCGTAAGAAGTGCCTTCGGTTCTGTTCGAGCCCGGAACAGACTTGTATGGATTGTATGCCTGACATTACAAGTTGAGATATAAAGCCGATTTCTTTCAAATATATTTCTGTTGGTGGCGGAGAATTTATTCTTTGCTTAACACCCTTCTTTGAGACGTACGAGCTCAAAGGTTATATAGTTGAAGTTATCAGCAATATATCCCATTTTGGTAATGTGACATGCTGAGTGATGCTGAAATGATCATTGTGTTGATTATTTGTGATAGGATCATTTATTTGATCGTCTATCTTAGTGATCATTGTGTTGATCATTTGTTGACCCAAAGCATGGCTTTTGTATAAAGTATGTTTTTGTGGACGTGAATTCATCGAGCCTCACATCCCGTTAATGGTCAAAACAGGAAAGATGCGGCAAGGTTATGAGGGGTAGCTCTCTTTAGGGTATGTGCATTTCCTTCTGGAAAGGGTGGTATCATGGTATGGAGCCCAGATACTTACTCATGTTGATACACTATATCTATTTCTGTGTGGTGTTGTTGGTGACGAGCGCTCGGTTAAAGGTCCGATGGGACCGGGGGATGCCATATTCGTGTAGTAGTTACCTAGTGATAAAGGTAACCCGGCCTTGTGTTGGCAGAGAGCTGGTTAAGTTCTCGGGACGTCCAGCCAGAGGCGATCCCATGTGGCAGTAGGAAGTTCCTTAGCCTGACCATTCGTTGGAAATCCAAAGAAACAATACGATCTTGTACGGTTTTAGTTGTAGAACCTGCCATCTAATATGGTAGCTATTAGTAGGCATAATATAATGGTACCTATGCTGGCTAAGATTTATATTCTACTTTCGAAAGGATTTGTTCTACACTATGCACTAGTAATAATATCAAATGCTCTTTTTAAATGCGTATCAAGCATGTTTGACCATCATAAGAAGAAATCTTCTCCAAGTCTGCGTTTGCATTGTGTGTGTGGCAGGAGGTCTTATGGTAGTCTCATTTTTAAAAGCATTGCGAATTGATTTAAAAATATTCCTCTATTTTTGATTTTAAAATAAATAAACTGTTTTGAGTTCTCACACCAGTCACATGACTGACTTGGAGTTTATTGTTTTCCTTCCTAAACTCTGGGTGCCCACCAATTTCCACACGGGCAGTTAAGAGTTAAGGTTTATCTGGATATTCTGGAGTTGCTGGAGGCAAGCTGGATGGCATGGCGTATTACTAGTATATAGTATTTCTTTTTCCGCTGCATTGTTTGTTGTTGTATGTTGTTGTACACTCTGATGTGATGATATGATGTAATGGAATGAAATGAAATGTAATAACTGATATAGTTCTTTGTTTAAAGATTATTCATTTATTATTATATGTTGTTCCGCTGCGAATTGTGAGATTCTGATGTTGTTCTGTTGTTTTCTGTCCCGTCCTATTTTCTTCTGTTGTTTTCTTTTTCCTCTGTTCTTTTGTTCCTTTCTGTCCGTTCTATTTTTAAAATTCTATTCTATCTTTCTATTTTAAAATTCTCTGTTTTCTAAAAATTGTCTATCTTCTTTTTCTATCTCTTCTTCTTGTTCTCTCTTCTTCTTCTCTTTTTCTTTTCGTAAATTCTTTTTAAAAACCCCATAACTTCTCGGTTTTCGGCCTTCAATATCCGACAGTCGATAAAGTGAGTGTCGATATCGAATTTTCGAAGATCGAAAATCCGGAGACGTTACATCCAACACACGCAAACGAAATGAGACTTCACCCAAGCGGTGTCGACCTAAAAAATCATGATTCCCAATTTAGAGTCGCATGCCACCAAACTCCTTCCTTCGGTGCGCCTCACCATGCTGAACCTACAGCTAAGCTCTTTTGCTCGAATCGAAGACCAATACTCAAGAAAACCCAAACCCTAGTCCGCATTGTCGTTCGACTCTCACTAACGACCAACCCCAATAAAAACTGCACCATCCAAGAAGCCTACCAGATCGAAGATCATGCCAAAACTAGATTTTAGGAAGTTGTTTCAAGATTTTTGGTTGAGTATATTGTGAGAATATTTTTTTTGAAGCTTCCATTTTTTTCTTTGCTGTACTGTCTGCTTGCATTTTAAATAGAGAGGGGAGGACGAGATGTTTGCATGTAAGGTGCTATCTACACTGGCTTGAAAATAAGAGGAAGGAAACTGATGTGAGGGGTTGACTAGTCAATATATTAATTTAATCCCAAAATACTTCGATTACGTAACTAAAAATTTCAAAGCCCTATCGAGGCATGTCGCTAGGCATTCATAATGTTACATCCCTATTCTGAACGCAATGGAAAAGGTTTCAAGTCCTAATTCAATCGTATGGAGAATATAGCTTTTCGGACCCAATTATTATATTGAATTTTCGATATTAAATTCAAGGCATTTCTATCCTGTACGATGAAAAGATAACTCTAAATACTACGAATTGGAAATTTGATAATAATACACTATTATAGATCCAGTGGAACTAGTTTCGTCGAATTTCGAGATTGTGCCCTGGATCGCTATTTTTATATGTTAGTTTGAACGAGCTATTTTTAAAATCGAACAAATCACTTTTAAATTCATTTAAAAAAGTTTTATTATCTTCGTTCTTATTAATAGAGTTTAAATAATCTTTTAAACAATTTTTAACAAGCTTAAAAACCTAAGATTCACTTATTTGAGCAAATTCCAATTATTAAGTTATCCAACTAATCATTATATTTGAAATCTAAGTTAAAGATTAACTTTTAAATATTTAAAATCAATTAAATATTTCAATTTCAAATAACCAAAATTTCAGGTTGTTACACTATGGGTCCTCCAATCCTAACAACCCAAATATCCGCTCTATATTCCTCGACCAAGCTCGTACCTCTACAAAATCTTCCATGCCCGAAAATGTCTTGCCTCCTAGACTAGCGAAGTCCTTGCATAGCTTAGAAAAATCGACTGTTGCAGGTGGATTAATGAGATCTACACCCGTTAATGATGTATTGGCAATTATCCATGCACCTCTGGTACCATAGCATTACGGAACCTATCATCCATACTATGCAAATAAAAGAAAATTTAGGCTCGAAAATCGAAAGAAGGCTGAACTGGACTTTAACGGGATTTTTTATAAGAAGTTTTCCTGAAAACTATTTCTAAGAGTTTCTTTCTGAAAAATACTTTTAAAATATGTTACCATTGAAAAACATTTTACTTTTTAAAACATAGGAATCTTATAACCTTAGGCTCTCACACCAGGTGAAACACTCCATATCCCTTAGTATACACAAAAGGACGCACTAAAGGATACGCTGCATTATATGTATAGCTAAAGCATCACAGAGATTAAGATTCACAAGAAAAATAAATAATAACAGCGGTAACATTTAAATACTTATCATTACTTCATAAAATAAGTCCGAAAAACATAACATGTTCTCAAATACCAAATACACATGTCTTATGAAAAATAGATCTCAGTCTCATAAAATCAGAGTATAATAAAAATGATCATCCCTCTCATAAGTACCAGTATATCAAAAGCCAAAGAAAAGAAAACTGAAATGAAGAAGAATACATGAAGAAGAACTCCACAACTGAATCTCAAGAAATCTGAATCTACTGTCCTTGCCTCTGCTGGCCAATGGGGGGAGGGGGAAATGAGAAATAGAGGACTGAGTCAGACTATAAGTCTGGTGAGTGAATGAACTACTAGTATTTCTAAGTAAGATAAATATAATAGTCTTAACAATAATTCTAGTATAAAGAAAATAAAGAAAAGGTAAAACTGGGGTAAAAACTATTTAACTGCTTGCTTTAATTGTGATTGTTTGCACTTGTCTTAGATTACTGCTTTGAATAGGCTGAAACCCTAATCCTATTTTAATTAGGCTGAAATCCTAATTCTACCCGTTGATCGACCTCTATATCTATTGTGCCATTATGAGCTAATCCCATCCCGTGGGTCCCATAGCAAAAGACACATGTTTAGCGCTTGAAACACAATAGCGGTTTATTGATGCCGCATGCTCGGTCATCCCCGGTACACACTAATTGTCACCCCCTCTTGTGACCTCTTACTTACCCTATCAGCATAAGCATGCCAAGTCTCATCTAACATGTTGTGAGACCATCAGTCCTAGTCTGAAAGGGTCCTGTCCAGCTTAACTAAGTGTTTTCATTAAAAAATACGGACATTTGATGGCAATAATACACAGTGCTTCTGCCTATCCACTTTAATCGCTATGAAACGTAGGGTTTTCAACGCCATCACGAAAGCAACTATCGTGTACTCAACGCTATACAAGGAAAAAGGCGGCAAACAAAATTAGTTTGTACAAGAACTAAAAATAAGCGCTTGTTGCCTTGTCGACTCATTCCGAAAACAGCCCTTCTTTCACTTCGTCGCCTCCAAAATACAACCAAAATCCTAAATCGCAAAATCCCTGAACTGCAACATTAAATCACAAATCCCCAAATTGCAAAATCGTGGATCGCCAAATCACCCCTGTCATCAACAACCGATCCAGCTCTCCAATTTGAACGGGGATGAGAGGTATTGCAACCTTTATTATATATATTTTTCATTGCTTATATTCATGATTCTTAAAACAGAGTGTGCGGGAGCCATGAGGGGACATGCAATAAACGAGGGGTGCTGTTGTGTGAGGTCGATGCTGTTGGCTATAATAGAGACCAGAGGAGCTGCTGCATGAGGTCTGAAGCTTCAAGTTGCTATTGCATATGCAGTTGCGTTTGCTGTTTTTTGTAATCGAGGGACGCTGTTGCATAAGATCTGAAGCAAGTTCACTGTAAAAGAGAATGGATGGAGCAGACCGGTTCACTGTAATAGCGATAATGAGTGTCGTTGCTGCTGCTTGAGAGTATAAATCATATTTAATAAGTGATTTTTCTAATTTAAATTCAAATAAAGTTGTTGCCCTTTCCTGTCGTTTGTCTCACATCAGTGTCTCAAATAATGGATGGGGAAATTCAGAGTTTCGACACCTACCCTATAAACCATAATATAAGAAATCAGATAAATTGCAAGTTTTGTTGTGTTGTAATCTATACACTGCATATAAAATGGTCCAAAATCAGCTGCATCTATTATATATGATATGATTTTCAGATCATAAGTGATTGTGTTAACAATACAGAATGGTAAAAATCAAGTAAGCATATATTTGTAGCTAAGTTTCATATACTATATATCTTTTGTAAGAAAGCTATGAATAATGTATCATGGCACCAGGTTAAAAAAAAAAAAAGTTTTTTCACATGTTAGTTTTACAAGACTAATTTCATGCAGTATATGATGTAAAATTACTTTACCAATTTGAACTCAAATGGATTTTAAATAACATAATTTAGGTGGAAAACTTCTTTTTTTTTCCCTTTCCTTTCTACATCTTCTTATATTTATTGAATGAGCAAACACATAACATTTGTAGGAAGTGTAAATATTTCAAAACTAAAGAATTTTTTTTAATTTTTTTTAATGTAACTACTTATGTTAGTTAGTTGAATAAATCCTTTATTGTCCCTTAGTTGAAGACTCTTTTGATTAACCTGCTTAAATCCTTTTGTTGTCCGAATATGGGGATTTCTCGCATACTCATCTATAAGATTAGACAACCTAATTGGCAATAGGTACCGTATATTTGGTTAGTTAGAGACAAAGATTGAAGCAACTTCGTTTACGCCTGAATCTTATTTCCGTAGGTATATCTTCGATTCGATTTTTATTTCATCTTTGTTTTTCATTATCTTGAAATACTTGTTTTTACGATTTGAATAAAATACTTGTTGCATCTGTAGTCCAAACATTATGCTGACAGGATAATTAGTGCCTTACCACTCTACATTACCTTTTACAGGTTGCTCCATTCAAGAGATTGGGGAGAGTAACTTTTCTTGAAAGCATCTCGAGGTCTACTACTGGTAAAATTCTAAGGAGGGAGATCATCCAAATAAGATTTAAAAAAATGTACGCATTAATTTCCTATGATGATAAAATTGCTGTTACAGCTACATTAATGAATAGATCACCTATTAATTTGGGTTATGTTTAATATATACACAATTATATGAGCTATATAAAAAAATGAAAAAAAAACTACAATTTGAAGTGAACTATACGAGAAAAAAACACCTCTAGATGTATGAGTTTTTCTATGACAGTATGACTGTATTTCTATTTTTATAGATTTATATATCTGTTACGGCTTTTGCATATCCAATATTCGAATGCTAGCATACCAATTACCTTTAATCCAAGTTAGAAAAAACAACAAAAGAAAATAGGATATCCCAATAAAAGGAAAAACCAAATGCATTTGAAATCGTTCACTTTTACCTTGAGATATGTTCATTTTGTTTGTTAGATTTTCTGAAAGTTTGGTTTTATGGGATGAGACCACCTATCACTAAATGTTTGTGAAATCATTTAGCCACCAAATCTTATCCATTCATTTACTTTTGCATCTTTAAAAATATGAAATTGGTAACATCTGCATCTGGATGTTCAAATTAATTAGTACTGACATACTGATGTTGTTTGTTTAAAACTAGCCAATGAATCAATTGGTCTAACTAATTAAACACTGCACATATGAATGCATGGTCTATGTTGGTTGAATACCAATTAAACCATAGAAGTGCTTCATGTCGCAAATGGAATGCGCATGTATAAATCCAATCTGTTTGTATGACTTTATGATAAGATATACTAGTTCAACTTGATTGAGCTGTGCTTGAGGATATGAATGCATGGTCGATAGAGACCGACATCGAGGATGAGGTGAATGAATTCAATGGGGAAGGGTTAGCATTTGTTCGGGTGGGTGGGGAAGATGTCTTGTGTAGTGGCATTCATTTAGGGAATGGTGATCTTATTTCACCTTATGGAGTTGACGCCGATGTGATACCAAAGACAGTTGGGCCTTCTTCGTTTAGGGAATGCTAAGTCCAATTAGATCTAATGGTAATTATACTTAAGTGCTTCTGCGCATGGCATACACATTATCAAAAATCGGGATTTATAATTGCAAGCACACACATACGTTGAAGTACTTGTTCAAGTAATGATCAAATATACATAGGGTTTGAACTTGGTAATGTTTAACGGAATTCTAAGCATGTTTGATGAATTTGAGGGTTTGAAATCTGATTTGCGTACAAAAGACAAGTAAATTGTAGAAATTAGCTAATATTGATTTTCGAATTTAATAAATATTCCGACTCTAGAACATAGTTCTTCACGCATGATGCACAACGATGCAAAAAAATTCCTTTAACTTTGTCGTACGATGCATGTCCACTCATGGAGGACAAGGATTGTTTAATGCTGACACATTTATTTTTACTATCATTACTACAAAGCATACTAGGAAATTTCACTTTTCCACTTCGGTGACTCAAAGTTGTGGATTTTGGAGAATGATGAATATATTTTAGCCAAAGAATCTTTTTATATTTTCACCCAAATAAGAAAAAAAATCATCCTATTTGAAAGATGTATAGGCACTACATGGACTTCAGCATAACAACACGAGAACACGATACGCATTGTATCGCCAACTTCCTTCAAGTTCTTGGAGCTTTTTGAAGCCGAACATCTTTCATCACCAATTATGGGTATATTCGACAAATTTGAAAGGAAATTAAAAGAAATTTTGAAATAACTTAGCCATAGAGTTCAGCTAAGTAAAACACTTCATACAACTCAGAGATAATGTCTGTCTTGCAAATATTACATGACCATCTGTAACATATTGAGCACCAGCTTATTGATAAGGAAATTTCCTATTATTCTATATCTATCCCATAACAAAATTTCAGTTGGAAACTTTATTCAATTATTTATTCGCTTTTTTTTTCTAAAATAAAAAAAAATACTATGGTCCCATCAAAACGAAAATCGGACTTGTTTTATATGTCCCTAGAATAGGCCAAAGGTTGGAGGCAAATAACTATAATAAACCAACTATATTGACAGGTTACAAACTAACTTGTTTATTCACAGATAATTGTAAGAGCAGACCCAACGAAGAGTAGGTTGAAATGTAACATACGCTCATTTGTTTGAGAGACAAACAAGGTACACAACGTTCGTGATTGAGTCTTGATTTATCTAGATTTTTAAAACCCAGATAAACTTATATGTGTAGTTTTAATTAACAGTACAACAACCAATTGGTTGAGAATGAATAACAACGAATGCAAAAGACAGCCGGCTTTAAGAAAACCCAGTA
Source organism: Allium cepa (assembly GCA_030765085.1). NCBI lineage: Eukaryota > Viridiplantae > Streptophyta > Magnoliopsida > Asparagales > Amaryllidaceae > Allium > Allium cepa. The sequence continues at coordinate 596,579,875 of CM060944.1, forward strand.
ACTTTTATGTTTTTTCACTGAACAAGATTTGTTTTGGGTGCGTGCATATGTAAAATAGTGTAAAGTATATTAAATAACAGAGGTCTCATACTTTTAGTAATGGGGTCCCTCTAATGCAAAACAATACAAAATTATTAAACTGTTTATTTGGCTCTAACATCCCCCCAATCAAAACAAAGCATGGGTAACTAGTTCCTTTTAATCAATCTAGTTCTAGGAGTCAAAAGGCAAAAACTATAATTAACATAGTAACGATGTATACTAGCAAAAAAATATGAAATGCAAAATTTTAAATTTTTCTTGATAGTTGATAATGAGAGTTACCCTTAATTTAAGCAGAACATTTATTTATTTATTTTACTTTTGTTTAAGTTAGCTTTTGCTTATCCAAATTTACTTGATGAGCTTTTGAATAACTTGTCGATTTAAGCTATCCAAATCATCATTTAATTGAGATTGGAATCAACTGCCTAAAAGGAGGATACATGCTTAGGACAGGATCCAATTTGTCCTAAATCCTAGTCAGGGGATCAAGTTAACAAAGATAAAAAAACTTGCACTCAAACTAAGCTATGTTATACTACAAAATCTTCATGCATTTACAAAAACAAAAATAATTACCTTCAACCTAGGTACATAGTCTCCACGCTTATAATATGCTGTACTCTTGGCTGATCTTCATTCAGCAGTTCCCATGCCATCTACAATATCAGTCAAACCATTTCATCAGACAACACCAATACAAATCAAAAATAAAAACAACTTAATTTATTTTTCATAACAAACTGCATGCCCAAAATCAACTTAACACACAGTGGTTATTCTCGCAAACCAAGATAACCGGCAAGTTCCACAATGCACTCATGTTCAAAGCTTCAAACAACTGCCCCAGATTCACAGCTCCATCTCCGTACATGTTTAACTTCTTCAAATGTATGCAATCAGTTAAGTGTTTAACTTCTTCAATTGTGAATGAAGTTATACACTTAAAAGTTTCATATTAAACATAGATGTTTCCACTTCAATGTAGTTCACTTTGTTGTAAACTTGTAGTTATTCTCAAATCTGAATTCACTCTAATTGGAATAGTTGTTACTGTGTGCACTTACTGTATAACACCTACTTTTATGATGTGTTTAATGGCAATTATATTTCATTTTTTGAACATATTCAGTGCAGATCTGTTGTTTATAAAATAGGTAGCAATGTATGATTATCATCATCCCCGCGGTTTCTCTAACATTAATAGGATATCCCTGTCTAGATATGTCCTGATCACATCATAGGCATAAGCTATAAGCACCCACAAGAAAGTAAACCAAGAATGAAAAACCATAAATGATCATAATACCAAGCCAGTTCTCTTTTCGTATGGCATCTATGAATATAATAAAACCAATTGTAAAAATTACCCCAGACAAATTCTAGCCGCTTGAGCAATGTAGCCAGTTGATTGAGAATAATAAAAACCAAAGCTATCACTTCTCTTTATCATATTAAGGTAAGAAGAATTAGCGATGACCATTACAGTTTGAGGTAAAAGATAAAAGAGACAGCTTGTTTTGAACATGATCGCCTAAGCTTGTGCTTAAAAGACCATAAGAGAGGACAGGGATATGGAAACAGGGGAAACAAAATTACTTAGAAAATGATTAAAGTCGATAGCAAGATAAGGATGCTTTTATGATAACATATATATACATAATTAAAGATAATTATTGGTACTAGTATGAGTTTTTAAATGCCTTAATAATATTAGGACTTGTAGCATTTAAGGTTTTAACTTGCAAGTGAAATTAAATTATATTTACAATTCAGTCAAACTTACAAGTGAAAAAAGATTTTAACAGCCCTGGTGTACCTTCACCAAAATTTACTCACGTCCACACTGATATAGTGCTTTGGTCACGCCCGTTTATTCAGCCGGCCACATTTCATGCTTGCTTTATTCATGCATGATTCAATGCTTCATCATGCCCCCTTCCACATTTGCCCAGAAAATGCTCTCATCACGCTGCTGCACACACGAGGACGCTAAGCTTTCTTCATGTCTTGCCACGCTTCTCTGTTATCGGTTCTTAAAGCCCACTTCAGTAGTTTCAGTCTCCATCTACATGAAGAAAGACATTAAGTTAAAATTTCAAATCTATAAACCCAACGGCTAGTAGAGACTATGAAAAGTAGATTTTGAGGCAGGAAATCTAAACGCCATCTCTCCATTTAATCCTACTCCTAATCTTCCCATTTGCATCCACTCCCATCACCTCACCTCTATTCAAACTCGTTTCTATCCCCCACCCCTATCTCAGTCTCACTATCCCCGGCTTTATAGTTACCCTAAATGCCTAACCTTTTCAACCACCCACTCTTTACATACCCAACTCTATTTATGAAGAACTAATGCATGAAAATAATTAAAATAATGGCTATGCATGAAGAATTAATTCATGAAATTCAAAGAAAATACTCAACTCAATTTCTGCATGCACACCTGGTTATGTTTATATGTCAAAAATCAATAATCAAAACACACAACCCAATTTCATGTCTGTTCTACATAGTGACTCAAACGCAACTGGTTTAAAGTATATACCCAACTTATGAAGCAAATTTTATTTCAATAAATTAGAAAAAATATGAGTAGAAGCAAAAAGCCAAAGGTGAAGGCAAAAAGCCAAAGGTTAAGCATTTTACCTTAACTTGGATAAAATTGACGTGTCTTTGATTTAATAATGAATCTTTTAATTTTAAGCACATTGGTTTATCTTTCAAAACAATAATTTAAATTACTATAATTTAGCCATAGTCTACTCAATATGCTAATTATTAGCATAATATATTCGTAATGGACCCAGTACCATTGAACTAGTGTAGTAAATTGGAGAACCGCTATGCACATTATACTAAGGTGTTATATAGTTTCAAAAGAGTGCGAGGGAGAGAAGACAATGGGTTAAAGAATGCAAATATCTGAAAATGTGTTCAGATACGTTAACTTATAGGATATCGATAAAAAATTGCAGTCAAAAATTCATTGTAATCAAGGTCAAAACGAATTCTGATCACTTGTAATCATAAATTAGTGGAAAACTAATAGAGAACCTTCAAGTGGACGTAGACCCATGGTGCCAAACCACTATAAAATCTGCGTGTGATTGTTTTTCTATTATTTTCATTTGCATTCTTCGTTTATACTCAACTCTCTTTCTCTTTTGGGTGTTTGTGCCATTTTTAGTTCAAGCACATAATAAATGTACAGGAGCCAGGAGCCGTAGTACTGTGTAGCTGGTGCAGATAAATATTTGATCATGACATATCAGATGCTCATTACAAAGTATTTTTTTCAACTGGAATCAGTATCAGTGGCACAAATGGTGAGATTATGCTTGATCAGGTAATTACGATTTACATATACATGTCAGTGTTCCTTGCAGCTATATTTGGTTTTTACATATATGACACAGACTCTGTCAAAAATAAATCTTGCATGTTCTACGGTGGGAATATCAAGTTGGACCTAGTATAGGCATTTGAGCAGGAGATCACATGTGGTGTTCTAATGCATCCTTGCGTTATAGAAAAGAAAAGATCAAATGCTGATAGTTGCAAACTTTCCGTATTTTTATTAACAAAAATTTCATTTAAACATAGTAAAAAATATACGTTAATATAAGTCACCGAGAATCAGTTTATACCAAAACTAAATAAAACTTCGTTCTAATCAAATACAAAATTTCTGGTTACAAACAATTCGCTCTAATTGGCTGTGTTTATCGATATTTTCCTGATTGATATTTTTATACTGAATATAAGTTTATGCCTGTAGCAAATCATGAAACGGGCTGGAGTTGTGCTGACTCTTGATACTAAACCAATAGAGTTTCGCTTCTTTCTCAAATATTCAAATAAGCCAATAGGGTGACTGCAATGGTGCAGGATGTCTTACCAACTATATCGATATTTTCCTGATTGATATTTTTATACTGAATATAAGTTTATGCCTGTAGCAAATCATGAAACGGGCTGGAGTTGTGCTGACTCTTGATACTAAACCAATAGAGTTTCGCTTCTTTCTCAAATATTCAAATAAGCCAATAGGGTGACTGCAATGGTGCAGGATGTCTTACCAACTACTGGTGCTGATGGTATATCTAGTTTAGTCGTGCTTACTCTTTAAACATATAGAGTTGTAATGTATGGAAAAGATTTGCAAATGAAACATTGGATTCCAGCTCCGATCTTCTAACTTGTCGTACATTACATAGGACATTCCAGGAATATGTTTATGTAGATTACGTCGAAACTTCTAACTTATTATTTAGGTATAGTCTTTAATTGTATTATTTATTCATCGTCGTAGTTCTTGATCTTGCTAAAATTAAAACGATGACATTGAAACAAACAATATAGATGTTAAAGATATCATAAAGGTAAAGGAACATTCACATACCTCAAATATTATATGTAAACTGTATTATTTTTTACACAATACAGCCTTCTAAAAAAACGTGTATTTTAATCGTATGGTATTTTCAGTTTTGATACATTAGATTTTGAAAATTCTTTCCTAGATATTTTAACAGTACCAAATATCAGAACTGTAAAAATGTTGGAACGAATATGTAAAAAGATGGCAAAATAGAGCATCGTTTGTCGCCCTCACGCGAATATGTCATTCCAGAAAATGACAATTAAGAGAGGAAATGTTGTTGAAATTGGACATCAACAAAAAACAAGATTTGCAAATAGAAGCTAAATAAACAATATGTCCCTACGAGGTGCAAATAGAAGTCTGTCCCTCTAACCAAAATAAGATTTGTAAATAGAAGCTAAATAAACTAACAAATTGCATTATAAATAAAAGTGCTGCTTAGCTTAAGAACTTGAGATTGAAGAGATGGACCACTATTGATCATGTTGACACAACCAGCAATTGAATTTGACAAGTTATTTATTCACCGCCCTCAAACAAAAAACCGTAAACACTGATAAAAATTTAGTTTTAGACAGCACAATATGCGTGTGATAAAAATTTGGTTAACCCATGCTGATTACAAATTATGAGCAGGTGAACATCAACAGATACGCTTATATATTTTTTGAATTATAAATAATGCTTAATGAATTAGCAACTATTAGGCCCACCGTTGAAGCAATTTGAAACAAGAAGAAACTGAATGGTATGCATATCCCAGAGAACCTAAGCAAGTATTTATTTGACTGCATTAGCTGACTTTCATCTACAGTGGCATACAAAAACTCAACAACTTTTGATTTAAGTAGTTGTGGATAAAAGCATACTAAATCGTTATAAAGTTAAAAGCGACTTAGAACCACTTTAAACTCTCCATGTCCTTGTTATTCTTGCATTTATAGTTTTATACTTGCTTCAATTTATAACCATTTGATCTATAATCACAGTAACAGTCCACAAAGGATTAATTTTTGACATCTATTCAACAAACAGTTTCTGAAATTGATTCAGAATGAATTGTTTTGTGCTTTGAATTATTAATAAGAGATATATGGTTGAAGGCATGAAAATATATATATTCAGAATCGATCGGACTGTAGTTTTACGTCAGCAGCAATTTGAAAATATAGAACCAATATGGGTCAAACTGACTGATTTCAGGCAACGTCAGTTTGAATCATGTGTAGTTATTTCACCTATAGCTTTAAATTCGTTATGTTGTGTGCAACTTGGTGTGAGTGAAATATAATATGATAACTTACAGATCCTGGAACATATATCCGCCGCTTCCCTCCAATTTTCATAGTCAGAATCCCCTCATCCAGCCCTTTAATCACCTGTTATATTAAAACAACAATAAATAAAATAAAAAAGAAATAAGAAAATGAAAAAAAAGGTCAACGATTATATTTTTCAGGTTTACCTGGCCAGAACAAACTCTAAAGATATAGGGCTGCCCTTTCTCTAAGGAACCACGATCCCATATACATGAAAGATTAACACAAATGGGAATAAATATCACATAAATGTGTATCATTTTGCCCTTTACAGATTACCATCTACATTGTCCTAGTTGGATTTCAACCATGCTAGAAAGGAAGTTTACCTGTCAAATATTTGACCTGATGGTACCATGGCAACATAATTTGGTGCAACCTACAACATGTAAAGGATATTCTTATCATTTACACAAACTTGGACATAGTACATTGGATTAAAATGAATTAGGATGAAATACCTAAAAACCAACAGGCGGACTTGAACCTTCTCCAACTTTTATATCTTTATACTGCAAACCTGATTCTGTAGTTATCATAGGAACCTAACAATGAAAAAGCAAAGAGAACAATCTTACATTGTCCCGTTAATAATACTACACTTTAAACTTTGCAATCTTAAATGTGTAAGAATGTCTAATTATGATGCAACTATCTACATATAACATGAAATTCAATGTAATTTTGTGAGAAAGAATGAAATGTGAATCCAACCACATTACATTAGTCATGTCCCCACAATCTAAGTTAGCTCCTTAGGTGTCTACTCAGTCCCTCCTCGTATGACTGACAGAGTTAAGCCAACTATTCTTTGCTTTGTTTTCTTTAGGAAGCTTATGTTATTTCAAAATTTCTTTTAATTTTCTTTCAAATTTGTCGAATATACCCATAATTGGTTATGAAAGATGTTCGGCTTCAAAAAGCTCCAAGGACTTGAAGGAAGTTGGCGATACAATGCGTATCGTGTTCTCGTGTTGTTATGCCGAAGTCCATATAGTGCCTATACATCTTTCAAGCAGGATGATTTTTTTTCTTATTTGGGTGAAAATATAAAAAGATTCTTAGTTAAAATATATTCATCATTCTCCAAAATCCACAACTGCGAGTCACCGAAGTGGAAAAGTGAAATTTCCTAGTATGCTTTGTAGTAGTGATAGTAAAAATAAATGTGTAAGCATTAAACAATCCTTGTCCTCCATGAGTGTACATGCATCGTATGACGAAGCTAAAGGAAATTTTTGCATCGCTGTGCATCATGCGTGAAGAACTATGTTCTAGAGTCGGAATATTTATTAAATTCGAAGTTCAATATTAGCTAATTTCTACAATTTACTTATCTTTTGTACGCAAATCGGATTTCAAACCCTCAAATTCATCAAACATGCTTAGAATTCCGTTAAACATTACCAACTAAGTTCAAACTCTATGTATATTTGATCATTACTTGAACAAGTACTTCAACGTATGCGTGTGCTTGCAATTATAAATCCCGATTTTTGATAATGTGTATGCCATGCACAAAAGCACTTAAGTGTAATTACAATTAGATCTAATTGGACTTAGCATTCCCTAAACGAAGAAGGCCCAACTGTCTTTGGTATCACATCGGCGTCAACTCCATAAGGTGAAATAAGATCACCATTCCCTAAATGAATGCCACTACACAAGACATCTTCCCCACCCACCCGAACAAATGCTAACCCTTTCCCATTGAATTCATTCACCTCATCTTCGATGTCGGTCTCTATCGACCATGCATTCATAGGCTCAAGCACAGCTCAATCAAGTTGAGCTAGTATATCTTATCATGAAGTCATACAAACAGATTTGATTTATATATGCGCATTCCATTTGCGAGATGAAGCACTTCTATGGTTTAATTGGTATTCAACCAACATAGACCATGCATTCATATGTGCAGTGTTTAATTAGTTAGACCAATTGATTCATTGGCTAGTTTTAAACAAACAACATCAGTATGTCAGTACTAATTAATTTGAACATCCAGATGCAGATGTTACCAATTTCATATTTTTAAAGATGCAAAAGTAAATGAATGGACAAGATTTAGCGGCTACATGAGTTCACAAACATTTGGTGATAGGTGGTCTCGTCCCATAAAACCAAACTTTCAGAAAATCTAACAAAAAAAATGAACATATCTCAAGATAAAAGTGAACGATTTCAAATGCATTTGGTTTTTCCTTTTATTGGGATATCCAATTTTCTTTTGTTGTTTTTTCTAACTCGGATTAAAGGTAATTGATATGCTAGCATTCGAATATTGGATATGCAAAAGCCGTAGCATATATATAAATCTATAAAAATAGAAATACAGTCATACTGTCATAGAAAAACTCGTACATCTAGAAGTGTTTTTTTCGTATAGTTCACTTCAAATTGTAGTGTTTTTGTCATTTTTTTTATATAGCTCATATAATTGTGTATATATTAAACATAACCCAAATTAATAGGTGATCTATTCATTAATGTAGCTGTAACAGCAATTTTATCATCGTAGGAAATTAATGCGTACATTTTTTTAATCTCGTTTGGATGATCTCCCTCCTTAGAATTTTACCAGTAGTAGACCTCGAGATGCTTTCAAGAAAGCTACTCTCCTCAATCTCTTGAATGGAGCAACCTGTAAAAGGTAATGTAGAGTGGTAAGGCACTAATTATCCTGTTAGCATAATGTTTGGACTACATATGCAACAAGTATTTTATTCGAATCGTAAAAATAAGTATTTCAAGATAATGAAAAACAAAGATGAAATAAAAATCGAATCGAAGATATACCTACGGAAATGAGATTCAGGCGTAAACGAAGTTGCTTCAATCTTTGTCTCTAACTAACCAAAAATACAGTACCTATTGCCAATTGGTTGTCTAATCTTATAGATGAGTATGCGAGAAATCCCCATATTCGAACAACAAAAGGATTTAAGCAGGTTAATCAAAAGAATCTTCAACTAAGGGACAATAAAGGATTTATTCAACTAACTAACATAAGTAGTTACATAAAAAAAAAATTAAAAAAATTCTTTAGTTTTGAAGTATTTACACTTCCTACAAATGCAATGTGTTTGCTCATTCAATGAATATAAGATGTAGAAAGGAAAGGGGAAAAAAAAAAGAAGGTTTCCACCTAAATTATGTTATTTAAAATCCATTTGAGTTCATATTGGTAAAGTAATTTTACATCATATGCTGTATGAAATCAGTCTTGTAAAACTAACATGTGAAAATAGTTTTTTTTTTTTAACGTGGTTCCATGATACATTCATAGCTTTCTTACAAAAGATATATAGTATATGAAACTTAGCTACAAATATATGCTTACTTGATTTTTACCATTCTGTATTGCTAACACAATCACTTATGGTCGAAAAATTATATCATATATAATAGATGCAGCTAATTTTGGACCATTTTATATGTAGTGTATAGATTACAACACAACAAAACTTGCAACTTATCTGATTTCTTATATTATGGTTTATAGGGTAGGTGTCGAAACTCTGAATTTCCCCATCCTTTATTTGGGACACTGATGTGAGACAAACGACAGGAAAGGGCAACAACTTTACTTGAAGTTAAATTATTGAAGCATGCATATATTAGCTTGTTTGATGTTATATTATTAAAGCATGCATATGATCGTGATGCTTTATCTATGTATTTGTTGTTTTGATGATAACTAAAGCTGTTGTGTTGTATAACAATATTCTCTCGGTTCAATGAGTGGTGTGATGCTTTTCGTCACTATAGTTTGTGAACTTTAGTTAGATGAAAAGCTATTGGTGTTTTAAATTCATTATCTTTTCTGTCTCAGGTTTTGGCGTCTGGTATTAAAAAAATTGTGACACCAATGGAATCAAAAGCAAAGCAAGATGAAATCAACTGTTTGACTAGTCTATAAGTAAGTTGATGCAAATATGTATGAAATATTATGTATGGACATGAAAAAAGTTGCTAGAATGGTATGTATGAAATATTATGTTCGGATATGGCGAAAGTTGTTTGAATATGTATGAAATACTGTGTTTGGATATGCCAAAAGTTTGAATATGTATGAAAATGGTATGGATATGGAAAAAGTTGTTTGAATGTGTAAGAAATATTGTGTTATAATTTACATATCTTTTGTCAGTGAAAATATGCTGTATTTATATGTAGAGAAGAATTGGGTAAATGGATAGTGCATATGTGAAAAAGCTGAAACGACAATAAATAAGATCTACAAATAAACTACATTTAATCGTGTTTGAGAAATGCTGTCATAAAACAAATGTTATAGAAAGTAACCATAAGATGTTATTTACCCAATGCTATAATAACTAAAAAAACGCTATGCAAATATGTAGAAAATACGCTATAAAAATATACAAACCAACGCAGTAGTTGTCATATTCAACGCTATAAAACATTCATAAAAATGCTATAGAAATATGCAAAAAAAAAAAACACTTTAGTATCTATGTAATAATATTTCCTATATTGTTTTAGGTTAATAGCATAGTAAAAACGCTATAGAAAAATAAATTTTCATATCGTTTTTTTACAGCTTTAGAAGGTCTAGCATAGCATGTCGTTCCGTAGCGTTATCTGAAACGCTATAGTAAGGTACAACAGGGTTTTTCAAACATGAAAGCCACTATTTGTTGTAGTGTTTGTGAGACCATCAATCATAGTCTGAAAGGAAATGTTGTTGATACGGGTTTTAACAAACAAAATCTAGTTAGGTCCCTTGCCAAATTCCTCGACTTGAGCCTCTATCTATTGGCCACTTATATACCCTATGTCCCAACCTCACCTAACTATTGTGAGACCAACAACCCTAGTCTGAAAAGGTCATACCCAGCAACATCTAATCTGTTGTGAGACCATCAGCCCTACTTTGAACGGGAATATTGTTGGTATGGGCCCTATTTCTGTTCCTGCTTATTAACTCAGTGTAAGTTCTTAAAGCCGCTTCTGTTATTTCTACTCTATTTGCTTATTAACTTAATCTAAGTCTTTAAAATAAACCTTTTCTGTTATTTCTAATTATAACTATGTTATACTTTTCTTATTAACTTAGTCAAAGTTTAAAATAAGCCTTTCTATTCTTTCTGCTTAATTATAACTTACGTTATAATTGTTACTCTTCTGTTTTATCTTTTTAGTTATAACCACTAGTTATAAACATGCTTGCAAATGTCTCAAATTTGTCTATTTCAGTCTATCTTCTTTTATTACAATTTTTCTTATTTTACATCTAATTTCTGTAAATTTAATGTTTTCTATTTTAATCTATAATTGAATTATTCTTTTTTAATATTCTTATATTTTATTCGCGCAAAAAGAAATAAAAAGAAACTAAAATTTACAGGCTAAATTCTAACGTAAAATAGATGTAAATAAATGAAAATAATGGTAAATAATTGTAAAAAACTGTAAATAACTGAATAAAATAGCTGAATAAAAATAACTAAATAAAATAGACTGAAAAGAACTTTAAAAACTAGCTGTAAATAACTTATATAGAAATTGTCTCAAAATTGCAGAAAAACTACAACTATTGAGAACCATATTATTTTAAATTACTTAAAAATCTAAAATAATTACAATACACTCACCTATGGTCCTTAGCTCTATTCCATGACCTCACTTGGCACGGCATGGCTCCTATTTTAGTCACATCAAGCTGACTTGCGGGAGTCAGGGCTGCGTTCATACCTCATACAGACGTTCGCCAAACCATCATACTTTGTTCTGGAATCTCCACCACATACACAGTTGTTAAAGTGGTTTTCGGTATTGGCAGAGAGTATGAAAATATCTGATCCCGGTGTCTTTAACAACCAAATGCTTATTTCGTACCGTGGCCATTTACATTTTAAACAATTCATACTTCATATCAAAATATCATATTCATTTCAAAATCATATCGTTTTTGAAATCATATTTACTTTTGAAATCATATTCACTTTCTAAATCATTATTCACTTTGAATCATATTCTTTTCCAAAATTATAACCACAAAATAGGTTAAACCATCATATCAAAGTATTCGCATTTAAATCCATTAAATCTAAATCATAACATGTCCAACTTAAATAGTTTAAATATTGAAAATAGTTTATATATTTTGAAATAGTTATAAACTAAAAACAGTTTATATTTAAAAATAGGTTATGGAATAAAATAGTTTATATATTTTGAAATAGTTATAAAGTAAAAATAATTTATATTTTAAAAATAGTATATATATTGAAAAGAGTTTATGTCGAAAATAGTTTCAAAGTAGAATTGCTACTTCCAATTTCAAAAATCAATTTAAACCAACTTTAGTTTCAAAATTCAATTTAAATCAATCTCAGTTCAACAATTTCAATCAAAAAGGTTAAAGGTTCAATTCAAATTCTCATTAAAACCATTTCTAATTTATATCGTTTTTAAATCTAGGTTTGAACTACAAATTTAAACCACTTCCAATTCAGTACATTTCAAAGTTTATATATTCGAACAATTTACAATAACTCAATTTGATAAGTTTCATTTTTATTTCAAAATTTAACTTTAATTTCACTTAAATTTTAAAATATCCACTCAATCATTTTTAAATAACATTTAAATAAAATCCCAGATTAAAAATTTAAATCAAAATTAAATATTCAATTTCAATTTTGTATAAATTTAAAAATATTCATTTAACCACCTTTAGCTAAACATATAAATAAAATCTCAAATTACAAATTTAAATCAAAATTAAATATTCAGATACAATTTTATTTGAATTTAAAATATTCATTCAATCCTTTTTAATCAAGATCAAGTTATCAAGTTATAGAAACATATTTTTAAATCTCAAAATCAATATGTTCCAAATCAATTTTTATTTAAATTCAATTATTAACCAATTTAAATTTCAAGTCAACTTTAATTTATCTTTTCAACCTCAAATTTTTTTAAACTTATATTAAAATCTATTGAAAAATATTAATATAAATTTTAAATAAATATTTAAACATATTATATATATACTTATCCAATTAAAATTCTATTAAATTAAATTTTATTATATTAAATACTATTCAATTAAATATGATTTTATTTAATCTACATTATTTATATTAAACAATATTTTATATATTTAAAAATAATAAAATTATAAGTATAATCTTAAAATTTATATTTTTCAGAACTTAACTTATAAATTTAAAATTTCAAGCATATAATTTAAAAATCTAAAATTTACACATATATTAAAATAAACTCTTTCAAATATATTAAAAAATCAATATTTATTAAAATCCATCTATTTCCTTTCAAAACTTTGGAAATCTTTTTTCAAAATAGACTAACGACGTTCGTATATAGTTTTCTATCCTATGGTCTAGTGATACGAATATTTATCGTTTCAATCCGCAAAAAATTTATATTTGCTGGTATATATCATTTCAACTCGTAATCCCAAATTCAAAATCAATAAAATCGCTTAGGTTTATCATATCAGTCCATAACGATTTTCCCTAATTTACAAGTCGTTCGGGTATGTATCATTTCAACCCATATGGATTTTCTAAACTAACATGGAATTTGCAGTGTGAGAATAACAAAATAATAACATACATATCAACAACAGACATATATCATAATTAAAAATTTAAATATAATATATTCAACGGTCGGTGTCATATGTCAATAAATATAGGTAAACAATTGCAAATAATAACATATCATATTTTAACAATTAAACTACTAACTAATTCAAATTTAGTAACATATTTCAATCGTCATTTCAAATGAAATCAATTTACTAAATATAAAAATATTAATCGTGAGTGATCGCTCACCTTTCGTGGTTAGAGAAAACAACGACAACGAAGATAGATTGGACGAGCAAAATAAGATGATGTGACAAATTCTGGACAACGGAGACAAAGCAATGCAATAACTTGAGATTGATGGGAACAAAGCAAACTTTCTTAGAAGCAACAATATATATCAACTTGGATCGGCTCCAGGTAAATAAAGAAGAGCAAGGGACGAGCACGTATGTAAGCCAAAGAAGTAGGCTAGAGGTGGGATGTAGTGTGTGCTGTGATGATGGGTGTGCCGGTTACTGGTAGTAGATGATGGGTTTGCGGGCTTGACAGCAGAAGGGAGGATGCTAGGGGGTTTTGGTGATCAGCAAGGCTGGATATTCGGTTGAGGTATGGCTGGAGCATGTAGGAAGAAGGACAGGAGGAGGCTGTGCAATGCTTGGCGACGGAATGGAGGGTGGTGTTATGGTTGCTTCGGCATGGAGAAAGAAGACGTGGGGTTATGGATGGCTGTGTGTTGTTTTTGGCGAGCATGGTTGAGATGGAGGCCGCTGGGTGGTGTTCGAGTGGGAGATGGTTGTTCGGTGGCAAAGGGTCGGCTGTTAGTTTGATGAGTGGGAGCAAGGGTCGTCTGAAGCTATGCTATGGTGCGAGAGGAGGGGCTTGATCAGAGGGTGGCTTCGGTTGAGGCTAGAGAAGGGAAGTGATGGAGCTAGCGGTGGTTCAGGCTGCATATAAGGTTGTGCGTGCTGGAACTTGGTCTGAGAGAGGGAGAAATGTGGTGAAGGTGGGGTAAGTGCCATGCTGGATCGTGCTACGGCGATGTGGTTTAAGGCGGAGGGGATGTGGGTGGCTTTGTCAGTGGACAGAGCGGTGAGGTGAAAGTGGGAAGGGACGAGGCGAGCTTGGCGGCGGAGAATAGATCGGGTTAAATGGGTTCAAGCAATTGGAAAAAGAACAGGGAGAAGACGTGTAGCTCTCTGAAACAACTATGTATACACTTTGCTTAATTTTTTTTATAAAACTGATAGAAAGAAAATACAGAGGGGAAGTGAACGAAATGGGGAAGGAAAATGAACAGATATATTGAAGTGGCAAGGATTGTGAAAGTCAAATAATAAATTTTTGGGAATATTAACAGCAAGGAGCTGTGTGTTTCAGCCGATGGACAGTTGAATGGACACAGAACACATAAGAGACTCAAAATGGGTACCAATACGGCTAATCATTTTGCAGATTTCGTCGCGTATTAGACGTCGAAACACATAAATGAATATGTCGTGGAGATCAGTACGACGAGATGAAAGAATGGTACACAGATATGAGAGACATGACCCACATATCAAAACTCGATTTTCGCTGCTAAATTGCTGCTAAATCGTTGAAAATTAGATAAACGGAGCTTAAGCAGTCCAAATTTGATGAAATGAAATATGACGTCTCACTTAGAAAATGTTTAACAATTTTAATATATAAAAATATTCAGAATTCAAAAATATTTTATTTTCATCAAATTTTAACTGATTTTAAATTTTAAAATTGAACTTTTACAACAAAACAAACTTACACATTTTCAAATGAAAATCTGACACTTGCTACGTCTAAATAAACGCAACCAAATATCAAATTTTCATTACTAAAATTTTATTATATGTTTTCATGAATTTTTTTTAGTTAATTACGTTATTTAAAATAGTTTAAATTCTTGGGTCATTACACATATGATTAGCACATGATAGATTCTAGTGGGACCTTCGTGTATGATGTCATATAGTACTATATTGTGTCTAATGACTTGTTGGGTGTTGGTCACACAAGTCAAGGTATGATTTTTGAGTATAAGTTTTGTTTTACTAGCTTTATTTAGCAAAGCTAGCTGTTTTTTATAGTGGTCAATCCGTTCTTATTAGAAAATATATATTTAGAGTATAGGAGTAGGGTAGTACTGCTCTAACAACTAGAAAAATAAATTACATATTTATCCTTCCTTATCAAAGGAGGTGGCACCACCCAAATTAGACTGGTTGGATTCAAAAAAATCCATGAACCCAAAAAAAGAGACAAGCTAGGTCTAGAACGTAGTCTTCGAATTCGAAGGAGTAGATGAAGCTTCTACCCTCGGTACTATCTTTAAATAATTGCTTATTTCTCTCACTAAGCTCTTCTTCGGTAGCTAAGATAAGGACATCTCTCGATGCAAGGTCATATAAAAGATGATCTTCGCCATTTCGATTCGAGACAAATCAAAAGTACTTACATTTAGAAGGGTTGTAGCGCACGTCGGAGGCTGTGAGTTCCCAAGACTTTTCAATGGGAATCCAAGAGATAGAGGGCCTGTTGTAAATAAGAAAAACCGTTTCCAAAGGGATTAAAGGTTCCAGATAGGAAGGAACATCTAGTGCTCGAGTAGTTGTTTTAATATGGATGAAGGATGTAGAGCTGTCCAGAGGATCAACTAATGGTGGTGTATCAAACGAAGCAAGGGTAGGCTTGGGGACCCACTGTCGAATAGGTGGGCACAGAAGAGGAATTTTGGATGGAGCCGTTAATAGTGGCTTCTCAACAATTAGAGAGGATAGAGGTGGTCCATGCTTGCAAGCAGAAGCAATATGACCAAATGAGAAACATCTAGAGCAAATATCAAGCTTCCAGCTATAACTCACATTCACAATTACTACTTGACCCGCAGCCACCCTAACCCACAATTTTGAAGGAAGTGACCAGTTTGGCGCGATCTCAATCAACGCTCTAACATAAACTAGCCGTAGTATTGGCATCAAAACATCTCAAATCGCCAATTAAATTTTCCAACTAATCAAGACCTATCACAGGTTGAAGTACAGACGGAATATTTGAAAATGAGCCCAAACTAAAATCGAAAGAACCCATTCCTTAGCTAAACAGATAGACTCCAGGGAGTAACGATGAAGAGTTTGCCTTCAATCAGAACAGGCTCAGATCCTAAGATACGCTATCTTTCTTCCCGAGTAGAGAAGTTAAAAAGAACATGGAGCTATTAAAATGCGCCTCAAACCCATCCTTAATCTTCCAAGCACAACAACAATGTTCATGCATGATGTTGTAAAGGGGATTGAAGTCTATGAAAAAAAGATAATCTTTCGAAAATTCAATTTCGACATCTAAAACTTCTTATGGCGGAATCATAACTCCATTTTCTTCCAAAATATCAAACTTCCTAGATGAATAGTCATCAGCATTTTAGGAATGTTTGGAGAGGAAGAGGACCATTTTTGTGCTTGCTAAGGGACGTTGGGTGTTGGGAATTGTCTACAGACTTCATAGGGATTACATGAGTTGGCTGGTGGTAGTTTCCTTTTTCTGATCATCTTGCATGCATTCCCCTGATTTTATATTGCTAATTCCCAAAACGTCTCCAAATTTATCAATCAAACAACTCCACCTATAGCCTCAGAAAATAGAGGTGGAAAATCAGCAATGGATAGAGAAACTTTCATAGCTTGGCATGAAGATTGGATAGAGGTTCCATATCTAGCATGTAAGGAAGTAGCACTTGCAACCTAGTCCATGCTAATCATTGTCTTTTTATGCAGCATATAAGGGGCGAGGGGATGTAGAAGTGTGTTGACAAGATTGGTTGGGGAATGCCGAGGAGTGATAGGGAGTTATTTTACTAGCTTATTACTCCTATAAACTTATATGATGTGTTCACTCACCAGACGTATGTCTGACTCACTCTATCATTTTCTTCCTTTTTAGCTATACTCTGATAGGTCGCAAAAGGACTGATGTTGGCTTGGAAGCGCAATGTTGCGATAGATACATGCATTAATCTATCCACTAGCTATCTATTGTTAATTATATTTTCCTAGATATTTAGACACTTTATTATTTTTAGTGTTTAAAGATATTGTGTAACTAAAGACAATTAGTTATAGCTTGTTTTTGTTGTATTTTTCAGAAATATATTGTATTCCTTCTGCAATGAGTTTTAGAATGTGTAGAATATTATAGATAGTTTTGTGATCTGTTATGTGTTTAAACTCAAAAACAATCCACCATCAATGTCGTCCGTGATGCCAATACTGCTTTTGGACATGAATCGTGGCGCTGTAGATGGTGGATTATTATAGAAGTATTGGTAGAAGATGCTAAAATCCACGATATTTATCTCTTTATTTTTTCCGAGCCAATTGTTACTGAGAATTATTTTAGAAAATGGGTTGAGGTGGAGCCATTCACCATAATCACTTCGGCAAGAGTGATTAACTTCGTAGTTCAAAATATGTTGTAATGATTAAGAGTGCCTCAAAAGATTATCATTAGCAATAAAACACAATAAAAGAGTGCAAAATTTTGCAAATTCTAAGCTCGGTAATGGATATAGAAGTATTTTTCAATGGTAGCCCATTCACATGTGAACGGAAAGGTGGAGGCAGTAAACAAGATCTTAATATCCATCATTAAGATGTAATTGAAGCAAGAAAAAGAAAATTGGGTTAATGAGTTACCAATGGCATTGTGGGCTTATCAAATGACCCAAAATCTACAATTGGACATACACTGTTCTCGTTGGACATACACCGTTCCAATTGAAATAGAAGTCCCTTCTCACCAGTGCATGCACTATGACTGCATAATGAGCGAGTAGCTATTGCTAGCCTTCGTCGAATTGGTTTAGAAAGCGAAAAGAGAATTTAAGGGTAGATGCTCACCAACAAAGAGCGGCATGGAAGTTCAATGTCAAGGTTCAAAATCATACATTTGAGATATGTGACCAGGTTTCGAAACCGGTCTTTCTAAATTAGGAGGCATTCGTTCTAAATTAGGAAGGATCCTGCGTTATAAGGAAAAAGTTTGGGGACAACACATTCAAGCTATCAACAATAGATGGAGACCTAATTCCTCAGGCAAAGCATAGTGAGCATTGGCATTGTTATTACAGTTGGCTCTTTTATCTTGGCGTTTTTCATTTGACGCTCATAACATTGAATTCTATGTAATAAAGCAACATTCGCTTTAGATATTTTAATATTTTTACCTTTTGAATTAATGAAACCGTATTCATTAAGTTAAACTTTATGTTACAAGATCAGTAGTACAAATATCACATGTTTTAAAATTCGAATGTTCAATGGTGCCCAGAGATAGATACTGACAGGATCCTTTGAATCATGATTAGATTCTTTAGAGTATAATTCAATTGGGGAGTGGCTAGTTTATTTGCACCCACATATCAAATCTTTGACTAACGCCTAGGGATAAACGATGTCCGACATAGACACCCTGAGATTTGCGTCGACATACGCTTATGTCCAGAGACGGGTAACGGTGTATAATCAAATATAAACATGCTTACTTTGTAAAAATTATGATTTTTCTTACATAGAAACGAATGGAAAGCCATGTAAAATTATCAAGGTATCACAGCTTTGTTAACGATCGAAAATAACAAGGTAGTAAATAAAAGTAAGTAAAATAATAATGACATGTAGTAGTGAAAGTTTAGATACATATACAAAATCATGGTAAATAAATGCGTTATACAGGTTCACATATATAAGGAGACATAGTATAAAGACAAAACAGTACTATCATTAAATTCAAGGAGTTAAGTATGTAAATTAAGAGTCACAAATGAACAAAATGAAATTTTATTACCACTCAATGTATTTTAGGTATAACTCGAGAGATATGCCCATACAAAATATAGTGGACTAAGTACAAAAACCAAAAGTAGTCAAAAATAAGAAGCTAAGAACATCATTACTTCTTCGGTATACGTTTATTTATGTGTTGTTTCTTAGGAATGATATTACGTTTCGGTGGACTGTCCTCCTCGAGAAGGGAAGGTTCATCGGTAGAAATAATATGTTGCTTTCTTTTCGTCTTTACAGGCTCCCAGAGGCAGCGAGATCGACAATAGTAAAGGAGAGCCTAGGATCTTTAAAAGAAGAGGGTGGAATAACATATTATTGGGCGACGACTTCATCTAGCTTCTCCTTCTTCACTTCTTTTTGAGCAACCATCTAAGCATCAATACTTTTAGTTAGAGTAATTTATTCTCTAGAGGTATGTATGACTTCTCCCTCTTCCTATTGTAACTAAGCTTTTGAATCATTCCCCTTAGATAGTGCTCCAATCTTCCCTACATCACGACTAGAGTAGGACTTGTTGGTGGTGACAACTGTAGCTTTAGTAGTAACAGATTTATGCAGAAGGTAAATGACGAGTTGAGCAATGAAGAGTGTAATGAAATGCCTTCTACTGAAGGGGGACCTGAACCATGGGCCTGAACCATGGGCCTGAACCAACAAAAGTAGCATGTCCCGAAGATGGGTTTTCAAAATACAATGTCTGCCTCTCCTCAGGGATAGGCGATAGCTGGATTTTTGGAGGAGTAGAGATGATACTAGGAACATACTCTTCAATGGTCCTATATATGGAGTCCTCAAATGATTAAGGATTCGATAATGGAATGTTGATGACCGTGGAGCTGGTCGCTGGAGAAATGGACGTACCTAAGAAAGATTTTGCATATAATTCATCAAGTAAAGCTTTTATTAACTCCTTGGTGTGAATATCGATGGGTACTCCTCTAGCAGCATTCCTCCTCCGTGACTTTTTACCTGCGGCCCTCCTCCAAGGAAAAAACATCCTATGGATCGTAGAATTTGGCAATCACATCCAATTCCATGAATGGGTAACCATTACTCTTGGCCCTTTCTTGTTCAGTCCTCATTGGTTTATCATGAATATCCATTATGACATGAGAGAACTTGTCTTCCAACCATTTGAGATTCTTTGTTTTGAAGGCCATTTCTTAGAAGCGAAAAAAGGTGGATTTGACCTCGTCAATAGCAGTTTCTTTTTTAGCTTGGGTTTAAGCCAGCTCAACTCAAAGAATAAAAACAGTGGACTTAAGTTAGGAAATTTTTGACTTAATCCCATGGACATTCTTGGCTTTAGCTTTAGTGTATTCGAGCTCAACTTTCATGTAACCGAATTCTTTCTTCATTATGACCAGTGCAATAATGGGTTGATAAACACTTGCTTTAATTTTATCCATTTTTCTTACCAGATCACCACAGTGAATGTGCGGTTGGTTAAGCTGTTTTACAATAACTTCAATCTTGACTTCACGGATCAAAACCTTACCTATAAAAAGCTTCATTCTCTTTATCGTAAGCCTTCTTCCTTTCATCCTTTTTGAGTATAAGGTTTCTTTATCTAGGAGGCAATCAAGTCTTTATCTTTCTTCATTTCCTTCTCTTTCTTCTTCATCAAATTGTGATTAATTGTGTTAATTTATCTTAACAACTTAATGACTTTCTTATAGACTTGTTTTGATCCTTCAAAACATCCAAGGCCATATGAATGTCCTTTACCATGTCCATCGAGACCTCATTGAGATTATAAGATAATTTCAGACTAGTGAAGTCTATGTCAGAATAGGCTGCGGTTGAAAGAAAACTGGTGGAGGAGGCAGAAAGAGTTGTTTACCATGGTGTTGTGGATGATTTCAAAGGTAGTAGTAAGTGGAGCATAGGATTTAGTCAGTTTGTATGGCGATCCTAGATGGCCTAAGAGATACTTTCCTTTGTGCCTGGGAACAAGAGAAGAAGAATGGACATGAATAAAACCTATAGAAGAGCCGCAAGGAGGAAGATCAGGGCATGGAGGAGTGCACCACTAAGGCGAGCGATGAGAAGGAGAACAACTTCCATCAGGACGGGAATCGTCGAATGAAGCAATAGGAAAGACACCTAGAATGTCGATATCTTTAACCATAGGGCGAGCCTGGATGGCAATATTGATCATAACCATCAAGAAATACTAAAATAGATGCACTATTCAATAATTACTTTACTAAAGCATATTGCACTCTGAGTTATACGAGAAAAATAATTCTTCTTAGTTAGGCATGTCAATGGTGCCGAAATCTTCATAAAATCTTCAATAAACTTCCCGTAATAGCCAGCCAAACCAAGAAAACTTCTTACTTATGTTGTAGCGCACGTCGGAGACTGTGAGTTCCCAAGACTTTTCAATGGGAATCCAAGAGATAGAGGGCCTGCTGTAAATAAGAAAAACTGTTTCCAAAGGGATTAAAGGTTCCAGATGGGAAGGAACATCTAGTGCTCGAGTGGTTGTTTTAATAGGAATGAAGGATGTAGAGCTGTTCAGATGATCAACTAATGGTGGTGTATCAAACGAGGCAAGGGTAGGCTTAGGGACCCACTGTCGAATAGGTTGGCACAGAAGGGGAATTTTGGATGGAGCAGTTAATAGTGGCTGCTCAACAATTAGAGAGGATAGAGGTGGTCCATGCTTGCAAGTAGAAGCAATATGACCAAATGAGAAACATCTAGAGCAAATATCAAGCTTCCAGCTATAACTCACATTCACAATTACTACTTGATCTGCAGCCACACTAACCCACAATTTTGAAGGAAGTGACCAGTTTGGCGCGATCTCAATCAACGCTCTAACATAAAATAGCCGTAGTATTGGCATCAAAACATCTCAAATCGCCAATTAGATTTTCCAACTAATCAAGACCTATCACAGGTTGAAGTACAGAAGGAATATTTGAAAATGAGCCCAAACTAAAATCGAAAGAACCCATTCCTTAGCTAAATAGATAGACTCCAGGGAGTAACAATGAAGAGTTTGATTTCAATCAAAACAGGTTCAGATCCTAAGATACGCTATCTTTCTTTTCGAGTAGAGAAGTGAAAAAGAACATGGAGCTATTAAAATGCGCCTCAAACCTATCCTTAATCTTCCAAGCACAACAACAATGTTCATGCACGATGTTGTAAAGGGGATTGAAGTCTATGAAAAAAAAAGATAATCTTTCGAAAATTCAATTTCGACATCTAAAACTTCTTATGGCGGAATCATAACTCCATTTTCTTCCAAAATATCAAACTTCCTAGATTAATACTTACCAGCATTTTAGGAATGTTTGGAGAGGAAGAGGACCATTTTTGTGCTTGCTAAGGGACGTTGGGTGTTGGGAATTGTCTATAGACTTCATAGGGATTACATGAGTTGGCTGGTGGTAGTTTCGTTTTTCTGATCATCTTGCATGCATTGCCCTGATTTCATATTGCTAATTCCCAAAACATCTCCAAATTTATCAATCAAACAACTCCACCTACAGCCTCAGGAAATAGAGGTGGAAAATCAGCAACGGATAGAGAAACTTTCATAGCTTGGCATGAAGATTGGATAGCAGTGCCATATCTGGCATGTAAGGAAGTAGCACTCGCAACCTAGTCCATGCTAATCATTGTCTTTTTATGCAGCATATAAGGGGCGAGGGGATGTAGAAGTGTGTTGACAAGATTGGTTGGGGAATGACGAGGAGTGATAGGGAGTCATTTTACTAGCTTATTAATCCTATAAACTTATATGATGTGTTCACTCACCAGACGTATGTCTGACTCACTCTATCATTTTCTTCTTTTTTAGCTATGCTCTGATAGGTCGCAAAAGGACCGATGTTGGCTTGGAAGCGCAATGTTGCGATAGATACATGCATTAATCTATCCATTAGCTGTCTATTGTTAATTTTATATTTTCCTAAATATTTAGACACTTTATTATTTTTAGTGTTTAAAGATATTGTGTAACTAAAGACAATTAGTTACAACTTGTTTTTGTTGTATTTTTCAAAAATATGTTGTATTCCGTCTGCAATGAGTTTTAGAAAGTGTAGAATATTATAGATAGCTTTGTGATCTGTTATGTGTTTAAACTAAAAAACAATCCACCATCAATATCGTCCGTGACGCCAATGCTACTTTTGGACATGAATCGTGGCGCTGTAGAATGTGGATTATTATAGAAGTGTACAATTGTTACTGAGAATTATTTTAGAAAATGGGTTGAGGTGGAGCCATTCACCATAATCACTTCCGCCAGAGTGATTAACTTCATAGTTCAAAATATGTTGTAATGATTTAGAGTGCCTCAAAAGATTATCATTAGCAATAAAACACAACAAAAGAGTGCAAAATTTTGCAAATTCTAATCTCGGTATTGGATATAGAAGTATTTTTCAATGATAGCCCATCCACATGAGAACGGAGAGGTGGAGGCAGTAAACATGATCTTAATATCCATCATTAAGATGTAATTGAAGCAAGAAAAAGAAAATTGGGTTGATGAGTTACCAATGGTGTTTGCGTAAAAAATGGTCACAAACACCCAATACCGTGAAAGCACCAGTGTATGAATATAAGTCAGCGATATTCAAGCACAAATCACAGATCTCAGCAAATAACCCAAATGCGTTTGCACAAAAGATGGGCAAACAGCTCCAAGTTGTATGATTTAGTTGATTTTATGTTGTTCGTAGTGATTTAGGTGGTTTATGCAAATACGTAAAAAACAGGGACTAAACTGTAAAAGACACACAGATTTATAGTGGTTCGGCCAAAATGTGCCTACATCCACTTTATATGTTATTCTCCTTTTCCAATCCGATTACAAGTACAAAGCTTGTAGTACAAGTGTATGAAAGTTGTTTGAAAGTTCCTTCCAGGTTTGAGCTCTCAAACTTGTCTGCCATTGTTGTACCCCTGCCCCTCTATTTATAGAGTGAGGCTGGGGGCAGGGGTCTTGGATGTATATAGCTACTGGTGGGCCTGGGCTGATGTTCTGGCCTGGCACACCTGGTTCGGCATTCCTTGGTTCGGTGTAGGGTGATGGTAGCATGGAGATGGAGTTGGTCCGGTGGTTGGTTGGTCCGGTGGTAGCATGTAGATGGAGTTGGTCCGGTGGTGGGTTTAGGGATGTTGGTTCGGCATGGAGCTTGGACCGATGATGGATGGTTCGGTGGACCGGATGGTTTGGCAGGGAAGTGGTAAAGTGGTCCGGTAGTGATACCGGTTCGGCAGTGGATGGTAGAGGAGTAGGTTTGTTCGGCTAAGGGGTGGAGCAGGAAATGCCGAATGAACCTTCATAGAGAATGCCGAATGAACCTTCAAAGAGAATGCCGAATGAACCTTCATAGAAAATGCCGAATGAACCTTCATAGAAAATGCCGAATGAACTCTTGCCTTGCTTCCAATCGATTTTCAATCTCGGCATCCACCATTCCTTGTCAATTTGTCGATATTTCAGTTTTGACCAAAAAATGGAATAACAAATGGCATTGTGGGCTTATCAAATGACCCAAAATCTACAATTGGACATACACTGTTCTCATTGGACATACACCGTTCCAATTGAAGTAGAAGTCCCTTCTCACCAGTGCATGCACTATGACTGCATAATGAGCGAGTAGCTATTTCTAGCCTTCATCGAATTGGTTTAGAAAAGCGAAAAGAGAATTTAAGGGTAGATGCTCACCAACAAAAAGCGACATGGAAGTTCAATGCCAAGGTTCAGAATCATACATTTGAGATATGCGACCAGGTTTCGAAAGTGGTCTTTCTAAATAAGGAGGCATTCGTTCTAAATTAGGAAGGACCCTACGTTATAAGGAAAAAGTTTGGGCACAACACATTCAAGCTATCAATAATAGATGGAGACCTAATTCCTCAGGCAAAGCATAGTGTGCATTTGCATTGTTATTACACTTGGCTCTTTTATCTTGGCATTTTTCATTTGATGCTCATAACATTGAATTCTATGTAATAAAGCAACATTCACTTTAGATATTTTAATATTTTTACCTTTTGAATTAATGAAACCGTATTCATTAAGTTAAACTTTATGTTACAAGATCAGTAGTACAAATATCACATGTTTTAAAATCCGGATGTTCAATGGTGCCTAGAGATAGATATTGATAGGCTCCTTTGAATCATGATTAGATTCTTTAGAGTATAATTCAACTGGGGAAAGGTTAGTTTATTTGCACCCACATATCAAATCTTTGACTAACGCCTAGGGATAAACGATGTCCGAAATAGACACCCTGAGATTTGCGTCGACATACGCTTATGTCCAGAGACGGGTAACGGTGTATAATCAAATATAAACATGCTTACTTTGTAAAAAATATGATTTTTCTTGCATAGAAACGAATGGAAAGCCATGTAAAATTATCAATGTATCATAGCTTTGTTAACGATCGAAAATAACAAGGTAGTAAATAAAAGTAAGTAAAATAATAATGACATGTAGTAGTGGAAGTTTAGATACATATACAAAATCATGGTAAATAAATGCATTATACAGGTTCACATATATAAGGAGACGTAGTATAAAGACAAAACATTACTATCATTAAATTCAAGGAGTAAAGTATGTAAATTAAGAGTCACAAATGAACAAAATGAAATTTTATTACCACTCAATGTATTTTAGGTATAACTCGAGAGATATGCCCATACAAAATATAGTGGACTAAGTACAAAAACCAAAAGTAGTCAAAAAATAAGAAGCTAAGAACATCATTACTTCTTCGGTATAAGTTTATTTATGTGTTGTTTCTTAGGATTGATATTACGTTTCGATGGACTGTCCTCCTCGAGAAGGGAAGGTTCATCGGTAGAAATAATATGTTGCTTTCTTTTCGTCTTTACAGGCTTCCAGAGGCAGCGAGATCGACAACAGTAAAGGAGAGCCTAGGATCTTTAAAAGAAAGGGAGGAATAACAAACTGTTGGGCGACAACTTCATCTAGCTTCTCCTTCTTCACTTCTTTTTGAGCAACCATCTAAGTATCAATATTTTTAGTTAGAGTAATTTCTTCTCTAGAGGTATGTATAACTTCTCCCTCTTCCTATTGCAACTAAGCTTTTGAATCATTCCCCTTAGATAGTGCTCCAATCTTCCCTACATCAGGACCGGAGTAGGACTTGTTGGTGGTGACAACTGTAGCTTTAGTAGTAATGGATTTAGTAAAAGGAGACGTAGAAGGTAAATGACGAGTTGAGCAATGAAGAGTGTAATGAAATGCCTTCTACTGAAGGGGGGCCTGAACCAACAAAAGTAGCTTGTCACGAAGATGGGTTTTCAAAATACAATGTCTTCCTCTCCTCAGGGATAGGCGATAGCTAGATTTTTGGAGGAGTAAAGATGATACTAGGAACATACTCTTCAATGGTCCTATATATGGAGTCCTCAAATGATTAAGGATTCGATAATGGAATGTTGATGACCGTGGAGCTGGTTGCTGGAGAAATGGACGTACCTAAGAAAGATTTTGCATATAATTCATCAATTAAAGCTTTTATTAACTCCTGGGTGTGAATATCGATGGGTACTCCTCTAGCAGCATTCCTCCTCCGTGACTTTTTATCTGCGGCCCTCCTCCAAGGAAATAACATCCTATGGATCGTAGAATTCGGCAATCACATCCAATTCCATGAATGGGTAACCATTACTCTTGGCCCTTTTTTGTTCATTCCTCATTGGTTTATCATGAATATCCATTATGACATGAGAGAACTTGTCTTCCAACCATTTGAGATTCTTTGTTCTGAAGACCATTTCTTAGAAGCGAAAAAAGGTGGATTTGACCATGTCAATAGCAGTTTCTTTTTTAGCTTGGGTTTAAGCCAGATCAACTCAAAGAATGAAAACAGTGGACTTAAGTTAGGAAATTTTTTTCTTAATCCCATGGACATTCTTTGCTTTAGCTTTAGTGTATTCGAGCTCAACTTTCATGTGACCAAATTCTTTCTTCATTATGACCAGTGCAATAATGGGTTGATAAACACTTGCTTTAATTTTATCCATTTTTCTTACCAGATCACCACAGTGAATGTGCGGTTGGTTAAGCTGTTTTACAATAACTTCAATCTTGACTTCACGGATCAAAACCTTACCTATAAAAAGCTTCATTCTCTTTATCGTAAGCCTTCTTCCTTTCATCCTTTTTGAGTATAAGGTTTCTTTATCTAAGAGGCAATCAAGTCTTTATCTTTCTTCATTTCCTTCTCTTTCTTCTTCATCAAATTGTGATTAATTGTGTTAATTTATCTTAACAACTTAATGACTTTCTTATAGACTTGTTTTGATCCTTCAAAACATCCAAGGCCATATGAATGTCCTTTACCATGTCCATCGAGACCTCATTGAGATTATAAGATAATTTCAGACTAGTGAAGTCTATGTCAGAATAGGCTGCGGTTGAAAGAAAACTGGTGGAGGAGGCAGAAAGAATTGTTTACCATGGTGTCGTGGATGATTTCAAAGGTAGTAGTAAGTGGAGCATAGGATTTAGTCAGTTTGTATGGCGACCCGAGATGGCCTAAGAGATACTTTCCTTTGTGCCTGGGAACAAGAGAAGAAGAATGGACATGAATAAAACCTACAGAAAAGCCGCAAGGAGGAAGATCAGGGCATGGAGGAGTGCACCACTAAGGTGAGCGATGAGAAGGAGAACAACTTCCATCAGGACGGGAATCGTCGAATGAAGCAATAGGAAAGATACCTAGAATGTCGATATCTTTAACCATAGGGCGAGCCTGGATGGCAATATTGATCATAACCATCAAGAAATACTAAAATAGATGCACTATTCAATAATTACTTTACTAAAGCATACTGCACTCCGAGTTATATGAGAAAAATAATTCTTCTTAGTTAGGCATGTCAATGGTGCCGAAATCTTCATAAAATCTTTAATAAACTTCCCGTAATAGGCAGCCAAACCAAGAAAACTTCTTACTTATGTAAATTTTTCTATACATGCCAATTTTGGACTATAGTAACTTTACTTGGATCGATCGATAATCCACGCTCAGAATCAAAATGATCAAGAAGCATGAATAACCACTCATAAAGTCTATCAGGTGTACAAAAGTGGTATTCTGATTATTGTCTCCATCCACATCCAACCGATGGAATGTGGTAGCCAAGTCAAGTTGAGAAATATCATTCCTCCAACTAACTGGTTAAATAAGTCATCAGTACATGGTGATGTATAACAACTCTTTTTCAACGGTAATTTCAACCCATAATAGTCGACATAAAGCCTTAAAGTGCCATTTCCTTTGGTAGGAAAGACAACAGGTGCTCCTCATTCCAAAACACTATTTCAAATATAACCCTTCTCCAATAATTCATTCACCTATTTTATGAGCTCGCACATTTCTCTAGGAGCCACATGCCTAAGTGGTAAGGCAACAATTTGGAACTATTTTTTTAAAGAAATTTGAAACCTGATCTCCTTATAAGGAGGAAGATCGAAAATTTTGGAAATAACATCTAGAAAGTCCAGAAATATAGGGATAGAGCTAAACTATCATGTGATAAGCTTAGGAAATACAAATAACTTAGCATAACAAAACTATTGGGATTGCAGTAAACATCAAGGTTGCGCTCACTACAAGTACCCAAGCGAACAACCTTCCTATCAAAATTCAACGCCGCATTATATATAGACATCAAGTTCATCCCTAGAACTAGACAAAACTGGAAATCCTAATACAAAAACATCGCAATGTAAATTCAACATCCAAAATATACTACTTCAAACTCCAACAAATAATGGATAAATGAATAGGTCCCCTAACATGATTCAATGCTATAATAGGGTTCGTGACTATGCTAGCCTCTAAATGCAATTAGCCTACTAACTTACTCGTGATAAATGAGTGAGATGCTCTGGTGTTAAATAAAGTGCGAATAAATAAATTAAAAATAAGTTAAAGCACCTTCCATGATGACTTTCTTCCCTTTATCAACATTTGGTGTTGTGCTTCTCTAGAGATAGCATTAAGTGCATAAGCTGGAACCACCTAAGTAGAAGTCTAAAGCATGGCTGGATACTCCTTTTTCTTATGTCCCGACTAGTGCGATTGAAGCATTTGATCTTCATAACACTCTTTTTGTAGTCCTTTGCCATATTTAACCTTCTACACTTAAGTCCTAGCTTTATATCCTACCTTGAGCTCATAGTTCACCCTTGAGATTATTTTGTTGAACTAGATTTCCTTATTCATGCTTAGACTCTTCTTTAGCAACTTTATTCGGCAATGCCATCTCTATAAAGCACTCAAAAGTGGCCCTTACCGGTACATAGCTTAAATAAATATCCCACAAATATTTGTTCAACCCCTTAGAAAATTTATCACCTTCTTTACTGATGTATTAATGAGGTCTAGGCCATAAATTGTTAGCCAGTTGAAATCATTGGCATACTCCTTGGCACAACGGTCTTCCCTACTCCAATGAATGAACTTCTCTAGCTCTACTTCCCATCTAGCCTTTGATATGAACTTGACTTCAAAGGTTCTCCTAAAATTGATGTAAGTAATCATGGTCTCCTCTGTCTTCGTGGTGATAATATCCCACCGGTTCAAGGTCACCTCCTATAAGTGCCATGAAACTAATTGCCTCTTCATTGCATATCTCTACCCATCATAGCAAATATTCGATCACAATTCCTCATCCATGCCTGAGTGTCAACAAATGATTTAGTCCCCACATAATTTTTCCCACCTAAACTCTGAAAATCTCAACATAATTTGGAAAAATCCAAAGCAAACGAAGGAGTCGAAATGCTCATGTGCCTGAATTATGGATCCTCCAATGTGGTTAATTTTAGCCTGGCCTATTGCTTGAAGATATCAAGGGCACCGTGCTGGAAAGTTTGTGCCCAAAGCCTTAGTTATTCCCTCACTTGAACTATTTCTAGTATGATTGCGCATTTTCACTTATCTATAAACAATAATAATCAGCAACTTTCCTCAAGTAGTAGTAAGGATTATAGGAATTATATATCTATGTATCCATTCTATAATTCTATATTTTAAAATTTATTTGTATATATAAGAATTCTCTCTCAATACACGTGTAATCCCTAATTATTCTAAACTTAGGTTTCAGTACCAGTTGCAATCAACACCTTTGGACACATCGATTCAACAGCTTAGAGCAACGTTCGAACTCGCATCATGCCAAGAAGAACAGATCATTAAATTAAGATAGTTTGTATGATACAAAGATAAATATAAAATTTAAATAATCTATACTTTCAGATCTCACAACAGAAGTAATAAAATAGAAATAACTAAAATAAAGCAAATATGTCTACTTAAAAAAATAATGACCAATTCAAGAAGAAAAAAAGGAAAAGTTCTTGATAAATAATAGGAAATAAATATCTGTTAATTTAATACAATAAAATACCTATTATAACATCCCCCACTTTGAGACTCGAAAATGAATGTTGATGATGCCGTAGTTATCAAAAGAATTATCTTCAAACAATACAAGTGAGTTTAATATATAAGAATAACAGTCTAAATAAATTAAGTAGCTAAAATATTTAGATTACAAATGAACCGTCTTAATATTCATTACATACTTTATTTTCAAACTAACCCCAAAGTCGTACCTATGGAGAGGCCAAATTACAATGGAAAATAACATAATGGAGTGTCAGC
The DNA here is from genome assembly GCA_030765085.1 of Allium cepa. Taxonomy (NCBI): domain Eukaryota; kingdom Viridiplantae; phylum Streptophyta; class Magnoliopsida; order Asparagales; family Amaryllidaceae; genus Allium; species Allium cepa. The sequence goes on from CM060944.1 coordinate 596,610,775, forward strand.
ATGACATACGAGGACGCAGCCCAAAACTCTTTAAACAACCGACCTTTATTTGCTAACAAAGTCACTTGCTTCGTCTTTGGTCTTACGTCCTTTGACTCCTAAGATAACTGCCTAATCAATAAACTTTGCCTATACAAACGAGCACCCATGAGTTTATGTAGAAAAAATAAAATAAAAACATGATTATACCATAAAGTTTGGTGTAAATAATATGCTACCCAAAACTTAACATATAGTGAGACCATGCCACATGCAGATCTGATTTTCCCCTCACTAAGACAAACATTAAAATAAATGAATCATTACCAGTACACAAGTCAAATTTCATCCATCCTTGAAACCCTATATGATTTCGACCTTGGCCAACCCTAGGTCGAGCCCTCCCTCTAAAAATGCGGATGAAAAACCAACTACCGAAGGTCCTCCCCCATGGTCAAATTTCCAAATGCACCATTTATATTCCTCTCGTCTAAAATGCGCAATTCATCCTAAGAAGTTCGATATTCGATATCCATTACCCCGAAATGCACCCTTAGTACAGTTCGGCCTTTTCTCAATTTGAAATATGAAGTACATCTCTAAGTAGTTTGGTTTTTTCTCTTTTAACTTATACTACAAATACTCGGCCATAAGCAATTTCCTCTTTATTTAATCTACACTGCAAAGAACCAACCATATTTAGTTACATCTTATTTAATTTATACTGCAAAGAACCAATCACATGCAGTTTTGTCCTTATTTTATTTACACTGCAAAGAACCAGCCATATGGTGTTTCGTCTTTAATCAATTTACATTGCAAAGAACCAACCGCATGTAGTTTTTTCCTTATTTAGTTTTCACTACAAAAAACCAAACACATCTAGTTTCCTCTTTCTTCGGTTATATTGTAAAGAATTAGCCATATGTAGTTATGAGAGCATAGGACCCGCCCGGATGTCCCAGGTGCCTTCAAAAGTTGAATGCCTATCCCCACCATCTCTAGGCGTGCATTCGAACCCATATTCTTACATAAGTTCTTCTTTAACTTAATAATCTTAAGCTACTTAAGCTTTACCTAATTGTCGTATATTAATTTTCGGTTTCATTTTGTTTCAGCGTAGTACAACCCCGCCTTCATTCGTATGGCAGCACAATATGCCTTACTCATATTGCAACGTGGTACTTCCTAGCTTTCTTTAGGCAATAGCACAGTATATCTAGCTGCACTTTCAGCTCAAATGACCTCACGACTCTAAGGCAGTTCCATGTGGCGACTTTCGGCTTTTGGCTTTTGGTGCAGTTCTTACCTACACATTTCGGGTTCGGAAATTTTCCAACTTGCATCTTTTAACATGGTACATCCCCACATAGTATTGACCTTCCCCAAAGTGAATAACCATATGGCAATTTATTACCTTCGGTCCTAGGTTCTTAGTTTATTTTCTCGTCAATAGCTCTGTGTCAATAGCTCCGTGTCTAATACAGTCGATAGCTCTGTGTCAATAGGTCCTGGATCAGGTTACTACCTTCTCCTAAAATCAGTAGCTCCGTGTCTGACAAAATATAACACGTCTATTACCACCCTTTCCACTTGTTGATGTTTGATACGTTCAGATTCCACCTTTTGTTTTTGAAACTATCCTTATCTATCTTTTCTCCATTTATATGGGATCTTGTCCACTAATATTTAACATTAATATCATCAAGTATATTTTATAGATCTCGATCCTCAACTTAACCAAATTTGGCCAACGCAGTTACCCTTCGATGGTGGTTGATTTTTAACTTAAAAAGCCCTTATAAAATTCTAGAAAATTCATGAATAATTCTTTTAACACCGTAGCAACCCGACCTTTCAGAACCCCATAACTACATAACAAAGTCTCGATTTGGCGATTCATTATGTGCTACATGTTGATATACAAATAGGGCAAGCGACAAAAAATATGCTAACTAATAACATTTAAACTCTCATATCGAATGGTCTCAAAAATATCATATTGTACAAATATATATGGTTATGTATCTGATATTACTACATAAGTTTATACAAATCAAATAAACCAATTCCACACACATTGTCACATCATATCTTTAACATACAAATCATTTACAACAGTTATATGCAACATGGATCTTGATCCACTTCGACACCAGACTCCATCACCTTGAACAATACAAATAAAAGAAAAATAGGAGTGGTCAAACATACGTTTGAGTAAACTAATCCAATCCAATCCATTTATACTACTATGATAGTGATATAACATGATTTAAGCCTAATGTATACACCTTCTGGTCCCGCCCAGTTCGCTACAGAACGATGTTACCATCTAAGGAATGATCCGGTCCTGAATACCCATGATAAAGGATCCTTAATACGTAATCCAATCTTGCCACCTGCGACAAAGGTTATAACTCTACGACTACTATCCAGTCTCACCTCTAGCGATAAAGGATAGCAATACAAACTGTACTCACTTCTGGTCCCATTATGCACGCTACATGTCAAATTTTGTCCATATTAAAACTTCTGGACCAATTTCGTTGCTCTACAAGAGACTGCACTTCAATACCATGACCCAAGGACCTGCCACGTGCGTTACATGATTCAAATATTCATTCATTAGTAAAAGGAACTTACACAACATTCCTATCTCATCATCATCAAGCTTTACATCAAAAAACCATCCATACAAGTCAAAGAAGTCATAAGAGAAAACCACGCTGAAGGTCAAAGCGTCGCACATCAATCTGGGCAAGCAAATGCCTGAAATCTTAAATTTCCGTTGTCCACCGATGGACTGGTATGTACCCACTGATGCATAAATGTAGCATAGATATAGGTTTTTCTTCTCATTTCGTATATTTTTGGTTCCAAATTTCCATTTTTTCTTTTTCTTTATTTCTAATGATAGAATATCACACAAACACACTCTAAATCTATCTTGCTAAGGTCCCTAACACACACATACATATGCATATCATCATTTTGAAATTTCTTTAGGTTTTCAATTCAAATTTATATCAAATTAGGTTTTTGTTAATTTTCCTAAAACTCAAATATGTTCTTTTCATTTCTTAGTTTTTAACTTCAACGTTTAGACTAATAATGTCCTATTATATACCTTAGGATATCCCCGAACCATCTGATATAAGTATTAAAGCATTATACCATGATCTGAGAAGATTCACTCACCAATTCAAGCCAAATGAACCTAATTTCCTCCCCTATCTAGAATTTATTGAGATCTCAAACTCCGTAATAGCCTATCCTTACTTTAGAAGATGAAGAATCTCTCTACAATCCAAATGCACTTTGTTTCATCGGATTTTGTTAAGAATTGATGAATTTCTGTTGATATGAATGGAGGAGGAGGAAGAATGATTGATTTTCGAAAATGAAAAAGAAACAGAAACAGAAACGAAACGTGCATGCTTTTGAAATAGGTTTTTGGAAGGAAAACTGAATCATTACTTTAATTTGAATTTGAATTACAGGACCCGACCCAATTCATCCCAATCTAGACCGCTTCTCGCACTCGATTTTAGCCTACTTTACTGAAACCCAAATATCTCTCTCATACACATCTCGATTTGAACAAATGAATACTTCATTTCGATTAGAAAAATGAAAGCTGCCATCAGCTAATTCAACAATTTGTAAAATTATACTTTTCCTCTTCTAATGGAAATTTACCAAACTCCCGTCAAACTATTACATTCTCCCTCTTAAAAGAATTTCGTCTTTGAAATTCCAAAGGTACAAAAAATATAATATGCATTCAATTTTTCGGTTACACAACCGTATTTATCTCGTTCAAATGAAGCAACTATCTATATTCGTAGCCATTGTAAACATATATAGGTCCTCGTTAAAGAATTAGCATTCAAACATGGAATATAATGAACATGATCATGGTAACCTGTGGAAATCTAGCATAATGCAATTAATGTGACAAATGCATTATATACGAATGCAAGAGTATGACTTACTAGACATGTATGCATAGCGACCTTAGTATAAAAACAGGCAGCTCTTTATGAATGGAACTTTTAGTGGCATAATAGATAGTATATAATATAGCATCCAATAAACATTACATACAAGTCCTAACATTCAGTCTAAGCAACCATAACCTAACTCCTAACAAAGCATGCCAACCAATCGAATATACCCGTAAATAGTTCGAGATCAAAGCCAATCTTACTCCTCAGGCTCCCATGTAATCTTCGATGGATCATATCCCTTCTGTACCTTCACTAACTTGATCACTTTATTCCAGCCTTCGAATCCCATGCTTCACTATCCATGCACATTCTTTAGACGAACTCACTTTAGAAAAAATTTCACAATCTCTAATTTACTAGGCTCCACCACTATAGCTGATTCATGTAGACATTTTTGCAAATGTAATAAATGAAATACATTATGAACTCCAGCTATTTTCTTTGGTAGCTCCACCTTGGAAGATAATCCAATGTGCTTCTACACTTTAAATGGTCCGACAAACCTCGACGTCGATTTTAATGAACTTCCAAACATCATCACATGCTTAAGAGGCAATACCTTCACAAACATAAGACCACCAACTTTGAATTCCTTCTCCTTTCGCCTATTGGCAACAAATGATTTCTACCTATCTTGTGCCTCCTTCATCCTTTTTCTTGTCAATTCTACCATCTTCGGTGTATCCGATATCATCTATGGTCCAAGTATCACCTTGTCCGTAGAATCCCACAAAAATGAAGGTGATTTACATGGTCTTTTATGTAATGCCTCGAATAGTGCCATCCCAATACTAGCTTAACTGTTATTATATGCGAATTCCACTAATAGAAAATGATCTCGCATGCACCTCAAAAATCCAAAATACACGCCCTTAATAAATCCTCTAACATTCTATTCATCCTTTTGGTCCGGCCGTCCGTTTGCGAGTGATATGTCATGCTTAAACTCAGCTCTGTATCCAAGCTACCCTCTAGACTCCTCTAGACTCACTCATGAAGAATGAGTCCCGGTCGCTCACAATATTAACTCGTACACCATGCAACCTCACTACTTCCTTAGTATATACTATAGCTAAAGATGTCGTCGTCCTCATGTTCTTTACAGAAATGAAATGTGCACTTTTCGTCAACAGATCCAACATTACCCAAATACTCTCATTACCTCTTCTACTCCTTGGCAACTAATCTATAAAATCTACTGGAACACTTTTCTACTTCCACTGTGGGACTTCTAAAGGCATCAACAATCCACTTAGTTTCCTCTCCTCTGCCTTAACCCTCTGGCAAGTGAGACATCTTGTCATATACTTTTCCACATCTCTCTTCATCCCTGGCCAATAATAAACCCTTTTCATTTCCCTATACATTTTTTCACCACTAGGATGAATGGTCATCCTCGAATAATGATACTCCTCTAACATCTTATCATTTTTCTCTTTCAAATTTGGCACACACAACCTTTCATCCCGTCTCAAGTATCCTTTCTCATCCTTTGTATATTGCTCCAAATGACTTTACTTCTCACCTTTCTCCAACTGGCCCATAATCTAAACTGATTCTACATCCTTTCTTTAATTTATACCAATCTTATCCACTTGTGTAGGTCTAACTTCTAAGGTTGCCAATAATCTATATGTAATATCCGTTGGTGGTCAAAAATTGAATCTAGAAATATACTCCAAATATCTCATCTCTAACAACATAGTACTCAATGTTCTGTTGTGAGAATAATTACATCAAAGAGTTGTGGTCCGTAAATAGCTCAAATCTTTGCCCTAGAAAATAGTGCCTCCATGACTTCAAAGTAAATACAATTGTAGCGAATTCTAATTTATGTGTAGGGTAATTTTTCTCATGTGTCTTCAACTGCCAATTCGCATATGCTACAAATCTACTGCATCAAGAAAGCACTAAACCAGTATCGCAAGAATCGGTGTAGACTGTAAATGGTTAGGTGCCATTGGAGGTAACCAAAACCAATATGCCCATCGACATCTCCTTCAATTTGACAAACGTCTCTTCACCCTACGCACTCCAAACATAAACCAGGTTCTTATTCATAAGCGTCGTCAATGGTGTAGATATCCTTACAAAGTTCTTTATAAACTTTCGATAGAACTAGCTAATCCTGAGAAACTACGTACTTCTGAAGAATTCTTTGGAACCTTCCAATCTCTAACCACCGCTACTTTTTCTAGATCTATTACTAACCCATTACCAGATACAACATGCCTTAAAAATAGGACCTCACTCCTCCAAAAGTGGCACTTTAATTTTATTTATTCCTTCGATTGATTCCTTCTCGATACATCAAGTACTATCCTCAAGTGCAACTCGTGCTCCTTATCATCTCTAGAAAACATTAGTATCAACGAATATGACCATGAATTCGTTCAGCTGCTTCCAAAAGATCCTACTCATCAAGTCAACAAAATAAGTTGAGGAATTAGTCGGCCTAAAGGGCATCACAACCCACTTGAAAAGTCCACCCGAATGCTATCCTTTACAACTCCCAATGAATGAAACCCTGTAGTAAGGTTTAGCTATGAGAAAACCTTTACCCTAACAAGTTGATCGAAGATGTCAACGTTATGAGGAAATGCATAATGGTTCTTCTTCGTCGGCTTATTCGATTCCCGATAGTCGACGCATAGCTTTTGGGAAGCATTTGCATTAGTAGAGAAAACAACAGGCGCTCCAATCTTCGAAATACTTTGCCTAATAAATACTTTTTACAACAGCTCTGAAACTTATTTATCTAGCTCTCTCCTCTCCTTTGGAATCATATGTCTCAAAGACATCACCACAGGCCTACCATCTTTCTCAAGGTCAATTCTAAACTTAATTTCTCTATTAGGCGAAAGTCCAGAAACCTCAGCGAATATGTCAGGGAAATTTTTAACTATGAAAATAGATGCTAACTCAACTTGCAATAAGTCTAATGAATATAAATATGATTTGATCATGGAAACGATAGGCTCACGCTAAACTATCAAATCACATTCCCTATGACTAGTTAAACATACATTCGTCCTATCACAATCCAAAACTATTCCATATCGAACCATCCAATCCATTCCCAAGATCAATCTGTATCCCTCAAAGCTAAGTACACATGCATCACAACTTAACTCTACACCATTTACGAACAACCTAAGATCATGAAAAATAGTAGACAAATGTGTCAACCCCAATAAGATTTGACACAATAACAATCTCATGCACAATGTCAAGGCTTATTCCTAATCTTTCCACTAATGCATCGGTTGCAAATAAATGTGATGAACTAACATCAAATAAAACTCTAGTAGCTAAATTAGATCGTAGTACCACATCTTCCATAACTAACACCCCCTCCTTTTAGGCTGTTGGTGTAGCATTGCAGTGGATATAGCATCCAATGCGCTATCTTTAACCAACCAACCCTCCTTCTGTAACGCTGGGCACTCCCTCTTATAGTTATTTGGTCACAATTATAGCACTTAACCCCTCTTTAATTCCCCGTATTGTCTCAACCGTCCTTGTTGTTTTGACTGCCCAGACTTGCATTTTTTTGCCAAATGCCCTATTTTATTACACCGGTAACATTTTATTCCCTTCTAACGGTTCACTCTACAGTTCTTAGCTGTGTGTCTTGTCTTACAACACCTCCTACATATAGTAGAATGGTTATTATTTTGCCTACCTTAAGGTCCTTTATTCTTACACTTGATTTGATCTCCAATCGACACTTGCTCCTTGTTTAAATCTCCACTCATATTACAATAGAGCTACCTTAACCAACCTCTCAAAAGTCGCTCCAAATGGTATTTGGTTCAAAGCTAATTCCTTTTGCGGTGAATTCATTCCCTTGGCAAAATTTCATTACTTTCTTCTCCTGGGTATATGTCAACTCAAATCCAAACTTCGTCGACTCATTAAATCAATTCACATACTCTTTTATGGTCATGTCCCCTTGCTTAAGCTGATAAACTCCTCCAACAACATTATCCTTTCAGCCTTAAAAAAGAATTTCATCTAAAATTTCCTTTTGAAAAATTCCCAAGTAATGGTATTCCTCTTCATCGTAGCTATGAAGATCTCCTACCAATTAGCCACCTCTTCCTATAGATGCTAAACTACCAACTTCCTCTTAGTCATACCATTTTATCCCAGTAAGCAAAATATCTTTCATGGTTTGTTAGCCATGTCCTGGTTGCTGCTTATGATTCTATCGATGTATATGACTTTCCACTTAAGTTAGCAAATGTAGGATCGATTTCACCCTAGAGGGGGGTGAATAAGGTGATACTAATGATTATAAAAATTAGTGTGAAAATATATAAAATAATTGCAACATAGATAATAGAAGAATGATAAAAGCAAAAATAGAACCGCACAGATTTACCCAGCTTCGGCAAAACCCTGCCTACGTGCTGCCCCCAGGGTTTCTACTAGAAATTAAGTAGTCAGACACTTACACATGTAAACTTGCGACACTCGCTATCGACTAATCTAACTCTACGCTCAAACCCTGCCATAACTCAGCCACTGAGCTGCGAATTCTCAAACTACACCACCGTAGTTTGTCTCCTAGTCACACGATTAGAATTTTACAAAAGTTTAAAAGAGAAATACAAAATAAAAAAAATATACAAAACCTTATTTAATAAATTAAGCCTAAACATATATTATAAGGAAATCAGCCCAAAAATAAAAGAGAAGTTTCCCTTTATTTCTTTTTTGTTTGACCCGTATCCTTTGTGAAAAGGTATGCCTCTTTCCTTTGCTCGAGAAAGTTCGTTTCTCTTTCAAAATAAATTAGGCTTTACTTTGAATTGGAGAAGCCGCCTGTATTTGATCAATTGCAGTGATTATTTTCTTTGTTTGGCTTAGAGAATCGATCCTTTGGCTGCGATATGATTTCGGTCTCTCCGATTTTATCGAGTTCGAACTAAATTAGTATGTGATTTATGCCTTTTGCTTTATTGGTTAATTTTTTTGAACTCGATTCGATCATCTCTGCTTGTGCAGTTAAAGCGTTCGGCAAATTCAAAATGGTGGAGGTGCAAAAAGTCATAGCGGGGATACAGCGAGGATATAGTGGGATATAGCAGATAGCTCTAAAATAACATATAAAACTCGTGCTTAATGTTTTTACAAATATATAAATAGTAATTAACTGAAAAATTATCATTCAATTGAATTATAATAATACATAAATAATTTTAAACAAAAAACATGTGTGAATATACTTTAAATAAACGTAAAACTATTATATAACATGATTGAATTTAGTAGAATATTAGAGTATTTTCATTTCCGAAAATATATTAAAAATTAAATCAAATAAATTAGTTCCATAGTTTTTGTAATGTACAAATGCAATTTTTTTAATTCATTCTATTAAAGAAGATATAGTAGAAATAGCAAAATATAGCGGGAATAACGGGATATAGCGGAAAAAGTGGGGATTAAAGCGGAAAGGCTATATTTTGGGGCTATATGAAAAAATCGTTGTGGTAGAAATTCGCTATGAGTTATTGTGGGGTTATAGCAGGGCATTAACTACACAAATCTCTGCCGATGATGTTAAGGGGATTTATATAAGGGTCGATCCCCTTAATTTCGTTCAAATATTTCGTTTGAATTTGTCTGCTAATTTTGCTTGGCCATTCGATTTTACTTGAATACATGTGATTTGTTTAGACTGGTTCAATTTGAATATTTTTCTGATGTCCTTTGCTTGACTACCACGTCTTGTTTGGTTTTTTGATTTTTCGTTCATACCTATTGCTCCATACGCTTCTGATGAATTCAAATTTTCTTAATCCTAGTTGAATTGTTCCGTTCTTTTCTCTTATGATTTGTTCATCGGTTTCTTGAGCATGTCATTTGAATTTGAGATAAATTTGACTTGATGAAGTTTGACTTGTTAATCGTGTTACCCTACGTGCCTTTTTTTAAACATGTTGCTAGTCGTTGTCGAATTTCATATCCATTTCCTTATGTTCCTTTCATTGTTTTACTGGGTATTACCATGTATATACATACATATATGTATATATGTGTGTGTGATTGGCATTACTTGAGCTCTAATGTGTTCATATTTGTAGCTTGATTGAGTTTTTCATTGTTGTGCGTTCACTAAAGTCTGAACTGGATTTTATTTTGTTATTGCACTTTGGAGTTTTCATTTTATGGATTTGGGTTGATAAAACTTGGCTCTTTGATTGTGGTATCCATGAGGTATGTCCGTTCATAACTTTATGTGTATATGTATGATGCTCTCTGGTCTGTTATATTTTTGGATATGCATTTTTATTTGAACTGGATTATGTTGCTCCTGATATGGTAGCTCGAGTTGCTTCGAGTTACACTACGGCTTTTACTCTTGCATGGTTGTCTTGATGCATTGCATCATGTGCTGCCTTGTGTATAACCATATGCATATGTTAACAGTTTCTTGTATTGAAGTTTGGTTTCCACTGCATATATATACATATATATATGTGTGTGTTTGCGCATGTATATATGTATGCTTGTGATTCCATGTTCTGCTTGATGCTTCACTTGTCTGGTGAATTGTATGACTTTGCATTCATATTGATTTGAGCCTATTTGGTATAGTTGTATTTGTGTTCATCATGTGGTCTACTTAGAGCTTATTGACATATTGGGTTGCTATGACCGGTCTGGGTTCAATGATGACCTGTTGAGTGTTGTTGCCTTTATTCATGTTGCCAGGTCTGGTTATGTTCATTTCTGTTCTGGTCTTCATATACTTGAAACCGAGCTTGCTTTATATTAATGTTCATCCTTTGGTCGAGGCTATTTTTTTGTTATTTGTGTTTGTGTACATTTGAGTTTGTCTATGTAGTCAAGTCTGCACTGTTTTATGGTGAACTGAAATGTTGTGCACTGCATAGATATGTATACACATGTGTATACATATGTGTGTGTATATATATATTTATGGTGATTTCTTTGTGTAGTCTTCATCTCATGCTTATGCACTGCCATTTACTTGTTGCTCCATTATTTTTCACCTGACCATTTGTATCTGGTCTATTTGGTCTTTTTCAGTTGAACTGTACTGTTGAGGCATTGCTCATGTGAAATCCCCTGCGACATTATTTTGTTTGAACTACTGCATAACATTTCTCTTTGAACCGTGACTTGATTTTCTCTGTCTTCGTTCCATACTGCATATGTATATACATGTGTATAAACATATCTATATATGTATGTGGTCCAAACCAAGTCTTGACACATCTATGTTCACACTTGAAGTCTGGTTTAGCTGATCTATTGCATTGTAGTCTAGTTGCTTCGAGTATAGTTCATTGTTTGCTTGTATACTACATTTTGGTTGCTGTAGTTTGGTCTGTGTACATCTCCGTTTTGTATTGTTTGAGTCATACTTGTTTTCTCTCATATGTGTATTTAAGGTTGTATGTTGTATTGCTTGCACCTAAGTTGAATCCAGCCTCGGCTCGGGTTTTACCTTGTGCTCACCTGTCAGTGCAATTTTATCAAGTGTATATCGGTCTGCACGGTCTTGTGGCATGTACAGTAATACACTATGCATGTCATAGGTTGTTAATGAATTCAAAATGAAAATGATGACAAACAACCCAAATAATTGAGGCAAATAATATTTTCAAAATACACATTATATTTTACACTGCAAAAATATTTCTTTTTCAATTTTACCGCATCAGTGCTTATTTTGCAGATAATTCAGATGCTGAATTCAAGCTGGAATAGAGTTAAAGATCAAATACAAGTGATATGTAATGAGATGCATATGTATGTAATAATTGTATAGTGAAAAAATCGTGTTGTAATTTGAAATTGTATTGTAATTGAAATTTTGTATATATAATGAGAGCTCAAATTTTGTACTATTCAAAATTGTAATAAAATATTTGTTTGAATTTAAATTCCGTATTATTTATTTTATTCAGCAAATATTTATTTAATTATGTGAAAAATAAAATAGTACAATAACAAAACATTTAAATGAATATATCTATATATATATATGTTTATGTCCATCAAACAAAAATCATATATTCGCATATCCAATAGCAAAATCTTTGTAGAGTTTCAAAAAGCCAACATTCGATGGTGGGACAACAACCACAATTTTGGTCACAACATCTAGTTTGGTGGAGGTAGTAGTGATACTAGTCTGTGCAGCTAGTTGGAGATACCTGTGAAACAAAACAGGCATATTCATGCCAGGAGTCTAAAGGACTTCTACTCGAGTATTCGCACTCGCCCGATTATTGAGTCCACCAATGTGGGTCCCTATTTCAGTTTCCTCTAAATAATTCTTATTTTGGTTTTTTGTAAATTAGATTCATTAGTAACACATCAATAGATAATCAAAAACAGGAACATAATATGGGATTTACATTGATTCAATTCGAATCTTATATATTATATTATATATTTTATAAATATACAAGTATGCCCTGTCAATATGTCCCTAATTCGATAGCCTATGCTAATACCAAATGTAACAACACAACCTTTCAGAGCCTCCTAAATATACAATGAAGTCTCATAATAGTGAATCGTTACGTGATACATATTGATATTCAAAGAGAGCATACAATAAAAGCTATACTAACCAATAACTTTCAGAATATCACATCGAATGGTCTCACGAAATGTCATACTACACAAATATATTCAATTACGTATCTAATATTGCTACATTAGTTCATACAACCCATATCAAAACACATCCTCACACACTTTCACACCATATCTTCAATATACAAATCATTTACAATAATTATATAAAATATTTACAATATTTACAAGTCCATGTCTCCTAATCCATCTGACACTGGACTCCAACCTGAACAATATAGATAAAGAAAATAGGAGTGGGTCAGACCTACATCCGAGTAAATGAAGCTAATCTAATCCATATGTGCAACTATGATAGTGATATAACATGATTTAAGTCTAACATATTAAACTTTATGGTCCCTTCTAGTGCGCTATAGAATGATGTTATACCATTAAGAAAAGATCCGATCCTGAACACCTACGGTAAAGGATCCCCGATACGTAGTTCGGTCTTGCTAGCTATAGTAAAGGATTACATGTCTACAACTACTATGCGGTCTTGCCACATGCAATAAAGGATGGTAATATGAAATGGACTCACGCTTGGTCCTTCCACATGCACTACAGGTCATTTGTCCATATTCAAACTCTTGGAGTTGCCTCTTTCTCTACAGGCAACTGTACGTCAATACCATAAACAAAGACCTGCTGCGTGCGCTGCATGATTCAGGTATTCGTTCATCGTTCAGAGCTACTTATACTACACTCTTATCTCATTATCATTGCCAAGCTTCATGTCCAAAATAGTGGCCATACAAGTCAAAAAAGCCACCAAAAAGTCACAAAAGAACACCATGCTGAAGGTCAAAGTTTCGCACATCGATTTAAGCAAGTAAATCCCCGAAATCCTAAAACTAAGTCGTCCACCGGTGGATGTGGGCACCCATCAGTGCATCGGTGTACAGTTCAATTATGGGTTTTTCTTCTCATTTCTTATATTTTGGTTCCAAATTTCATTTTTTTTCTTTGTTTCTGATGATTGAAACACACGCTCTCTCTAAATCTAAGTTGATAAGGTCCCTAATATATTATACATACACACATATATATACATTTTGAAGTTTCTTTAGGTTCTCAATTTACATTTATATTAAATTAGGTTTCTGTTAATTTTTCTAAAAACAGAATATGTTTTTTCATTTCTTAGTTTCTAACTTAAATGTTTAGACTAATATACTCCAATTTCATATCCTAAGATATCCCCAAACCATCTAATAATAGTAACAAAGCATTATAGCATGATCGAAGAAGATTCAGTCACCAATTAAAATGAGTCAAATTTCCTCAGCTATCTAGAATTTTCAAAGATCTCAAACTCCATAATAGCCTCCAATCCTTACTTCAGAAGATAGAGAATCTTGCCATGGTCCCAGTAGACTTCGTTTCGCCGAATTCGTTAAGAATTGACGAATTTATGTTGATGTGAATGCTGAAGGAAGAACGATCGATTTCAGAAAATGAGGAAGAAACATAAATGAAATGTACATGTGTTTAAAATAGTTAGCTGAGGGGGAAACTAAATCACCACTTTAATTTGAATTTGAATTACAGGAACCGGTCCAATTTGGCGTGTTTTGCTCGCACACGCTTTCAGCCCACTTCACCGAAACCTAATTATCCCTCTCATACGAATCTCTATTCGGACATATGAATACTCCATTTCGATCAAAAAAATGAAAGCCATGCAATGGTGCCACTTTCATTAGCTAATTCGACTATCTATAAAATTATAGTTTTCCCCTTCTAATGGAAATTTATCAAAATACCCTTTAATTCATTTTTAGATATATTTATTACTATTTATCATTACTATTTAAGTTTTATATAGAATCCCAAGGTGCGTTTTACTCTCGTTACTATTTTCCTTTTCTCTTGTGCATTCTTTAGGTATTTCCCTTCAAAAATTCATAACTAATGATTCTGAACATGGAAATTTCTTCAAGTTAAAAACCACTTCTAGAATCATGGTTAAAATGTCATATTAAGTCTTCATAGTATTTCGAAATCATTAGAGTATGGAAATACATCTAAATATTTCATGTTTATCTCTTTTTCCGCTAAAAATTCATTAAACCTCATTTTCCTCATTTAAACACTAATTCATATAAAGCGCTATCATATTAAATCAAAACCAAAATCAACCACAGTGAGAATGGTAAAATAGGTTAGGTATTACTCGACTAGATCTTTGAATAATCTTGTTTTAATCTTATAAACCCTTTAGTTTGTGTTTTCTTCTTCTTCTTCTTATTTTCTCTTCTTAGGCCACCATTGTTAATGTGCTTCTCAAGCTCTTATTTTGTTTTTGAGTAAAATGAAATGAAGAAATGAGAATAGAGTTATATATAACGTCCCAATAATTTTGGACCTTAGGCTTCATAAATTTTCCATCATTGGTTCATTGCCTTTATTAAATTTCCCATACACGGTTAACCTCATATGACAAACGAGTGTTTACTCAAATGTTCACCTTTTTCTTATTTCAATAACTAATTAATTATAGATTTTGGGTTGCTACATGCGTTCTCTCACAAAGGAATTTCTTCTCGGAAATTCTATTTAGGCAAGGTAGTGATTGCCAACTCATTTCATGCTTACTCTAGCATAAGTTCCCTACCCCAGTGTCATAACAAATATGTACTGGTGCCACCACTAACAATCAGCCATAGTACTTGTATATATGGTATACCATAATATAATACATGGGTAATATATGCTAAGCTGAAATAAATAACTTTGCATATGTCACTTAATGTTATCCTTTGTTTTCCTATGTACAATCCTCTGGTTCCTCACTCCACCGACACATTCTAGCTTCACTACTTTATTCTGAAGCCGCTTTTTATCCCGGTTTACTGTCCGAAATGGTTTTCTCACATAGGACATGTTTGGCTCTATGATCAAGTCATCTACTACTCTCGGATTAATCACTGCCTCTAGATCTCTGATACACTTCTGCAAGTGTGATATGTGAAACACATTATGGATCCCTACAAAGTCTTCGATAACTCAACTTTATATGCTATTTCTCGACCTTTTCTACAGTTGGAAATGGATCTAAGTATCTAGGGGTTTACTTCCCAGCCTTCCCTAAGTGCATCACCCCTCGTATTGGATAAACCTTTAAAACAAATTGTTTCCTATTGCAAACTTTAGTTCTTTACTTCTTGTGTTGGCATAACTATGTTGCCTAAATGCACCGTCTTCATTCTGGTTTGGATCAGCTCTACTTTCTCCTTAGCATCACTCACCACATCCATCCCTAATATGAGTCTTTTCCCCTTCTCTAATCAATATATGTATGACTTACATGACCTTTGATACAATGCCTTGAATGATACCATCCTAATATTGCTCTGGTAGCTATCGTTGTATTAAAAATGTGCCAACTTTAAGTGGTCTTTCCAATATCCCTTGAAATCCAAAATGTAGGAATCATTGAATCTTCTAGAACCCTTTTACCCCTTTCGGTCTGCCCATCTGTCTGTGGATTGTACATAATACTCATATGCAACTTCAATCCCAAATACTCTACAAACTGCGCCAAAACTCACTGGCGTGTAGTGGGTTCTCGGCCACTAACAATAGTGTTAAGTACTCATGTAGTCTCACTATTACCTTAACCTATATCTTGCTAATTTCGGTGTTGTTCTTATGGACTTCACCGGAATGAAATGAGCATACTTAGTTATTCTATCAACAATGAACCATATAATTTCATTCCCTGTTATAGACCTTGATAGTCCATTCATAAATTCCATAGACAATAAATCTCATTTCCAAATCAAAACCTCCCAAGGCAACAAAAGACCACATGGCTTCCAATGATCATCCTTCATTTGTCGGCATATGGGAAATTTCCTCACATACTCTCCCACATCCTTCTTCGTTCCTTCCTAAAAGAAACTTCTCTTAATCCCCTGATACATCTTAGTACCTCAAAAGTGAATGGTAAACTTTGAATGATGATATCCGTGCAATACATCCTTTCGCATGCCGCCTACATATAACCTTCCTTTCTTTCATAATCTTCCTTCTCTATCAACATAGAACTCCATCAGCTCAACTGCCTCAGTTTCTATCTATAGGCTCCTCATTCTATTGAACCGGATATCCCTTTTGTAATTCGACATCTTCTCAACTCGTGCATGCTAAATTTCCTAGCAGGGTAGCACTCCGGAAGTGTTTCTACAATAGACCAAAACTGCACATTACACGTAGATGGTGTCTCTAACATGTTCCATTCCTCGACTATTGCCAAAATATAGTTGTGCTGCTTCCGTTTTAAAGCGTTAGCTACCTTATTACCTTTCCTTTGAGTATATTCCCTCGCAAAATCATAAGTTGTTAAAATTCCTACGACCTTTGCTGCCTCATGTTCAAGTTCTTCTAAGGTAACAAATATCTCAAGGACTTTGGTCAGTAAATAGCTTGAACCTTCTTTCCTAGAAGATAATGTCTAGAAATCTTCAATACAAAGATGACAGTTTCTTACTCTAAGTCATAAGTACGACACCAAACTTCATGGGGTTAGAACTGCATAGATGCATAGGTGATTACCTTTTCTTCTACATCAACAGTGCTCCTAACCCCAAGCCTGATGCATCTGTATATATGATTCGTTATTCTTCTCGGGTATCACTAGCATTAGAGCATTCATCAATCATAGCTTCAACTCCTAAAATGACGCCTCACACTCCTTCGTCCAAATAAACTTGTCATTCTTCTAAGCCAGTTTCATCATTAGCATAGCTAAATAGGAAAAGTCCTTAATGAATCTCTGATAGTACCAGGTCAGCCTAAGAAACCATGCACCTCAGTCATAATCTCAGTTCTATTCCACTCATTTACTACATCAATCTTTGAAGGATCTAATTATAAATCCCTTTTCGAAATCACATGGCCTAGGAACTTCACTCCCCTTCCCCAAAAATGTCACTTTGAATATTTCACCTTTAACTTGTGATGACTCCGCTTCTCTAACACATGCCTTGGGTGAACTGCATGCTCCTCCTCATCATTAAAGTATACAAAGATGTCATCTATAAGCACCAAGACACATCTATCCATTAGATCTTGGAAAATTCTATCCATTATGTCCACAAAGAACGAAGCTGCATAGTTAGTCCAAACCACATTACTAGCCATTTATATGAACCATATCTCATTTTAAAAGCAGTCAATAGAATGGACTCTTCTGCAAATCTCAGCAGATGGAACTTCAAAGCTATACCTAGCTACAAAAACACATTAGCTTAATTCAACTGATCATGCAAGTTATCAACTCTTAGTAAAGGATATATATATATATATATATATATATATATTCTTCATGGTTCTTTCATTTAACTTCCAATAATTAATGCATAGCCTTAAAGACTCATTGGACTTCTTCACAAATGCTGCCACGACTCCTTTAGGTGAGCTGCTTGGCCTTACGAAGCTCTTACCTTCTAACTCCACCAACTGCTTCTTGAACTCTTCTATCTCCTTAGGAGGCATTCTACAATGGATCGACTAAATGATTCGGCTCCCAATAGTAATTTTATATGAAACTCTATTGCTCTTAGGTTGGAAATCCTGAGACTGGTTCAAACACATCAAGAAATTCCCTTACCAATCTTATTGCACTGGAACCTTCTTCCTTCAAAACTATAGCAAACAAAACACTTCTTCACCCAAACTTAAGTTCCTCTGAAACTACTCGTACTCTTTCATTTCAGTCTAGGTGACCTAAAGATATGATCCTTTTGACATAGTATATTCTAGCATAATACCACTCTAACTCGTCCTTCCCTAAAATAATGTCGAAACCTATGAAGTCTAACATGCAAGGATCATACAAAAACTTACGCCCACCTAACTCGATTTCAAATTTAGTGCATCTCAATCCGATGGTGGCATGTCCCCTTATCAGATTTACTACATGTATGAAGTAACTAAATAGGTAACCCATAATCCAAGTCTATATACCAATTCTTTAGTTATAAATAAGTGTGTAGTACCAGTATTAAACAATACCCTAACTAAAATACCAAAAATCAAAGTCATACCTTCTAAGATTTTTTCCTTGCCTTTCTCCTTAGCAGATAGTCTTTCCCTTTGTCCCTCCAAGGAATAAACCTATATTTTCAGCTTTGGACAGTCCATTCTCAAGTGTCTCATCTTATCACACTGGAAGCACTTTACTCTTCTAAGATTCTTCGACACCAGGCACTTTGTCGCATATTCTCCCTTTTGCCCACAGTTAAAGTAAACAACCTCTGTAAAGGAAATTTCTTCACCCTTTCCTTTTAGCACACCCTTCTTGCCCTAGATATATGGATTAAACTTCATCTTCTACACTACCTTAGGTCTTCTCTCTACTCTTCTCTGTTCTTGGAACATCCCATCGCACCTTCGGGCCATGTCAACTATGAATTCAAGATGAGATGTCAGGCATGCCATCGCCTAATGATCAAGACTCTGCTTCAAACTCCTAAACGAACTTCTCATTCTTCTTCGCTAGGGTATTAGTGATTTATGTGCCATACTTAGCCAAAGAGTTAAACTTCTGGATGTATTCTTCAACTATAAAGTCGGTTTTAAGTCTATAAATTTCTATATTAGCACACTCCATTGAGACTCTGTACGAGCTTAGTTTAAACCTCTCCTTAAACTGTACCCATGTAATCTCTTCCTCAACGGTCTCGGCAATCATTTTCGTAACAACCCACGTATTTTACAATTATATGTTTAAATATTTTATTTAAATATAGCATCGTTAGTCAAATTAGAGTCCAAAATGCTACTTTTTGCAAACAGTCGAATTAGGACTCGAGACCACTTCCATTGAGTCCAAAATAGCGTTTTGCGACCTTTTTGAGTATGAATATTGATATATTTGGAGTTGATTAGAATTCTGATATTTTCGTTTGGGGCTTTGGGTTTGGGTTTTAGCCCATTAGCCCAACAAGAGAACCCAACTCCTCTATCAAATATCCTAACTCCTCTACTCTTTATTCATTCACTCCTCATTTCCTAACACTCAAGCAAAAGAGAAAAATAGGGGAACAGAAAGGAAATTAGAAATTCCTTAGCCCTAATTCTCTTAGGAAATTCAAATTCAAGCTCCAAAATCAAAGAGAAGCTTAGGTAAGCATCCTCTTCATTTTATCCATCTCAATCTCTTTTCAATTTTTAGAAATTTCAAAAACCCTAACTTAGGAAATATTTGCTTATGGGCTTAGATTGGAGCTTCTTGAGTTGAAGTTAAAGAGTGGTTGATCTTTCCTTTGTTTTAAAGCTTCTCACTTGTTGTTTTGGGTTTAAAGGTGAGTTTTTGAATTCACATCTATGTCTATAGATTTCATTATTGTTAGGTATGAATTCCTAACATTTATTTCATATTCAATTGCTTTTGATTTGAATTGATTAGGTGAATTTTTCAATTTTGGTGTTTTGAAGTCAAAATCTTTAAAGATCCTATTTTGGATGTTCGGACATGTTTTTGGTGGTGTATCGAAGAGTTTATAGGGCTAGGTCATCGATTGGCATAATTCCATAGCATTCGCCGCTCATTCGATCACTTCCGGTTTGGATTTTTTTGCCCTCTTTGGGTTAGGCTGATTTTTTTCCTAGCAAGAAAATCCAGATGTCTGTAACGAAATCCATACATATGGAACAAAATTCAAACGTCTAGTTGAAAAATGCAAACGTCTGGAAAGGGTCCCTGGAAAAGAAAAAAAGGATAGAGCTAAAATCTAGACGTTTGGAACAAAATCCAAACGTTTGGAACAAAATCCAAACGTCTGGAACAAAAATCCAAATGCCTGAAATGGTTCTGCAATTAAAAAGAGAAAGGAAAAAAAGCATATATTTTTCCCAAACCTAGGGCCAGACATCTGGAAATACCTACTAGACGTTTAGAACCGTCAATTTTGCCTATTTTGGCTGTTTTTGAGTGGATTTCCAATTTTTATCGATTTTTGTTGATCCGATTGGTTGTTGTCATTTATTACAGACTTTGATGACTTCTTTTCTGGATTTTTGGGAATATCAATTTGGTGGATTTGATATCGATTTTTATGGTTTTGATTCACATCGTCGTATGAGAATTTTTGGTGATCGGTTGTTTTTATAACCTTTCTGTGGTCTGTCACTTTTAAAATGCAAAGGTTTCTATACTAGTAGTAATTATTCAAATTCCTTCATAAAAAATGACTTTAATATTATTTCTAATACAAAGCTCGTTTTTAAAACTGTTTTCCAATCTATTAGTATATACAAACCTTTACCTCATTCATATGAGAAATCTAATTAAAAGACTTAGCAAAACAAGTGGTATGAAACGTTTGTGTTTACTTCATCGGTTAATTTTTGGACTTGTTCGATTGAAATCTTATGACAATTTTCGAGTGAAAATCTACAATTTGTTCGTAAATATTTAAGTTAAACCAGTGGTTATGGGACATAAAGCTAAACTCATTCATTTACTAGCTTAGTGTAATTTACACTTATCGATCAATGATGATCATTTTATGGTTTAGACTAGCGATACGCGATGTCTCTTTGTCCCTATAGGGGACTATACCTCGATTTTGTGGAGTTACGTCTCATTTTTATGGGCTAGCGACCCATGATCTTTGGACCATTCGTGGAGCAATCGGCTCGAGAAGTTGGGGCATGGGGCATATCTTTTTAGGTGCGTCGATATGCAACTAGGCATGGAGCGTATCTTTTTAGGTGCGTCGATGTTCGACTATGCATGAGGCATATCTGTTTAGGTGTGTCGATATTCGACTTTACATGGGGCGTATCTTTTTAGGTGCGTCAATGTTCGACTATGCATGAGGCGTATCTTTTAGGTGCGTCGATGTTCAGTTTATGGGATAGCGTCTCATTTGTGATACACGTATTGGTGAGTTTCATGCTCCCGTTTTTGATAGGCCTCCCCCTTTGTGTTTTCTAGGTTTCTAATTAATGATTTCTAAAATTTGTATTTCACCAATTTTTATGATTTACATTGATAGGTTTTATCAGTATTTGTGGTTTGGTGAATATGTTAAAGAATACGACGTTCTTTTTGATGTTTGAGATGATTCGAGATATTATATGATTTTTGTTGTTATTTAATGTATACTTGTCACAGTATGCATTATTGTTATCATACATTTTTATCATATCTCTTATCCTATCTCATTTTATATGATATTTATGGTTAGACTGATCCGTTTATAATTTTATTTTTAAATAATACTCGGGTCAGACCGAGATATTTTAGGTGCTTCTACTTGACTTCTTATCAGGGTCCGTCATTTGATTTTTAGCTAACTACTTTAGTTTCATATATTTTTTTTGTTTTGTATATTCATGATAGAGACCCCTTGATGTATACATATTCCTTTATCTTGCACTTGTACCTACTCTTTTGTGATGTAGTGGATCTTATATGACCACTATTTTGATGTACACTTCCATGTGTTTTATTTATATATGTTTCCGCCTTTGTGATATGAATATCTGTGACTGATTTATGTTATGCTTATTTTATATTTATTTTCGAAGATCACATAGCCACTATGAAGTAGTTTTGAATTTGTAATTGATGTGTCAGATTTCCTCTTGAAACGAAATGCATGTAATACTATTTGATATATCGGTACTCGCACAAAGAAATTACACAGATGGTCGCTCCTCAGCAACCTTATTCTTCATGCTAATCGAAGGTACTACTCCGTAGTGTCCTTAGCTAGTGTGAGTATAGAGGTGGGGCGTCATAGCTTGGTATCAAAGCCAAACTTCGAACAATATAGAATATTACAGCAAGAATCATCGTCCTAAGTCTCTCTTAGGAATCATGCCTTAGGATTTAGTCTTATGACCCATTCTATCCGATTTTCTTTTGTGATGCCTTATTTTATCAATTAAGTTTGTTTGATATTCATTCTGAGAATAACCTTTTTCCTCTTATTTCTTGCTTTCTTAAAGAAGAGAAAAGGTTAGACCTGGCCGTTCCAGTGTCAGTCAATCCAGTGCTACTCCTCAGGATGGAGTATTTATGTCTGCCCAGCAGCTTTTAGATCTTGTAAAGAATGCTTAAGCTGCTGGGCCCATTCTAGAGCCTAATCACCCTAAATATGGGTTTGCATGGTTGTGCAGAGATTATACCAATTTGGGTAGAAGGCCATTCAAGGGATCCGAAAGCCTTATAGAAATCCAAGCTTGGCTTAGAACATGCGACCGCATCTTTTCTCGCATGAATCTTGTGAATCTACATCGAGTCCAAGTGGCTTCTAGCATGCTTCAAGAAGAGCATTAGATTGGTATGAGCTTTTGAATTTGGAAATCGTTGAAGCGGATCTTACTTGGTAGAAATTCCGAGAAAGGTTCGAGTTGAAGTTTGTGCCGGAAGTTGAAAAAGTAACTTTGGTCCGTCGCTTTATTGACCTTGTTCAAGGAAAATCTTCCATGATAGACTATGTCGCATCTTTTGAATCTCTCTCTAAATACGGGGTTGAGTACAATAATACCCCATTGAAGAAAAATCAAAGGTTTGTCTATGGGTTGAATAAGAACCTCAAGAATCCATTACTTCTGAAACTAGAAGGTTCTTTTCATCAGCTTGTTGATATCACTCTTCGACTTGAAGAAGCCGATAAAGAAAGTGATGTTGAAGTTGTAGGTGTCAAACAAAACTTCAACAATAACATGAAGAGGCCTATTATGTTCAAAGTCCCCAATCCCAACAAGAAAGGGAAGCAAGAAACTACGGTAGCAAAGACTCCTACCTCTAGTCGTGGACAATGCTACAATTGTGGTTCAACGGACCACTATGCAAATGAGTGTCCGAAACCTCTTTATTGTCGCTATTACAAAAATTCGGGTCACCATATATCTGCATGTCTATACTTCAAAGTAGGAAGGAAGGATAGATGAATGTTGTGCAAGCCCCTAGTAACACTTCTTGCGGCCAAGTGATTTCTCATTCTACCCTTGATGGCATTATTATGTTTCGTGATCAAACTATTTGAGTTCTTTTTGACACAGGTGGATTCGACTCTTTTATATCAAAAGAACTTGTTGATACTTATTCTTTAAATGTTATAAGCTTGATGACTTCTTTGAGAATTGTAAGCGGTTGGTGAATCCGCAACACTCAGTTTACTTTGTAAAGATGTCGAGATTATTTTATGTGATTATGCGTTCCGAGCCGATTTACATGGTTATGCGTTACTTAGTCGGAATTGATTTTTGGAAAAGGATTGGCTTAATCATTATAAAGCCATATCTATGTCCTGAGAGGACTATCCATCTTCGATATTCTCAATATGTTAAGTAGGTTTTTATTTTTTCTTAAGGATTTCAATTCCAATTCTGTGGCATCATTTTATTCTTTAAACCCGCATGATAAGGGAAATGTTATTTATCTCATTAAAGTGGTTTGTGATTTTTTTGGTGTTTTTGAGCTTGTCTTAGGATTATCACGTAAGCAATCTGTTATCCCGCTTTTTGGCAAAGCCGCGATACCAAAAGATCGATCAGAAACGAAGGACAGTTCGCCTCAGAGGTTGATCGTACTTCCTTTCGCCATGGATATCACTGAATTTTATCCGAGTCCAGATTGAGCTACAATTGATAGGACACGGCAAGAAAGGCCACGGGAGTCAGCATTTCAAATTTCAAGTCGATCCGAGTTTGTATGCTCAAGTTATGATCGAGGAAACTTAGAGGGAAAACACTGGTTTCGAACCCATAATGATGGTTGTCTTCGAATCCATCGTCACGCCCCAGTTCGAAACCATCTCCTTCGAACCCTTCGAATCCCCCACGGGTTCGACTCCATTACTTTCGAACCCGTCGGATCCATCCATACTCGGCTGCCTTATTTCGAATCCACCGGACATGCATGCTTCGAAACCATCCATAAGCTTCGTTCGAACCCATCCCTGAAGTCATGTTCGAACCCATCACAGAGCCATGCTTCGAACCCATCACAAAGGCCTTCTTCGAACCCATCCGTGATGCCATGTTCGAAACCATTCTGTGTTGCCTTGTTCGAACCCACTGGGTCAACCAACGTGTCTTCCAACGGTTCGAAATCACCGAGATACACGGAGTCGAAGCGGTCAACACGGAGTGAAGTCCGGATCGATTCGAAGTTTGCGCTCCACGTCACCACGAAGTCGCGTGCCATGATGGATTCGAAACCATCGTTTCGAATACAGGGGTTCGAACCAGACAGCTATGCCGAAGACCCAATTTCGAACCCATGATATCTCCTAACCTATTGATCCAAATGCCACGAAATTTTCACTGAAGCTTGTGTACATGTTGAAGAATGTCCACGCCAAATTTCACCTCGATTGGATGGATTCTTGATCGGTTCGAATGGAGTTCGAACCGATGCCAAAGTGGGCCCAAACTTCCTGAGACCGTACATGTGGGCCCCCTCACGTGCCAGACGTGGTCTCCCGAGTTTTCAGCGAAATATCAGCAGCCTACGCCTATAAATAGAGCCCCGGGGCCAACAGAAAAGGGATCTTCTGACTCTGAGACGCCGAGACTCTGCCGGATCGAGATCTCCACCATCCTATATCATAACTTGATTGTTGATTTCGAATTTCCAGTTGTAACTTGCTGTGGATCGCTGTAACAACTTGTAATCATTGAAAGAGAATCAATAAAACATCAAAAAACTTCACAGTGGACGTAGGCAACACGCCGAACCACTATAAATCGCTTGTCTACGCATTTATTTTACTGTTGGTTGGAGTTTTTGTTAGATAATATCTGTTTTGAACTTGCATTCTTGACTATTATCTCTTCAACGACTCCCGAAGAGTGTTGTGCCCAATTTTGACACAAACACTTTGGTGCTTTCACCGAGAAAACCCAGATTTTCTCCTGCTCGTTGGATCTGTCATCGATACCGGATTGAATAAATCTAAGAGAGAGATCCAGATTGTTAAATCCAACTTCCTTCCCTTCTATTCAGATTTGCATAAAGTCTAGGAAAGGAACTCAACTGTAAAAATGGTTAGCACAAGAACCACCTCGAACGCCGTCAATCAAGAAGGACAGGATAGACAGAATCCTGCCCCTCTGCCTCCACCTAATCAAGATGCCGCTGGGCTCTCAGAACCGTCGGGTCCGATTACCCGACAAGAATTGCAGTTGTTACTTCAGGAGCTGACCCAGAGTCGGCGACAACTAGAAAAACAGCTACGCGCTAACGCTGAGCTAATCAACCAGCTGGATCGCCAGAAACGAAAACGATCCACGAGAGATCGTGCTTATCGCTCTTCTAGCGAAAGTTCTTCATCTTCTGATTATCATAACCGACCTCCACGACCCCGGTTAGATGAGGGTCGTATGCCATCCGCTGGAAACCAACCGATATTGACCGTTGGACAAATAAGAGTTGGTCCGTCAGCCAGTTTCCAAACCGGACCCTCCTCCCGAGGGGGTGCCATTCCTCACCACGCCGCTGAATACCGCACCGCTAGCGTTGCGGCTGAACCAGGGGTCGACGCTCGAGATTAGTCGGACCCGGACCGTCGTCAAAGCGGTCATACTCCTGAACCGTACGTCCCAGAGGACTATGAGCCGAGAAGGCAAGATGTGAACCGTCAGCGATATCCGGTTCAAACCCGAAGTATGGAACGTGACCATACTCCGGCGCAAATGCCGGATCTTTCAACTATGATACGACAGATGATTCGTAAGAGTCAGGGATTCACGAACGACGATTGGGGGGTTTCTCGAAGTCACACTCCCTTTACGGACGACCTTCTTTATGCTGAACCCCCACGGCGATTCCGAATGCCCACTCTGCCCATGTATGAGGGAAACTCCGATCCCAATCAACATATTCTAAAATATGAATGGTCGATGACGGCTGCCAGAGCCGACGACGCTGTGAAATGTCGTAGTTTCCCCATATCCCTGGGGGGCATCGCCACCATGTGGTTCACCCGATTGCCTCCTCGATCCGTCTCCTCATTCGACCAGCTGGCCACAAAATTCGTT
The DNA here is from genome assembly GCA_030765085.1 of Allium cepa. Taxonomy (NCBI): domain Eukaryota; kingdom Viridiplantae; phylum Streptophyta; class Magnoliopsida; order Asparagales; family Amaryllidaceae; genus Allium; species Allium cepa. The sequence continues at coordinate 596,637,405 of CM060944.1, forward strand.
GAGCAATTCCGCATGCACGTCGCAAGGCCGAAAGATGTCAACACTCTATCTAGTGTCACACAAGCTCCCGGAGAGACGCTCAGACACTACTTAGAGAGATTCCATACTGCATGTGCGGAGATTAGTAATCCAAATGATAACTCCATCCTTATGGCGTTAACTAAGGGGATCGACCCCGATTCTGAATTCGGCAATTGGCTAGCTGGAAAACCACCTGCGTCATTGGACCGTTTCCATGCCAAAGCAGCTCAATTCCTGAGACGGGAAGACGCGAAACAGTCTAGGAAGCAAACTGACGCAGGATCAAACACGGGAGGAACCCAAAGCAATGTTGCAATAAAACAATCCGGTGAGAGCTCCGGAAAAGTTCAGTTGAACATTAAAAATAAACAAGCTCGGCGAAGAGAGAGCGTGAATCAAATTAAAAAACAAGATCAAAATCGCGGCCCGCAACGCAAAAATCCGAAGTTCGACAGTTATACTCCTTTGAATACTTCATTGGAGGACTTGTATTTGCGGACCCATAATGCGATTCAATATGAAAAACCTGCTCCAAGACCGTCGTCGGAGAGACAAATCCAGACGGGAAAATTTTGCAGGTTCCATGAAGGCTATGGGCACGATACGAACGAGTGTCGTCACCTACAGGATCTTGTTGAAAAACTGGTCAGGGAAGGGAAACTGGAACAGTTTGTGCGGACACCGCAGCCCAGAGATGCGGGCCCATCCAATCCAAACAATGAACCCGATCGACCGAGGCATGAGGACTCCAATGGTCCTCGCGGGAGATTGGTGATAAACGCCGTCAGTGGCGGACCGACTTTCTCAGGAGCCTGGAACGACGAGGATCTTCGTCACTGTCACACATGACAGGCTCATTCAATCTATGAATATTTTGCAATTTCATTTACATTCTGAAATTTGATTTTGTAATAAGGCACTGACTTTGCCATATTTTCTCATTTCAGCAATAAAACATTAGCTCTTCAAGCTAAAGCTGTGATTCATCAAATACAACATTCAACAATCACGACACACGAAGAGCTAAGTTCCATCGAACAATGGAATTTATTCAAATAGCGAGTGACTGCGTTACAACCGACCACTCACTAAGTGAAACCCCAGCTCGGGGGCAAGCCAACACATCGAAGGCTGAACTGGACCAACACACGACAGTCCATTCCATAATTCGTTCCCGAAGTGCGAACGGACTCCAACTTCCCACAACGTGAATTGGAGTATAAACATTTAACAATTCGTTCCCGGAGTGCGAACGGACTCCAACTTCCCACAGCGTGAATTGGAGTATAAACATTTAACAATTCGTTCCCGGAGTGCGAACGGACTCCAACTTCCCACAGCGTGAATTGGAGTATAAACATTTAACAATTCGTTCCCGGAGTGCGAACGGACTCCAACTTCCCACAGCGTGAATTGGAGTATAAACATTTAACAATTCGTTCCCGGAGTGCGAACGGACTCCAAATTCCCAGAGCGCGAATTGGAGTATAAACACTTAACAATTCGTTCCCGGAGTGCAAACGGACTCCAACTTCCCACAGCGTGAATTGGAGTATAAACATTTAACAATTCGTTCCCGGAGTGCGAACGGACTCCAAATTCCCGGAGCGCGAATTGGAGTATAAACACTTAACAATTCGTTCCCAGAGCACGAACGGGCTCCGAATTCCCGCAGAGCGAATTGGAGTATAAACATTTAATAATTCGTTCCCACTGCGCGAACCAACCCATCAATGCGGACTCCAAATTTCCAAAATGTGGATTGGAGTATAAACATCAATTCAAAGTTCCCGGAGTGCGAACCGAAGCAGCAACACCAACTCCATGATCCCCAAGACATGAATTGGGGTATGAACATAAGTTACGGGTTCCCGGAGCACGAACCGAAGCATCCGTGCAAACTCCATATTCCCGAAGTGCGAGTTGGAGTATAAATGTCGATTTCGGGTTCCTGAAGTACGAACCCAAACATACATGTTTTATCCAAGCTCCCGACGTGTGAATTGGAGCACCAACACCAAGTCAAAGTTCCCGTAGTGCGAACTAAGGCGTTAATACTAACTCCGAGTTAGTAGAGTGCAAGTTGGAATGTGAACACCATTCCCAAGTTCCCGGAGCGCGAACCATGTTACAAGCATCAATAACACTTGAACTCCTGGAATGCAAACCAGGTTATCGATCTCAAATTACTCTAAGTCCCCGGAAGGCGGACGTGTGCTCAAGACTTGCAACAAGGCTGGGGGGCACGAAAGCTAAATATTACTCGCTAACCGAAGTGATACAACGTCCGAAGTTCAACTCACTCATCAATCACAGTGTGTGACCAAGATCTTCAGACTTGGAAAATGAGACGAACTCTACTTAAACAATAAAAACACCACAAGTACACCGGACCGAAAACAAGACACTGCAAGTACTTAAGCACAAATGAAACAAGAGTTGAAACAAAGAAATAAAATTTTATTTCAACTAACTTAAAACAAGGACTTACACGTAGATAAGTTCTTCCAAAAAAAGAATGCCTACTAGCAGGGGCCGAACCTGCATCTATACACGACCTACTGACAAGAAACGAAGACAAGTACCTATCTACCAAAACATCTACTTAAGAAGCTGATTTATTTCTTCTTTTTCCTTCTTACTAGTGGCACATCATCAGTGTCACTAGGGATAGAGATTCTTCGTTTTGAATGTCTCCTCTCCGGCGGTGGCTCTTCGGCTGGGGGCATGATGTCAATATCCTTCTCGGAGCTTGAGTCTACATGGAGGCTACCTGCCGGAGGAGTAGGGGGAACTGGATCCGTAACGAAGGTTGAGACCGTGCCACCCGATGGTGCTACCGTAGCAGGTGCTGGACTCTGCGCCGCCGTATTGCCACTGATGGTACCGCTATGCCCCGCAGCCTCTATTTCGGCGTTAATCTCAGCCAAAATTTCTTCATCACGAGTCGCATGGGCTTGGCTGGGGGCATCTTCGGCCTGCATCGAAGAACTTGATGACGGCGGGAGGCTACTAACGATGATAAATGGCAAGTCAGAGAAAGAACCACCCTGCTCACCAAGCAGTTCGCTCACCATTTGTTCGTCAGCAGATAGGGATCCCCCCTGCACCGCCTCAGCAGATACCGCAGTTACAACAGTAGTCTCGGTAGCGATGGCCTTATCTCCTCTGCTCGATTCTTCAGCCACAACAGTCGGCGCAACTCCAGTCACTAGGCAAAAAATAAGAAGTTATTAATAACTGCTACAAAACAAACACTCTATTCAGAGAACGCTTGAGATAACTTCGGAATACCTTCCCCAGTTTGGCTCGAAGACGGCTGGACGGCCTCGGAAGTACGCTCATGAATAGGAGATAAGCGCGGTTGTTCCGGGTCGTAAGCAGGAACAGGTTGCAAACTGACCACAGATACAGGCATCGATGAAGATGGTGTGGTGACTTCAGTGGCAGCAGAATGGTGCTCAACGCCTGACCCCTCTCCGACTTCCAGGGAACGACCACCGATCATTTCCTTCTCATGAGCGATGATGGCGTCGTGGAGAACCTTCTTCTCATCGTCTGTAAGCAGCCGATTCTCCAGTTCGAATCGATCGACCGCTTCACCTGGGTGCACCTCCTCTTCCTCCTCAACCAATCGGTCCCAAGCGCTACGAAGGTGAACTGGATAATCTTGAAGCCAGACCAAGTTTCTGTGCTTTAACACATTGGCGTTGTAAGTTATGAGCAAATCTTCGATATCGGCCTCTAGCCTGGCCTCTGCATTCTGAACCTTCTCCTCCACCTCTACTTCGACCGCCTGAACTTTGGCCACGGCCGCATCTCTCTCAGTGCGAAGCACTACGGCTTGCTCGCAGGCCTCTTGCGCCGTGTTATGCGCGTCATCTCTATCTTTAATAATCTCAGCAAATTTAGCCTTGAGCCCGTTAAGTTGTTTTAACGCCGCATCCCGCTCAGCAGTGACGACAGTGTTCTGGTGGCCCATGTCTTACACCGTAACATAGTGCTCCTTTTTCATTCTATCCATGGCTGCTTGAACTTCGTCAACCTTTGCAAGAGCCTCCATCTCCGACTTTCGAGACGATTCAGCCTCAGTATTTAACACTTGTATGATACGGTCTCTTTGAGCCAGCTCAGTTTGAAGCTTTTCAATGGTAGCAGCTCGTTCGAAGGCCAACGCCGATGCCTTATCGACCGCCCTATACCATGCCTTGTATTGGGAGTAAAAGTCATGAACGTAGTCGAGCGCTAACCGCTCAGCCTCCGGCGGGACCCTTTTCAGGTTCGGGGGAAAGACGTAGTTGTCGAAGCAGATATTCGGGAACTCCCTTTTTAGTTGCGCAAGTCTAATTGCCCCTTCTCCCGAGATCTCTGTAGGAGGCTGCTCTGCAACTATCGGGGTCATCGCCTCGGATCGGGAAGCCTGAGAAACCGACGCATATCGTGAAGACTCGGAAGGATGAGGGACATGAGCAGGAGGCTGTACGGGATCTCTGGAAGGAGGAGGAGTACGCGACCGCGATCGACGCTTATAGCCCCTGTCCGTGTCATATCTCTCGTGACTAGAATACCCAGAGCGTCCCTGGTCATAATACCCGGGATGCCCCTGATCATAACCTCTATCCCCTTCACGTCTACGCGAATCGTAATATGAAGGCTTGCGGGCGTGTCGAAGACTCCCAAGCATCGAACCTCGCTTAGACATGATATCTGCAAAGCAAAATAAAATAGAATTAATCACCTTTCAAAACAGATAGTTTTCAGTCAAAGGTTATGTAGTGTCGTGAAATGTGTATGAATATGCATTCCCCCCGACCAACCGGAAGTGTCGACCTCGCTAGTAATAAGAGGCTCGTTCAATTCTAAGGTGCGATGGAATTCCTCCAACCCGGCATCATGTTGAAAAGACACATCGTCCGGGATTGGAAGATCGGCAAGCCCTTCAAAAAGATTTTCAGTTCTCGGAGGAGACGTCTCCGAGATTCTAACTCCGGGAGCAGAACGGGCCGTGACGACCGATTTCCATCTCCCCTTCTTACTTGACTTAACCATGGCAGCCTTGCCTTTTCTCTGCTCCGCGACATCCGGAGCTGCGTCAGTAGGCCCGGTCAGCGGCTCATCATCAGTGTGGGTTCTTTCAGAGTCCGCTTCCTCAGCTGTGGTAACTCTGGGTTTCTTGTGCTTGACTCGTTTCTTCGAGACGACCCGTAGTGCCACTTCAAAGCTTATGCTCTGCCCTTATTCGATCAAACCGCAGGCCCGGAGATTCCTATCCGTCAATAACACATCGATATCCCTATCTCCATCGGGGACTTCTCGAAGCACTCGCACCATCTCCCTAAAGCGCTCGCCTTCAGGTCGCTGAATCACCGCTGCAAAAAAGGATAAAACATAAATTCCACTTCGGCTGCGATTGCCATAGTAATTATTTACGAACTCAATTATACTCACGTCTGAATAGCCATCGTCGGGCGAATCCAGGAGGACATCTGACATAAAACCATTCTGTCCTATAATAGCTCAACCTGGTCCAAGACCCGGTAACCACTTGGCAGTTTCTCACCGCTTCCAGGAATGTGAAGGAGGGATAATCACCCCGAGTTTTGAAATTGAACAAGTATCTGATCTCAATTGGGAGCGGTGGTCGATGGAGATATTCCATAAATGCAATGAACACGCTATTGATCGACGCATATCCGTTCGGGTGCAGCTGAGATGGGGCGATCCTTAAGAACGACAATACCTCCCTTATGTACTCGTTGAATGGTGGAAGTGTCCCGGCCGCGCACGCGTGGCGGTTAAATGCCGTATATCCCTCCAGTGGATTATGCGGTCTATCATTCGTCCCCAGCAGTAGCACGTCATCCAGCGACAGGCCGTGTCTCAAACATATTCTCCCCAACTTGTCTTCAGAGATATTGGACGGAACGGAATTTGATGGATTGGCAATGAACGACGCATCGGGAAGTTCATCCGGAGCTGGTCCAATAATCTCAGGACCAATATCAGGAATCTCTAGCCTCGGAGAGACGGTAACTTGAGTTTCCTGCTGCTGTGAACTTGACGGTTCCATAACTAGCTAACTCACGAGAAACCATCGTTAGACGACAAAAACCCATGCGTTCCCCAGTGTAACGTGTATGAGTGTGTGTTGTGCAGTGACATGCATTACTTGAATAAATGTTGCAGAGTTAAAGAAATATGCAAACGACAAGGTTACGGAGTCCAGCTATAATGACCGTCATCGCTGACCGTCATCACTAAATCACTTATATGATGGAAGTCCGTTCGAATAGAAGTTGTTATAGTTCCATCGACGAGCTTCAAAAGGCAATCAAATATGCAGTTCAATATTCAAGTCCAAATATGCAGGAATGAAGCTCGTCGGAGTTATGCTTGAAAAATTTCGAATTTTGGAATCCATCATATAGGGTTCGAAACCATCACAAAGACTTCGTTCGAACCCATCCGAACACCTCCTTGTTCGAACCCATGCGTTCGAACCCATCCTGACGTAGTTTCGAACCCATGCGTTCGAACCCATCCTGAATTCGCTTCGAAACCATGAAGTTAAATGCGCTTCGAAACGATAGACAGACGGCAAGTTCGAACCGATCACTGCTTGACGAGTTCGAACCGATAAGGAAACTTCAACTCCACATCATCCACTTTCGAACCGATCCGCTTCGTATCGATACAAAGTTGAGGACTTCGAAACGATAGACTATGGGTTCGAATCCATCGATTCGAATGGATCCATCTCACGCCCCAATCGGTGCGAACTGCGCATCCCAACAAAAACTTTCCAAGGATCGATTCGAAATCTAATTAAAAGACGCCACCGTCATCGATTCGAACTCGACCCTACGCATCGGTTCGAATCCTTCCCAAACCAGATCTGGTTTTGTCAACCTCGAGGCCATGCAATCGATAAACAGAAATGGGTTTAGAATCACTTCGCCGTTTGAATCCAAGGCTAATTACCTAGTTTGAACGATGGATTCGTGATATTGAAGGCTCGAATCTGGATTGATTCGATGATACGACACAGTGTTTCCCCTTTTTATGCTTCGAAACGATACGCTGCGCAGTAGAAAGCAAGAAAAGAGTAAAAGTGAAAAGTGAAAAAGTGGCAGGCCCACTGCTATTTATACGAAACTTGGGATGTGACCAAGGCGATTGCTCTCCCAGTCAACCCAACCGGTCACAACCGGTCAAGCATCGGGTCGTTTCGAAGTTAACCTTCGAACCCATCGACCTAAAGCCCTATCGATTCGAAGTTCACTCCATACTTCATCGGTACGAAACGCACTACAGAGTAACATGCTGCATCGATGCGAAATGAACTGTGGGCACATCGATTCGAAGACCTTGTTCACATCAACCACTTCGAATCCAACCACGCGACAGATGACTTCGTACCCATCATCTCATAATCGATACGAACGATGACTTCGTATCCTTCCATTACCCACCGAAACGAACTATTAGTTCGAAACCATCATTCCACATCGGTTCGAATGTCAGTTTCGAAACCATCATAACACAAATGTACTCCATCCTTTCAGATCGTTTCGAATGTCAATTTCGAATCCATCATAGCAACAAGCGCGCTGCGTCCATACAAATGTGGATTTCGAACCCATCAATGCTCAAGTGCATCGGTTCGAAACATTACACTTGCGCAATGCAAATTCGATTCCTTTAACCTTCTACATCGGTTCAGGAGAGGATCGATACGAAAGAACCTTTCAAAACGACCATCAAGCGTTGTCTCAATTCAAATTTCAAAATCGATTCAGGAGAGAATCGATACGAAATTCTATAGCAAACCAAACTGACAACGACTCGTGGACGCACGACGTTTACAAGGTTCAAATCAACATATGTGCACACATGTCGGACTAACATTCGATTTTGAATATTCACAGGGATCGAACACTCATCCTATTACAAATGCGACAGCCAATGGCTAAGCACTATTATACAGCAATCAGTCACATCAACGCAAGGTTACAGCAGTACCGCATACGAGTTTCGACGAAAAAGGAGAGCCATGATTGTTCAGATAGAAATGGCAGCTATTCAAAGCACGTCATGTTCCCACAAGACGTACTTTGGGGGGCAAAATGTTATCCCGCTTTTTGGCAAAGCCGCGATACCAAAAGATCGATCAGAAACGAAGGACAGTTCGCCTCAGAGGTTGATCGTACTTCCTTTCGCCATGGATATCACTGAATTTTATCCGAGTCCAGATTGAGCTACAATTGATAGGACACGGCAAGAAAGGCCACGGGAGTCAGCATTTCAAATTTCAAGTCGATCCGAGTTTGTATGCTCAAGTTATGATCGAGGCAACTTGGAGGGAAAACACTGGTTTCGAACCCATAATGATGGTTGTCTTCGAATCCATCGTCACGCCCCAGTTCGAAACCATCTCCTTCGAACCCTTTGAATCCCCCACGGGTTCGACTCCATTACTTTCGAACCCGTCGGATCCATCCATACTCGGCTGCCTTATTTCGAATCCACCGGACATGCATGCTTCGAAACCATCCATAAGCTTCGTTCGAACCCATCCCTGAAGTCATGTTCGAACCCATCACAGAGCCATGCTTCGAACCCATCACAAAGGCCTTCTTCGAACCCATCCGTGATGCCATGTTCGAAACCATCCTGTGTTGCCTTGTTCGAACCCACTGGGTCAACCAACGTGTCTTCCAACGGTTCGAAATCACCGAGATACACGGAGTCGAAGCGGTCAACACGGAGTGAAGTCTGGATCGATTCGAAGTTTGCGCTCCACGTCACCACGAAGTCGCGTGCCATGATGGATTCGAAACCATCGTTTCGAATACAGGGGTTCGAACCAGACAGCTATGCCGAAGACCCAATTTCGAACCCATGATATCTCCTAACCTATTGATCCAAATGCCACGAAATTTTCACTGAAGCTTGTGTACATGTTGAAGAATGTCCACGCCAAATTTCACCTCGATTGGATGGATTCTTGATCGGTTCGAATGGAGTTCGAACCGATGCCAAAGTGGGCCCAAACTTCCTGAGACCATACATGTGGGCCCCCTCACGTGCCAGACGTGGTCTCCCGAGTTTTCAGCGAAATATCAGCAGCCTACGCCTATAAATAGAGCCCCGGGGCCAACAGAAAAGGGATCTTCTGACTCTGAGACGCCGAGACTCTGCCGGATCGAGATCTCCACCATCCTATATCATAACTTGATTGTTGATTTCGAATTTCCAGTTGTAACTTGCTGTGGATCGCTGTAACAACTTGTAATCATTGAAAGAGAATCAATAAAACATCAAAAAACTTCACAGTAGACGTAGGCAACACGCCGAACCACTATAAATCGCTTGTCTACGCATTTATTTTACTGTTGGTTGGAGTTTTTGTTAGATAATATCTGTTTTGAACTTGCATTCTTGACTATTATCTCTTCAACGACTCCCGAAGAGTGTTGTGCCCAATTTTGACACAAACACAATCTATTGAGTAGTGCTAAGGTCTTTTCAGTTCGACTTTGCCACCAGTTTTTGTTGGCTACGAGTTGCAGATGATAGCGTTCCACTAACTGCATTCCACACTCATTATGATTCTTATAAATGGCTTGTTATTCCATTTGGTTTGACGAACCCTCTAGCTTATTTCATCCATCTTGTGAATCGAGTATTCTGTAGTATCTCGATGAATCCGTACTTGTATTCATTGAATATCGGTGAAAACATCAATTTGAAATTGCAAATCTTTCTAATAAGATATATTTATAAGTGTTATTGGATTTTGTTCTTAAAACGAGCAGAAAGTATTCGCAAAAATTTTAAGAGATATTTTTTTATCATATAGAAGATAATTTTGTGTTGTATTGCCCATTGAGTGCTTTAAGAATTCCGGTCGATGTACCTGATCAATGTTATCGATAGGAATCTCCTAAAGGCTATGAAGAGACAGCCAGACACAATAAATTGACTTGTAATAAGTTAAATTTTCTAAAAAGATGATTACATAAAGTTAATTATAATTTTGAATGTTTTAAGCTTTCTGGAAAGGAGGATCATTTAAAAGAGCTCCTTTCCAATGCTCCTATTCTTGTGATTCCCGAAGAGAACCAAGAGTTCATTGTTTGTACTGATGCTGGTCGTATTGGTTTGGGTGTCGTTCTCATACAAAAAGGGAACACATTATCGTTTATACTTCTATACAATTAAAGCCCACCGAGATTGGATATGCCACTCATGATCTAGTGCTCACGGCCATTGTTTTCCCTCTTAGAATTTGATGTTCATTCGTGTTTCACCTGTGAAGGGTGTTGTGCGTTTCAGTCGATCGGGAAAATTAGCACCTCGATACATTGTCCCATTTTCCATCACCGAACGTATTGGCTCCATGGCTTATGACCTTTTATTACCGCCTCAATTTTCTACTATTCATGACGTTTTCGACGTCTCTCAACTACGGAAATGCCTTAGAGATTCCGATTCTATTCTTGAGCCGGTATTATTGAAGAAACTGAAGTTTCACCTAATTTGACTTATGAGCAACACCCTATTCATATCATTACTATGAGGTTAAACGCCTTCGTAATAAAGATGTTCCGCTTGTTAAAGTTTATTGGTTCTCAAATCCTAAGGATTGATCTTGGGAATTCAGAGAATTCATAGAGCAAACACATCCGGACTTACTCTCTCGTGCTCCTTAAGCTGAACTTCTCATTTCAAAATTTCTTCTTTTGTGTTGTTATGCATTAGTATGGTTGTTACTCTTTGTTTTCTTCTTAAGTAATGCGAGGATGCAATTTCTTTATGGAAAAGAGTCTGTAACAACCCGCATATTTACGATTATATATTTGAATATTTTATTTAAATATAGCATCGTTAGTCGGATTAGAGTCCGAAATGATGCTTTTTGCAAACAGTCGAATTAGGACTCGAGATCACTTCCATTGAGTCTAAAATGGCGTTTGCGACCTTTTTGAGTATAAACATCGATATGTTTGGAGTTGATTAGAATTTTGATATTTTCATTTGGGGCATTGGGTTTGGATTTCAGCCCACTAACCCAACAAGAGAACCCAACTCCTCTACCAAATACCCTAACTCCTCTACTCTTTATTCATTCTACTCCTCATTTCCTAACACTCAAGCTAAAGAAAAAAATGAAGAAAAAGAAAGGAAATTAGAAATTCCTTAGCCTTGGTTCTCTTAGAAATAGGAAATTCAAATTCAAGCTCCAAAATCAAGTAGAAGCTTAGGTAAGCATCCTCTTCATCTTCTCCATCTCAATCTCTCTTCAATTTTCAGAAATTCCTAAATCTTAATTTTGGTAATATTTGCTTATGAGCTTAGATTGGAGGTTCTTGAGTTGAAGTTGAAGAGTGGTTGATCTTTCCTTTGTTTTAAAGCTTCTCACTTGTTGTTTTGGGGTTAAGGTGAGTTCTTGAACTCACATCTATGTCTATAGATTTCATTGTTGTTAGGTATGAATTCCTAACATCTATTTCATGTTCAATTGCTTTTGATTTGAATTGATTTGGTGAATTTTCAATTTTGGCGTTTTGAAGTCAAAATCTTTAAAGATCCCATCTTAGATGTTTGGACATGTTTTTGGTGGTGTATCAAAGAGCTTATAGCATCGTTAGTATAGGGCTGGTTTTGATGGATTTGATATCTATTTTTAAGGTTTTGATTCACATCGTCGTATGTGAATTTTTGGCGATCGGTTGTTTTTACAGTCATTTTCTGTGATTTATCACTTTTAAAATGCAAAGGTTTCCATGCTAGTAGTAAATATTCAAACTCTTTCACAAAAAATAATTTTAACGTTAGTTTTAATACAAATCTCTTTTTTAAAACCATTTTCCAATCTATTAGTATATACAAACCTTTACCTCATTCGTATAAGAAATTTAATCAAACGACTTAGCAAAACAAGTGGTATGAAACGCTTGCGTTTACTTCGTCGGTTAATTTTTGGACTTGTTCGATTGAAATCTTGTGACAATTTTTGAGTGGAAATCTATAAATTATTTGTAAATATTTAGGTTAAGCTAGTGGTTTTGTGACATGAAGCTAAACTCATTTATTTACTAGCTTAGTGCAATTTACACTTATCGATCAATTATGATCATTTTATGGTTTGGGCTAGCGATACACGATGTCTGTTTGTCCCCGTGGGGGACTATACCCCGATTTTATGGAATTATGTCTCATTTTAATGGGCTAGCGACCCATGGTCTTTGGACCATATGTGGAGAAATCGGCTTGAAAAGTCGGGGCATGGGGCATATCTTTTTAGGTACGTCGATGTTCGACTAGGCATGGGGCATATCTTTTTAGGTGCGTCGATGTTCGACTATGCATGGAGCGTATCTTTTTAGGTGCATCGATATTCGACTTTGCATGGGGGGTATCTTTTTAGGTGCATCGATGTTCGACCGTGCATATCTTTTTAGGTGTGTCGATGTTCGATTTATGGGATATCGTCTCGTTTGTGATACACGTGTTGGTGAGTTTTCATGCTCCCATTTGCGATAGGCCTCCCTCTTTATGTTTTTTGAATTTCTAATTAATGATTTTAGAATTTATGTTTCACCAATTTTTTGATTTACATTGATAATTTTTATCAATATTTTTGGTTTGGTGAATATGTTAAAGAATATGACATTCTTTTTAATGTTTGAGAAGATTCGAGATATTGTATGATTTTTGTTGTTATTTAATGCATACTTGTCACAGCATGGCATTATTGTTATCATACATTTTTATCATATCTCTTATCCTATCTCATTTTATATGATATTTATAGCTAGATTGATCCGTTTATTATTTTCTTCTTAAATAATACTCGGGTCAGACCGAGATATTTCAAGTGCTTCTACTTGACTTCTTATTAGGGTATGTCATTTGATTTTTGGCTAACTACTTTGGCTTAGTAGTTTTTGTTTTGTTTATTCGTGATAGAGACTCCTTTATGTATACATATTCATTTGTCTTGAACTTGTACTTGTTCTTTTGTGATGTAGTGGATCTTATATGACCATAATTTTGATGTACACTTCTATGTGTTTTATTCATATCTATTTTCGCCTTTGTGATATGAATATCTATGATTGATTTATGTTATGCTTATTTTAATTTGTTTCCGAAGATCACATAGCCACTGTGAAGTAGTTTTGAGTTTGTAATTGATATGTCAGATTTCCTCTTGAAACGAAATGCATGTAATATTATCTGACATATATATACTCGCACAAAGCAATTACATAGATGGTCGCTCCTCAACGGCCTTGTTCATCGTGCTAGTCGACGGCATTACTCCGTAGTGTCGTTGACTAGTGTGAGTATAGAGGTGGGGCGTCACAATTATCCACCACTAGTCGAACGCGTCTTTATGCCATTTCCTTGATACCAGCCTTCTCCTTTGTGCATCATTCAACCCCACTTCTCTAAATATTCTCTCACCGACTCTAATCAAATTCAACACTTCAAATATGTGCTCCTTCTTTGTAAACATCTTCCATTCTAAGTTTCTATAGTCTTAGCTTAGTTTTGAGAAGTCCTCCCATATTGCAATGATATGCACGTAATTGTGCATATATTTACATCCATATTTTATCTCTTTTTATTTAAATAATCATCATATTTGGGCATTTTAACATGTTTAAAACCAAAATTCAATTATTTCCAACCATCATATTTTCATCTTCATTTAGGGGCAAAACGGTCATTTTGTGTATGTGTCAATATAAGAATTTTTACTTGGACATTTTTTGATAATTTTTATAGGAATTTGGATGCATATGGAAGAGGCTTATATGAAGATATATGCATGCACAAATGAATACAAAGGAAAGAAGAGGGAAATAATTCAAGCCATGAACATGGAGGACCCCACCCACTTACCTAAAAGTACAATTTGGAGCTAATGGACAACTAAGTAGAGGTTAAAGCTTCATGCAAAACAAATGATGGATTAATTAGTGGTTAATGGTTACTTGTTGGCCACACTTCCTAAAGGGAATTTTAGGTAGCCCCCTAAAAATAGAATTAGGGTTTTATGCATGTATATATAGCCCTCTTATGTATATGAAACTATCATCTACTCTTTCATTTCACTTAGGAAATTAAGAAATCAAAGTGTAAGCTCAATATTCTATGAAATAAAAATGGCTTCCAAGCCTCTTTCTTCTCTCTTTTCTACACGCTCTTCTTTGTTGGAGCTAATGTTATTTACATTTATGCAAGTTCATAAATAAACATTAATAAAACAAAGAAGAGCATGTGGAAAAGAGAGAAGAAAGAGGCTTGGAAGCCATTTTTATTTCATAGAACATTGAGCTTACACTTTGATTTCTTAATTTCCTAAGTGAAATGAAAGAGTAGATGATAGTTTCATATACATAAGAGGGCTATATATACATGCATAAAACCCTAATTCTATTTTTAAGGGGCTACCTAAAATGCCCTTTAGGAAGTGTGGCCAACAAGTAACCATTAACCACTAATTAATCCATCATTTGTTTTGCATGAAGCTTTAACCTCCATTTAGTTGTCCATTAGCTCCAAATTGTACTTTCAGGTAAGTGGGTGGGGTCCTCCATATTCATGGCTTGAATTATTTCCCTCTTCTTTCCTTTGTATTCATTTGTGCATGCATATATCTTCATATAAGCCTCTTCCATATGCATCCAAATTCCTATAAAAATTATCAAAAAATGTCCAAGTAAAAATTCTTATATTGACACATGCACAAAATGACCGTTTTGCCCCTGAATGAAGATGAAAATATGATAGTTGGAAATAATTGAATTTTGGTTTTAAACATGTTAAAATGCCCAAATATGATGATTATTTAAATAAAAAGAGATAAAATATGGATGTAAATATATGCACAATTACGTGCATATCATGCAACATGCATTAGCTCTATAGCCTCTCATATTCTCCCTCATCATTTGCACCAAAAACTACCTAAGCAAGGCATTCACATCCATGTCTCTTACATAAGCAAGATGTGCAGCTTAGCCTCAAATACCTTAGCATTTTGATTTCATTTATCCCATTGGTCTGCGTATTGTCAATCTCCTTCTTGCATTCTCTCTCTATATCATAACATGTCCACTCCTTATCTCCATCCTGCCTTTTCTATTAAGTAAGCCTTTATTATAAATAGAAATAAAAAGAGTAAGACAAAAATAGAAGGGTAGACATGTCTTCCCATGTATCTATCTAGAAAAATACAAATACGTCGTGTGGATGTGTATGTGCGTGCATGTAGCGTACACCCTCCTCAAGGTATTTGTTTACTTTTAAGTACTCAACTATTTTTAGTTCTATTTTACTTAGTGCTCCCTAATCTAGGCTCTGATACTAACTGTAACATCCCCAACTTCGTGACCCAAAAATGAACGTTGATAATGCTGTAGTCATCACTAGAATTTTTTCAAGCTACATAAGTGAGTTAAATATAAGATAATAACAATCTAAGTAAACGGATTATTTAAATTATAGATGAATTAACTTAATATTCATTACGCACATTTTTTTCCAAATTAACCTCAAAGTCGTACCTATACATGGACAAAATTACAATATAAAATAACATAGTAGAGTGTCAAGCCAACATATAATGATGTCTCCCCTAAACTTTACAAATAGCATAAATAAGTATCCTTTATTATCTCAAAACCTCCTGCTTCATCTTCGATCTTTTTGATTTTGATCTTAAGATAACCTGCTTAGACTTATAAATTCAGCCCACTCAATCAAGCATATGTGAGTTTATAGGGAAAACAACAGTACAAACATGGGTCAGACATAAATTCTAGGGTAAATAATGCCTTTCCCAAAGCATAACATATAGTGAGAACATGTCACCATATGTGAAAGGGGTTTTCCCTTCACTAGTATAAACATTAAACATAACTACAACAATAGCATTACACAAGTCAAATTTAGGCCATCCTCAAAACCCATGTGCGATTCCGGCCTTGGTCGACTCATAATCGAATCCTTCCTCTAAAACTGGACATGAAAACCTAACTACCGAAAGTACCTCCCCTATGGTCCAGTTGCCAAGTGCAAGCTTCGAATTACTTACATTCGAAACGAACAGTTTATCCTAAGCAGTTTGGCATTCGAAATCCATTACCCCAAAATGCACTCTAAGTGCATTTCGGCTTTCCCTTGATTTGAACTATGAAGTACATCTCTAAGCAGTTTGTTTTTTTTTCTTTTAACTTATATCACAAAGACTCAGCCATACGCAGTTTCCTCTTTCTTTAATTTACACTGCAAAGAACAAGCCACATGTAGTTTCGTCTTATTTAATTTATACTATATAGAATTATCCATATGTAGTTTCATATTTATTTAATTTACACTACAAAGAAATGGCCACACGCAGTTTGGTCTTTATTTAATTTACACTATAAAGAACCAACCACATTCAATTTCATCTTATTTAGTTTCTACTATAAAGAATCAGCTACCTTCAGTTTTTTATATATTTAGTTTTTCATTGAAAAGGATAAGCCACATGCGGTTTTGTCTCTCTTTAGTTATACTACAATGAATCAGTCGTATGCAGTTACGAGAGCATATGACCTACCCGAACATCCCACGTCCCTTCAAAAGTTGAATGCTTCTCCCCACCTTTCCTATGTGTGCATTTGAGTAAGCATCCCCACTAGACGTTGGTGGGCCCTTCTAAACTTGTATTCTTATATAATTTCTTATTTTACTTAATTAAAATTAAGCTCCTTGATCCTACCTAATTGTCATACATTCGGTTCTGGTTTCATTTTGTTTCAGCATAGTACAACCTTTCCCTCGTTCGTATGAAAGCATAATATGCCTTACTCATATTGTGGCAAAGTACATTCATGCCTTCTTTCAGCCTTATCACAATGTATCTTGCTACACTTTCAGCTCAAACGACTTCATGACTCTTGCCAAATTCCCTATAGTGCCTTTGACTTTTGATGTAGTTCTTACCTACACCTTTTGGCTTTAGACATTTGCCAACCTTTCATGATTTAGTGTATTATATCCCCACACAGTATAGACCCTCCTCGAAAGTCAATAACTCCTATGGAAATTTAGTACCTTTCATTCTGGGTTATCAGTTTATTTTCTTACTGTTTGTGTGCCTCTTCAGCTCTATATCGGACAAGGTCTGACACATCTATTACTACATTTCCACATGTCGCCATTTAATACATACAGACTCTATTTATTATTAGTGACAATATCCTTGTTTATCCTTTCTACATTTACATAGGATCTTATCCCCTAATCATTTAACATTAATTTCATCAAGTGTATTTTGTAGATCTCGAATCCCCAGCTTAACCATCCACAACCAGTGCAGTTACCCTTTGGTGGTGATTGATTTTTGACTTGGAAAATCCATATAAAATTCCAGGAAATTCGTGAATAATTCTTTTGACATATTTGACTCTTATTACTCTTTTTTTCTCTTATATATTCACTAGGTAATTTTACTTCAAAATTCATAACTAATAAATTTTGACATGGAAAGTTCTTCAAAGTAAAAAAATCATTTCTGGAGTCATGATTAAAACATCGTATTAAGTCTTCATAAAATTGCAAAATCATTAGAGTAGGAAAATACATCAAAATATCCCATTATTTTTTTTCCCTGAAATATTCATTAAAACATAATTTGCCACATTTAAACACTAGCTTATATGAGCTTCATCATATTAAATTAAACCTAAAATCAAACACAACGAGAAAGGTAAAAATGGTTTAATATTATTCACCTAGTTCTTTGAATAATCTCGTTTAATTCTTCTTATTCCCTTTTAGTTGCTATTTTCATCTTCTTCTTATTTGCTCTTTTAAGGCTGCCACCAATAGTGTGTTGTTCAAGCTTTTTTATTATTTTTGAGTAGAATGAAATAAGAAAATGAAAATAGAGTTATGTTTATTATCCCATAATAATTTGGGCTTTATCCCTCATAATCGTTTTTGTTATTGTCCTTATCAAATTTTCTATACATGGCCAATCTCATATGCTTAACAAATGTATACCTAAATGCTCACCGTGTTTCTTATTTCAATAATTGATTCTTTAATCAATTAATTATAAATTTTGGGTTGTTATAATGTAGAATGACTATTAAAAAAAGTAACACCAGAGTGCATGGTCACCTCCTTCATGTATCTTACTCTCATCACACTAACCTACTATCCTATCAACTTAAGGTATAAAGAGGAAAAAATGGAGAAGGTCGGACATAATCTGGTAAGTAAGAAATATCACCAGTGGTATGGTGTTAATAGACAGATAGATTATCATTTATAATCTACACAGCCTAACAGTGTTTATCATCACATGTACGCCTACATCTAACAAATTAGCCAACTGATAACATATAGGGTAACAACTTATAATACACCCAAAATCAAATAATAGCCAATTTAAATTCAATTGGAACATTGGCAATCCTAAAATTGCACAACTTAATAATATGTTGAGTATACAATCTTAAAGGTAATCCATATATACAATATAATACATTGAGTATACAATCTCGATGGTATACCACCTAACGATATATCGAGTAACAATCTCAATGGTAAACTGCTTATATAATGCAATGGGCATACAATCACCATGGTATTTATTATACTAATGTGTCTTATGCTCCATATCATTTAATTGGTAGCATATATGAATCGGATAATAAATCAATTACCTCTAAGATAAATCTGTCGAACACCGTAAACCCCACTAGTATGGATATTTCCGTTCTCCCGACGATTCATATACTAAAATATGCAATTGTGGTACTAACAACAACAATAAAAGCAATCTAATTGCGATATAACTGCGTGTCGCATTAGTGCCACATTATATAATATCCTAATGCTACGTGAACTCAAGAACATTAACAAAGCAGAAAATGAATCCCTGAAGCTATCCTACTTGGCCAAGAATGAGGTCCAGGTTCAAACTGCACAACAAACAGGCAGTCGGTCGATTGATTAAACTCAATAATTTGACCATTAACTGTTAATATGTATTTTCAATAGTGCACCAGTTGAGCAAATAAACTTCATCAGTCGATTGTTCTAACATTTAGTCGACTGATGACTTTAGTCAGTCGATTGTTTGACCCTAAAAATACCCTACTTTTCCTTGGGTTAGACTTGGATCTCTCTTAGGGTTTTCTTGAAGCCAGTCAGTTGACCGTTTAAACAGGGTCGGTCGATCGTTTGCTTGAGATTGGGTTTTTCAATTTCATTTTAAACAATTATTCATATTCAACAATAACGTCTAATATTCTCAAATGCCTATTTTCTTTATTTCAAACATAATTTTTTTGGGTGAACTTATCCAAATGATCATATAAACTATACTATATTCAAAAAATAATTTTGTTCATCTTAAATTTATCCACATTTATTGTATAGAATTAAATCTATAAATTTTTGGAATGAATTTGTCATCTAATTTACCATTTCCCTAATTCATATCAAATCATATTATCAAAGTGGTGTTCTATAGTTTTCCAAACTACCCATTTCATATAAATCATTGATTAAAAAATATCGGATTAGTTTTAAATCATATTTCGAAACCTAGATAAACATATAAATAAAATTTAATGCATATATGATGACATATACATTTTGTAGATAACCATTAATATAGATTTGCCAAATTTGATAGAATTTGCTTGATTCTTCCTTCAATTTGATTAAACTAATGATTCTCTTCTCAATTTGAGTTAATATAATTTTTATTTCAATTACACTTCCTTTTCTGCTGAATTTGATATTGTTTATGAGCAGTTTGATGTATATTCGAAGAAAAAGAGTGAAGTTTTAGGTTTAGGGCTTAAGGAGGCTATAGGAAGAAGAGAAATGAGATCACAATGAATTAGGGATATGTATCCTCCTTGTTTAACAAAAAAATTTAAATCTCACTTCAGCCGCTTAGGCTTTCGACCCGTTTCACCTCAAAAAGCATGCTACAATAAACAGATTGTATCTCTTTCATCTACTATTTGTTTCCAACATTTTATATGTGAATTTAGAGTAGAAAATCTTTCTTGACATAATGAAAAATATGCATTTCCCTATTCCTTAATTCTGTATAAATTCTATTTTAAGTTTTATGTAAAATTACCAAAAAAAAAATGGTTTTTTACTAATTAAATATTTTTATTAAAAATTCATGGTGTTGCATATAAAGATGCCAACACAAATACTTCACCGTTTATATTGTTTGGTATTATAATTACCGAATTCAAAATAACTTTTACTGTCTAATAAGCATCTTGCTTTGTCTTTATAGCTTTAATCCTCTTACAAAAGCAACCCGTCTAATCTATAAAGCCAGCCTACTCAAATGAGTACCCATGAGATAATAGAGAAGACAATAATAAAAACATGGTCTGATAAAACCAAGTATAAGTAATACTATACTGTAAACACAAAGTATGGTGAAACCATGCCACCTAGTGGAATAGGTTTCCCCTTTACTAATCCAACATCATCAATTTGAGCCTATCAAATAAATTGAACATCATAACATTAATCATAATCATAAAACATCATGTCAAGAAATAAGCATGTTGTGCATTTAATATAAAACCATGATCTAGTTTTATAGTCTTGTCTATTAAGTTTACACTCAATCCTTGAATCCTTGTTCCTAAATATTGTCAGTTTTGACATGTAGTTTGTCATGCTAGCCTTATACGTTCGTTTTCGAATAATGTCATGAATAGACGTTTAGGTTGTCACCCAGGCCTTGCACCTACGTTTATATAAAATGACAAATAGACATTTAGAATGCCATTACATGCCTTATGCTCACACTTTCATATATTGTCATGAACAAATTGGGATTCCACATTGGCTATGCACCCACATTTTCATATATTGTCATAAATAGACATTTGGGATGCCAGATGGCCTTGCACCCCCTTGCAATATTTTAAGGTTAGACCAACATTTTTCCAGTTTGTTAGATAAGACGTTTTTGTCTTCTCTTCTTAAATGATACAACTTATTATTTCTTTGCTCCTTCAAGCTTATTCTTTTTTTCATCTCCACATAAGTTATTTCATTTTTAACGTATTATTTCTCTCCATAATTTCATCCCTATAAAGTTCAAATCAAACTATTTGAAACTATCTTCCAATGTGCTACCCAATATCTGCACGTTTAAATAATGGATTTATTTTCGTTTACTACATGCATATCTACCAACCTTTCAAACTTATGCTATTGCATACCTTGTTATTACATGTCTATAGTTATTATAATTATAGGGCAATTGCATGTTAAAGATGGAAATTGAAACTATTTGTCGTATCAGACTTTTAAACTAATTATTACACATTTAAATATTTGTCGCATATCTAGGTGTTACACTTCTAAATAGCTATCGCGTGTATATCTATCGCACTACTAAATAGCTATATCTTGTATAGCAATCACACTTCTAAATAGCTATCACAAGCTTAAACTTTAAGGTTATCACATGTATCAATTTAGCTATCGCATGTAATAATTTAAGTGTTATCGCAGTATAACTTATAGGCTATTACATGTATCCTTTTATAGATTTTTAATGTTTAATTATAAACTTGTCACATGTATCAATTTAAGGGCTATCGATTGTATAACTAACGGGCTATGGCATGTTTGAGTGGCAAACCCATGATTAAATAAAAAATTGATATTTCTCGAGTAAAGTAACCACTTTTTGACTAAATTTTACACATGCCTCATGTTCATTTGTCATTTTTTAGCCTTGATTAATTATTTCTTTTATTACATTGTTAGTTAAGGTAGATTCATCTTTACCATTTAACTCGTATAAATTCCTAAAATGATGAAAAAATTATGATATATTCATTGAAATTCAAAACCATCTTCATTTACCTTCTATAAAAATTCCAGATCAAAATATTAAATATTTACATTTTAAATATTAATTTATAGCTAAAAACGCCCATTTTCAACTTAGAAAATTCATAGTAAACAGTTTTCGCATTTGAAAACTACGTAAATTAAAAGCCATCTCTATTTTAATGACATAAACATTATTAAAATTCCAAAACATTTGGAGATGATTTACTCATGTTTTACTCATAAACATATCTAAAATAAGGTAGTTTAATATTCAACACAGATAGATACATACGACTATCATCAAACATGATTATCATCATTCAAGACATCAAAACATGTTATAATGCAAACCTAAACTGATTTGGATGAAAATAGGTGAGTAATACTCACCTAATTTTGAAAAATCTTGATTAAAACCATCTTCTTCACTTTAGGAACGAAATCTTTACTCTTTTGATTTGATTTGTTCTTTCTCTCTTTAGAAATGATGGTCGACCTAGCTTTCTAATTTATTATTGTGCAATTAAAATGAATGAAGGAGATGATATGGTTAAGGATAAAAGTTACTAATTTAGGCTTGGCCTAAAATCTCTCATTTCTTAATCTTATTAATTCCTTTCTCTTAATATAAAATCCCTTTTCTCAAAATGTTTTATTTTGTTCCTTTTGCTTTTACAACCGAATTTAACTATTGATTCCCCTTGGTCCATTTAATTAACCATATACAAGTGTCTCACGCTTAATTAATTAAATTTCCTTGACTAATTCCTTTAGTTAAATTCTCTTAATCATTGTTTAATAAATTAATTTAATCTAATTTGATCTCATATTATGGCACTCTATAATATGGGGTGATATAAGTTCCATACATGGTAGTGGCATGGTGTTTAACGACCCATATTCTTATGTATCGACCGATCGTAAAAATATTATTTTTTAAACCAAGTTCGGTCAAAATTTAATATAATTTTAGGAAATGTTGACTGTTGACATTTTTGAGCCTTTGAATAGTTATTAAATGATTTTGACCTTGAAGACCTTGTAAAGCTTATAACTTATGATATGAGCCAAACTAGAGATATGATGATTTCTCTTTCCATAGAGTATCATAATAGATTTTAGACTTATGGTTTAGGAGATAAGGCTGCTTTAAGTTTGGACAATTTTTAGACATATTAGTGGGAAAATAATCCAGCCCATAATTAATCCTACTAATTAATTTCGGAAATAGGGTTAGGTGAAGCCTCTATAGCAGCCACTAATCACTATATATTCATCTCTAAACATATGCTAACCTTATCTTAGCCTCCATTGACTAGGTCTGCCAAAATTCCATCAGTATTTCAATAAAATTAACCTACATTAAACAATTAGAAAGGCATATGGTAAGAAATTACCAAGAGGCTTTGTAGATTTTGAATATTTGCCTTGGGAAGCATGTAGCGGTTGTCTAAATTTTGATCTACTCTTGTTTTGGTGGATCTATGTTTGTTTGGTGATTTTTGTTTGATTTTACACTCAATGCGAGTGATGCTATTCTCTCTCTTTGCTATAAACATTGATATATGTTTTTGAATTTTTTTCAAATGTTTTCAAACTTAAAAATAGGACTTTTAGTTGGATATTTATTGTTCATTTTGAATGTATCTCGATTTTGCATGCTTTTCTTTGATTTTTTTGGTGACTAGTACGTGTTTTATCATCTCCGTGTAAATACCTCAATTACTGATTTTGAAAATAATAACCTTAATAACAATAATATACATTCATATAAAATATAGATACTAATGTTTTACCAAGTTCTAGTATATAGTGCATAATATTACATAGGTGTTGAATCAAAGACTATACAGTGTAAAGACTCAAGAAATGGACATGAAGACTCATAAGTACAAAGACCAAGATATGAAGATCTCAAGGCTATTATATAGTATATAGAGTCATAGTATATTATTAAAGTCCCTAGTAGCAATCTTTGATCTCTATCTCTTATTTTCTAACTTTTATATTCTAAAACAGGATTTTCAAAACATTTTTAAATGAAACTAGTTTTTAGAATACAAATGTACATGTCGACATGCATACCGCCAAATGGTTTTTCAAATTTTGAAAAGAAGTGTTTGTTCATCATAATTCTTCGCGAACGGACACATTTTTTTTCACTACATACTGGCGAGTTCAAAAGAATTTTTTATAATTATTAACTTTTTTCCCTCCGCTTACTTTCTTGATTAAAAAAATACTATATTGTCTTCAGAATCTTATGGAATTAATTCAAACTTCATTGTATTATTCACTACTACTTTCTTACTATTTTGGAATTATCTCTCTCTCAAAACAAAATTAAAGTGCTCTCCAAGAGGCTATAGGATCCATTCTATCTTAAGTTCAAGACATTGTCTTCGAAAAAAACCTCAAACTATATTTGTAATTGCTTGGATGTGCTAGTAGCCCATTCAAATCAAGTGGGTGTGCTTGGCAGCCTGAAAATCTAAGTGGGTGTGCTTGTAGCCTGTCCAAATCAAGTGGGTGTACCCTAAGCCTAAAAAATAGAAGGCTATCTCTTGTAGCCATGGAATCGAGATTGTAATTTTGTTTGCCTGCTCTCGTATAAAGATAGGCATTTTGAAAAGAAATCTGTACAAGCAATTATACGAGATCGGTTGTAGGAGAAATCCAAAACAGTATAAAATCCCTGGTGTCATCTCTCTAACACTTTGCTTTGCTTTACTGCTTTTATTTTATCTATGATTGCATCTTTGACTTTCAACAGTATAATTCTTTGTTGATAATTTGTCATTTAATATCAAACTTGAATATGTTTTAAAAAGATTAAAAAAGTTTAAAAGCACTATTTTTCTCCCTCTAATGTTTAATTAGTCTTAACACCCATATTCCGCAACCCACATTTGGTATCAGAGCACTAGGTTTTACAAAAATCATAATTATGGTCAATTTAAAAACCAATTTCATTTCGAAATTCAAATTTCCCTCTCATTTGCACTTACTCCTATGTTCTAAAAAATCACATTCTAACCAAAGAACTTGACTCTCACTCTCTATTAATTTAGTCTATCTCTATCCATTTGTTCACTGACATTGTTTCAAATTTTAAATATCTTTTCATTCTCTTATCTCCCCAAAAACTCAAAAATGACCTCTTCTAGTCAAACTATTAAACTTACAAGGCTACCAAATAGAACCAAAGGTTTTCTCTTCAATGATAAAGAAGCCATTGTTACCTATATAGAGTATTCTACTTCTAGAATTTTTTTTTTCCGGTTGATGATTTTTCCTCTCATGGTCTACAAAATCTTTGTTTTCAAAATGGAATTCATGGTTTGGTCGACTCTTCTCAAAACTATTTGTATGTTATTCGGATTTGGTTAAAATGTTTTACACACACTTAGATGGAAAGTTTTTTCAAGGAGAAAGGGACAAATTTAGAGTAGTGTAAATGGAACTAGAATGGTTTTGAATCGCGAAACTTTAGGTCACATACTTAGTTGTAAATCTAGTGGAATTGATCTCTCCACTTTTCAAATTGATGAACAAAATCGTGAAGTTTTTCATGAAATTTTTGAAAGTAATGAAGAATTGGATTTTAAACACAAGAATCTTCAACCAAAATCGAGCTTATGAGTCTGATCAATAAAGTATCACTTCGAGGAACGGTAATTACAACAACCCTAATCAAAATGTTTTTACGGCTCTTTTCACCATTTATACAAACTATGACATCAATTGGGAACAAGTCATCTTAGATGACTTTGTTCAAAAAACATTTCTAGACATGACATACTCCACCGTGGTATCTTACTAGAATTTCATATATTTTGGTGTTTATTTAGAAGGAGAGCAAACTTTGGCTCGAAGATTTTAGATAAAGCAAATATTTCTCTCGTGCACATTCCACCTTATTTTGAACCATATGAAACTTTTTTCGAAAAAGAAGAAAGATTAGCATATAATGATGAGCAAGAAATATAGCACGAAGAAGAGGAAGAAGATGACAAATTGGATGTAGAAGAAGAAGAAGAAGAGGGGGGGGGGAAGAAGTGGATACTTCTTTAGAAAGCTTTGACAAGCCATCTCACCCCTCCAACAAAGAGATTCTAAGAAATCAAGGGAAGCTTCTTAAAAACCAAAAGAAGCTTAAGCGTTCATTATATAAAAAGATCACTTCTCTTTCCAACAAAGTGTACAAATACTTTGGAAAGATCATTCGCAAACTTGGTGAAAATTCATCGTCGTCTTCTATATCTTTCTAAGCCTATCTTGTTATTTCCTTGTTATATCTAGCTTTGTATTCCTTAGTGACGTGTGTTTTTAGTTTAATTTCATGTTTGTATCATGCATTTTTTGTTTTTCTTTCAAAATCCATGTACTTTTCTATTCCTTGTAATGGAAATTATTTCTTGCTGTTATATATAGTTCTATTAGTCTCCAGAAAGTATAAAAAAATAGTACTATCAAACAGAAACAAAAACTATAACACAAATACTTAGTTTTGTATTCAGGTATGTATGTCAATGTATATACAATGTATATGTTGACATATATGAGCTGTTAGGAAATTTTTAAAAATTTTAAAATAAAATAACTACCACCTATTCAATCTTTTCAAATGACTTTTCACTCGTATGTAAGTTTATTTCTTCTAGAAAATTTCATTATTCATTTTATTCTTTCATCCCCTTTTATTCTCAAACTTCTCTCTTAAGAATGTCTTCTTTGCATCTATAATTGTATCAAAATCTTGAAGAAACACTTCAATCTTTCTAGAATATTCTTACTTTTATCTTGATAAATCAAAGTCATTTAGAATTAAGTCAAATGTAGACGATCAAAGAGCAAGAAAAGCATTTCGGTGCTCTTCGATGGATGATTTTCTCCTTAATCAAAGATGATCAAACCAACAACCCAGAATGCTCTATTAACAAGGATAATGAAGAATAGGATGCCATCAAAGCAGATCCAATCTTTGGATCCGACGGTAGGGTTGAAGTTCCTATGAATGTTTAGTTTTCTATGTATTTTCGTAAGTTTATGTATTTATTAGATTTGGATTTGTTTGATTGGATTTGTGTGATATAATTTGAATTAGATTTGATTGTATTAGTATTTGGATTTGTTTGTTTTGATTTGATTGGATCCTTGGATTAATACTTTGACATGAATGGTAATGAAATTTTATTTTATTTATAAGTCTCCATATATCATTATCATACCATGTTTTGTATGCTTTAAACATTTTTATTGATTTTGACTCTATAGTTTCTAAGTATTTTAGTTATGAGGAGTTTTTATTTTTTCACTCATTTTTATTGATGATAAAGGGGACCAAAAAATAATATATACACATATGCAATATTCAAAGGGAGTTATTTATCTCCAGGGGAGTTATATCATATTTTGTATACAGGAATATTTAATTATTGTCATCATTAAAAAGGGGGAGATTGTTAATATATCATTTATTGATTTTCATGATAACAACCTTGATGACAAAATATACAACCATATAATATATAGACGTTAATGTTATGCCAAGTTATATAGTATATAGTGCAGGATATTATAAAGATGTTGAATCGAAGACTACACTGTATAAAGACTCAAGAAATGGACATAAAGACTCATGAATAGAAAGACTAAGATATGAAGATCTCAAGTCTATAATATAGCGTATAGGGTCATAGTATATTGTTAAAGTCCCCGGTAGCAATTAGTAATCTCTATCTCTTATTTTTCTATCTTTTATATTTTTAAAACAAAATAAACTTCCAAAATATATATCAAATTATTTTATAATCTATTTTCAAAGTTCAAAATGTTCATAAGCTATCAAACTATTTTACAAATTATTAAATTATTTGACAAAGTATAGGATTTTCAAAACATTTTTTAAAGAAACTATTTTCAAAATATACATGTATATGTCTGTATACATGATATGGATATGTCAACATACATACTGCCAAATGGTTTTTCAAATTTTGAAAAGAAATGTCTATTCATCGCAACTCTTTACAATAGACACATCTGTTTAATCACTATATAAAAGGGTGTTCAAATGAATTTTTTGACAATTATTAACTTATTTTCTTCCTTCCTCTTATTTCCTTGAAAACTCCATTAAAAATATACTATATTCTCTTTAAAATCATATAGAATGAATTGAAACTTCATTATATAGATTCACTACTATTTTCTTACTATTTTGGAATCATCTCTCTCTCAAATCAAAGATCAATGTTTTGTCTAAGAGGTTATAGGATCCATTGTATCCAAAGTACAAGAAATTGTCTTTGGAAAAACCATGAAACTCTATTTGTGTTTGCTTGGTTATGCTTATAGCCTATTCAAAACAAGTGGTCGTGCTTGGTAGCCTAAAATCTAAGTGGGTGCGCTTGTAGCCCATCCAAATCAAGTGTACCCTAAGCTCGAAAAATCAAGGTGGTGTGTCACGTAGCCTTGAAATTTAGATTGTAGTTGGGTCTGCCTTCTGTCCATTTAAAGATTTGCATTTGAAAAAGAAATATGTGCCAGCAATTGTATGGGACTAGAGTAGGAGAATTCCAAGCCAGTATAAAATCTCGATGTCATCTCTCTAACTCTTTACTTTGCTTTACTGCTTTTATTTTATTAGCGATTGCATCTGTGATTGTTTAATAGTATAATTCTATATTGATAATTTGTGATTTAATAGCAAACTTGAAAGAAATTTAGAAAGATTTATAAAAGTTAGAAAACACCATCCACCCCCCTCTGCTGTTTAATTAGCATTAAGATCCATAATTCTGCAACCTACGCTCTAGACCTATAATATAAGTTTCTGTAGGTTTTGACATGTTTTGAATCCATTTTTTAAGTAAAATAATATGATTTTCTACTGTTTTGATTTTGAAACTAAAATAGAAACAAATTTAAATTAATTTATTATGATAAACATGTTGTTTTGATGTACGATTGTTCATAGAATGTTAGGCTAGGCTATGAATGTGTTTGATATGAATCGCCATGATATGATGTTTGTAACGAACCATAATTTTCGATAATTTAAATTAGTTAATTTAATAAGATTTTGGTAATTTAATATTGAAAGAAATAAAAATTTGGGACTTATTAATGAAGTAATAACCAAGATGATAGGTAATAATGTTAATTTAAGTTAATTGTTTGCAACCTGAATGAAATTCCAATCAATTGAAATAATGTAAATGTTATACTTGGTTATAAATTTAATATAAGAAAAAATGTAAATATTTAATTAACTAATGAAATAATATATTGTTAATGGCAATTGAATGAAATCGGTGTTATGAAAGCAACTGTAACATTTGTTTGTAAGTTATAAACTTATAGGTGTGATTAAAGATTAGTGATAACAATTATTATATGTTACCTATTTGTTTAGTCTATTAAATTGAAATTGAAAATCAATTGCAATTAATTCACTTAATTAGTGTAGTTAATGTAGATTCAATTGATAATTGAAGGATATAAATTCTATTCATACTATGATAATTGAGTGAATAAGAAGAATTGAAATCAAGCCTGATTAATTTATTAGAATTTAAACTATAATAAATAGATTTATTACAATTAAATGTAATTAAATATTACGTTAATGAGAATTAAGATGAAATTGGAGAATATTAATGTACTAAGACATAAACCAATGTTGATTATACCCATAAGGTGATAATTGATTTAATAACAGGAGTGAAAAATCAAATAAATGAATTTATTGGAAATTTAATTTATAATTACTGAACTTATTGAAATTTAACATTAGAAATTATGCAATATTCAACAATAAATTGATATACAAATTTGTTATAGAGGATTATAAATTACTAAGTAAGCCAAAATGATAGAAATTTTGATTTATTAAATTTAAATTTGAAAAAATGATTTATTTAATTTAATATTAATTTATTGAATTAACTGAAATATAGCCATTTTAGCCATTGATTTGGATTTCGACGGAACCAGTTTCATCGGATCTGT
Source organism: Allium cepa (assembly GCA_030765085.1). Classification (NCBI taxonomy): domain Eukaryota; kingdom Viridiplantae; phylum Streptophyta; class Magnoliopsida; order Asparagales; family Amaryllidaceae; genus Allium; species Allium cepa. Next base: position 596,667,354 of record CM060944.1, read on the forward strand.
AACAGTGAATTATTGTAGGATTTCAAGTTTCGTAATGATCGGACTTGTCAGTTCATCATACGGGCTCGAAATGTCTAGAAATCAATTCAATTGAAATAGATTTGAAATAAGCTGGTTTTAACATATCTTCCTCATACGATGGAACTAGGACTTGAAACTTGTTACATTGAGTTTAAAATATTGAAAACATCTATTTTGATATATGCGATGACCTATTTTCGTTCCAAAGACATAACGAGCGTTTTGGGTTGTTTATCGTTCAAACCCAAACCTATCCGATCCATTTCATTTCTATTTCTGACCTGCCAATAAAAAACCTGTTATAAAAGTCCTTCTATTCCTTATTTCTATACATAAAATTCTCCATGGCTTCTCCTTTCCAATGGCAGACAAACCCTAATTCCCAAATTGCAAATACAATTTCAAATTCAATTCAAAAATTAGAACTCCTCAAACCCTATCGAATTATATATCGATTTGAAGCTCTCGACGAGCGCAAGTCAAATTTGTAGTTTTTTAAGATCTATTGTCGTGTGGCCGAAACTGGGAGATTTAACCTCGGCCTTTCGTTGATGGTTGATGATCTTTGATGGATCGTCGATTGGAGGATACCGTTGTGTGGAGAGGATCGACTGGAGTTCATCAGCGTGGGTTATTTGGCGTTGTGAAGGTCGGATTGCCGAGAATAATTAAACCTAGGGTTAGAAGTGGTAGTGTTTGTCTGGTGGTGACTCCATGAATTACTGCGTGCGAAGGAGGGGCGAGCACTAGGGTTCTGGGAGGTAGAAGATGGTTGACGTGGCGTTAAAGGTGTGTTTTTTCAATTTAAAAAAATTCAAATGTTATAATCCCCATAACTTTTACATACGAGGTTCGTTTCACCCATGGTTTTCTCCGCTGGGATCGTATCAAAATTCTAGACATTTTGGCACTAGTTTGGACGAATTCCGAGACTGTTTGAATTTGGGCCCTAAATTAGATTCCGTATCGATTTAAAATTCAAACGTGAGTGATTTGCCCCACTCACAACTTCTAAAATTTCTTATGCTAGTTAAAGCAAATTTATGTTATGAATAGGAATTTATTTATGGCTGTTTGATATTTTTATGTTGATTTGAATTTATTTTGAATTAAATTATCATTTAATTTATCATTGAATTTTAAATCGCCATTAATTACCTGTATGTAATAATCAATTATTTGTTGAAATTTATTGGTTGAATTGGATAATGATTTTGATGGATGTTTAATTATTGATATTGGTCGATTGGATGTTAAGTTTGATTTATAAAATGTTATCACTCTGCAAGTTCCCTCAGTTGTCATTTGAAAAATCACTATGCATTGAAATGATATATACCCGAACGATCTATAGATTAAGGAAAAATCGTTATGAGTTGAAATGATAGACTCCAACGATTTTATGGATTTTTGTAAATTCAGGACCGCGGTTTGAAATGATGCATAACTGTAAAATTTTAAATTATGGATTGAAATGATAAAAATCTGTATCACTTGACCCTAGGATAGAGAATTATATACGGACACTGGATTCGTTAAATTAAATGATTTTAAAATTCTTAATTTTCGAATTTAATTAAATGATATTTTTGAAATAAAAATTTGATTTATATAAATTGAATTATTATTGAAAAATCAATTTTTATGTTGAAATGTGAATTGGTTTAAAGGAATTGCTTAAGAAATTAAATTGAAATTTTAAATTCAAATTTGAGATATAAATGAAATTTTAACGGAATCGAGTTATTTGAGTTGTTCGAAATATCACTCTGAAATGTACTGAAATTGGAATAATTTAAATTGATATTTCTAACATGGATTGAAATCGATATAGAATTTAATAATTTATTTAAAATTTGAATTGAAAGGTTTGCAATTGGGTTTGCTAATTTGTAAATTGAAATGGTTTAGATGTGTTAAAATGAAATAAATAGTTTTAATTGATATTAATTCGAAATTCATATTTTATTATAAACTGTTTGAAATATATTGTTTTAAAAATTTCTAATTATTATGAGTTTCAAATTATTAAACTACTTTAACTTATATTAACTCAGTTAAATCATTTTAACCTATTTTTAAACCAATTAATTTATTTTAAATTTAATTAATTTATTTTAAATGTATTTAATCAATTTTAGTTATATTTAATCTATTTTAAATCTAACTATCTTAAATCAAGAAAAATATTTTAAATCTATATTAAACTATTTTAGAGTATTTTAACTATTTATAACTATTTAAACTATTTTCTAAATTTTCAGACTAAGTAAAGGGGAAGTGCTTATACTCAAATTCGCTAGTTTAAAAGCGAATACGGCTAAATGATGTTATAATTTAAGTTGGGACTTAAATGACATAATTGATTGAATATGATGTTTTTGAAATGAGGGTTTAACCTAATTTGAAAATATGATTTTTGAAAGAATTATGATATCGGTGACGATATGATTTGAAAGTGAATATTATTTGAAAGTGATATGGTTTGAGAATATGATATTTTGACATCAACTGTAAATGGAGTTTTGAAATGTAAAAGAACCATCCAGTGTGGAATAAGCATTTGGTTGTTAAAGAGACTGGGATCAGATATTGTCATACTCTCTGCCAATACCGAAAACCACTTTAACAACTGTGCATATGGTGGAGACTCCAGAAATGAAGTAGGATGGTTTGGCGAGCACTTCTATATGAGGTATTTACGTGACTCTAACTCTCATGAGTCAACTTGATGCGACTAAAATCAGGAGCCACGCCGGGACAAGTGAGGCCATTCCTCCGATCAGGCACACTTCTTTGGTACTATATTATGACTTTGTGATTTGATTTGGTGGCCACCCTTGATTTTGATTTGGGATTGTGTTCCGAGATGGGTGGTAGCAGCTTCTTTGTGTTACCACCAGTCCGGATATATGTGCCATGGCATTTCCTCGAGTGCCATAGCGCTTGCCCTATCGTAACTTCTACGAGTATGGTTTGTACCATACCCATGGAGTGCCCCTCTAACAGCCCTCTAATTTATAAAGAAATTACGGTACTATGTAGACTATGAGAATATATAAAATGTGTTAAGGGGAATATGAGTAATTCCTTAATGCTATTTTAATTATTTTACTTTACTGTAGACATATTATAATAGCATATTGTACTACATAGTAGATAGTTTAACGGATCCTTAAGAGATGGTAATCCCGAACATCTCTTAAGTTACCGCGCTCACGTTAGACACTGGATAGGAGGTTTCAAACCCCGTAAACATCTCCGACGTTGTTCCTCTCGTATTTATTTATCGTTGATTTAATTTACATAAGATCTTTTAGTTCTGACTCGAGTGTTTTGTCTTTTCAATTCGCTCGGGTCAGCCTGAGCATTTCAGGGTTGAAGACCTTACTCTTGGAGGACGAAGACGAAGATTTGTACTATTATTACCTATTATACATATTCCACTGCATCATGTTGTCCGTTGCATTTATTTATTTATTTATTCTTGTCGTTTGTAACTCTGATTCTGTATTGTATTAGTATAATCAAATTTATTTGTAAACAATTTCACGAACTGTTATTTGATTATTATATTTTGTCATTTTGCTGCGAGATTCTGTATTTTTTTATTTTTTTCTCTTTTTCTTATTTACCCCATAACAATTTGCCCTTTTGAATGGTTTGAGTCCGACATGTGTGTTTGCTTAGGCACTTGGCGGGTGTAGCATGATTGTGGGTTCTTGCTTCTGGGTTTGGTAGAGAACGGTTGACTCTTACTCCTACATGTTTCGCGGGGTTGGTGCGGTCGAGAGGCTGGCCGTAAAAGCAGAACACAGGTATAGCTGTATTCTATGGTGGGCGTTACCCCACTGGAGAAGTCCCGTTACAGTTGGTATTAGAGCTTGGGTTTAGCGATAACCTTAGCTTTGTGGGGTATGACTCATATTAAATAGGGTAGTAATATCCTAGAATGAGTCGCTGAGTGTATATATAAGAGAGAGCGTGTTTGTTAGTGTTATAAAAGGTTTTCATATTATGTTAATTTTTTCCGCTTTGTATTTATAAATTCTGATCGGTGCATAAGACGCTATGACATTGATATGGATTTCTAAACACTTAATAGGACAGATCGACACAATATTTGCTTTGAAATATAGGTAAATGAAATAATTTTGTCTATTATATATTTTTGTATATAAAATAATAATTTTATAAATGATATATTTGGTTGTTATATATTTGTTTGTTAGGTAGTGAAATTTATAAATATTTACTGAAAATAAGATTGTAAATAAAACAAAAATAAATTGGAAAATTTATGGATTTTGAAATTCCTTTCAAAGATTTCGGAATATAATATTAATATTATTTAGAAGTATTTTCTGATATAAATATTTCAATATGATTTGAAAGAAATGTTTAAAAGAATTTTGAAAGGGAAATAAGTTTTGTACTCCCCTCTCTACCGCTGAAAAATAATTTTGGTGATGAGTGCACGCATCATCGATATTTATTTCCGAGTTTCAAGTGGAAAGGTCACTGTAGTAGTTTTACTGCAGATTTATTTTGATAAACAAATATAAATTTCAAATTGTTTTAAATATAATTAGATATATAAGTTGTAAGTATATACATCTATCTATTATTTTAAATGATTTGTAGTGAACCCATCATTTAGTTCTTAAATTTCTATAAATTAGGGATTACAATTATTGTAATAAAATGAAATTTGACTATTTAATAATTGGAACTTCTAAAATAAAAATAAGAAAGTAAATGCTAAATTATAAATGAAATATACAAGAAATTTAAAATTTGTAACCTGTAAATAAAAAGGATATGAAAGTACGAAATGGAATTTATTGAACATTTATTTACTAAAATGAAATAAGATAAACTTGCGTAAATTTCAATAGCATTTTTAAAAACATATATAACTTACCGAATTATTAAAAGTTGAAATGTTAATAAGAATATCTAGTAGAATATTATACAAGTAAACTTGAAAAATGAAAGTGTTCAATGAAATTCTTTTATAAATAAGCATTTTGATATTATAATTATTATAAACTTAAGTTATAATTGAAATGCTAAAAATTAAATATAATAGAAAATGAGTATTATAAATAAATGATTATAAACTTAGGTAAATGTTTGAAGTTATTTATAATTTAAATAAGTAGAAAAATGAATACTGTAAGTAAATGATTGTAAACTTAAGTTAATATTTGAAACTATTTATAATTAAAGTAAACATTAAAATGAATACTATATTAAATTAAATGGTTATAACTTCAGAAAGTTGAAATGATTTGGGAAATGGATTCAACATTCAATGACAATATAAGGAAATGAACGTAAATTTAAAAGGCAAGAAACTTGAGAATGAATTTATGCATTTATGAATATTAATATCTAAAGGAAATCAAGTATATAAATTAATTAACGTGAATTAAACTGTAATAAAATTTATGAAATACATAATGAAATCATTGGTGACTATAAACAACTGAATGGAATTAACTTATGCAAGAAATAAATGTAAGGAAGTGAAAAGAAATTAACATTATATGAATAACTGAAAATGAATTTTGTAAGTAATGGATGAAAATAAGTGAACGTAAGTACTGAATGAATGAATGTGAATTTATTTATAAAGAAACATATATAGTGTTTTAAGAATTGATTTACATATGTCTAAATAATTATAAATGAGCAACATATGTGAGGAATTGTAAATAACATATGTAAATAAATGAATGTGAATGAATAAAATAATCATTATACGAATGAAACTAAAGAAAGGTAAATAATATGAAATGAAATTAATAAGAGTAAACTTAAATAGTGTTTGGTATTTGTTGTTCATTTGGCTTATGGATTGTTTGGGGAAAGGGATACTTCTAATTGTTTGGGTGTATGGATAATCTATAAAGTTATCTACGACTGTTGAGTGTATGGTTTACTTCATAGTTTATTTATCATTTTATATGATTAGAAGTTCTGAGCCCAAACAAACCATTTTTTTCGTTGCAATGGATGGGTGATCGCTTCCCTTGTTGAAATGATGGTTGTACTGTTTGGTTGCAAGTGATTGTTGTTATGTAGTATTGATTTGTTTTGTTATTAGTTGAAACAACTTAACATTTCACTTTTATATAATTATTAACTCTTTTGGATTATATAAGTTGAATACAGGTTTATGGAAGCAATAGCTACTACTTTTGGTTTTACAAAATAAGTGTTATTTTCCCAACAAATAGGTACGCTCTCGGATTACGGCTTTATAGCGATTATATTATTTTTTACGTTGCTTGAGATATATTATATTGGAAAATATGATATATATTGTTATTACTGATATTATTATTTCTTCCAGACCTCTCCGTACAAAAGAGACTCTGCCAAAAAAATTCATAAATTTTGGACTTAGAAAATTTTATGAAATGTTTTTCAAACTTTTGTTAATTTGAGTATAAAAGGATTTAATTGTTATAAATTGATATATTTTATTTGAATTATTTAATTGTGTAAATCAATTGTTTATAAATTTAATATTTTGAACAAGATATATTGATTTCTTAAATTTTTTTCTTTTCCCTTCTTTTTTCTTTTCGGGGATGAAAAGTTTTCAGTGGGGGAGAGTGTATCGACCCATAATTTTCGATAATTTAAATTACGTAATTTAATAAGATTTTGGTAATTTAATATTAAAAAAATAAAAATTGGGATTTATTAATGAAGTAATAACCATGATGATAGGCAATAATGTTAATTTAAGTTAATAACTAGCAACTTGAATGAAATTCCAATCAATTGAAATTATGTAAATGTTATACTTGGTTATAAATTTAATATAAGAAAACAAATGTAAATATTAAATTAACTAATGAAATAATATATTGTTAATGGTAATTGAATGAAATTAGTGTTATGATAGCAAATGTGACATTTGTTTGCAAGTAATAAACTTGTAGGTGTGATTAAAGATTAGTGGTAACAATTATTATATGTTACCTATTTGTTTAGTCTATTAAATTATATTGAAAATCAATTGCAATTAATTCACTTAATTAGTGTTGTTAATGTAGATTAAATTGATAATGGAAGAACATTAATTCAATAAAATGTAACCAATGTAAATTCTATTCATAATATGATAACAGAGTGAATAAGAAGAATTGACATCAAGCCTGATTAACTTATTAGAATTTAAGCAATAATAAATAGATTTATTACAATTAAATGTAATTTACGTTAATGAGAATTAAAATGGAATTGGAGAATATTGACGTACTAAGACATAAACCAATGTTAATTGTATCCATAAGATTATAATTGATTTAATAACAGGAGTGAAAAATCAAATAAATGAATTTATTGGAAATTTAATTTGTAATTACTGAACTTATTGAAATTGAAATTTAACACTAGAAATTATGCAATATTCGATAATAGATTGATATAGAAATTTTTTATAGAGGATTATAAATTACTAAGTAAGCCAAAATGGTAGAAATTGTGATTTATTAAATTTAAATTTGAAAAAGTGATTTAATTTATTTAATTTATTTAATTAACTGAAATATAGCCATTTTGGCCACTGACTCGAATTTCGACGAAACTAGTTTCATCAGATCCACAATAGTGAATTATTGTAGGACTTCAAGTTTCGTAACTATCGGACTTGTCGTTTGATCGTACTGGCTCGAAACGTCTAGAAATCAATTCAATTGAAATCAATTTGAAATAAGATGATTTTAACATAACTTCTTCATACGATGAAATTAGGACATGAAACCTATTATATTGAGTTTAAAAGTATTGAAAACATCTATTTTTATATATGGGATGACCCATTTTTGTTCCGAAGACAGAGCGGGCTTTTCGAGTCGTTTATCATTCATACCCAAACCAATCTGATCCATTTCATTTCTATTTATGATCCGCATATAAATAACCTGTTATAAACCCTAGCAGTCCTTCTATTTCTTATTTCTGTATGTACAATTCTCCGTGGCTTCTCCTTTCCAATGACAGACAAACCCTAATTCCCAAATTGCAAATTCAATTTCAAATTCAATTCAAAAATTAAAACTCCTTAAACTCTATCGAATTATATATCGATTTGAAGCTCTCGACGAGCGCAAGTCAAATTTGTAGTTTTTTTTATCGATCTGGTCGCTATATGGCTGGAACTAGGTGATTTAATCTCATCCGTTCATTGATGGTTGATGATCTTCGACGAATCGTCGCTTTGAGGTTACCGTTGCGTGGAGAGTATTAACTAGAGTTCATCGGCGTGGGTTGTTTGGCGTTTTGACGGTCGAATTGATGAGAATAATTAAACCTTGGGCTAGTAGTGGTGGCGTTCGTCTAGCGGTGTGATGGGATGAAGGCGGCGGCTTCGTGAATTACTGCGTGCGAAGGAGGGGAGAGCGCTAGGGTTCTTGGAGGTAGAAGATGGTTGACATGGCATTAAAGGTGTTGTTTTCTGTTTTTATTATTTATTTTCAATAAAAAAAATTCAAATGTTACAATCCCCATAATTTTTACATATGAGGTCCGTTTCACGCGCGGTTTTCTCCTTGGGATCGTATCAAAATTCCGAGCATCACTTGTTTGGACGAATTCTGAGACTATTTGAATTCCAAATCGATCTAAAATTCAAAGGTGAGTGATTTAACCCACTCACAGCTTCAAAAATTTCTTATGATAGTTAAGTAAATTTATGATGTGATTAGAAATTTATTTATGGGTCTTTAATAATTTGAAATTGCTATTCCAGTTGATTTGAATTTATTTTGAATTAAATTGTCATTTAATTTATCATTGAATTTTAAATCGCCAGTTAATTACCTGTACATAATAACCAGTTTTTTGTTAAAATTTATTGGTTGAATTGGATGATGATTTTGATGGATGTTTTCTTGTTGATATTGCTCGATTGGAAGTTATGTTTGATCTATAAAATGTTATCACTCTGCAAGTTGCCTTAATTGTTATTTGAAAAATCACTATGGGTTGAAATGATATATACCCAAACGATTTGTAGATTAAGAAAAAATCGTATGAGTTGAAATGATTAATTCCAGCGATTTTATGGATTTTTGTGAATCCGGGACTGCGGTTTGAAATGATATATAACTATAAAATTTTGAATTACGGATTGAAATGATAAATATCCGTATCACTTGACCCTAGGGTAGAGAATTATATACGGACACCGAATTGGTTAAATTAAATTATTTTAAAATTATTAATTGTTGAATTTAATTAAATGGTATTTTTGAAATAAAAGTTGATTTATATAAATTGAATTATTATTGAAAAATCAAGTTTTATGTTGAAATGTGAATTGGTTTAAAGAAATTGCTTAAGAAATTAAATTGATATTTTAAAGTAAAATTTGAGATATAAATGAAATTTTATCGGAATTGTGTTATTTGGGTTGTTTGAAATATAACTCTGAAATATATTGAAATTGGAATAATTTAAATTGATATTTCTAACATGGATTGAAATCTATATAGAATTTAATAATTTACTTAAAATTTGAATTGAAAGGTTTGCAATTGGATTTGCTGATTTGTAAATTGAAATGGTTTAGATGTATTAAAATTAAATAAATAGTTTAAATTGATATTAATTCCAAATTCATATTTTATTATAAACTCTTTGAAATATATTGTTTTAAAAACTTCTAATTATTAAGAGTTTCAAATTATTAAACTACTTTAACTTATATTAACTCAATTAAATCATTTTAACCTATTTTTAAACCAGTTAATATATTTTAAAACTAATTAACCCATTTAACTTATTTTAAATCTAATTAATTTATTTTAAAGCTATTTAATCTATTTTAATTATATTTAATCTATTTTAAATCTAACAATCTTAAATCAAGAAAAATATTTTAAATCTATATCAAACTATTTTAGAGTATTTTAACTATTTATAACTATTTAAACTATTTTCTAAATTTTCAGACTAAGTAAAGGGGATGTGTTTATACTCAAATTACTGGTTTAAGAGCGAATACAGCTAAATGATGTTATAATTTAAATTGGAACTTAAATGACATAATTGATTGAATATGATGATTTTGAAATGAGGGTTAAACCTAATTTGAAAATACGATTTTTGAAAGAATTGTGATTTTAGTGACGATGTGATTTGAAAGTGAATATGATCTGAAAGTGATATGGTTTGAGAATATGATATTTTGACATCAATTATAAATTGACTTTTTGAAATGTAAAAGAACCATCCGGTGTGAAATAAGCGTTTGGTTGTTAAAGAGACCGGGATCAGATATTGTCATACTCTCTGCCAATACTGAAACCATTTTAACAACTGTGCACGTGGTAGAGATTCTAAAAATGAAGGAGGATGGTTTTGCGAGCGATTCTATATGAGGTATTTATGTGACCCTGACCCCTGTGAGTCAGCTTGATGCGGCTAAAATCAGGAGCCATACCGGGCTAGGTGAGGTCATTCCTCTGACCGAGCACGCTTCTTCGATACTATATTCTAACTTTGTGATTTGATTTGGTGGCCACCATTGATTTTGATTTGCGAGTGTGTTCCGAAGTGGGCACGAGTAGCTGCTATGCGTCACCACCAGTCCGAATACGCAAATGGTATATCTACCCTGGCATTTCCTCGAGTATCGTGGCGCATGTCCTATTATGCCTTCTACGAGTTTGGTTTGTATCATAGCTATCGAGTGCCCTCTAATAGCCCTCCAGTTTACGGAGGAATTACGGTACTGCATAGACAATAGGAATATATAAAATGTGTTAATGGGAATATGGATAATGCCTTAACGTTATTTTAATACTTTTACTTTATTGTAGACATATTATAATGGAGTATTGTACTACATAGTAGATAATTTAACGGATCCTTAGGAGATGGTAATCCAGAACATCTCTTAAGTTACTGTACTCATATTAGACAATGGATAGAAGATGTCAAACTCTATAAACATCTCTAACGCCATTCCACTCATATTTTTTTACTGTTGAGTTAACTTACATAAGATCTTTTAGTTCTGACTGGACTATTTTGTCTTTTCAATTCGCTCGAGTCAGCTTGAGCATTCCAGGGTTGAAAACCTTATTCCTAGAGGACGAAGACGAAAATTTATGCTATTATTACCTAATATATGTATTCCACTACATCATGTTGTTCCGCTGCATTTATTTATTCTTGTTTTTTGTAACTCTGATTCTGTATTGTATTAGTATAATAAAATTTATTTGTAAACAGCTTCATGAACTGTTATTTGGTTATTATATTTTGTCATTCTGCTGCGAGATTCTGTATTTATTTTATTTCTTTCTCTTTTTCTTATTTATGCAATAACAATCTGCCCTTTTGAATGGTTTGAGTCCGGCATGTGTGTCTGCTTAAAGCATCCAAAAAGGCATGTCATTACAATGATTTTTTTGTACGTTGTGTTTATATGTTTGAATGGTTAAAAACTCTTAGGGTTGTAACCGTTTCTATGCACAAGGGTCTTCCATTACAAGGAGTAATTACAATATGCTAAACAAATTGATTACACAAAAAATGGAATATCCATAATCGTTGAACAAGTTTCGATGAATCGACTCTATGATGTATAGAGTTGTATCGTTGTCAAGTGGTTGCACATAGGTCAAAGCATGAGGTGTTGGGATTGAATCGACATATAAGAGTTATCTGAAAGTATGTTAAGTGTTAGTTCGACATGTTATGGTCGGCTATGGGGTTTGGCAAAGGCGCACTTAGTAGAGACTTCAGGTTGGAGAGGGTGAAATTCGGTAAAGACTTCGGTTTAGGACTTGATTGGCTTAGTGCTTGGTTGGTTTGGAGGTGTGTGGTTCGGTAGTTGGTTTATTTGCCAAGAACTTTGACCAAGAATAGGAAAGACGTGGAAAGAACCTTGGTCCAGGGTGGCATGTTGGTTTAGCAAATTAAAGGTGTTCGACAGCTAGTCATCGAACAAGTTTGCATGTTCAGCATTTGGGTAGTATCGAGGATGGCGCATGTTGAGCTTCGGGACCGGACGATGTAGGCTTTGGGACTGGACAAGATGGCTTCAGGCTAAAGAGGAACACAGAGACTACTCCGGGATAGGTGCTTGGTAAATTCGGGAATTCCATGGGTAGGTAGCGACCATGGGAGCTTTAAGACTTCAACGACCCGACGTTGTAAATGTGGTAGATAGAACATTTCAAGAAAAAGTGTTCGTAACATCCGCGGAGCATCCGAGGAGGCAAGTTCGATATGGGGTGAACTTGTAGAGTAGAACATACTGGGGTTTCTACTGTTGGGACGAATGCCAAAGGGATCATATATAACCCTGAGGTCTTGATGTATGCTCGATAAGAAGGGACAAATGAGGACGCTTACTACAGATTGATATAAGGAGATCTGTTTATCCTCGAACCTTTACTGGGTGGTTTAGTTTCCTGGACTTATGGAGTGGAATGGATTCGAGCATCAATGGGACCATGACGTTGAGTAATCATTGATCAGTATGGAGAATCATATGAGTTATCTTATATCTAAAGACTTTTGAGTTGAGAGTTGAGATTATTTGGTGTTTTGCATGTTTGTTATGTTTGATATGGATGCTATATGATGTAGTACTATTACGTAGTCTACTTAGGGACCGTATACCATACTTTGAGTAGTAATACACTCATATGATAATGAGAGTAAATTAGCATATATCGATGTTACATGCTAGCTCTTTGGATGTAGGGATAGGTCAAGTATGATTCTCATATCTTATGTTCTTATTTACTATATCGATTTTTATAGTATTTTGAGATTATGGATTGCTCATACCAGATTGTTGCATGATTTGAGGTTTTATGTTTTGCTTCTTATTATCTCGGGTACCCTTAAATGAGTAAGTTAGAGATAAAAAGTCGAAGATAGCATGTGGATCTGTGCCGAGGATGAGAAGGTGGTCAGCACTTTCATATACTATATTTTGAAGCTATTTTTGTTATTCCATTATATTGTACTGTGGAGCTATTATCAGTACTTATTTATTAGAGTTGGCTTTTTATTTAGAGTTTATTTGATCTAATGTATAATCGTTATTCCCACTTTGATATATATATATATATATATATATATATATATATATATATATATAACTATGATAGACTGATGTACTCTGATTTATTTGGTTCATTTTTTCATATTGTTGCCCCACCTATTTTATATCTATGTTGATTATTATATTTTATCTCATACACTGTGAGATATAGGTTAGGTACTGATTTGGATGTTTCTATTTTACCCTAGACTACCGCATTACATCAGCCAAATACCGTTGCACCGCATTATCTATGGTATTTAGATATCAGAGGTGTATAGTGTTCATCATCTTCATTATCTTGTTTTCAAATATCGTATTGGCGTCGATAAATCGTATCTTTGTTGTAGTGTTAGGGAAGTTGTTAGGGTTTCAAATGGACTCGGCCAGCCTTATCACTAACTATCTAATTAAAGCAATGCAATTTCTTCATTAATAAATTACCATAGCTTGATGTGCATGGTAAGGAAACAATTTGCAGAAATGGCTAATAATAGTAATTGAGGGGGTTAAGGTAAAATCGTATTTGTGAATGTTTGTTTTTAAGGAAAATAAGTGGTCCTTTATAGTAGAACACTCATATAATTTAATTCTACACATAAATAAAAAGATATATGCCAACAGGCTCGATAGGTACCAAAAACCCCCCTACAAAAAAGAAAAGAAACACCCCCTTTACAAAAGAAAAGAAACGAAAAAACTCCTCCCAAACCTGAAAATTGAGTCTATAGTAAGAAACTAACAATTATACCTAGACTTGAGCATATGAAAAACATATGCCAGTGCAGAACTAAGCTCTTGAAACACCAAGTAGGCCTATAAGGGTGAAAGTCCAAGAACCTATGTCGTTCATTGAGCATCAAAAAAGCGTTAAGTTAGTTCTATATAGTCAAAAGGGATAATCAATGCCTATAAATGATAGCAATCTGGAGTAGCACAGTATCCCTAAAAATGAGAGACCACAAGTTGGACAAAAGATTCGAGTGTATTGTAAGACATCTCAAGGCTACTACAAACGCGGTAGCTTAAGCTATCTAACTCGCAACAATCACTAAAACTAGACAAGCACCATTGTCCTAGGGGTTAAATGATTCGACCTTGGTGCGAGAGGTCACAAGTTCGAAACTTGCGTAGCATGATTCGAACATATATTGACATGGAGTTGTGATATGTTGCCCCAGTGACAATTGTTGTATCAATGTACCATTTCAGAAAGAAAAAAAAACAATCACTAAAACTGGAATAACTCAATTGAAGTTATGAGACTAACATATGCGTACACATATAAATAAATATTTATATACATATGTATATGTGAAGGATAAAATGAGAGCGAGCTATAGATCCAATTTACAATTCAATCAAATGTAAAAAATCTAATGAGTTGGCATTAGAACTATTTGCTAGGTTAGTGCTTAATGTCGTATTTTCTTTTATTATTATAAACAATCCGTACTTTCAAGATATTAATTCTTTTTTTACTTCAGTAAGAAATTCCTTGACAACCATTTTAGCAAATTTATAGTTAAAGTTAGAACCCAATTATAACAGTAAATCACATTAGAGTAATTCAGATTAGAAATATTAACATCGTTAGACATTTTTTGATTTCATTCAAACCAAATATGTCAAGATGAAGATAGTATCTAATAAAATTATATAGCCTTTAGCATATTGAAATACAACATAATTTCAGTAGTAATCATAGTTAAAATCAATGTTGGTCATGTTAAGGTCAAATATATTAAGAGTGTTTGTAAGTATAGACTTAATTTTAGACAGTTTAGATGTGTTGCATTTTCTAAATGTAAATTACAATAAGTATATTTTATTTTTATAAACAACTTCTTTCACTTCAAGAATTCAATTGCATTTCATTTCTAACGTAAAATCAACCATACATGCAACTTTGTTTTGGATGGATCGTTAATTTCCAAAATAAAGATGTAAATTTCTCGTTTAGTTCCTACGAAATTCAGAAAATACTAAACTGAAATTGAGGAGTAAATTTTACCATTATCCCTGCGTTAAGTTTTGATATCACTCTCGCTATCAAGGTTAGTTCTAGCTTAGAATAAAGCAAAACAAATTGGATTAAGGTTATACCTTCAAGAGCATGGCTAAATTTAAATTTTTATGCAAAATTGTTATATGGTCTAAAATTGTCGACAATTAAAGCATTTTTGAAATTACAGATGTCAAACAGCTCTTTATAGTCAACTCTAAGTGGTACGTTTATATAATTGAACGTTTTCCATACTTTATATATATCGGCGCAATCAAAATAATATAGATCCACTATAATAGTGAAATGAATGACGACTTTACTAGTGTAGATTCATTTAGACATGGTATGGTGGATGGATGTGGGAGAAGAAGCTAGTTACAATCGTTGATAAAAGATTACCTATTATTGCAAGTGCTTAAAACATTTCTAAATCATGTTGATTAAATAGCTCATGGGTTTGCTTCCATCATTAAAACATTGCACCTTAAAGGTTGTGTATGAATGTTGCTTGTACACACATATTTTTTATGAAGGATTATTGGGCTTTTTCTCTTGTAGATGAATGCATGTAATATTTATGATCGCAACGCTATAGTTTTATGTTCTTTTCGAATAATTTAAAACGTTTACTTTTGAATGTTTTTTGCTCATAAAAATTCTCGTGAATATTTTCCATTTTTTATCATTTTTATAATTATAGCAATGTTACTGTTAATGTTTTTACTTATTACATATGCATCTGTGTGACACGCATAATATAAATTTTGAGACCGAAACTTCAGTCTCAAATGTTTTTGGGACTTTGGAATTAGTTATTAAATTTTCAGTCTTTAATTGGACTTTTAGTGTTAACTAAAGACTAAATTATTCAATTATAGATCAAATTTTACAATCTCTAATTGAATGTTTTTTAAAAGTATGCGGTGATAAAAAAATTTGGAGAATGAAATCACCTAGACACGTAATAACACATGCAATTTTTAAAGAAAACGAAAACGAAAGAGCATATAAACATAAAATCACTTTTCATATAATCAAACTGATTGTTAGGAAGATTTGTTGGAGGCTTACAAAACCAAATAGGGTAAAGGGAAAACAATAAGGGAAATGAAAGAAATCGTCTTTAACATGTCCCATAATCCCTTCTTGATTCTCCGCAATGTCATTTATTTTGTTCACTCCACAAATATTCTTAATATTTAGATGATAACATGTTTTCTTATCAGTTTTTTTTGATTTTTTCATAAACTTTCAAACTTCTCATACTTACTGATTTTGAATTCAAAATTCGAATTTCATATGCAAAATTAGAATTTAATTTTTTTACTTCATGTAGTTAATAGTTTCAAATTCAAAATTCAAATTTTCAGACTCAAAACCGACACATTCAAATTCAAGTTTCAAATTCAAAAATTACAAAGTATGGTTTTATAAAATTCAAGTATCAAATTAAAAATTTTAATATATAATTCAAATGTCAAATTTCAAAATTTTAAGAATCAAAAACCAAAATTTAGTAAAAATTTCAAATTCCAATTAGATTTTTCAAATTATTAAAATTTCTACTTCTAAAGAAAAAATCAAATTCAAATATGAATTTCCAAATTCAATATCAAATTAAAATTTTATTATTTAAAATTCAAATTTTAACTCTTGTAGTTTTCAACTTTCAAGTTCAAAATTTGAAATTTGATTTTCAAATTTTTGTTGTTTCAGATTCAAATATTCAACTTTGTTTTTAATAAAATAAAAGTTAAAATTATAATTTCAATATTCAAATTTAAAATTTATAGTTTCAAAATTTTAAATTTCAGGTTCAATCCTAAACTCTGAAGTTGTTTCAATATATTTTCATTTGACGCTTAACTAAAATTATTGAGGAATTACAACAAATATTCTTTTCAAAATTATACAATCGAACAATCGGTTCATTCACTGTTGTGCGATTAGATTTCATCAAAATGTTCGGTGGTTAAAACCCCTTGTAAAATTTGATTACTTAGAAAACATATTGCAAAAGAAAGCAAAGAGAAGAAATGTATGGTTTTTCTTACCTCAAGGACATGATCATTGATCGTACAACTAGACGTATTGATAACTTTATAAATCTCCCTAAGATAATTTAAAATGCCATACTATTATTATTGGGCCAAATGACTGGAAGCCTAAATGGCCAAAACTTAAACGGGAATTGACCAGATTCAGAGAGACTACCAATCATAGTGATTGTTCTCCAACATCACAAATTGTATAAAAATGGTGGAATCGTGAGAAGTATCAGGAGAAAAATCATGGTTTGGGAAGTCGAGCCTGGAATATTTGTTATGAGGTGCGAGAAGACTGAACAGATTCTTTGGAATTCGTTTGGAGAGTACATTTCGATTTGCCTCTTTGTCGATTCTTTTGTGTGTTTTTTGCTTGAAATTCTTCATCTATAATGTTTTGGGATAAAAATAAATGATATTGGGCTGTACATCTGAATATTATGTTAATGATCATCAGTTTGTGATATTGGAAAATCGTATGAACTGTTGTTGATTCCAGTGAAGTAATCATATCTTTAATAATAGTTGTAATAGCTTTGGTGTCACACTTTTTTGGTATCAACGTGAACTATCAAAAATGCCCCTATGTATATTATCCAATCTTAATTACTCAAAAATAGGATCTAATACTAAATTTCTTTTACAAATTCAAATGCCCATAAAAGTAGGATCTAATAACTAAACATGCTTTAAAATTCAAAACGCTTCTAAAAATAGGATCTAAAATTAAACCTTCTTTACAGATTCAAAATACTTCTTTACAAAATATCACTTGAAAATAAAATTATTTTTTTGACTGATTTAAACATATACAATTTATAAGAAAAACAATTCACGCGCGAAGCGCGTGCCATTACACTCATATGATAAAATTCGTATCAGCATTTAGCATTGTTAGCACGTTTTCAAACAACCTAGAAGTACCTCATCTTGATTATTATACGACCCTATAGAATTTACCGGAGATGTCAATGATGTCAATCTATCTTAGTAACTGAGACAGGACCAAAAAAGATTAAAAGCTAGCAATTTCAACAGTATACCATCCAAAATTTCTTCGACTGTAGAATGAAAAAAAATTCGCTCTAAATAAAAAATAATGGCGCTCAAATCCATTTTATCTAACTCCAACTGATTCCAAAACAGTATGGTTAGGCAAAGCTATTTGTTGAAAAATTTATTTGTCAATTTTCTTAATTTTTTTTTGGAATTTTATATCAATAACTACATATAGAATTAGATAAATGATTGATTTTTCATATTGTATGAGTAAAGCATATGCCTTTGAAGCGAGAGGATTAGTGGCAAACCTGAATGATTTTGAATGCACACTAATTGTTTGATGTAATACTAATGTTTTAAAACGCAAAAGCGTACACAATGTGTTTTTTTCTTGCTCAAGCGAGGCGTAAGACTCAAAGCATTGAGACATAAGTTTTTTGAATAAGTATTAAGGCGTAAGTTATTATTGCTTTGTTATTATTAATTTTTCTGTTAATACAAAAAACAATTAATCATATATGACTGTAAATATATAACAATATAAACACTTGACTTTAAAGAGTTCAGTCTTAATCATTCTTTATTATTCGTTCATAAAAGTATAGAAATAACTAGAACTAGAAATAAATAAAATTTAAGCTCTATATGTGTGTATGAGTATAATTCAATCATTTGAAGAATTCTTATTCAATTTTCAGCACCCCATAGTGATATGTAATTTATTTATTTTCTTCTTTTTCTATCCATCTTCGGTTTTTTTTAAGATTTTGAAAAGGATCTTTGATCGATTCTTGTGGAATTGATCTCTATTAAAAGTAGAAGGAAGTAATGTAAGTTTTGATTTTATTTATTTTTTCCTTATATCAATTCAAATCGTTAAGAAAAATTTATTCCAAAATTGTGTACTGGCTATTCAGAAAGTTTCTTTAAATAGCAATTGAGAAAATCCACTATTTGTTTCAAAAATAATCTTACATAAACATGTCAATGTTGAAATTGAAAAGTAAAAAAAGAACACTTCAATTTCCTTTACTTTTTTTCCATTGAATAAATGAAGCTTAATAACTCTATTTTTACAACTAGAGATAAAAAAATCTTAAGTCGCATGCCTTAGCAATTTGAAGCGTGCGAGGCGTATGCTTTGTATGCCTCAATTTGTTGAGGCGTAAGGCCTAGAGGTAAAAATCCTTTTAGAGAAAGCCTCAAGGCATTTTATTTTTCATTTTTTTGAGGCACACCTCGAGTATCGAGGCGATTTTTTTTAAACAATGTGTGATACCAAAGAAAAAGAAAGTTATTTAGGCTTTTAAGCGATTTATTAATTGACCTATTATAATGGAAGACCATAGAACTATGACCCTTCAAAATAATAATTAAATTAATATAAAGAATTAGTAACCTATTAACTTATTTCTATGTGCCTTTTACTTATTTCTATATGCCTTTAGCAATCCTCTTGCTTTTTTTGTATCAAATCCATAATCGTACTCAAGTTGCTACTTAATGTAAGAGATAAAGTTTTGCATTCTTACATGCAACTCATATCGTAGGGCCTTGACTTTATTACCTGCTCTATATATACTTCGGGTTTATTTTATTTCATTTTATTGTTGAAAAAAAAGCTAGTTCAACTCGCACTATTCATGGCACTATTGCAAGGCATGTTTTAATATCTGTGTCAGGGGGTGATCAATCTTTGGTTAAACCAACAAACTAGTTATTTCGACCGATTTGATTTGATTTTAAAACTAAATTGGTTTATAATCAATCCATAAACAAATAGTTCGGATATCGATTTAACCAAATTAACCGAACTATTATTATATTGTCAAAATTGCTTATGTTATAATAATTTTTTTTAGAATAGTCTAATGTCCTAAGTAAATTTTATTTATCATAGATTTTTCAAAATTACTATTAAAAAGCATAATAATATCAAATAAGAACACTTTAATCATATACTTATGTTTTATTTTAACGTAGAATGAATATTTTAAATGATAAATGTGAATTATTTTTCATTCGATTAAATCGGATAACCAACCGAACTAACCAAAGTTAATTTGGTTGGTTTGGTTTTGATTTTTATTGGTTTTAGTTTGATTTTACAATTTTCATCAATGGACCAACCAACCAAACGCCCACCCCTATTTGTGTCAGTTTGAAGGCAAGGCTCTGAAAGCTATCTAGTTCTTTAGTTGTATAGTTCAACACTTTCTGTAAAACGAAAAGCTATTTCTATTGGACGGAACTTTGTTTTAACTCGAAATCGATGTTTTGATAATCAATGGATCAAATCAAATGATATTTCTAAGACAACATGCAATAGTGACATTGAATAATGAATATAAGCTGTAAATGTGTGAAATCGATGACACAATGGATAACACAGTAGATCTCAATCATTGAATTGTCTTTTGATTTCAATCTCATGTGTGAACATAGTGAGATTCATTGGTCCAGATCTATTATATCGTCGATTGTTTTTAATTTTATGTCCAAATAGTCGGTCGCATATACAGACGCACACTATAATAGTGAAAGATCAATCAATATGATTTTCATCGTGTCTTTGTGAAATTCCAAAAATATTATAGATAGCATTCCATTTCAATTGTGCGTCGACGACATATCTTTATCGATTTGTAGCATGCACCGCTATTTCTTCTGAGATCACCCATCAATAGAATCTCATTATCGATTTGCACCCTCTACCACCTACAAGATTGCTTGAAATAAATGCATATGTGATTTCTAAATGTTTTCACTTATCACACCCGCATAATAAAAACAATATTATTGTAATAAACTTATTTCCACGCATAAATATTTCTTGAATAAAAAATAAATATTTTGTTTATTGGACGCACACAGATGCGTGTAGTTACACTAGTGTATATAATGAGAATATTTACATTTGAAACTTTTGAGATTTCAAAAATACCCATGCTAATTTAGTGTCTAAACTAGGGTTGCAAAGATCTTGGGTTCAATATCTAGAGACCACGATAGCAGTATTATGGACTTTGTTAATTGAAAGCTCCTTTGAGTTATGGACTTGTATTGATATTTAATTTACGTCGCTATTTTTTGTAGAATAGATAATGTCCTTTGCTTTATAGTATATCTTTTATTGCTAGTTCATTGTAAAATCACAAGAATTAAGCTATTATTCTTTGATCAATATCACCTAGTTATTTACCTACAAATAAAGACTGTGCTCTTAAGATTTAATCTGCATGCTTTACTGGAAAATCACTTATTATCGCAAAACCAATCGATTATATGAATAATGGTCTATTAATATGTGTATATCATCACCGACATGTTGATCCTAGCTAGGACACATTACAATATTATTCTCAGTACTAGATCTAAAGCTCATGGTACACTTACATATTTAAAGTAAACCGTGCTGCATATGATATTATTTTTGCTTGAAAATACTAGTTTGCCCGAAAATCCTTTTGTCAATTTGTGCGAAAAGAATCTGAACCATTCTTTTCCTTAGCACCTATGATTTTCACCTTTAATTTGCAGATCCGCATATTCATATGCTTTATTTTCAGTTACCATAGCATTTCTCGTATTTTACTATATACGATAATGAAGCATTGTTATGTTCATGTTTATGAAGGCCTGAAGTAGTGGAATCTAAAACGGACACACTAAAGAAGACGTGACCGATGAAGTGATGAGCGGGAAAAATTCATCCAAGTCATCAGATTCTTCTGGATCAGGTGGAGACAGCGATTCTATTTTGCTGTCAATTGGTGCTGAATTTCGTGATCACGTGGAGGTAGCAGAAAAAATGACAAACAATCTTTATAGGATTTACGAAACCTTAACTGGTTGTAGTAGAGATAGAGAACCATCTTCTTCTTCTTCTGGTAGATCGTTTCTCGAGGAGAAGAGGCAAATTGAAGCAAAGGAGTCTGGTAATGCTTATGATGCCCCTCCTGGTAAAGCTAAAGATGTGTGAGCTTAAATAGTTTATATTATACAACTTTGTAGTTTTTGTAATATCCTATGAACCTGTTTGTTTTAACATTTCAATGGAATTATTGATCCTGAATTTCCAGGAAAATGAAGTTTTTCTTTGATATTTTTTGTTTAATATTTGCAAAAAAATTCCAGCATTTTGTCAAGATGTCATATAGATTTTGCTAGGGGTATTATCTAATCTTATCTTATACTATATATACATCCTATCTCACTTAATATATATATAGCTAATTTTAGGAATCAAATACTATATTTTCCTTGATTTAGTATGCTTTCGAGCAAGTCACAAGTTCGGGTCTCTTTAACAAAACTTTTATATTAACTCTCGTTTATGTGATTCTATTATGGTGTGGATGGCAAGACCTATATTTCTTGGTTTCAACAGGACTCCTTAGGAGCATTGTTTCCATCTACCATTATCTAAGAATAATCAAGTTATTAATGATTGGACAAAAACCAAGAAATAATCCCTTACATGCAAAATTGTAGTTCCCCCTTAAGATCAAACAGTTCCATCGAATGGAGTATGATTGTATTTCTGATATCATCTACTATTCGAGGAATACCAATGATTTACTGAGGCCCTTAAGATCCCCCTTATTGATTGGAATAAAAGAATTAGTAGATCCGCTTCGCCCGAAAATGCGTTGGGGTTATGAACTTGTAATCATAGAATCGAATCAGATTATAAGTTCATTCCATACCGGACCAGACTGGAATAGGTTTATGTACATTCTTATTATAAGAATGGTCATTCGAGCATATGTAAATAGATACAATGTTTTCATATGGATCCCTACATTGTTACATTCTATTTAGGATTAGGAATAGACGTAACTGGACCCGCTTTTGACATATCTATCGTTATTTGGTACCATATTCACCTCTTTGGACTTCTGTTGAATCGAGAAATAGGTTTGATTGTACATCTTTTTGATATATAGGGTATCCTTCGGATAGTTCAAGTCGAAGCAATCAGATGTCTGAAGAAGGCCTATATGACATGACCGATCGATAGAAATACCCTAACACTCCATCCACCTTTGTCCATATATTCCATATATCACACTAGATAGATATCATATTCATGAAATATGATTCACTTTCAAGATGCCTTAGGTGAAATGGCAGACATACGAGACTCAAAATCTTGTGCTAAATAGCATGAAGGTTTGAGTCCTCTTCAAGGCATAATATTAAGAATGCTCATTAAATGAGCAATTCAATAATAGATTTTAGATCTAATCAATAATGATATACCAAGTATCTTATCTGTTGATACGAAGTATTCCGACAATCACCACGATCCGAGTTTGAGCTGTTGGAATCGGAACATGTTCGGCAGTAAATCACAAAATCTTGATGATATTCTCTATCTAATGAATGAGGAGTCTGTTTGGA
This sequence comes from Allium cepa, assembly GCA_030765085.1. NCBI lineage: Eukaryota > Viridiplantae > Streptophyta > Magnoliopsida > Asparagales > Amaryllidaceae > Allium > Allium cepa. Next base: position 596,690,923 of record CM060944.1, read on the forward strand.
AATCGCCCGCCTTGCGCCACCTTCGGGTGTTTTTACTCAAGCACCTAAGTTCGAATCTCGCTTACCTTATTTTATCTAATGTATTTATAAATCGCTTTATTCGTTTAAGAATTTTTGTTTATTCCTAATAAGTTCATGGTCATTTATAATCTTCAATCAAGATTAGAGTTGTAATCCAACAATCATAAGTTTGTGTTTATTTTAATTATTAAGCATAATTTCTATTTTTATTTCATTGGTTCTATTCTTTTAAAAATATATTTAATTGGAAGAAACAACATATTTTCAGATATTTATAACAATAATAAAGTAATGATAAAAATCAATGAACAAAAAAAAAATGAAGAATAAAAAAATATAATATGTATGTCATAATTTTATTAAAGCTTTTATGTTGATTCAATTGTTGATCTTATATAACATATACAATATAAAATAGACACTGTACATTTATTCAAATTGTCCGTTATCTTATATAATCGATTATATTATATAAAAAGATTAAGATCCATCAAATATTCATCAATTTCAACATTTTTATTTTTATTTAATGAAGTGACATGTTAGAGTAATGACTAAAGTTTTGTAATATAAATAATCAAAATAGGAAAATAGACACAAGAACAAACTTAGAAAAAAAATTAGGCTAAAAGATGGTAAGTTTTTTTTTGGCTGGAGGACAATGCTTGTTGTAACTAACATTTTATATAGTATAAAACTAAATATAATACTAGCTATAGGTCACATTTTATATAGTGTACAAGTTGTATATAATGCTATTTATAACTAGCATTTGTCCTTCAGCCTAAAAATAAAACTTAATGTCCTTCAGCCTAATTTTGTTCAAAGTTTGTCATTTTTTCTAATTACCCCTAATCAAAATAAGTAGAATATTCCTAATCGATTTGTAAAATAAAATCCCTAATCATTCTCTTCCCTTCTTTCATTTTAATTTTCACTATAGTTTCGAGATTCACATAAAACAGAAATGGTCTCACCACTTCTACTATATATACTAAATTAGATCTCTAACAAATCTCTAATATATCTGTTTTCTTCTTTCATTTTATTTTCATTTAAATCTCGAACTCCATAAAAACTCATAATAGTACATAGACGTAAATATTTGTACCTCTATATGTGTATTAAAGTTAGTTTTCACATAATCCTTTTTCTTTTTCTCATAACATTTTTTTTATAGCAAGAGTGATATATAATTTTAACCAGATGCTCATTTTTTATTTCGAGGAATTGTACCTAGGACCTCTAAAACCACAACCTATATCTTACCACTTGAGCTAGCGGTCTTTTACCTTTTTCTTATAATTTTAGAATTTGAATCCTTATTTTTCCATGATTCATTCATATATTTTCACATTTATCCCTTTAAAATTTCTCTTTTAACAAACTATTATATATTCAGGCATATTAACCTTTCCCTTTGATTTTCTCTTTTACTAATTTTACTCACTCTATTCAATTATATTTTATATCTCTATATTGTTCAAACTCTAAGCTAAAGTTTCTTTTCCTGACTGAAAATAAACTCTTTATTCTCTTTGTTTCATTTTTTAGATTATCTTCTCATTAAACTTGGATTCCACAAGAACTCCATATTTGGCAGTTGAGGTTACATATAGTGTTTGGATCGATGTGTTTAGAGTTGTATCATTGCAAAGGAGTTGCACATAGGTCGAAGCTGAGATGCTGAGATTGAATTGACGTAAAAGAGTTTGCAGGAAGTATGTCAAGTGTTGGTTCGTCATGTTATGGTCGGCTATGGGGTTCGGAGTAGGCGCACTTGGTAGAGACTTCAGGCTGGAGTAGGTGAAATGTGGCGAAGGCTTCGATCCAGAAGTTTGCTGGCTTGGTGCTTGCTTGGTCCGAAGGTATATGGTTCCGTAATTGATTTATTCAACCAAGAACTTCGGGCAAGAAGAGGAAAGCTATAGCAAGAACTTTGGTCCAAGGTGTCGTGTTGGTTTGACAAATGAAAAGTGTTCAACAACTAGGCATCAAACATGTTTGCATGTTCAACATTTGGGTGGCTTCGAGGATGACACATTTAGGATTTGGGACTTGGTAGTGCAGGCTTCGGGATTGGATAAGATGACTCGGGGTAAAGAGTAACACAGAGACTACTTTAGGTTAGGTGCTCAGTAACTTCGAGCCATGGGAGACTTCAGGGTTTTCTGGCAGCGACTAAGGAAGCTTCAAGACTTCGATGACCCGATGAGTGTGCTAGATCGAATGCTTCTACCAAAAAGTGTTTGTAGCATCTACGAATCGTCTACGTAGTGAACATGTAGGGTAGAACATATAGTTTTCTACTATTGGTACATATGTTAAATGGATCGTAGATAACTCAGAGGCCTTGATGTATGCTTGAGAAGAAGGGGTCGTTGAGGACGTTTACTGCATATGAGGAGAACGATTTAACCTTAGACCTTTATACGGTGGTCTAATTTTCCATCCTTATGGAGTGGAATGGATTCGAGCATTAATGGGGTTGCGATTTTGAGTACTCTTTGATCCATACAGAGGATCATATAAGCTATATTATATCTAAAGACATTTGAGTTAAGAGATGCAAGATTGGTTGGTGTTTGCCATATTTGCTATATTTGATATGGATGTCACATGATGTAGGTGTTATTACGTAGTATACCTAGGCACCCTATTTCATATTTTGAGTAGTAGCACACCCGCATGATAATGATAATAGATTAGCATATATCGATGTTCCATGCTAACTTGTTCGATGCATGGATAAGTCATTATGGTTCTCATACATCATGTTCATATTTATTATATCGATTTTTATAGTATTTTGAGATTATAGGTCGCTCATACCAGTCTTTGTCTGAGTCAATGTTTAATTATTTACTTCTTATTATCTCGAGTGCTCTTAAATGAGTAAATTACAGATAACAAGTCTGAGATAATAAGTCTCGAGCAATTAGCTACTGCTTTTGTATACTATATTTTGGAGCTATTATTGTTATTCCCTTATGTAGTACTGTCAAGCTATTATCAGTATTTATTTATTTGAGACGACCTTTTTTTTTAGAGTTTATTTGATTCAATTTATAAAATTTATTCCCACTTTGATATATATATATATGTATGTATGTATGTGTGTATGTATGTACATAACTATGAAAGACTAACATACTCCGATTATCTTGGTTCATTTTGTTATCATGTGTTTTGTGTGTGTGTGTGTATTGCTATATTTTATCACATGCATTGTGATATGTAAGACAGATTCTATTTTGGTTTGTTTTATTTTACATCTGACTTACATTCTATATCATCATGATAGTATTGCAGTGCGCTACTTATGGTATTTAGGTATCGAAGGTGAAGGGTGGTCATTACAGTCGATATCTTATTATTGGTACCATATTGGCATCGGTAAATTATATCTTTGAGGTAGGGTTATAGAAGTTGTGTTAGGATTTCAAATGGCCCTATCAACCTTATCAGTAAGTGTCTAAGTAGAGCAATGCGATTTATATGTCAATAAACTACCACAACTTGAAGTGCATATAAGGAAAGCATTTGAATAAATGGCCAAGAATAGGAATTGAGGGCTAAGAGTAAATCATATCTGTGAATGTTTATTTTTAAGGAAAATGATTATTCCTCCATAATAGGAGAGCACATGTATAATTTTATTCTATACTTAAGCAAAGAGATGCAAACTGGCCTGATAGGATAAACCTCCTAAAAAGAAAAGAAAGGCCCCTTTATAGAAAAGAAAATACCCCTCCCAAACATAAAAAACTAAATTCTATAGAAAGATGCTAACAACAATACCTAGACTTGAGTATATGAAAAACACAAGGTAGTGAAGAAATAATCTCTTCAAACAACAAGTAGCCTATAAGGATGAAAATCCAAGATGCGATGTCTTTCAATGAGCATAAAAAAAGTGTTGAGGCAGTTCCATCAAATCAAAAGGTACAATCAATGCCTATAAAGCAATATGGAGTAGTAGTCCTAAAAATGAGAGGTCACAAGCAAGCCTAAAGGTTGTCCATTATGAGACATCTCATGGCTACTACAAACGCCTCAACTTTAGCTATCCAACCGGCAACAACCTCTAAAATTGAAATAACTCATTTGGAGATGCGAGATCAACAAATATACCTACATAAGTAAATACTTATATACATATGAATGTGTGAAAGATAAAACGAAATAAAGTTGCAGACTGAACTTAGACTTCGATTAAATGTAAAAAAACCAATAAGATATCACTAAATCTATTTGCTTGGTTGGTGTTAAGGCCATACTATGTGTTCTATTGTTAGAGATGCCAATATTTTTTTTACTTTAGTAAGATTCCTTGAAGGAAACTATTTTAGCCAATTTATGAGTAGAATTAGCAACCCAAATATAATAGTAAAGCATGATAGAGTAAATCTATGCTTGAAGGGAACTTGTTTACGCCAAAAGTGGCATAACACCCAAAGATAACATGTTGTAGGATAAGATCTAGCAAAGTGTATGCAAAAAGTAAAGAGACACAATTTTTTTATAGTGGTTCGATAATCTCTAGCCCACGTCCACTTTATATTTTATTTATTAGAGATTTGAGAGAGATTAATGTCACAAGTACAAAGTATCACAAGTTATTAAGTCTAGAACTACCAAGAGTATCTACCTTGGTGAATATGGAGAAGAGATAGGTGATGAAGAAGATGGAGTGCTAAAAATCAAGAAAAGGACGAGGAAAAAGATCCTTGTTGGCTTGTGATAGGGTTGATATTTATAAGGGAAATTGCTTTGTAGACCGAGATGCCCATGTAGTTTAAGGTCCAGGTGGGAGTCCATAGGTTCAGAAGAGAGCACGCTGGCCCAAAACCAACATAGATCTCTCGGTATTGAGAGGTTTTTATGGGTGAAAAACCCTTCTTCCTTCCTTTCTTTATCCTCCCGTCTCTTGTTTCATTGTATTTTAAACTCTTTTCTACGAAGATTGAGCTATTTTTGTGTATTTCCTTAATACCGCTTGTCTTATCCTACTTTCTTTGTTTTTCTCATAAATCCTTAGAGTTATTCGTCTATTCTCTAAGAAAATTACTCGGACATAACCATTTGAGTTAGTACTTGGGACGTAAGAAGTTTGGGAGGCTTATAATGGAGAAAATACCTCTAGGCACTGAGATTTTCCTTCAGTACCGATATGTCCACTTTGGCCAATTTCGCTTGAAACTTATTGAATTCCACTTTCTTTCCCTTTTGAGCGCATTTCCAAGTTCGTGGGTTGTTTCCTCTTCATCTTAATGATCTAACTCCTATTCAAAATGTGTTTGGCTAAAAAGCTGGTCAACACTCGCCCCCTAGAGTATGCTTTCATTAAAAAAGTGCTCTAGATCAAGACATGTTTTGACTCGCTATCTTATGATTTCGGTTAGTCATTTAGAAACTACTTCGAAGCATTGCCTTTGTCTCGCAGGTATTCCTTCAAATGATCTGCGTAGTTAAAAAAAATATGTTCTTCGTGCTTTGGACAAGAATCTATGCTTTAGATAGCGTTCCACACCTTAGTTGAGTATGCCCTTTCTTTTGCATGCTTCCTGTCAACTTTCGGGTCCAAAAATCATTTCGGTATCGAGAGGTACCTCTCGGTACCGATAGCTTTCAATAACACGAAAGTTATATGTTAGCGCCTAAATTGATCACTAATACCTAAATATAAATGAAAGCACCAAATAACAGTCATAAATAACAGATAGAATGTATGTAGAGAGTAATAATATGAAGAATAGTCAAAATTAAATTGAAAGCAGTAGAGAACAACAGATTTTATAGTGGTTCAGCTAACTCTGGCCTACGTTCACTCTAGAAGTTTTCTTTTTATTGCTGTAATAATCGATTACAGTTACAACACTGCAGAATAGTCCTAGCCTTAGAAAATAAAAACCAGAGAGCCGAAGGAAGATCCACTTTCTAAACCCCCTCATGCTGTATTTATAGGAAAATCTCGGGTTACTGGGCTTCCTTAGCAGTCCGGGCCCATTAGGGCCATAGCTGAGCCAACATCCTTCATTATGGTACGAGCGACTTCCTATAGAGACTTCCTATGGCGACTTCCTATAGCGACTTCCCGTAGCGACTTCCTGTTAAGCCGACTTCCTATAGCGAATTCCTGTAGCGACTTCCATACCGAGCGACTTCTTCCATGCCGAATGACTTCCATACCGAGCGACTTCCATGCCGAACGACTTCCTTGCCTAGCGACTTCCATGCCAAGCGCCTTCAATGCCGAACAACTTCCATGCCGAGCGACTTCCATGCCGAGCGACTTCCGAGCGACTTCCATGCCGAGCGACTTCCAAACGTGCTGCGTTACCTATCCATCCAGTCGACTCAAAGCTACCGCATTCCACCCTCGATAACTGAGAAATCGACTTAGTTAGATCCGCCTGCCTACAGCCTTGCCAAAAGGCATGTTAACACTTTGCCCCCAAAACATGCCTTGTTATTGGAAGGTGTGTTTTGAATAGCCTCAAATCCGACATCCGAAGTCCATATCCCGTTCATGACCATATTATTAAATTCATGACCTCTCTCGGTTTAACCTTAAATCTGTATACCTCATCGGGTCGCATTACCCTGTTCTAGCCTCGGCTTTTCAATCAAGGGCTTGTAAGTTCTCCGGCCTCGGTCTTCTGTCCAAGGACTTCGATATTCACCGGTCTCGGCTCTCCGGCCAAGGAATTCATATTCTCTGGCCAAGGACTTTTACATTCACCGGCCTTGGCTCTCATGCCAAGGACTTTCATATTCTCCGGCCTTGGCCCGGTCAAGGACTTTGATATTCTTCGGCCTCGGCTCTCCGGCCAAGGACTTTGATATTCACCGGCCTTGGCTCTCCGGCCAAGGACTTTCATATTCTTCCGCCTTGGATCTCCGGCCAAGGACTTTCGTATTCTCCGGCCTTGGCTCCGGCCAAGGACTTTGATATTCATCTGCCTCGGCTCTCCGGCCTAGGACTTCCATATTCTCCGGCCTCGGCTCCCTGACCAAGGACTTTTGATATTCACCAGCCTCCGCTCTCCGACCAAGGACTTTCATATTCTTCGGCCTCCGCTCTCCAGCCAAGGACTTTTTATATTCACCGATCTCGGTTCTTCGGCCAAGGAGTTTAATATTCTCTCCAAGTCCATTCCATCGCTCTCCGGCGAAGGGACTCATAACTTTCGATCACTGCCCCATCTGATCGGTCGGGACCGTGATCGCGAGACCTGTATTATTTATTACATTAATCCAAATCCAATTGTTAGAGAATTCAGTTATCAAAGCAGAAGTTCGTACAACCAAAGGAATTAAATGTCCACAAATCCAAAAAAGAAACCAGAGTTTGCATAAAAATAGAAAGAAAATAGGATTTCATAGACCCAAGTAGTATGGTTTTTCGTCATCTCAGAGCACGCCTAGGGACCATCCTCGATCTCGTACATGTGTAAGTGACCTAGCCGTATTACTTTGAGTTCTATTACTTATTCAAAACCATAAATCTGTTTAGTTGATAATGAGCTGGTGTTGCCTAGGCCTAGTGCCATCTTCGTTCGAGGTAGGCTGTGGTCGCTCCTATCCCACTACCACAGCTCGATTCCTTACATACCGCTGTAGATGACCATTCCTTACATGCTCCTCAATGATATCTCTCAAATGCCTGCAGTCGTTTGTGTTGTGCCCATCCAGCTCACGTAATAGGCAATGCTTTCCCGATGCCTGCTCGTATTCAAAAGGCTCTCTCTTTGCCGGCCTTCGATATTGGAGGCGCCCTCCAGTATCCAAGTAAATCCTTTCTAGAGTCTCAGTTAAATCTATGTAAGAAGAAAACTTTGACTCCCTTCGAGGCCTCTTCGAAGTGCCATTGTTGCCATATGTTTTCCTTTATCCTTTATCGTCTTTACTTAGATCCTCCCTGGGTGGACCTCCACCCCTCACTGCATAAGCTTTAGCCTCTCTCCCTACTCTCTCAGCCTGTGCATCCTCCTGTCTCAGGAACCTTTCCACCTCATGATAGAACTCCTTGAGATCCCTCGAGAGGTCCCATTCCAATGATATCTTGAAATCCGAATTATCCACGATTCCTGAGACTGCTGCCATCAAAACCATTGACGGATCGGGTTGATCCACTGAGGCTACCGCTGCGTTGAACCTGTTAAGAAGTCCATGTGCGACTCTCACTTCCATTGCTTCATCGATGTCAAGGTCATTACGTTCCTAGTTCTGACTATATGGACCCAAAACTGCCTCATAAACCTTTCAATTAGTTCGGTCCAAGTGTTAATATAACCACTCTCCAGCTGTTTGAACCACATAGCTACGATATCCGTCAAATACAAAGGAAAGCATTGGGTCATGACCTCATCTGATGCCCCCAGTACCTCCATATGCCTCATGTACCTTGTCAAATGAACGGCATGATCCGTTCTCCTGTCACACATCTCCAATACTGGTAGCTTAAAATCCGGTGGGTTCCTAGCTCGCTTGATGGTAGGAGTAAAGGGACTCCTATTCACATTTTCCAAGTCTTTATTTACCAATCCACCTCTCATAGCTCGTCTAACCATTTCCGCTAGTCTGTCATTGTCGCCAAGCTGTAATCATTGTCCGCTACCTTCGATCTGTCCCCTGAGTTCACGAGGGAATCCTAGCACATACTCCTCCTCACGTACTCCAGTATTCCTGTTGGCTTTGGGCTGCACAGTGTCATCTGATATCCCTCCATGGATTGGTCCAGCATTTCCTAGGCCCCCAAGCCTAGTTCCATCCAGATTGTTAGTTGTTTGTTAATTAGGAACTGCCCCTACTGAATCACTCCATCCGCTTGCTAGTTGAGTTCCTTTGGTCCATCTCCAAGATCTTGAATAGTTTCTTGCTCTGATACCAAATGCAAGTCAGCAGAATTGGGATCTTAAGGTTAAATTAACACTGGAGGGGGTGAATAGTGTTTAATTTATTATATGAATATTTTTCGAATTCTTTAAGATTTTACTTGGAATGATGTAATCAACAATCACATAACCAGAATGCAGATAAAAGCAAATGCAATGAAAGTAAAAATGAAAGAACATATCGGGATTTTATGCTAGTTTGAAGTTACTCTACATCCAGTCCCGCACAATTACTTGCATGGATTTCTTTTCAACTAGTAAATGCAAATACAATTTCGATTTTAAGGCTACAAAACATACCCTCTAGAATCCCAACCTCTAGGTAGAGTCACCTGATTTCTCGACCACAAGAACACCCACTAGATTTATGGGCTACCAAGCATAACCAATTGAATTTAACAAGCAACAATCACACATACATGGATTTCAAGGATAGAAAGCTCACACAAAGAGTATGATTTAATAGAGTTCACAGATTCAGATCTTCGATCTTGATTACAATTGCTCATATAACTCTTAAATGGCAGTTTGGTTCGAGTGAGAGAGATGAGGGAAATCAGAGAGCAGATAAAGAAAAATCAAACTAGTAATGGTTGAATTTTATTCTGGTTGGATTTGAGCAGAGTTTTGGTAAAAATTGATTTAGACATCAAGAGAGTGAAAAGAGAAAAGAACTATAAGAAAGTGTTATTAAAAATTCGTTTGGAAGTCTGGAATATGTGTGTGTGTGTGTATATGGATATGTGTGTATGTATGTATATATATATATATATATATATATATATATATATATATATATATATATATATATATGGAAACAATGGTCATGTCCATTCATGAAGAGAAACAACGAGAAGACACTTCCATTCAAATTTTAATTTTTAAATTATAGGCCTATATGTCGACCTACTTGGAGAGGATATGTCGACATATCCCTTTGTATTTTGAAAAATCACTTAATAAAAATTGTTATGAAAATATTAAGTTTTGTAAAATATTTTGAATATTTTTACAAACATTTAAATGCAGTTTATACATATTTTAATCATATTAAAACTTAATAAAACTTTACAAAAATGATTTTGAAAGATTAACTAAGAGTATTCAACACAATGTTAATAATATAAAATCAATGTAGTTATAAATTATAAGTAAATATCTAAAATTGAAATATAAATTTAAAAAAATAAATATAAGGAAGATGTAAACTAAAATACAAAAGAAAAGTATAATATATTAGAAAATACTTAAAAAACCTTAATATAATATCTTTGTAAATATAAAAGGTTACGAAATTATTTAAGAAATATTTTGAATAGATTTTTATTTTGACAATCAGGATATCTGAAAAATATTTAAAACTTATTTGAAGTAAAGGGAGGGAGAGACCATGAAAGTGCTATCGAGGTTTTAATAAAAACTCTATGACTCTACAACTTATCTAGAATATCTTGAAATCTTGAACTACTAATAAGACTTTATTCTCCAACTCTTGAAATTCTATATAAACATCTTGAATCTACTCTTGATATTATACAGTTTTAATCAACATATGTATAATATCCTACACTATGTACTATACATAACTTGATAAAATATTAGTATCTATATTTTATATAGTGTCCTACAATTGCTATCATCAAAACCAATACCTAAGGTGCTAACACCACGGACCTTAAGAGGATGGTTTTTTCACTTCAAGAGATGCCTCTACCGGCACATGGATACATTGATCTTTGTGTTTCGGAAGATCTGCCAGAACAAATGCCAACTATTTTATCTGCGTAAAGGTTTCAAAATATATGTTTCTAGCACGGAATTCCTGAAGGTGACGTACTGCTTCTTACTCAAGGTCACAGAGCACATCTCAATCCACAGGGATTCACAACTTGTAACAGATATATGTTTATCGATGGTTCTGCGCCGCCCTTTAATTCATTTCTTTTAATGGTTCACCAAGAGCTTAGATTGCCTCCGGGTCAAGTTCATCCAAAAGGTTACGCTTTCCTGAGCTCTTTACACGTGCTTACCATGAACTGGTTCAACTAGGCTCCAACTTTTTAGGAGCTTACCAACCTCCTACATTTCAAGCAAAGGCACGAATCTCTTTGTTATATGATCATCGAGACTTGGTGCAGGTGCAAAATCATTGAGTCTCTTTACAACAAGCGCTCGTATTTCATAAACGAGCACTTCTATGTTTTGTACTCGTATAGCTTCAACGAGCATTGGCATTATGGAAGTGAGTTTCTTTCCTTCTATCCTTTCCGTGCATGAATTCCTTCATTTCAAATGCTTAAATTATTGTTTGGTTCTTCACAGACATTCTAGGTCGAGATGCTTGTGATGATCATACTGACGCATTAAAGGGTCTAAAGGAGGTCAGCTTCCAGCAATGTATAACTACACATCCTAACGAATGAAATTCTTAGACGGTGTGGCCTGCTGCTCCCAGATAGATATGTTATTGCTGAATCTCCCCTGCCTAGTGGCTCTAGAGTGCCTACCCGATCTTCTATCCATGCTTATAACTCCAACGACAATCTTCTAGGGGAAGTCAAAGGACCATCGAGCATGGAGCATACCGAAAAGCCTGTTGGAAGGGCAGCTGAACAGTCAACTATTAGTAATGTACTAAGAGAAGCTGATAAAGGAGTTGGGATGCAACCAATCTCGAAGGAGAGTGAGTGTGTGGGAAGGAGTGATGGGAAGGATCCGATAATGGAAGAGGAAGAAGCGAACACCCGTAATAGCGATAGTGACTATCACGCTAGTGCGGATGTTACTCGAAATTCTGGTCATTTGATTTTAAATATTTAATTAATTATAAGTATTGAAATATGGTTTCAAAAGTTAATAACTAGATTTCAAATATGGAGATTATTTGCATATTTGAATTGTGAAATTAATATAGGAATGGTAATTTAAAAATTGAGATTTTGGAGCTAATATTTATTTAATGGATTTAATAGACTTATTTAACTCCTTTGTAAATTTATTTGAATAATTAATGGTTCAAGTAATTAAGAAGATAATTTATTTTTGCTTTTACAATTCGATTTTTGTTGACATATTTTTAATTTAATTTATTTAATTTTTCCATAATTTTTAGTTTAGAAAGTATTTAAATTATCTTTTGGTGATTTTTCGCCAAAAGGAAATGTTTTTGTGATTTCATCGAACCCAATAAATAGTGTATATTATTATTTTATTGAGGTTGTGTCACTGTTTTGAGTGCGATCGTATTTTTGTTTTATCGTTAGGGGTTCATACGCGAATAAATTGATGTGTAATGAAATGCTGGAAAAACTGAAATATAATATCTTAACACTTAGCTTAAAAATCACTATCCTCTTTCAAAATGTGTACCGTTCCATTCATTTTTCTAAAACAAAGAAACTCATTTTATCCTCTTCTTTAAAATTCAAAAACAAATCATATAAAAATCTAAAAATTTAAACGATATGAGCTTTGCAATTTAAATTTGGAGATCTACATTGGTATAAATTAGAGGTTACACACTTGATTTAGATTGACAGATTTGCGCTTTTCTAAGTAAACTAGGGTTTGGAAATTCTCTAAATCTAGGCAACAAGACGCTATGGGGTTCGTTGCATTGCGTTCGTCATAGGAAAATGCAGCTTGTGACAAAGTTTAGTGTTGTGTGGTTCAAAAAGGAGGTCGCGTCCTCGGCCAGTCGCGTGAAAAGTACCTTCGATCATGATTTATAAGGGAGGCTTCGGTGCGATGTAGTGGGATCCAGAGTGAAGCACTCGAGACGAGAAGATCATCAGTGGTGTCCATTTGTCAAACTGTGAAGCGATAAGGGAGAGACGTTGGAAAGAAGGATCGGCTATTGTGAGCTTTGGTGTTTCAAGTGAGCGGGGGTTTGAATGGATGAGGAAGATGATTAAGTGGGCAATAAACTTTTAATGTTGTAATTAAGAATTTAATTATCTTGTTTAAATTCCAAAAACTTATAAAAGCAATATCTTGTCCATCCGAGGTCTAATCGAGACAAAACTTTTTGTGTTGCTCTGGTGATAACGATAGCTTCATGATGGAATTGGTTTGGTCCAATTTGGAGCAGTTTAAAATTTAGGCTAGAATCGGATGTCGTTTGATTTTGATTCAAATTAGAATGCTTCAATGCCAACTGGAATTTCGGTGAGTATAACTTGCATTTTTAGTCAATCTTTATATTATATAGTCGATAAAAATTTATTTTTTGTGTTTGGTTAAAATTATTGGCTGATTTGGTTAAATATCCGCTTTTTAAAGTGATAGGCATTAAAATTTGAAATACAAGAAAATTTGTTCAGAAATTCGGATTTCTCACCATAGTGATTTTTAATTTTATGTTATTTACCTGTTATTTATTTCAGTTATATATATCCATGGTATAAATTGTTAAATGCTGAAAATGTGATTGTTTGGCCATCTTGGTTGTGACACCGACACTGTGAAAAATTAAACCTTTTTAGCAGAAAAGGATAGTTATAGCATTTGTTAAGTGTTATAGTGACTATGGGCCTCAATCTCGTACTTTGGAATACTATTAATTTTTGGTTCAGTTTGGAATTATTTTGATTTGGGAAATGATTTAAATCTGACTGTTTTGGAATTTCTACAATATTTTAATATAAATGAGTTTTTATAGTTTTTATATTCTATTTCAAAATATTTTTATTTATGCTTTCTAATATTTATATGTATTTAAGTAAATGTGTAAAATAATTATTTTGGGAGTGTTAGCTTTTATAAAAATAATAATATATAATAAATGCTTAATTTTTGAAAGTAAATAAAAACGGGTTATCTTTTATTTAAAAGTGATTTGTTTTTGAAGAAGATGGAAATATTTTGAAATAAATAGTGTGAGACATGTTATATAAAATGTTGAAAATAAAATAATAGATTATAGATGGTATTTTATAGATTAAAGGAAAGTCTTATAAGTGAAATTTTCTAAAAAGAAAGATATTTTCATTTGATTAATTTTAAAAATAAATCACATTTGTGGATTTATAATAATATGTCGAAGGGTCATTTTAGAGAAAGTAGTTGGAACTATTTTGGAAACTAGAAGTGAAACAATGTTTTATATGTATGACAGGAATGCTGAAAGGGGAATTTTATAAATATAAAAGGAGTTCCGTTTTATAATTAGAGTTTGGTTTTATATTTGGAGTTTGTTTTATAAAAGGAATTTTTTTGATAAAGGATTTGTATAAATGGATTTTAAGTTCTATAACAAGAGTTTATAAATAATATTTTATAAAAGAAAGTTTATAGAAGGGTTTTATAAATAATATAAAAGGATGTTTATAAAGGAGTTATTAAATAAATTTGGAAGTTTATAAAAGGAGGTTGAAATTATGTTATATATATTTGTACAGAGATTTATAAATATAATTTATGAAAGGAATTCTAAAATGAATTTGAGTTATAATTGTGAAAGAGATTTTTATAAAAGAGTCTATTTGAAAAAGAGATGTGATTTCCTTGACCGACCTACTTAATTATGATGGTAGGGAGCATTCTTTCCCTACTTAACACCGAACGAATAATGTTTGTGTTATTATTATTTCTGCTTTTAATGACTCCATTTTAACCCAATTTAAATGCCGTTTTGGAGTGAGAATCTTTCTTAAGATTTATAAATATACTTATACCAGTGAAATAAGTATATGAGTACATTTTCTAAGTATTGAAATACATTGATTTACGCATACACTAAAATCCTTATTATAACTATATGGAAGGTTTTCTAAGTTTTGGGAAAATGAAATGTTTTGAAATATATCTTTGTAAAAGATATTTAACATAAGTATTTATAAAATGCTTTAGATTAATGAAAAATTATTGTAATAGGCCTAGGGTGGCTTTCTGCTTAACCATTTTTATTTTCCCTTATGGAATCAAACCTCTGGTTGTATTGTCTATTTATTCGATGGTTAAATAACCGAAAATGTTGGCTTGTTTAAAACTATCATCATCGGTTCGGAGATATAGGGATCAAATATATTATCCAAAAAACACTTCGAACTAGCATAAGCGTTTTGAATTGGAATATCTAAGATGATCAAAGACAGAGCTCTTTGAAGTGCAAGGGCTACTTGCTACTAATTTTGAGGGTGATTCCAAAATGGATATAGTAGAAGTAATGCCTTTAGTTAGTTCGTATCCTGAATAACTTGTATGGACAAATGCTGGCACTACATTGCTGCTTGGAGGGTAGCATTGGCATTCCAAGTGGGATTGCTATATAAAGGTAAAATGTAGCATCAAGCCTCATCAACCGGCAATGACTTCAACATGGAATATGTAGCAGTGCTAAGTGGGACTCTCCTATTAGGGTGTATCATCACCTTTCTAGATATGAATTCGTTTTATGAATTTGGTTATGCATGAATGCTCTGGGTAAAGGTTTCAAATTAACTAGGGTGATGATATATTCGGTATTATCCTGTAAAGCGTAGGTCAGCTTTATGTAGTAGGGGTCCAAGATGTTCTTGTTGACCTCGATACATTTTTCTAGAGGTGTACTGTGATAGGAAGTACCCTAGTAGCATTGTCATTGATGGAATTCATTCCCCAATAAGCGCCGTATGGACTTAATTATGCCCAACTATGCTAAAACATGAAATGCAAACATTCAGCTATATTCATATTTTACTTTAAACCCTAGACATTATTACAATATAAATGGATTTCTTATAGAAATGATCTGGTTATCGTAAGGTAAAAGCTCGTGAATGTTTATGTGCGATGTGGTGTTATGAGATACCTTTATTATGAAAAGTTTTCATAACTTTAAAATCCATTTGAGGTTTTTCTCCCACGCTGGTTTACCAGACTTATCCGGACATTATTTACTTTTAATGCTTGAGTTAGACCTAGCATATTTATAGATCTAGCTTTGGATGCATTCGGCCTTAGGAGATGAGTTGGAGGACGAAGATGTATCTATGTATTTTTTTATTATCTTCTGCATGGTTTTGTTATATTTATCAGAAATTGTAAGGACATGTTGTTATAACTGCCCAGGTAGATAATAGGCTAGTACTTTGATGGATGTATGTACATAAAAGTTTTCCTTTATAAAGATCATTTTTAAATTATAGATTATTCATTGCAGTGTAAGATTTTTGTGTTGTTTAGTTTCTTTTTGTCTTCTTTCTTCTTTCTTTCCCGTAACAATCGGTCTTTCTAGCACTTGGTTGTTTGGCACGTTAAACTAGAGATGTATTATTGTCGACTTCTTAGGATCTAAAAGGTTGGCCTTTATAGTGGAGGCGGGTGAATCGTTCGGAGAGACACGCTACGAAATCCCTGAACTTCCAAGATCTCCCCATCTGAAATGAATTATCATCGAAACTACCATGACATCTGGAGGACTGACCACATCGCCTTCAGGTGAAATAACTCCTAGAGGTCACATTTTTGATGACGTATTCACTGGTTTAAGCAATTTCAACATTTCCACTACTGATCTTCTTGCTGAGGTTTCCCCCAACTTCGGCTTCTTGAGTGGAGGGATTTTGAATGAAGGTGGCGAGACTCTATTTCTAATCCCTTCCCAACATGGTCTATAGAGTACATAGGGGTCATCGACATCATACACTTCACTAGGATCACTTACATGCATCCTTGCATTCACCGTTCTTAGTAATCTCGATACTTATTATGTTTCTCTTGTCGTTTCAGGTTCAATGGTCGGGGATAGGTATAGAAATCTCTCGTGCAATGCTGCTGAGTTTAAAGAACAAACTATCTACTCTCATTTGCCTCGCTATAGCTATCAAGGTGGCTCTGAGTCTAATAAGGAGAGGCATAAATGAAAAGAGCAAGAAGAAAAGGATGACCAATGGATTAGTAGGGAGAGAGAAAGAGAGAGGAAAAGAGGAAGAAAGAAAAGAAAGGCTGAAGAAGGACTGTCTTGTGATCCATCCAAGTGACAAAGAGAATCCCATGATCGTAGCGTCTTTTCTTCTAGCATCATTCTACCGTGCATTGAACCTCAAAACACTTCTCTGCAATAAGTTCCTACTTCCCAATCCTTGACTACCATTACTCCTCCACGATCAAAACAGGCTTCGCTCCCCCACCTTCTCTTCCTATAGCTCTACCACATCCGCAGGCTACTTTTCTAGACCTTTTCTTGCACAGTGTCCTTTTAGACCGAGAAATTTTAGATTGTTCTAAGGTGGAAGCAGATAGGGATGCCCATCGCATTCAGAAATGTATTTACTGAGCCTACTAGTGGAAATGATTGTGATATGCCTTCTCTAGAGTCAACGAGATCAACAATACTAACATATAGTTTTTTGATTCCAAAAGGCTAAAGTATGAGAGAATAAAAAAGATTCGTGAGGTTGACTTGGATTAGGTGACCGGTGAGAGTGATGTCGCTCTGAAAACAAAGGCTAGTATGGACAGATTAATGGAGGAAATGAAGAGGGCTCTCAACAACGATGAGATTGTGATGCAAAACGAGTTGAAAGCTAACCATGAAGAGGGGGCGATGTTGAAAATGCAAGTTGTCGAGAGGGGCTTGGCCCTTATTGAAAAAGATAAGACCATTCGAAATAGGGAGCAGACTATCAACGAGTAGGCATCCGAATTGCAAAGGCTGAGAGAGGAAAAAGGAAAACTCGTTGATGATTTGCTTTCTTTGAAAGCTGACAAGCTAGATGATGAGGTTAAGCTTGCATCTATTGGGGTTGAGTTAAAGGAACTCAAGGAGATCAGGGCTAAAGAATGGAGGAGCTAAACGAAATACTCCAAAAGTTATATGCCAGCGTGATTTTGCATAAAAATTGAAGTGGTTGGGAGGTTCATATGCCAAAACCCTAGCTAATGCATGGAAAGAGGTTCTATATTAGGCCGCAGTGGTCTACAATAATGATCCTAAAGAGGAATTGATAACTGAGCACCTCCATGCAGAAGACATCATTAAACTCATGGAGTGAAAGTACATACTTGCAGAAGAAGATGCTGATGTGGCTACTGCCGCCGCCAAGGCTCTTGTTGGCCAATGTGTATAAGGTTTAGAAGATTCATCCATTCCAAAATCCAATGAGATTATGATAGAAACTATGGAGGATGAGGGGGTCAGCTTCGCTGCCACGCAGACTATCTCGGCTCCTACAGCGGTTGCTCTCGTCGAGCCATACATTCCTTCCATTAAATAGCAAATTCAATATTCTCCCGACATAGGCGAATTTTTAAAGTCCTCCGCTTCACAATTGATCATGGGCGATGATATATCTCTTGTTTCACCTATGTTTGAGACACTTTAGTTCTCACCTAGGTCCAATTCTAACCTCTACTATTCTGTTTTCCAACTTATAGGTCAACCGCATCTTCCTCCTTCGTCCCTAGCTACTCTGGATTTTGAATCTACAGCTGTCTTCATCGCATCAACCTTTATCTCTATGGGGCTCACCATTCCGCTCCTTTCTCCAGTTCTGGCCCAGAGCCTAATTTTGAGAAATAGCTGCCTTGTAAAACTTAGAGGATAATTATGTATCCCAGGAGGAAAACATTGTCATAAGCAGCGTTGTTGACCACACCGATCATACTATTATGGTAGAGAAATTGAAGACTGATTTCGATAAAATCCAAGTGAAAGCTGAGTCTGGCACCACAAAGCCAACTTCCTCTACTCCAACAGCCCCATGTCCAAGCTTCCCACAATTAAGTTGAGGGGGCCAAAGTTCAAGATCTAATACTCTAAGACCTCCATTGGAAAAAAACGTTGATCCTCATTCCGCTACTAGAGGCGAGACATCTGAGTCTAAGGGCGACCCCCTAGAGAAAGGGTAAAGAAGGATGAGTGGAAGCACCAAAAGCATCCTAACAATTTTAGTGGCAAGGGCAGAAAGAAAGGGAAGACCAATAGAGGATACTTGAACCTTGTTTATGTGGCAGTTTGTTTTTATTTTTTGTATAGTCATGCTATTTTAGCTTTCTTTTGGTGGTAAATAGGTCCTATCTATATGGGATCGGCCCATGCTGCATCTTGTATATATAAAAGTTGTAGTAATGAAAATATCATTTTTGTCTTGTAATATTTGTTCCATTTTATTTTCTACACATTTATATGTTGTACCTATTTTTATAACTACATCCGTATATAATATAACTATTTGTACTGCAAGTTTCCTATATTATATATGCATGTTCTTGTATGATGTGCTTATTCACTACAACTCTGTGCATATAAATAATATTCCTACAATTGCTTTGGTTGTATTCCGCTATTATTCTTGTTTGTAATTGCCAAAGCATCGTACTTGGCAAAACAAGGCAAACACTTAACTAAATCCATGGTTATCGATGCTTGTGTTCGATCAATTATCTCTTGGTTAGTCACTAATTTTGCATGTTTTGTGCTCCTTGTTGCTCCCATGGCCATAGGGCCACAATTGGAATGCTTATTTTCTTTTTTATATAGTTTTGATGCACGCTTGCCTCTATTCACGGGACTTAGCACTTCTAATGCGAAGATGCGAGCATCGATGGGATAGAAATGTCATAGGGAAAATTATCTGATTTCCCCTAGCCTGAGCATGCCATCCCTATCCTTATCCTAGATTGGGAAATTCAGGTAATATATGTTTTCAAGCCTACACAACCATCCATACTTATCCTTTATCGAGCATGTCTTGCTGGTCGTTAGTCCGGTCGTTGAATTAAGTGGAACACTAGTTTTTATCTTCGAAAACTAATGCATGAATTATCCAATTTTGAGTTTCCTTTCTTGAAATTACCTATCTCCGGCAACAATCAAATTCTTGGAAAACATGGTTGAAAATCTGGCTGTGTACCAGTTTTTGTCTTCGAAACTAGCACATCAGTGGTTCGATCCCAAGGTTTCTTCTTGGCACTGCTTATCTTCGGACAACGGTAAATTATTACGGTATAATGATCCGATCAATTTCTAAGTGCTGTTCAAATCTTCTTGTCATTGCCAATCTCCTGGCAACTGTGATTTCCAATAGGTTTAGGCTGAATTCTCTGATTGGCATTAAGCAGCTGCCCTTTTTGACATCACCACTCTTCGAACATCGCTAGATTCCTAAAGGGTGGAGTTTACCTTCCTGATTTTTCCAATCTTCACGCAATGCTAGATTCCTGAAGGTTAGGGTTTTCCTTCCTAGCTCGCCTATCTTCAGGTAATTCCATATTCCTAAAGGATAAGGTTTTCCTTCCTAGCGCCATCTATCCCCAAGCACATCGAATTCCTGAAGGATAGGGTTTTCCTTCTTTGCATTACCTATCTTTGGGCAATGTCTGATTCTTAAAGGGTAGGGTTTTCCATTATGGCATTGCCAATGTCTAAGTAACGTTAGATTCCTGAAGGATAAGGTTTTCTTTTCTTGCGTCGCTAATCTCTGGGCAATGCCAGATTTATGAAAGATAGGGTTTTCGTTCCTGGCATCGCCTATCTCTAAACAACGTCCAAAATGATAGAGTTTTACCTTCCTAACGCTACCAATCTCCGGAAAGTTCCAGATTCTTTTAGGTTAGGGTTGTCAAACCTTCTCATCGTTTCCAATCTCCAGGGATTAATGAATTCCAAAAGGTCGGGGCCATACTATCAGATTGGCCCTTAGGAACATACTCTATATCCATTATCTGAGGACAATGGAGTATGCTCCTGGTTGTGCTGTTGATCATGTTGTAAGAGGGATTTTGCTTATGGGAACATGGTTCCATTGGTTCAAGAAGCTAACTTAATTCGTGAAGAGGATAAGTGAAAAGTCCTACCTTATCACATTTCCTTGAGTGTCTTTGGGTGGCTTATTCGCAAAAAAATATATGAGAAAACTAAATGGAGTCATGTTACGGTAGATCATCGTTCCACGCATGTAGGACAGGGATTCCATCAACAATTATTAACTTGAATGTTCCATCTCCACGTTTTTGTTCGATCATGTAGGGTCCTTTCTAGTTTGGGCCAAGCACCCCAATACACAAGAGAACTCATTTCAGAACGAGATCTCCTATCTCAAAGGTATAGTTGCGAACCATGGCATTGAAATACCGCACTAACCTTTTCTGGTGGAAACTACCCTTAATTCTGATTCTTCCCTTTTCTCATCAACCAAATAGAGGGACTCAAGCAAGAGTTTTTCCTTTGCCTTTGGGTTGAAATTCCTTTTATGATTAGAAGGGACTTTCAGTTCTATCGGGATCATTACTTCTAATCTGTAAACCAGAGTGAATGGCGAGTGTCCATTTGTAGACTTTTGTGTCATTCTATAAGCCCATAGTGCTAGTGAAAGCTCATCAACCCAATTTCCTTTAGCCCTAGTTAGTCTCTTTTCCAAAGGGGACTTGATGATCTTGCTCACTACTTCTACTTTTCCGTTTGCCTGTGGATATGCCACCATGCAGAAGCTCTTCTCAATCCTGTATCGGTTACATAAATCCTTGAATTCAGCACTCTCGAACTGGGTTCTATTGTCTATGATGATCTATGGAGGTACTCCAAACCTGCAAATTATATTCTTCGTTATAAAGTTAATTATCTAATTTGTTGAACTTGTGGCAAGCAATTCCGTTTCAGCCCATTTCATAAAGTAATCCTCTGCAACGATAGCATATTTGGCTCCTCACTTTGCTATCTGTAGCATAGCAATAATATCAATTTTTCAAATTGCAAATGACCATGGACTGACCATTTATCTAAACTCGGACATGGGGATTCTAGGACCTTTGTAAATATCTAGCAATAATTACATCGTTTGGTGTAGTAAGTAGCATCCTGGTTTATTATCGACGAGAAATATCTGTAGCTAAGTACCTTCTTCGCCAAAGTCATCCCTGGTATGATCACCATAGCTGCTGTCATGTATTTCCATGAGGATCTTACAAGCCTCATCCTTGGTTACACATCAAAGTAAGGGCATAGAGAATCCTCTTTATATAGTACATTATCTTGTATCATTAACCGCGGCGCTTTTCAAAGGAGCTTCTTCCATTCACTTCTGTCTCTCAAGAGGTTTATGTAAATTAGATAATCTTTGATTGGGGTTTATCCATGACTCCTACTCCTTTATGGTTACCATAATCAACTCAACATGCATCTCACTGATGCTAGGAGTTGTCAGAACTTCCACCAAAACCAATCCCATTAAATGCGCTTCCCAGAGCTAGCTAGCTTAGCTGATGAATCAACCTTTGTGTCTTTTCATCTCTATAGACGTGCATTATCATATAATGCTCTATATCTTCCAAAAGCTTCAGCACCTTCGACGGGTATGGGGCTACACTCACTCCCTTAGCTTGATACTCCTTCTTGATTTGGTAAACAACTAGCTTAGAATAGCCAAATATATGCAGCATCTTTATCCTTAGTTCCTTTGCTATCCTTAATCCTGCTATTAATGCCTCATTCTTGGCTTCATTGTTAGTTCAGGAAATTCCATCTTCAATGTGTAACAAAATGAATGTCCTTCCGGCATTCCAAATACTACTCCTTCCCTTGATCTATATTTATTTGAAGCACCATGACAAATAGCTTCCAGTGTGGAACAACAACCGTGTTTGCACCAAAATTGGTCACAACACTCTTCGGGAGTCGTTGAAGAGATAATAATGAAGAATGTAAATTCAAATCGAGTATTATCTAACAAAAACTCCAATCAATAGTAAAGTAAATGCGTAGACAAGCGATTTATAGTGGTTCGGCGTGTTGCCTACGTCCACTGTGAAGTTTTTTGCAGTTTTATTGATTCTCTTTCAATGATTACAAGTTGTTATAGCAATCAACAGCAAGTTACAATTGGAAATTTGAAATCAACAGCAAAGTTATGATATAAGATGATGGAGATCTCGATCCGGCAGAGTCTGGGCGCTTGAGAGTCGAAAGATCCCTTTTCTGTTGGCTATGGGGCTCTATTTATAGGCGTAGGATGCTGATATTTCGTTGAAAACTTGGAAGACCACTTCTGGCACGTGAGGGGGCCCACGCACCCGGCCTCAGGAAGTTTGGGCCCACTTTGGAATCGATTCGAACTCCATTCGAATCGATCATAAATTCATCCAATCGAGGTGAAATTTGGTGTGGACATTCTTTAACATGTATGCAAGCTTCTGTGAAAATTTCGTGGCATTTGGATCAGTAGATTGAGAGATATGATGGATATGAGATGGGATTCATTGCTTGGCTGTTTGGTTCGAAACCATCCCTTCGAATCGATGGTTTCGAATCGATGGTGGCACGTGCCTTCGTGATGACATGGAGCGCAAACCTCGAATCGACCCTGTCTTCACTCCGAGTTGACCGCTTCGATTCCATGTATCTCGGCGCATTCGAACCGATGGATGACACGTCATCATGGATAGTTGACTTGGTGGATTCGAACGAAGCTCCACTGAAGGGTTCGACCAAGGCTTTACTGATGGGTTCGAACGAAGCTCCACTGAAGGGTTCAAACAAGGCTTCATTGACGGGTTCGAACGGCCGATGCTCGATGGATACGAAGCAAACTCTGGCTGATGGATACGAGGTCCACCGATACGAACTTGATGGACTCGAAGTTGATGGAGTTGAATCCGAGGCACTTCGATGGATTCGAAGTAGGTCGACACGAAGGTGATCGGTTCGAAGCTGTGTTCGGTGATGGGTTCGAAATCCAAGTTTCCCCCTTCAAATTGAATCGATCATTACTTGAGCGTATGAACTCAGATTGACTTGAAATTTGTGATGTTGACTTCTATGATATTCCTTGTCATGTCCTATTAATTGTAGGTCAATCTGGACTCGAACAAAATTCAGCGATATCCATGATGAAACAAAGTATGACCAATCTCTGAGACGAACTGTCCTTTGTCTTCGATCGATCTTTTGTTATCATGGCTTTGCCAAAAAGTGGGATAACAAACCGCATCATCCTCTTCTACCTCACCATCTCGCATGGTAAACTCAACGATGAACTCTGCCAAGGCCTTACCATTTATCACTCTCCTTGGATGGTAGGGAATATCATACTAGCTTAACTCAATATTCCATTTCAGTAACCTTCCTAAGGTGTCGGGTTAGTATACCTGCTTCAGAGGCTAATCTGTCAGCACTTTGATCGGTAGCATTTGAAAATATGGCCGTAGCTTTCTAGATGCAATCACCAAGCAATATTAGATTTTTTTAAACTTTGGGTAGTTCTTTTCATCTCCTATAATGCGCTTGCTGACATAATAAACTGACCTTTAAATCCTTGCCTCCTCACGTACCAGTGCTGCGCTTAGTTTATGAGCAGGCATTACCAAATAGACAAATAAGTCCTCTCCATCAAGTGGTTTGGAAAAGACCGATGGTGTCTCAATGTACCTCAACAATTATTTAAGGGAATTATGGAAATCTTGAGTCCGTTCAAAGTTTTTCTTCCCCTTCTTGAGGGCATCGAAGAAGGGTATACACTTATCACTATCCTTTGAGATGAACCGACCCAAAGCAACGATCTTCCAATTCAAGCTCTGTAGCTCCTCCTTTATAGTTGGGGCCATCACGTTCTTCAAGGTGTTAATATGCTTTGGATTGGCCACGATGCCCCATGCATTCATGACTAATCCTAGAAACTTTCCTGATGCTAGTTCTAAAGAATATTTCAATGGATTTCGCTTTATTCCATATTTTGGAAAAACTTCAAACACCTGTGAAAGGTCATCTAGTTGGTTTTGAGATACTCATGATTTCATAAGCATGTCGTCTATGTATACTTCTGTTGTCCGCCCAATCTGATTCTTGAACATAGAGTTTACCAAACTCTGGTACTTGGCTTCGACATTTTTCAAACCGAATAGCATAGATCATAGTAGTAATTCCTAAATCCATGATAAAGCTAGCATTCTCCTGGTCAGATATATGCATTGAAATATGGTTATAACCTGAATAAGCATCCATGAATAAGAGCAACTCATGTCCTGTAGTTCCATCCATGATTTGTTTAATCCTTAGCAAAGGAAACTATCATTCGGGCATGTCTTATTCAAATTCGGGTAGTCAATACACTTCACCATTTTCCATTTGACTTCTTGACCAACTGGGGGTTGAATACCTAACCAAGGTATAAGGCATCGCGGATAAAGCTGTTCGCCTTAGCTTATCCACTACTTCCTTCAGTGCAGTCGATCTCTCCGGACTCAAACCACGTCTTTTCTATTTTACCAGTGTGAAATTTGGATCAATATTAAGTGCCTAACATGCTATCTTCGGTGATATACTCCACATATCCGAATGTGTCCAAGTGAATACATCCAAATTTTCCTCGGAGGAAATTAACCATTTCCTTCCTTATCTTTAGGACCCAAGTAGGGTCATCCATGTTGATTGGAATATTCACCATCAGCTCTGCCAGTATTGTTCGCCCTTTCCTAACTTCTTTTTAGGATCCATAGCCTTATTAAATTGACTATGCTTCCTGAGCCAGGGTCTGGGCTTTGATTTCTATGCTCGTGAATCCTGAATGCGGACAGTTTTCTCCACATTCTTACCATTCTTACATCGCTTCGCTTCTCTCAGTTACGCAGCGTAGCATTCTTCTCCAGTGCTCTAGTCACCTTTCACCACTCTGACCTTGTTTTCCTAGGGAATTTCATCACTAAACACCAAGGCATTTGTGTTATTCTAAAATCAGGTAGAGCCAGTCGGCCGAAGAAGGCATTATAAGATAAGTATTCGTCCGCGATAATGACATTCTAAATTTGGACTATCCTGTGATCTCCTATTCCCAACTCCATGGGCAAACAAATCATCCGAATAAGCTATTTTGCTTCACATGTAAATCCTTGAATCTTTGTTTTATAGGCAGTAACCACCTTCATGTTGATCTTCGTTTGATTGAATGTTCCTCTAAATAGTGTATTCACCGAACTCCCAGTATTTGCCAAGACCCGATGTGTAGTTGTCGCTCCAATTCCAACTGTTACCACCACATGATCAAAAGATGGTGTTTCAACTCCATCAGCATCTCTATTTCTAAATACAATACCATCAGTTATCATCCTCTTCTGCTTGGACAAGGCTCCTTATTCTACATCAAAGCAGCCCTCCTATGGTATATGCTTCAAAGAGCTCGCTTATCGTTCCATTTTCCTCTAGCCTGCTGGATGAAGTCTCCAGTTATGGTGTCGAGAATCAACTTCCTTTCGTTTCTAATGGGCCCCTCTCCGCTTGGTCCGGGTTGATTCCCTTGGGCATACGGTCCTAAGGGACTCTTACCATGACCACCTTCATTCGACTCTTTAACATACTACTGGAGATTATTTTTCCTTATCAGTTATTCAATGAAATCCCTAAAATGTCAACACTCGTTTATGTTATGTCCATGAGTTTTATGGAAATAAGAACTTTTTGGAGTGCCTTTTCTGCTCGATTGCCTCCTATTTGGATAGGTTTTTATATTATTCCGCTCCTTGAGTAGCTAGGTATATGTTTTCCAACATTTCGTTCAGGGGAGTGTGATCTTTTGGTTCATGTTCCATGATCGTTTCTTATTGTTTGTCTATTGTCAAGACGTTGATACCATTTCTTTTGATTACCAGAGTTTCCAACATTAGTTGCCATCGCCCTACACCTCAATGCTCATATGACCAAACAGTGCATTGCTGGAGCATCCGGACGACGCATGATGGTTGTCAAGGGAAATAAATAAAAACAAAGATAAGGAGTAAAAAGGAGAGAAGAGAATAGAAGAAAAAGAAGGAAACACAACAATCACACAATCACATAACCTATCATATATCTCACAGTGCATCAAATAAAATATAAAAGTAAACATCTCAGATATAAAACAGGTGAGACAGTAATAACCATATAAACCATAGAATCAAAGTACATAGGTTCATACTGTTACACAAAAAAGTAATAGAGTTTATACAACTGAAAAATAAACTCAACTAATCATCTGTCTTTAATAATAGTAAGTTAACACTCTTAAGGCTCCACAGCATCACACAGCGGAATAAACAATAATAAGTTAAAATAAAAATATGAGAAAGTGTCGCCATTTGCTAGTCCATTTGCACAGCTCCAAGTGCTATTTACACCGATATCTAGTCTACTCATTTAAGAGCACCCGAGATAACAAGTCGCGAAGTATAAAATCTCGAGTTAGACAACAGTTTAGTGTGAGCGATAAAGAATCTCAAAATACTATAAAAGTCGGTATAGTATATTGAACAGAGGATATGGAGAATCATACCTGACATGTCTCTACATCCACAGAATCAGCACATAACATCGAATATATGTCACTCTATGATAGTCGTCATGGGTGTATTACACATCAAAGTAGTAAGTGTGCCTAGATTTCGGCATCGGTAATATCTACATCATATGACATCCCTAAGGTGATAGAAACAGTCAAACAAACATGGCATCAACCATCCATCCTCACATTCACTCACTCGATGCGTTGGACATATGACAACTCGCAGGCTCAGGGACTAGGCTCTTTACCACATCAATCCATCCCAATATCATAAGAATAGATGCATCAATCCATCCTGAAGACTAGACACGTCACCATGTCAATCCATTTCAACACTCGAGACTGGATACGTTACTACATCAATGCATCTCAACAGATACGATACCACATCGATCCATCTAGATATCATGAGTATCATTGATCCCTTTGCACCTGTCATCCGTGGCAGAGCTCATCTTGGAACTGTCCTTACAACTTCCATCCGAGGTCGTCGCTGCTAAGAACTACTCTAGACACCATCATAAGTCATAGAGTGTCGTCTTGTGTCCCATAGCCTCCCACCGATAGTCCCATTCATTCGACTCATAGTCAACTACTCTACATCTTAAAGTATAGCTATCTATCATTGAATTCCCATCATGGAACCACCATCGTCGAACCATGGAGTCATCGCATCGAAGCATCACATCTTCACTTCACCGCCAAAACTGCTCATCGAAAGCCATTTCACCAAAGTCAAATGTCGAATGAACTAAGAACCATCACACCTTTCCCTTCGAAGCCACTCCATCATCCATGTCAAAATTGGCCAAATCGGACATCATCAGTAATTGTAGATATCGACTACTTCAGAGTAGTCGATAACAACCACTTTGGTCGTGTACTTAACCAAAAATGGTTAAATACAACCCATAGGAAAACATTCGGCATATATCTCAAAATCTGAAGCACATCTCCAGATTTGTCTTCCATCTTCATATCCATCGGCGTGCATGATATTCTATGCATGAAATCTTATTCTATGGGATATATCTAATACTATATCGCTTTCGAATGGAATTTTCAACCAAAATTTCCAAACTAATATACATGCTACCAAAATGCATTCTAACATCTATAATAGCTTATATACGTCTATTATAACACAATACAATCCATCCATGTAACCAATATGGGATAATGTGGGATTTATATCAATATAGCCTAAATCCATCAATATCGTCAAAATAGTCCCTAAATGGAAAAAATATGATATTTAATGCAAATCTATTTTTAAAATTTTTAATTCCTTTTATAAAATAATATATAGGCTAAGTATTTTAGAAATCGAATTCTAAATTTAGAAAACATTTCAAAAAGTCGTTTTAATATTATACGAACAATCATTGTATAGTAAGAAATGGTATTACTCATCTCAACCAAATCTATCCAAAGCATTTCCAAGTCATAGAGCTTTCCATCATGAGAGCAACACAAGAAATGGCGTCCAAAACGAATCTCGTATGCAAAAGATATGGCATTGGTAAGAATCAGGATTAGTTAAATAATTAATGAACTTAACCTATTCGTGAATTGCCTCATTAGCTTTTAATCCTTTCTTGCCCAATTTATCAAATTATTGTACGTGCATTCCTATACCCAGGCAAGTAAGAACCAAATACCCACTTTCTTTGAACTCCAATTTCTCACTCGTTTCTCGAAGAAATGCAGCGCCATCGATTACAAGGGACTCCATTACACGTGTGCTTCTCCCGGGACCCAAATATGTGAAGTCTGATCGTCTCTAGCTTTGACCGACCTAATGGGTCATGCTCACTCCTCCATATGAATGGATTTTGCAATGGTGAATCGAGGTCGACGAAATTTGGTTGGAAGATGCACTTCATGGAGAGAAATTCAGTGCCACAAATGAATCCACCTATCACCGACCGTAGCTCCGAAAACCCCACCAATAAAAATTCTTCTATGGTCATTGAGAAGATCTCATCAGTATGGATTTAATGAAATTGGTTTTGGATTTTTTTTCATTAAGCGGAATGATGGGAATTAAAATTTGAAGTTCAAAATAGAGGAGGCGTCCATTTTCTTTAGTCTAGGCAATGCAACCTTAAATGAGATGTGGGAGAGAGAGTAGATAAGGGTTTAGTTATTATTATGTTAATACTTTATTTATTTTATTCAATTTGTCAAATAAAACTACCATGCATTTTGAGCCTGTATAACCAAAAGACACATCTGATCGCTATGAAACTCGCATGCCTGTATTACCTCATTTTTATGGTCTCAATGGAATAAATTTCGTCGCTATCTAAGGCCACTCCTCTGGCAGGTAATTTTATGCTCATCGAGGCCACTTCGACCATCGGATCGTCCAGTCTTAAAATATAACAATCCTAATATGTATTTTAATTGACAACGTTGATACGAACTCAATGGAAGTGGTCTTGAGTGCTGATTCGATCGTATGCGAAAAATCGTATTTTTGGGATCGTTTATTAACTAACGGTTCAATATTTAAACTAATTATTTAAATATCCAACCGTTAAAAACACGGGTTGTTGCATTCATCCCTCCTTAAAAGGATTACATCTTGAAATCCTAAGGATGAAGCAATACAACCCAATACCCTCATATAAGCAATGATACAAGAGAATTCGTCACTTATTCAACTCTCAAAATGATCTCGGAAGGCCAGCGGAACAAAGGGAATAGACTTGGAATGAGTTGGAGTCATCATCCTCATCCTTAAGTACAATCACCATGCAATCCAAAATCAATATGGCTAAGCCATACGTCTAAGTCAGCACTTATTTATAAAGAAACATACAATGGAAACAAAAGTGCCAACTCACTAATCGAAAGGCAAGTCAACCAAACATCATATATTACCGACTCTCCCAACTACTGATAATGTTAATATTGTATACATTGACTTTTCTCTTAATTTTGTCCTATGTCACGGAAAATTTTGGTAGTGCCTCCTTTCGCGGCTAGGTCTGGTACAAATCCTAATACAACATAAGCGCGCGCGCGCACACACACACACACACATATATATATATATGTATGTATATGTATAAAACTAAAGCATCTCATTTTCAAGGACAACCAAACATATGTATCCAAATCTACACTACAGATGCTACCAATCTCTTTCTATAGCAAGAGCATTTTATTTAGATGCGAATATAAGCAGATAAGCATCCAAACAGCCGACACTTGCTTCCCTGTACCTTCTTAAATACTCAACAAAGAGGATTAAGCACAATATTAGCATCATAATGTATGTAAGCATACAAGACAATATATATGTTATTCATCTCAAACAGATGCACTACATCAAACCATAACTATCCCGCATTCCTATAAGCATAAGTGATCGTATCAAATACCAATATTCAAACATCAAAAATGCATACAATATGAAATATCAAAAGCCACATCCATGCCTATCCTAGTATGTAGGATACTAAAACATCTATATAGAACATAAATATGAATGGTTTTTATATCATCACTTCATTACTTAGGAAATGGTTTTGTAGCTTTCAACAGAAATGTTTTAAGGACTCTTTTTGTAACATTCCTGAAAATTTCCAAGTTTAATTTGGCAATTGAATGAATTTTTGAAAATAAATTGAGAATTAATTAGAGATTTCTAGAAAAATAAATTATATTGTAAATGGAATTTTTGGGCATATTTCAATTCTCCAATTTTAATAAGATATATATTTATATAAATGAATTATAAATTGAAATTTGATTTAAAATATAAGGATAAGTATTTTATAAACAAATATTGAATTTCAAAATAAAATGTATTAAAAATAAAACAGAAATTAAAAGCTTGAGATTAATAAAAAGTTAATAAAAGGTTGTTTTCTAAATTTTAAATATATTAATATTTGGAGGTTGTGATAAAAGAAAAATTCAGTGTACTCACTTTCAAAATATTATTCTTAAGTCAAATTCTCGTATATAAACAAATGTAACTATTGTTAGTATGAAATCAAAAAATTTAATCCTTTTTTTTTTAAAAAATTTTTACAAAAATAAATAATAAAAGAATGTATGAATGAAAATGTAGAAAATATATGTACATAAATATGTGAGCTAAATTAAAGATTGTAGTGTGAAAAATAATTAGAATAAAATTTTGTTGTGTAAATATAAATATAAATATAAATATAAAGGAAATGTAAACAATTTTGAAATGAAGGCATATGTATATAGGAAATATAATTACATGAAGGATTAAACCAAAATTTACAAAACAAATGAGTAAAGAAGTACATTTAATTTTAAAGTGAATATGATAAAAAAAGGGATGTTTTATAAAGTAAATATGATATAAAGTTTTAAATAAAAATTCTTTGTCTTAAATAAAAAGAAATTGCAAATGATAAATGTACACAAGGGGATGGAGTATAGGAATGAACATACATTGAAATTTCATAATCATTTCTTTTTACAAATGGCATTCCTTACGATTGCTTAAATAAAGTAATAGAATAAAAAAATTGCAAAGACCTTTCATCTCCCCATATTCAAAACCTATAACATCTCACCAAATCTGAAATATACGGTAACAAGAGATTGAGTATCTCATATCTCCACACCCAAGGAAAAATCTGAAAAACTACCATCATCTTCTCTTCTCAGAGCTGAAAACAAAGTTTAAAACTAAAAAAAATCATCAGAAAAAGGAAAAAGGAAAACTTCAACCTGGAAGTAGATTAGAGACAGCATTCAACCTGTAACAAATCAAAATATAGCAAATTGGATTCAAGTTTAAATTCAAGTTCAGGAAACCTGAAAACAAAAGTGAAGTCTCTGTTCAAAAACAAAGGAAAAGAAATCAGGAGCCTGGAATTAAATCTGTAATCCATACAAGATCAAAGCTCTGATAGCAATTGTAGTGACCCTGACTCGACCTTCGAAAATCAGCACCGAATACGACACTCGTATTCAAATGCCGATTTTCAAAGGTCGAGTCAGGGTCGCTACAATTGGTATCAGAGCTTTGATCATGTATTGATTACGGATTTGATTCAAGGCTCCTGATTTCTTTTCCATTGTTTTTGAACAGAGACTTCACTTTTGTTTTCAGGTTTCCTAAACTTGAATTTAAACTTGAATCCAATTTGCTATAATTTGATTTGTTACAGGTTGAATGCTATATCTAATCTACTTCTAGGTTGAAGTTTTCCTTTTTCCTTTTTCTGATGATTTATTTTAGTTTTAAACTTTTTTTTCAGCTCTGAGAAGAGAAGATGATGGTAGTTTTCTAGATTTTTCCTTGGGTGTGGAGATATGAGATACTCAATCTCTTGTTACTGTATATTTCAGATTTGGTGAGATGCTATAGGATTTGAATATGGGGAGATGAAAGGTCTTTGTAATTTTTTTTATTCTATTACTTTATTTAAGCAATCATAAGGAATGCCATTTGTAAAAAGAAATGATTATGAAATTTCAAAGTATGTTCATTCCTATACTCCATCCCCTTGTGTACATTTATCATTTGCAATTTCTTTTTCTTTTTTATAAGACAAAGAATTTTATTCAAAACTTTATATCATATTTACTTTATAAAACATCCTTTTTTATCATATTCACTTTAAAATTAAATGTACTTCTTTATTCATTTGTTTTGTAAATTTTGGTTTAATCCTTCATGTAATTATATTTCATGTATACATATGCCTTCATTTCAAAATTGTTTACATTTCCTTTATATTTATATTTACATAAAAAAAAATTGTTCCAATTATTTTTCGCACTACAATCTTTAATTTAGCTCACATATTTATATACATATATTTTCTACATTTTCATTCATACATTCTTTTATTATTTATTTTTGTAAAATTTTTAAAAGAAAAGAAGGGTTAAAATTTTTGATTTCATACTAACAATAGTTACATTTGTTTATATACAAGAATTTGACTTAAGAATAATATTTTGAAAATGAGTACACTGGATTTTTCTTTTATTACAGCCTCCAAATATTAATATATTTAAAATTTAGAAAACAACCTTTTATTAACTTTTTATTAATCTCAAGCTTTTTTTATTTTTATTTTTAATACATTTTATTTTGAAATTAAATATTTGTTTATAAAATACTTATCCTTATATTTTGAATCAAATTTCAATTTATAATTCATTTATACAAATATATATATCTTATTAAAATTGGAGAATTCAAATATGCCCAAAATTCCATTTACAATATAATTTATTTTTCTAGAAATCTCTAATTAATTCTCAATTTATTTTCAAAAATTAATTCAATTGCCAAATTAAACTTGGAAATTTTAAGGAATGTTACAGATTCCCCCCTTAAAAAATTTCGTCCCCGAAATTTGCTAGGGAGACGAGAAAGATTAGATGATAGATAAGGAAATGATTGATCATATCAGATTGAAATATTTATTCTGCATTCGGTTTACCAAATCAGAATATCAACAATATGAGAACATACTCATACAATTATTTCACAAGATATTCGGGTCCACCGGTCTACGAATATGCAATGGCATTGATTAGTTCGAAGGAATAATTAATCGTTCGTAGAATATATCGGATCCCAGAGAATAGGTAGATAGATGGATTTAATTTTCCATAATTCCCAAACACTAGATATGGATTCCGAATTCAGGTCGGAACACCCCAAAGTATATAGCAACCTATCCCCTTTCGGACTTCGATTTACACAAGAAATTACAATAGAATTTCAAATTTGGTTTTTAACGATATCGCTTTATTGATTCAATTCAAATTTAGCTTTATATTCTATTAACCAATTTAAATCAATTTAAAATTTCAATTTATTTAATTTAAATTTTCAAATTCATTAGAGTTTAGAACGAAAAGCTGATAAGAAACCGGTGAAGATACGAGTAAGAATTTTCTACAACGATTCGTAGGGCCACCATCACACCGAGACTTCTTTCTGGAGCTGCTACGAAGATATCAAAAGAATTTGGAATTGAATCAAAGGAGATTGATAGAGAAAATTGTCTCTACAATTGCAGGGTATTGACCATTTGTACTGGTATTTTCCCGCCCCCTATCTTGTTCACTTCTTGCACTCATACTCACTATCAGTGGATAGTAAGAGAATTTACTGAGGCGTTCGAATGGATATCTTAGGGATTACTCATTCTGGGGTATATTTCAACCTATCTCTACTGAGTTACTTAATGTGTTATACTCCTAAGCTAAAGTTTTAACCTTCAGCTCCGATACCAATTGTATCATCATATTGTATCAAATGTTGTATATGATATGTATTATTCTTTTTCTTCCGCTGTGTTGTACTTAATGTGTTATAAGATCCGTTGAACCAGATTCGACGTTTGGATCCATGGCATTTGAATACGAGTGTCGTATTTAGTGTCGATTTTCGAAGGTTGAGTCAGGGTCGCTACACTTTTTCTTTAAGTAAAGTAAAGTGAAGTAACCCAAATGGTTTCAAAGGAGATAGTTTTAAAAGGTTTCGAAATTGATGCTTTCGACTTTAATGGGTTTCTGATCCTTTTGCTCTACTTGAAGGCAGAATCCAAATGGTTTCAACTGAGGCATTTTTGAATGGTTTCGAAAGGTTTCAACATGTTTAAATTGAACCCAAAGCGCTTTCGAAAGAATTGAGTTTTGACTGTTTCAAAAGGTTTGAATGAGTGGTTTCTAAAGGGGTGGTTCGTCGGGGTTTTGAAAGGCAATGTTTAAAAGGTTTTAAAAAGGGGGATGTTTGATATTTTAAAGATTTCGGAGAAAAGAAATAAAAAGTTTCTTTAATGTTTTTGAAAGGTTATATTTAATGGTTTCAAAAGGGTCTTTCAATGGATTCGAAGGGGTTACCTTCAAGGGTTTCAAAAGGGTTGTTCAAAGGTTTTAAATAAAGATTTCAAATGAAATAAATAGGCAATATAGCCTAAGTATATTAAAAATAAAAAGGGTTTTTAATTGTTTTGGAAGGATAGTTATTCTTAATCAAACCCTACCAAATTTATTTTGAGTAAAGTATATATAACATGGCAAATGGCTTAGAGTAAAGCTAAAGATATATTTTTCCTGTACATATATATGATTTGAAGGACTAAATCATAAAAGGTTTTCATGGAAAATTTAATGGGTAGTTAACCATAAGAAAAAGATATCGGGCAATAGTCCATTTTTGTGGGCAGTCAGCCTAGTTGCACGGACAGACAATCCATTTGTAACATAACGGACCTTGCTATTATGTGTGGGCAGATAGTTCACATATCACCTGTTTTACGGCAGATAGTCCATTTATTAGGTTAAAGGATATTGCTATTTTGATATAATTAGCTTGATTAACCAGCTTGGTGGGAGAAAAGTATTTACAAAATATATGTTTTAAAGAGGATATTAGTAAGTGAAACCCGTTTTGCTAGGTGGTGTAGTCTCACTTACTATCAGTAAAATAGAGATGTTATAGAATTATTCACGCCAGGATTTATGTCTAACTCGAAGTTTTGGTTTCCCTTTAAACTCTCAGGTACTCAAAATTCATTTGCGTAGGCTGAGGGTTGTGGTTTTCAAGTTTAGTCTTTTGGCAAATAAGGCATTCGATGACGAGCATGTGGCTGACAGATAGCTAATTAGGATTTGCTGTTTCATTATGTTTTGATTCGACTGTGTATATAAGTCTGATATAATTATATTGCTTTGATCAACCAAGGGGGCATCGTCATATGTCACTCTTGGCATATTTTTGTAGTGATATATTTAATCATTGCCTGGGAAACATTAAGGGATTACGTAACATGGATATGAATTACTGTTTTGAAAGGTAATCTGCAAAGTGTTGTTTTTTGAAATCTATGATTTTGTTCATGCTCATGTGCTTCTGATATTATGGATACCATTATCATTACCGTATTTTGTCACTAGAAGATAATACTATGGATGACTACAACATCTATAATGCTAAGATTTCGGCTTCCAGATACGGGATGTTACAACATAGTATCAGAGCATGGTTTATGAAAAACTTTAAACTGAAAATGATTTTTAAAACATAATCCTAAGGAATTAGAGTAAGATTAGGGTATGGGCTAATGCTGTAATACGTATTTGTATTTGTTATATAAGTATACGCTATATCTCTCGTCTCCTATCCTTATTAGGTTATTTTTTTGTATCCCATAAGATTTGAATGTAGATATGAAAGGAAGAAGAGGAAGAGTTAACCAAGGAGGGGAGGGCACCGAAGGAAATGCCAGACTTAATGTGAGAGGAGGTCAAGGTCAGGCACAAGTAGAAAATACAGATGCTGGAGTCCCGCAAGTGGACATGGGGGCTATGTATCAGTTTTTTGTGAATATGATGCAAGCTGGAGTTGCAACCGGAATAGTAGGAGGAAATGCTGCATGAGCAGGAGTTTCGAAAATTCCAGTAGTTAATCACTATGCTAAGCTGAGTGGAGCTTACGCAAAGCTTGGAGGAAGGCCATTTGTTGGAACGAAGGATGCCATTGAGGCAGAGAATTGGCTGTTGCACTGCAAAAGGATTTTTACAGATCTAAGGCTCACTAATGAGCAAAAGAGGAGGTTGGCATCTAGAAAGCTTCAGGGAGCAGCTTTGTTCTAGTGGAATAGTATGAATGTGG
This sequence comes from Allium cepa, assembly GCA_030765085.1. Lineage (NCBI taxonomy): Eukaryota > Viridiplantae > Streptophyta > Magnoliopsida > Asparagales > Amaryllidaceae > Allium > Allium cepa. The sequence goes on from CM060944.1 coordinate 596,727,708, forward strand.
TGGTGGATGAGGAAACTATGACCTGGGAAGGTTCTAGGAGATTTTTATGTCAGCATTGACATATTCAGCTCTGATCAGGAAGTTTGCTGAATTAGAGCAGGGGGAGATGTTAGTTCTAGAGTATGCAAGGAAGTTCAAGGAGTTGGCTCGGTATGGGTATGCCTCAATTGATGCAGTCATGAAGGGAAACGAGAAGTTTATTAGGGGGTTGAAGCCTAAGTTGGCCAGGGCTACATTACCACATATTAGGGATTCTTTAGACTTTGTTATGGAGATAGCCTTAAGGCATGAGTAGTTGCTTGATTCTGTAGAGAAGAATAAAGCCAAAGAAGTTCAGGTTGAGAAGAATCAGAAGAGGAAGTTCTTTCCTAAGAAAGGTCCTCAAAAGGGTGGAGCGGCTAAGAAGGGGAAGTCTGAGGTTATCTATTTCAAGTGAGATAAGAAGTGGTGCTATGCTAATGAGTGTTGTGCCAGGAAGGCTAACGAAGTGGCTGGGAGGAAGAATGTTAGGTGATACAATTGTGACCAGATTGGCCATTATAAGATCCAGTTCGAGGAGATCGCAAAGGATGGAAAGGGAAAGATGTATGCATTGGAGCCTGCTGCTTCTAAGCCAACAGCTTAGGAAAAAGAAAAGACAGTCTTAGGAGGTACGCTCTAGATTCATGGTATGACTGTTAGCATTCTATTTGATACCGGTGCATTGCATTCTTTTATATCTAGATGTTTTTTGGATAAGCTTAACTTAGAACCCACTTATTTAGTTACTTCCTTACGGGTTGTGAATCCAATAGGAGGGTATGCAACTCTAGGGATGAGATGTGATCAGTTAAAGTTTGACCTGATAGGTCATACTTTTGTTTGCAATTTGCATGTATTTGACTTCGTGGGATTTAGAATTATTCTTAGGATGGATTGGTTAAGCGAGTACGATGCTAGGATATTTTGCCAGGATAGGAATATATTTCTTAGACATCCAGATTGTAGTGATCGGATGGTTTATACATAGAAGGTTCTTGTGGTAAGATGTATGCTTTGTCGGGTGTAAAGTAATTGGATGATGATCTGAGTCGAGTTTTCGTGGTTAGAGAATTTGCAAATGTTTTTGAGCCTGTAATTGGATTGCAGTCGAAATGAACCGTTGAGTTTTAGATAGATTTGGTTTCAGGAGCAGAACAAGTAAGTAGACAACCAAGGAGGATGACCCCTAAAGAGATGAGAGAGTTGAAGGTGCAGTTGGTGGAATTAGGAGGAAAATGTTTTATCAGGCCAAGTAGTTCGCCTTGGGGAGCAGCTGTAGTGTTTGCTAAGAAGTCAAATGGATCATTAAGGCTTTTATTGACTATCGTAAGTTGAATGAGAGGACGATAAAGAATCGATATCCATGGCCACAGATTGATGGTTTATTCGTCCAGTTGAGTAGAGCCAAGGTATTTTTGCAGTTGGATTTAGCAACAGGTTTCCATTAGCTCTGGGAAGCAGAGTATAGTATACATTTGACGACGTTTAGGACCAGATATGGGTTGTACGAATGGTTAGTCATGTCGTTCGGACTGACTAATGCACCAGCTTTCCTTATGGATTTGATGAACCGGGTTTTTCGAGAACACTTAGATAGGTTCGTATTGGTTTCCATATATGATGTCTTGATTTACTCTAAGGATGAAAGAGAGCATGAGGTCATCTTAGGGTGGTGCTTGAAACGCTAAGGCAGCATCGGCTGAAGGCGAAGTTCTCAAAGTTTCATTTTGGAAGAATGAAGTGAAGTTTCTTGGTTATATAGTCTCAGAGGAAGGGTTATCAGTGGATCCGACTAAAATTGAAGCAGCGAACAGTTGGAAGAGACCCGAGACAGTGACGAAGATAAAGAGTTTCCTTGGGTTGGCTAGTTGTTACCAGAGGTTTATCAAGGATTTTGACGGATAGCGGCACCGATGATCAAGCTGACGAGAAAGGATGTTAGGTTTATGTGGACCGATAAGTGTGAGGAAGCATTCTAGAGTTTGAAACAATTATTGACCCATGTACCGGTGTTAGTTGTTCCGAAAGGGAATCAAGATTTGGTTGTTTACACCGATGTGTGTGGAACAGGATTAGGAGTTGTGCTGATGCAGAGGGGTAATGTGATTGCCTATGCTTCTAAACATCATGAGGTCAGATATCTGACGCATGATTTAGAATTGGTTGTGGTTATTTTTTCTTTGAAGGTGAGGAGACATTACCTTTTGGGAGAAAGGTTTAAGTTTTATACAGATCATAAGTCGTTGAAGTATTTGTTCTCTCAGAAGGTGTTGAACATGAGATAGCAAAGGTGGTTAGCGTTTATTGTTGCTTATGATTTTGCGATTGAGTACACACCAGGCAAAGGCAACAAGGTTGCAGATGCATTAGCAAGAAACATCAGAATGCAGTATTAGCAATGATTGCTGAGTAGAAGGATTTAGAAGCATTAGCTGATTGTAGAGGCAGTGGAGATCTGAGGCTGGGTCTAGTGGAGTTATAGTTGTATTATCTTGTTTGGAAGTTTGACCAGTGATGATTGAAAGGATTGCTTCTAAATAGGAAGAGGATCTAGTATTAGCTGAAAAGATCAGAAAGCTAAGAGATGGAACCGAGAGCGATGACTTGAAAGGTTTCAGTCTTGAACAGAATGGGAGATTGAGAAAGAAAGGAAGATTATGTATTTTAAGTGTAGGAAACATAAGGAAGGAAGTCTTAGTGGAATATCATCGTTTGAAGTTCTCTATTCACCTAGGAGGTACTAAGATGTATCGGGATATGAAGAGGAGTTTCTTTTAGGAAGGTATGAAGCAGGATATTGGGTTGTGTGTGAAGCAATACATGATTTGCCAGTGAGCAAAGGACGAACACTAGAAACCTAGTGGGTTGCTTCAACCATTGGATATTCCAGTATGAAGTGGGATTCTATTTCCACGGATTTCATTGATGCGTTTCCACGATCGAATAGAGGGAATGATAATATATGGGTCATAGTAGAAAGATTGACCAAGAGTGCCAATTTCATTCCAGTTAGGACTACCAGAACGACACCGGTTTTAGCAAGAGTATTCCTGAAGAATGTGGTTAGACTGCATGGAATTCCTTGTAGCATAATTAGCGATAGAGATCCTCTGTTCACTAGCGAATTCTGGGAGAATCTGCAGGACGTTTTGGGAACCAAGCTCAAGATGAGTACCGCTTACCATCTACAGATAGATGGAAAAACAAAAAGAGTTAACAAGATTTTGGAAGATTTGTTAAGAGCTTGTGTTCTAGATTTCAGGGGATTATGGGAAGACCATCTGCATTTAGTTGAGTTTTCATATAATAATAGTTATCAGACTAGTATTGGGATGACATCGTTTGAAGCTTTGTATGGAAGGTCATGCAAATCTCCCGTTTGTTGGCCAAAGACTACGGATAGGTGGGTTCTTGGTCCAGATTTACTCAGAGAAGCGACATAAAAGATTGAGATCATTCAGGATAGAATGAAGGAGGATCAGTGTAGGCAGAAAAGTTATGCAGACAAGAGATGGAAAGACCTAGAGTTCTCAGTTGGAGAACAAGGTTTTCGTTAAAGTGCCACCAATGAAGGGTGTGATTAGGTTTGGAAATTCGAGGAAGCTAGCACCAAGATTTGTTGGACGTTTTCCTATTATTGAGAAGATCGAGAATCTCGCATATAGAGTTGAGTTACCATGCAGTTTGCTAGGAATCCACGATTTTTTTTCATGTTTCTCATCTCAGAAAGCGTGTTAGAGACCTAGAGACTGCTATTGCACCGACTATGCTAGATGATTTAGTGGTAGAGCTGGATTTGACCATAGTAAGGAAACCAGTTCGCATAGTTGCGAGGGATGAGAAGAGACTTAGAACCAAGACGGTCATATTAGTCAAAGTCCAGTGGAGCGACAATGACAGGGAATGCGCTTGGGAGATTGAGAGTAGGATTAGAAATACTTGTCCTGACTTGTTTGATGGTATGTTTTACCTTCTTATTTGTTTTTTTGTATACCCTATCGTAATTTTGAGGACGAAATTCTTTAAGGAGGGGAGTCTGTAACACCCCAAATTTTTGATAACATTATTTTGCATGATTAGTTAGTTGAATTAAATTAAATAATGTGTTGATTAGGGGACTGAGATTTGATTTTAATTAAAATGTAGCCTTGCCATTTAACCATGCACTAAAATAAGAGTTAACTAGAAATAGAGGAGGGGTAAAATAGGGAAGAGGCTATTCCTATATCCTCCAAACATTGGGCATGTAAAATTTTACACATTCATTTTCATTTTCAAAATTTTAAAAGAGGCTAGCCACCATTAACAAGGAAGAGAAGAAGAAAAGCTAGAAAGAAGAAAATTAAAATCAAATCTATTCGCATCTCGATCTCCATAATCTCTAAAGCTAAGGTAAATAATGTTTACATCTCAATATTGATTCTGTTTTAGATTTTACTATGAATTCTGAATATTTTGCAATGATTTGCCATGTTTTTGAATAATGGAATATATATATATATATATATATATATATATATATATATATATATACACACACACTTGTTAATGGATTACGGTTATTCATATTGAAGCTATAATATTTTTAAGATGAAAACCTTTACAAAATTACATCTAAATACCTTGCGAATTTTTATGAAAACCATAAATATTATTTTGGAGATGGGTTTCAATTTTTAGATTTTTCTAAATTTTCATGGAATTAATATGGATTTTCTAGTAAAGGAAATGGTATCGTTGGTTATAAATTAATTATGGGTAAATAATTAATTATTTGGGTCTGGAATTTTTATATGTCAGAAAACATATGTATTTTTACTCTCTTTTTTAGTTGCTTTCGAGTAAATGGCTTTCGACTATGTCAAACGATTAAATGGCTTTCGACCATGTCAAACGACTATGAAATACACCTACTTACTTTCGACTAAATGGCTTTCGACTAAGTAGCTTTCGACCATGTCAAACGATTTAAAGGAAATGATTTTGATTGGGTTGCGTCTCTTTTTTTGTAAATTTCTTTCGACTAAGTCGAAACCTTTTTTGTTGCTGCCTTTTTACCTTTTGACCCAGTTGGTTTTGAAAGGATTGTTTTGTTTTTCCAAAATCTAGCCACTCTCCAATGCTTTCGAAGGGATAGTTTCGATACGATCACTTCATTACTAAGGAAATGGTTTCGAAGTAGTGGCTTTCGACAGAAATGTTTTAGGGACCCCTTTTCTATAAAGTAAAACCCAAATGGTTTCGAAGGAGATAGTTTTAAAAGGTTTCAAAACCGATGCTTTCGACTTTAATGGGTTTTTGATTCTTTTGCTCTACTTGAAGGCAGATTCCAAATGATTTCGACCGAGACGTTTTTGAGTGATTTCAAAAGGTTTCTATATGTTTTAAATTGAACCTAAAGTGCTTTCAAAAGGATTGATTTTTTACTGTTTCGAAGGGTTTGAATGAATGGTTTCGAAAGGGATGCTTCCCTAGGGTTTCGAAAGGATTGAAAGGAGGGGTTTTCCTATATTTTTTGAAAGGCAATGTTTAAAATGTTTTAAAAAGGGGGATGTTTGATATTTTGAAGCTTTCGGCGAAAAGAAAGGAAAGGTTCTTTTCAATGTTTTTGAAAGGCTATATTTCAATGGTTTCGAAGGGGTCTTTCGGGTTACCTTCAAGGGTTTGGAAAGGGCTGTTTAAAGGTTTTGAAAAAAGGGTTCGAATGAAATAATAGGCAATGTAGTCTAAGTATTTTCAAGTTAAAAAGTGTTTTGACTTGTTTTGGAAGAATAATTAATCCTAATTAATTCCCATTAACATTATTTAGAGTAATGTATGTATATATATATATATATATATATATATATATATATATATAAATGGCAAAATGGCTTAGAATAAAGCTAAAGATATATTTTCCTTGTACATATATATGATTTAAAGGGCTAAATCATTTTGAAAAGATTTTCAAGGAAAATTTAATGGGTACTAACCCTAAGAAATAAATTTAGGACAGTTAGTCCATTTTGCAGGATGTCAACCTAGATTTTGGACAGTTAGTCCAATTTGTGGATAGTCAGCCCAGTTGTATGGATAGATAATTCATTTGTAGGATAACGGACCTTGCTATATGTGTCGGCAAATAGTTCACATATTACTTGTTTTACGGATTGACAGTCCATTTATTAGCATAAAGGATATTGCTATTTTGATATAATTAGTTTGATTAACCAGTTTGGTTGCAAGAAAGGATTTGCAAAATATATGTTTTAAAGAGGATATTAGTGAGGGGAAACCCATTTCGATAAGCTGCGTAGTCTCACTTAATATCAGTAAAACATAGATGTAACAAAATTATTCACACCAGGCTTTATGTCTGACTCGAACTTTTTGTTTCCACTTAAACTCTCGAGTACTCAAAATAGATTTGAGTAGGCTGAGGGTTGAGATTTTTAGTTTTGAGTCTTTTGGCGAATTAGGCATCCGATGACGAGCAGGTGGCTGATGGATAACTAATTAGGATTTTCTGTTTCATTATGTTTTGATTCCACTATGTATATAAGTCTTATATGACTATATTGCTTTGATCAACCAAGGGGGCATCATCACATGTCGCTCTTTGCGTATTATTGTAATGATATATTTAATCATTGCATGGGAAACATTGGGATTATGTAACATGGATATGAATTATTGTTTTGAAATGTAATCAGCAAAGTATTGTTTTTTGAAATCTGTGATTTTGCTTATATTAATGTGCTTTTGATATTGTGGATACCATTATCATTACCGTATTTTTTTTCACCAGAAGTTAATACTATGGACGACTGCAGCATCTATAGCGCTTAGCTTTTGGCCACCATATATGAGATGTTATAATTATGATCAGCATACACTTTCTAGATACTCTCAGTGGATGAAAACCCATCGCAAAGTCTAACTAAGAGAACACCTTCGCGCTATAAAGCTGATCGAATAAGCCGTCGATAAATTGGAATAAATACTCATTCGTCATCTCATGCATATCACGGTAATCAATAGACAACCCCGCAGAGCCATCCGCCCTAGTGGCGAATAATATAGGTGCATCCTACTCAAATATGCTTATGTGGATGAACACTAGCATCAATAGGTAATTTGCTTGCACCTTTAATCTCCTCTGCTCCATGGACATCATGTTCTTTAAAGGCATAACTACCGATCAAGTATGTATAACTAGAAATACGAAACTCAATCTCTATATGGTTGAAATCCAGTCACCGCATCGAATGTGCCCAGTAGCTATAGGCATAGGTGGCAACTCATCGTGTGAGATATTGAGCGAATATAGAAAGCTAACAATCCCCTCATCATCAGATGGGAAGCTAATCACTATCGTTTGCTCATTGTCGATCACTATCATCATCAATAGCCTCTTGCAATCCACTACTATTCCATACCCCTCCAACTAGTAAATTCTTAAACTCTAATAATGAACCCAACTAAACCTAATTTAATCAACATCAAACAAACAAACATTCAGGACTCGATAAGACAAAGTTTTCAGTAAACCGAGTATAGACTAAGTATAGACAACCCATATGATAACATTCCATATTTTGAGGCCTGAAAATAAGCGCTATAGATGTTGCAGTAATCTATGGTATTAATTTTCAGTGACAAAATGTTGTATGTTACACGTGTATAATCCAGCTAAGTCCCCAACAAGGTTCATTATAATCTAAAGGTCGGTCAACAATTTAAAGGATGGTTAACTATTTCAGATCTCAATTCCAATCTATCTATCAAACCATTAGATATGAAGGAATGTGAAATTTTGACATCAAATAAAACATGTATGGAATCGCCATAAATGGAAGGCATACTCTCAAATGGTAACACCCATTCCCTTCTCTTTCGTCGATGGAGTGCTCGATGAAATAGAATCAACAATCAATGCATATGCTTTCATTGTTTTTCCAACTCAGCTTATTATAAACAATCCTTCACTCTAGGTCCAGGCTCTCACATCATAAAGCCTTTTCGATCAACTTCTCGAAGCTCTCATCAAATGACCAGTCAATCGCTTTCGTAGATGATCAATCAACCCAATGATAAACTTCCATCCTTATTGTATGGAGTTTAAGGAAAGATAGACCGCACTTCAATATCACATCGAATTCGGTCACATACTCCAACATAGACATATCACTTTACATCAAAGCGACGAACTCTTTAAACAACACTGACTTGAAAGTCAAGATAAATTCCTCTTCAATGCGAACTTTCAACTAATCCTAAGTGAAGTGATTCTCGAGAATTAAAGCTATATGGGTACATTAAAGCTATATGGGTACTACACCGGTTCATTGTTCGTCCTTGGAGTCATCTAGAGGTTAACTTCTACCTTGTTACATTGTCTAACTCTAAGTCATCGATGATCCTTTCATAAACATTCATCTTGTTTTGCACCTTAATAGTCGACATCATTCCAAAGAATAGTCTACCTCCTTGACTCATATAATCTTTACACAACTTGGCAAAGTCGACTCTAGTGTTTGCACTTGAGCACTGTAATCATTTGGAGTGACTTAGGCATTTCAGATAATGTTCGCACCATCTTTACTAACATATTCTATAAATCAAGGCTAGTGGTCCTTGATTCTGCCAACTCTCAACTCTAGAGACGGAGTCAATAGCAGCATTTCTCATATGCTGGATCACTCCTATTCCATAATAAGAATGGTTAGTCCCTCATAGAGAAAAACTGCATCAATAATGCTCGTGTGTTCAGTACATCTTATATACTATATAGTTTTGAAAACCAAAATACATAATAAATACATACTCTCTTGTATATAGGTGTGCTCTCAATCTAGTCTAAGCTAAAAACTAATACCCTATCTCTACCGAATCATGGTATTAACTCGAGTTAATCATGTAACCTAAGCTCTAATACCAAGTGTGACAACCGCCCTGCACCACCGATGCTCATATGACTAAGCAATGCACTGCTGGAGTATTCGGACGATGTAGGAAGGTTGTCAAGGGAAATAAATAGAAATAAAGATAAGGAGTAGAAAAGGAGAGAAGAGAGTAAAAGAAAAAAGAAGGAAATAAAACAGTCACACAATCACATATCCTATCGTATATCTCACAACGCATCAAATAAAAATATAATACTGAACATCTCAGATATGATGCAGGCACAATAGTAATAACTATATAAACCATAGAATCAGGGTACATAGGTTCATACAGTTATATAAAGTAGTATTAGAGTTTATACAACTGATAAATAAACTCAACTAATCAATTGTCTCTAATAATAGTAAGTTAACATCGTCAAGGCTCCACAACATCACACAACGGAATAAACAATAATAACTCAAAATTTAAATATGAGAAAGTGTCACCATTTGCTAGTCTATCTGCACATCTCCCAGTGCTATTTACACTTGCTTTCTAGTCTATTCATTTAAGAGCACCCGAGATAATAAGAAAAAAAGCATAGTACCTCGAGTCAGACAACAGTCTGGTGCGAGCGATAAAGAATCTCAAAACACTATAAAAATGGGTATAGTATATGGAACAGAGGACATGGAGAATCATACGTAACCCGTCCCTGCATCCACAAAGTCAACACATAACATTGAATATATGCTACTCTATGATTACATCAAAGTACTAGGGTATATAGATCTCGGCATCGTTAATATCTACATCATGTAATGTCCCTTAGGTGATAGAAACAGTCAAACAAACATGGCATCTGTCATCCATCCTCATATGCACTTACTCGGTGTATTGGACGTATGACAACTCACAAGCTTGGGGAATAAGCATTTCACCGCACCAGTTCATCCTAGAGACCAGATGCATCAATGCATCAATCGATCCTTGAGACTAGATGCGTCAATACATCAATCCATCCCAAAGACTAGATACATTACCATGTTAACACTTCTTAACACTCGAGACAGGATATGCTACCGCATTGATCCATCTTAACATTCGAGACTAGATACATTACAGCATCAATCCATCTCGATATCACGAGTATCATTGATCCCTTTGCACCGTCATCCATAGTAGAGCTCATCTCGGAACTGTCCTTACAACTCTCGCCTGAAGTTTTCATGGCTGGGAACTACTCTAGACAACCATCATAGGTCATAAAGTGTCATCTTGCGTCCTATAGCCTCCCTCCGATAGTCCCCTTAATACGACTCATAGTCAACTACTCTGCATCTCAAAGTACATCTATCCATCAACGAAGTCGTTACTTCCCATCATGGAACCATGATCGTTGAACCATGTAGTCATCATCTCCAAGCATCACATCTTCGCTTTACAGCTAAAATCGCTCGCCGGAGAGCCATATCACCAAAATCGAATGTCGAACGAACGAAGAACCATCACATCTTGCTCCTCGAAGCCACTCCATTATCCATGTCAAGATTGGCCAAATCAGCCATCATCGACAGTGGTAGATATCGACCACTCCAAAGTAGTCGATAACAACCACTTTGGTCATGTACTTAACCAAAAATGGTTAAATACAACCCAAAGGAAAACATTTGGCATCTATCTCAAAATCTGAAGCATATCTCTGAATCCGCCTTCCATTTTCATATCCATTTACGTGCAATATATTCTATGCATGAAATCCTATCCTATGGGATATTTTAAATAGTATATCACCTTCGAACGACATTTTCAACCACAATAACCAAACTAACATACATGCTACCAAAAAGCGTTCGAACATCTATAATAGCCTACATGCGTCTATAATAACAAAATACAATCCTTCCATGCAACTAATATGAGATAATGTAGGATTTATATCAAAATAGCCTAAATCTGTAAATACCGTAAAAATAATCCATAAATGGGAAAATGTGATATTTTGATTCGAAACTATTTTAAAACACTTTTAATTATTTTTATAAAATAATACATAGGCTAAGTATTTTACAAATCACATTCTAAATTTCGAAAACATTTCAAAATGTCATTTTAATACTACATGAACAATCATAGTATAGTGAGAGACAATATCACTCACCTCAACCAAATTTGTCCAAACCATTGCCAAGTCATAGAGCTCTCCACTACAAGCACAATGCAACAAACGACGGTCGAAATGGACTTCGTATGCAAAAGATATGACATTTATAAGAATCGGGATTAGTTAAATAATAAATAATTAATTTAACTTATTCACTAATTTCCTCACTAGCCTTTAATCGTTTCTTTCCCAAATTATCAAATTCCTTGTAACAGCCCGTAATTTGATGTTAGTTATTTAATTAGTTAGTTACTGGACTTTGAAAATGGAATTTGTGCAAACAATGGAATCGGGTTTCTGATTATAGAAGCCCGATTCATATTTAGTGGTATTAAGTGGCTAATGGGTTTAGAAGTATTGGGTGGTTAATATGGCTTCATTAGCATTTCATAGTTGGGAAGGGCTAAGTATGTAATCGTTTGTGCAATGCAAGGTTAGACTAGAACTGCCAACCTTAATGGACACAACAATTAAACGGAATCGATATAAATTTATGTTATGGACGGTTTATATTTTTCCAGTCACCAGAACGTTGTTCTGACTACCCTGCTCATTACAACCCATAAGATAGGTTATGAGGAACAGGTCAATAGAGCTAGAGGTGCTTTGTTGTTGGAGAGTCTTCATTCTCTCACGCTCGATGCTGATGTGGCAGTCTATTATTCAAGGAATACCATTAATTCCAAGGTAGTAGCCGTAATCAGTATTCTTATCCTATTATTGTTTCTGCTACGAGTTTAGATTTCTATCAATCTTTCATAATGCTCATGCTTATTTGCAGGTAACAATCTAACGATATGTGCTCTGATGGCCTGGGTTTTGATATTTTTTGAAATTTGGGCCCGTTAAGGTGTGGGTGGTTACATTTGGTATTAGAGCACTAGGTTTGTAGATCACAGGTATTATAATAAATTAAGAGAACGTATTATTACTTTCCTATCTAGTAATATTATATTTTTATGCTAAGTTCTAAGAGTTCGGACTATAGAAGTAGTCGTACTTCCACTTTGAAGGAATTGGCAAAGCAACTATGAGTTGGAAATATCTTAGAGCTAAGATTTTCACGCCGACTTTGATGTACCGCATGGAATGCTGGCAATGCATAAAGTGCTATTAAAGAAGAGCATGAGTATGACATATGACTGAACCCCAAAGACTGGAGGTGTTCAACTTAACGATTAAGATTCTAGCTACCTTGTGATTTTGGATTTTAAGCTCCGGTCGGAGACACACAATTATTCCAAATGGGCTAGAAACAAAGTCTGTATGTCGTAGTTGTCCGAAAGCAAGTCTTTGCTATGATGCATTCATTGATCACCTCTTTGATGGCAAACTAGATTTTTATTTGAATAATTAATGTCAATTCCTTAGTCTAAAACCTACAGGAGAATTTTTTTTATAAAAAAGTATCTTTTGGAAATGCCTTTGATTTTTTTAAAAAGGGGATTTTAAAGGATTTCTTTTCCTAAAGATTTAATTTAGAAATTTTATTTTGGGAAAGTCTTGAAATTTTAATTTTCAAAGAAAAATGTATAACACTAAGTTGGTCGTGTTATGAAAGATTAATTCTTTAAATCCTTAAATATTTATATGTGCATATCAGTAAAGGCTCGATATTCATTTTTTGAAAGAAAATAGTTTTCCAATTTAGGAAATTTGTGTTTTAAAAATTTTTTTGGAAACCCTGAAATATATATATATATATATATATATATATATATATATATATGAGGTTGACTTTTAAGGGAAGAGTTGGTATGAAATGGTTTCTTTTATTTAAAAATAAGTACAAAGGAGCATATACCTAGCATATTGATTTTTTGGTTTATAAACTTGAGGGTCTTGATATTTTCTCTCTTTAAGGTATGGACAAAATAAGAATGATATTCAATTTTATTGGAATATGTAGTTTGAAGTGTTGTTAAACCCGCCAGCTATGGAAGAAATATTTCTATGCAAAGTAGGCAGAGAATAGTAGTTGGAATATTTTTATGTTTTTGGAAGCATTGTTGGTCGTAACAATTTTGCTGAGGCTATTGCAATCTCGTCATGGAAGGGTCTACAGGGTAAGGTGGATACCGTAATGTGAAAGGTAGAATTTTTTAGGTAGGTTAAGCTGAAGATGATGTGCGGAACTGTCATTAGAATTAATTAATTTAATCGGCCCTATTGGATCCAAGTTCAGGCCGCGTCCGAATCTAGTCTAGAGGTCGACCATAGCAGTCGACCTAATGGCCCTATTAAAGATCTTTTCGTCATGGTAGGACTTGCACCAATCCTCCACTTTGAGACTTATGAGCGGGAACAGTACCTACACTGTGTCCATCTTTTCGATGCACAGATGGCGCAAAATTTTGATGATGGCAACAACTACATTAAGTCCAAAGTGAAGGTAACTCGGATTGAGATGTCAGATGATGATCTCACTAAGGTCTTATAGATATCTGCAGTAGGTACAGATTTGGATAAGATAGAAATATCCAGAGATTGTACAGCGAACCTTCCAAGGAATGTCAGTTACTGGACGATGACAATTTGCGAGTGATGGCCCATCTTGTCATGATTCAGCACAACATCATTCTTAAGACGGGAAGCCTTAATCAGATCTATACCTCGACGCAGAAAGCCTCCTATGCTATAATATGCATCGTAGCTATCAATTGGGCTCATGTCTTGTTGCTCCATATGGTCGATCAGGGAGTGGACACCTTGAGGACTCACTATCTATATTGCCACTTGCTTACTCCAGTGTTTAGGCGTTACGGGTAAATTTGAGCGAAGAGCCAATAGTGAGGAAGGTCCCTCCCTCCATCGACCGGACCACCATTAAGAGGGTGAATATTCATTTTACACTTGTCGCACCACTGGTATCGCTACCAGAGCCGCGTCACCAATAGCAGAGGATAGCATAGGGCATCGAGGGATTATGAGTCCTGACCTTATTGTTATCTGTCAAGTTTAGACAGAGCTCTGAGAGATTGGGGCGAAGCAGCAGCTCCAAGGGCATGGGATTGGGTGCATAGCCGCCATGATACGAAAATTCTATGGTCGTGGCAATGGCTCGAGCTCCAACTGTGGAGTGAGACTTTCTCGTAGCTCTTAGGTGGTGTTTTATTTAGGATTGTTGTATCTTTTTCCCAACATTTATTCTTTTCTTTTTAGGTTGTTGGGTTGTAAAACTATTAGTTGTCTCTTATAAAAAGCACACACAATATTATGAGTTTCTATTCATTTTCTGCATTATTATTTCTGGATATGCGAACCATTCCTGTATATGTATGCATAGCAGAATAATAATATAAATATGGAAATTTCATCAAGACACTTAACTAACAGTAAATGCAATGTAAGACTGGAAGTTTAGAATAGCTGGAAATTTTAGCAAAGGACATGACAAAATTATTTTGATATCGCGGGTCATTGGTCATGTTCCTCAAAAGCTGAAATTTTTGAATAATAGACGTGTTGACATTTTTTTACATAAAATGTCAAATTTTTTGGGTAAAGGTCAGTTACAGAATTTTAAATTTTGGTTTATGCGCTTAATGCATAACCGACTTCCGACTACGCTGAAAGTGTGGCATTATTTATCAAATTTTTTGAGAAAGTAAATGTTCTGAGAATTTTCCCTTGATTTGGAAAGTTCCCTTTTTAAAAAAAGTTGTGTTGTTATTTTTGACTCTTAAATCTTTTTTAGAGTTTTTTTTCAAGATCTTATTTCAAGCGAAAATGCGCATCTAAATATTTTGGGATTTTATTTTCTAAATGACATAAAAAATTAAAAAGTGGGAAATATTTTTTATGAAAACTTTGATTTTGATGTCCACATGTTAGGCATAGGGAAGGCAAATATTGCGAACTTAATGGTGCATTATGGCTGATGATGTGGTGAATACAAGCGATAATAAGGGAAAAGCTATTTTAGCTTTGGAATTTCTACTTCCATACCTTGTCGACGACGCTCGCAAGTCTATTTTAAACTTAATTCCGTTTTAGAGCTTGAAAAAAACCTACTTATGCATTTTGTGCATAGAAAATTTGGAGTAAATCTGAAGCAGCGAAGAAATTTCCACTGTACTATGAAAGTAGGAAATTATAGTGTGATAAGAATGTTAAATTCTCTACCTAAATTCCTTTTTTAGCATAGGAGTAAAATTAAGGAAGTAATTTTTTGATGCGTTGAATTATTGGATGATAGGAAGTGGATGCAGAATTGGTTACTTCATACTTCTATTTGTATGAGTATAGGGGTATGGGGTTTTTGGTGGAAAAGATTTTTCAAAAAGTTGCATACATGTAGAACTGTCAGTATATATGTAGGTTGTTTGCATCATCTTTTCAAAAATATTTTCAAAAGAAATACATTCATATAGGAGGATCCGATTTAGAATTATTCTGCATACATATTTTCTATGTGGTGATACAGTTACACATTATGCACATTTGGTTGCAAAATTGGTTGGACACACATTGGTTGTGTAGTTTAGGATAATCAGGAGCCAAAACCTTGACTTAGTCATTGGTGAAATTTTGAGGACAAAATTCTTTTTAAGGGGGTAGAATGTAGCATCTCATAATTTGGCGTTAGTTAATTAGAATCCGAAAATGGAATTTGTGCAAACAATGGGATTTGACCATGAAACATGCACCTTTGTGTTCATGACGAAATTCTTTGCAGCTTTTATGTTGGAGTTTTGCGATTGGAGTCCAAACGAAGAAGTTACGAATAAAAACTAATTCGAAATGAAAATAATTAAACAAGAAGAAATTAACGTTTTTATTAATTACCCAGGCCACAGGAAATCTATTACGTGGGATGGTCGACCCCCAAACTGTCGACCGGTGACCTAAGGATGGTCAACCGGTGATGACCTGGCGGCTTTACTAACCCTAAGGCGCAACTGCTCATATTTAATATATTTCAATTGAACGGTTCTAGTTGATTCTAACACCTTTAAATTTAGGCTCAACCCTTCATTTTCTTCTCATATTTTTATGGAGGCAGTAACGAAGTTCTGCTATTTCTTCTTCTCCACTTTCTTTCTAAATTATAAAGATAAGATATTTGTATCTATATTCATACAAATAGAAGAAGAGTATAAATCTAATAAAAATGAGAAGAGAATCAACTATATGCATATTTGAGGTTATTTATATATTATATATTCGTATCTATTTTCTCCCCAATCCCAAATCTCTTCTCAAATCTTTAATTCTAATGTATGTATATATTCTTTTATACATATCTCTTTGATTGAAAAGGATTTGAGATGAATCAAAGCTTCTACTTCAGATCTGAAGATGTGAATCGCTTTTAAAAGGTGGGTAGGAATTTTTATAGATTGCTATAATACGAAAATTGTCCCGTTCGTGTTTATTTGATTTTTATTCCTTATTAGATAATTATATATGAGTTATAGGAAACGAATTGAATACGATCAGAATATAATAAATATCGCATACATATTCTTGTTTATGAATTATCCAGCATTGTATACGACCTGATCTGGAAATTAGTCTTAAAAGTATGAATTTAGAATATTGATTCAAATGAAATTTATTCCACATCCGAAATAGGTTATATAATAATGTTATAAATTTGGATTATTACACTAATCTTGTTAGAATATAAACTTTTCTATATTTGGAATTGCTGGAAATTAGATCTGTTTAATATTTATAAATTAGTTTGATTTATTTTCCTTTTAGAAAGATACAACGTTTGATCTAATAAGAAATATATGCAAATAGAAAGAGAAAGAAATGTGTAAATTATGAACTCATTATAGTTTACACTGTCCATTTCAGCAATAAAAAGAAATGATTATTCTTTGTAATTTCAAAGTAAAGATATGAGACCAACAATTTAACATGGAATAGTATATTCTAGTAAAGATAAACTAAAACATATTTGATAAAAGTAAATATTTGTATGTAATTACTGCACTTATAATAATTAAATAAAAAGCTAACAATACGCTTGCACGTAATATTCACATTTAGGATAATTAACTAATGGTAAAAGAATTTAAAAGGTTATGACTTCAATAAATAGTAATAAACATGGGAGTGGCAATAATTTTATAGAGTAAATGGATTAGTGGGACAGATAAAAATAGAATAGATATAAAAGATTACTAATTTGAAATTAATAATCATACATAAATGTCTTAGGAAATGCCTGTTGGGATTTTATGGATAAATTGACATTTAAGAGCATTAATAGGGACTTAAGGTAAATCTTACTGTCTTAAATAAAAAGGAAATTAATAAGCTAAGTCTAATGTCTACCTAAGATAATATAAATAAAGACTTGGGATGGTTAATTGGACTTAGTGGGTTAGTAATGTGAGGTTAGCAGAGTCACCCGACAGAAGATTGCCCTCCACTTTGAGGCTACCAGCAGCCGGGTGTACTTATTACTGATGTAAGACATCACTAATCCAATGACCCATGACGACATGAGAGATTGGGCTTGCTTTCTTAATTGGAAAGTATTATATGGTCCAAATTTGAAATTAGGAGCGGTGATGGATATCTTCATAGGGGTTCACTTCTGGTTTGAGGTCTTAAGTGGTTGAAAGTTCCGCCTCTCTCCTAAATGGAAGTATTAAGTAACCTAATGAGATTCCAAATAAATAAATAAATAAGGATGTCTCTAAAAATGGTTTACTTTAGTGTTGAGGTCTTAAGTGGCTGAAGAGTCCGCCTCCCTATTGAAAGAAGTAACCTAATGAGATGTCATATTTATAATTAAGAGTGAGAGGGATATCTTAGGAAGGGTTCGCTTCAGGTTTCATGTCTTAAGTTAATAAAAAGTCCTCATCTTTCCTATAGAAGAAGTATTAAGTAATTCAATGAGAGTTCCAAGCAATGACAGCTACATTGTAACATTGAGGAGCATGCTTTTGGAAGTAGGTCTTAAATAATGGGGTACGCCTATTTTCCACTGGAAAGTATTAAATGGTTTGGGTATAGTCCCTTACATTGCTAAAGCCGTAACAGTAATAGTACTATTTAGGAGCACACCTTGGGGATAGGTCTTAAATGATGGCGCTTGCCTTAGTTAAGGTCTTATATGACCGGAGTTTGCCTATTTTTCTAATAAAAGGTATTAAGTGGCTTGGGTACTGTATATTACATAACTATGATTTTATCGGCGATAGATGCAGTAGTTGTTGGACATTAAATGTCAGAAGCCTTAAATAGTGGTTAGAGGTCTTGTATCTAGGACCCACTGACCGTTGACAACATTGTTAGCAAACCACCTTAGGAATAGGTCTTAAATGATGGGTTCTACCTCAATTAAGGTCGTAAATGACAGAGTCTACCTATTTCTATTTTAAAAGTTTTATAGAAGTCCACTTCATATTCAAAAGTATTAAGTGTTTAATGAGTTTGAAAGTATTGGGTGGTTGATATAGCTTCATTAGCATTTCATACCTTGGAAAGGGGTAAGTATGTAATCATTGGTGAAACGTGTGGTTAGATTAGAATTGCTAACCTTAATAGACATAACAATTAAATGAAAACCTATCAGTATAAGTTAATGTTTTGGACAATTTATATTTTTCCAATCACCAGAATGTTGTTCTAACCCCCCTCCTTATTACAACCCACATGATACATTTAGAGGAATGAGTCACTGAAGCTGGATGTGCTTTGTTGTTGGAGAGTCTTCTTTCTCTCATGCTTGATGCTGATGTGATAATCTGCTATCCAAGAAATAGCAATAATTCTAAGTTAGTAGCAATACAGTATTCTTATCATATTATTGCTTCCGCTGTGAGTTTAGGTTTCCATCAATCAGCGATAATGCTTATGCTTATTTTCAAATACCAAATCCGACGATTTGTGCTTTGATGGACTTGAGTTTCGATATCATTACGCATGTTCTTTGCCCTGGACCCATATATGTGAAGTCCGATCGTCTCTAGCTTTGGCCGACCTGATGGGTCGTGCCCCTCCTCCATACGAACTGATTTTGCAATGGTGAGTAGGAGTCAACGAGATTTAGCTGGAAGATTCTCTTCGTGGAGAGAAATTCAACGCCATAAACGAATACGCCTATCATCGACCATAGCTCCGACAAGCACTAACCCTAATCACGGCTAAGAGAAGCTTGGCCTTGCCAAACCCAACCAATCAAAATTCCACCACGGTCTTTGTGAAGATCTCATCGATACGGATTTAATGAAATAGGTTTGGGATTTTTTTCGTTAAGCGGATTAATTCTCATTAATTTTTGATGTGGCAACCATTTTCTTTAGTTTGGGCAACACAACCGTGAATGGGATACGAGAGAGAGAGAGAGAGTAGACAAGGGTTTGGTCATTATTATAGTAATATTTTATTTCTTTTATTCAATTTCTCAAATAAAACCACCATGCATTTTTATCTCGTACGATCAAATGACGAGTTCGATCGCCACGAAACTCGCATGCATATATCACCTCATTTTTACGGTTTCGATGGTATAAATTCCTTCGCTATCTGAGACTATGCATCGGGATGGTAATTTTACGCTTTTCGAGGTCGTTTCAACCATTGGATCATCCGATTTCCAAATATAATGATCCATATACTTAACTTATTTTGCAGCGTCGATACAAGCTTAACGGAAGTGGTCTCAAGTCCTGTATCAATCGTATGCGAAAAATCACATTTTTAGGACCGTTTATTAGTTAACGATTCAATATTTAAATTAATTATTTAAATATTCAACCGTTAAAAATACGGGTCCTTACATTACTGTTGCTGTCTCCAGAACGTTTTGTTGCCATGTTGCTCTGGATAGCCTCCTCTGATTATCCATCATCAGCATTGCCTGAAGCTAGACTTGCTTCTTCTAAGCGCAAAAATTATTAGCTTTTTGATGAACTCCTCTATGGTTGTATGTTGCTTCATCTTCATCCATCTATAGAAATTCATGTCTGGGTGGATAGCCGGACCAAAGCCATGAATACTAGATCCTCCTTCGGATTACTTACTTCTGTAACAGCAATATTGAACCTATTCAAGAACCTCTGCAGCGACACTTTGGGTCCTTGAGATAAGCTCGACAAGGACAACGCATCCTTAGGCCAGGAACAAGAAATCATAATTGCTCTAAGAAATTTCTAGTTAACTCATCAAAGGTTGATATAGATCTTGGTGCGAGTTTAATGAACCACGTTGAAGCAACTCCTTCCAACATAATAGAGAAAACCCTACATCGACCAGCGTCAGTCATCCAGGCACCATCAATATGTCATTCATACTTGAGTAAATATTGCTTAGGATTGATAGTCCCATTGTACAATGGCACAGTCGGCATCGTAAACTTCTTAGGTTACTCTTCTCTTAAAATGTTCTTTGTGAAGGGAGTCATGCTTGATGTGAAGCCTCAATCCTCATTTTTTATACCCTTGTTTTCTCTGACCAACCACGTAACCATGTCCAGTATGTGTTCATTGCTAGTATGTGTTCATTGCTGGCACGGTATTTCGAAGAATGACTATCAGGAGCTGCACCGAGTATTTGGCTCTGCAAACGATCTCGGTTCACGCACTGACGTCTAGGCTCTTCAATCTTCATGAGAACCACTCCTACGGCTTTCCCTTGACGCTCGGTTGGCTCTGCTTCAGCAATTTGAAGTCCAACTCCACTAGCTTCAACGTCCAGCTTGTAATCATCACCATCAAGCTGTAGGTCCTCCTCAAAATAAGATAAGTTAAAGGCTTCAACTTCCAGTCCCTTCAAACCTCCAGAATTCCTTTTGGTATCGAGTAGAATTATTTTGGTAATTGGTGGTTTCCATTTAGGAGGGGCATACTAACTTCCTCCGGCAACTCCTTCTGCTGCTCCAGCATCCACTTCCTTCTGATTTCTCTTTTCATTTCGCCTGTTTTGACCAGAAACAGATGAGTTCTCTTCTTCAAGCTGTGAGGGGATGCGTAACGATCCTACCACTATACCTATATTATTAAAGAACATTACACGTAATGTCATCTAATAATACGGAGAATACGGCTGTTTAAGGCGACCTAATGTGACTATATCTTTGGACTAACACTGACACGTCTTTATTACCTTTATAAGGATCTAAACTAAAAAAATTGACGTGTACACTATCAATACATATAATAGACACAGATTTAAAATATTTAGAACAATATATAATATAAATAAATCAAAATCAGAGTCATAGATCACAGCGGAATAATATACATCGTATACACACACACACACACACACACGAGTGTTACGTCACGCGCTTCACGCGTGGTGATGACATGTGATTCACGTGAATTGTTCTTCTACATATAATTAACATATTTAAGAGTAAATGATCTACAAAAATATTTACTCATGTTTATTCGTTGAAATCATGTGTAGTTAATTTAAATTTTTATTTCTAAGCTGCAATATTTAATTTTTTGTAAGTTTGAATTTATTTATATTGTTAATTAATAAACAATGAATCTGTAAATGATATTTGTTTGTTAAAATGATATTCATTTGTTAGATCCTATCTTCAAACGCAGAGGGATGGTTTGAATTTGTAAAAAAATTTAACTGTTTTAACGTAGTTTGAATAATTTAGTTTAGCCTAGAAATAATAGGCTAAAAATAATAGGAATAACATCTACATTTGATTAGGATTTTACTGTTTCCTTTTAGGTACTTATATGTGGAATAATAGATAATAATTAAATTCTATATAAGTAAAGGGTATTTTAAAAAGTTCACGGTCGGACCAAAAGATTGTGCTTCTATTCCAATTATTAATAAAGATATAATAAAAAATGTAAGTCTATTAAATATCAATATTGGGCCTACATGAATATATAGATTACATTCAAATTACTGTATCAGGAACAAAATGACTATTAAATAATATACATGACACATCATATTGAATGTCAACATATACAATAATGAAGTAAACTGAAATAGTCATAATAGTCTACTCCATAGCTAACACAAATATCCAAAAGCCAGCGAGTCCTTGTACCTGTAGAGTCTCAATCTGACCCGAGTACTATAAAAAAAACGAGTCAGACTATATCTAATAGAAAGATGAGATACATATATCATAACATATGACTTAATAATAAATAAGCCATAATAAAAATAAGCCAGAACAAAAACCATTATAAGACATATCAATTAAAATCACCGTTTCATAAATCCATTTATGACTTGATCATAAAACAAATTATCTCAAAATATACCTAAAACCAATTAACCATAATAAAGCACATCAAATCAAATCACCATTTCATAAATCTATATCAAGTCTCAATTTGACTATCATAAAAAATATGTTGGTAACAATTCAAAATTCTCCAGAGCCAAAAGTATTAAATATCCATTTAAAAATCTCTAAAGAAACAATCATCACTAATGAATAATCATAATCTCAGACCTAGAAAGATTATGATAACCTCTTGCAGTTTGACTAGGTTGTTTACACCTCTCCGTAGTTCGACAGGTCGGTAACACCTCACTCCAAGTTTGGCCAGGTCGCCAACACCCCACTTGCAGTTTAATCAAATAACAAGGTCGCTATCACCTCTCAAGTAGTTCAGGCGCTGACACCTTACTCGTTGTTTGGTCTGCTCGCTAGCATCTCACTCACAGTTTGGTCGGGTCGCTAACGCCTCTCTCTTGCATTCGATCAAGACAAGGTTGCTAACACTTCTTTAATTGATGAATACAATGAGTTATCATCACTCGGGGATCTATCAGCCTGAAATCCGAACACTCTAAGATAATACAACTCTAATAGTAAATTACTTTTACTTTAGTAATCAATAGAATCTAATTAACTGTCTCATACCAAAAAGTGAAATTCTAGAATTTACTAAAAGCTAGTAAATTCCACTTAAACTATATTTAACAAATTATAATAATAAGAGAAAGAATTGTACGAAGTGTCCTATACCAATCCGAAAATTCAATCATTTATTAAAATTCTTTGCTTCATAAAAAAATTATGAAATCTAATAGAATTAAACTCAAGTTTGTTCGCTTAAAATTTAGAAGGTTTTTAATTTAAAAATAGAACTTTACAAAAATGAGAAATCAAACCAATGTTTTTCATAAATAATAACTTACTTCATTTTTAAAATCTATACACACATACATATTTACTTTTCATAAAATTTTATCAACTTTAAAACCTTATAATTATCTTTAGAAACGAATAATTTATTTTAAAATATAATTATGAAATTTCCAAAAGCTTAAACTCTTTCTAAAATCATTTAAATGGCTTTTTAAACTAAAATTGCTTGAAATTGAATTTATTACTTTCATAACCACTTTTCTAAAATAATACCATATCTTATCTCTTGCCTCTAAACATTTCTAGAATTATATACCTATAAATGGTAAATTTAAAAAGGTTTTATAAATAAATATCACTCTTCTTTAAAAGTTTTAAACATAAATTTGGTGACAAGAAATAAGTTAATATTATAATATAATTTAACTATATTTTATCAAGTAAATTCAAATAAGGATCAAAATAGATAAAATCTTGCCTTGAAAATATTTTAAAAACATTTAAATAGTTCAAAAAATAAACTCATTAAAATTCAACTTCTAGAGCTATCATCGCTTCATAAAATATCATTCCATAGTATTATTTAGCGATCCAAGTTGCTTTCCAACAGCTCCGATCACTCAAACAATGCACAACCATCATATGATCTAACCACAAAAATTAGTGCATTTTGATGGTTTTCAACATACATGTTATTTCATAATCAATCAATTCAAACGCTAAACTAATTGAAACTATCGCATGCAATCGTGTTTCAATCATATCATCCAATCACTACCACATATAAACACAATTCATAACAAAAGCATGACACACAAAAAGGGATATAGCTAATCTAGATATAGACGTGTGAGTTAAATAAAATAACTCACCTCATACATTTGCACCCAATATTTAACTTGTCGCCGTCGTGCATGAATCTGCACTACTAATGTAGCTGCTCTGAACTATCTTCATGCTCAGGCTTTAGCTTCCACCTCTACCCTTCCAGCCACCGTCGACATCATCGTCGACCCCTACTCCTCCGCCTTTTTCTTGAATCCGCATGCCACCATATCTGATGCCACGCACACGCCCTCTTGTTCTCCTACATCATCTTCGCGTCTTCGCGTGTTCATCCTTCGACATAGGATTGCCTTCAAGAATGCGCCACTCTTTCCCCGGCTCGTCTCTGTCACCATCGATTTCTTATCGCAAGCGTGGCATTATTATTTTTTCTTTTTTAAACCCGATTTTGGATTTAGAAAATTAAGGCATGAGAAGAAAGTTGGGTGAGAAAATGATGGGTACGGGACATCGACGTGAAAGAGAAGATTTAGTTTTATTTAAGAGCCTTGGTTAGAGTTTGGACTTGAATTGTTTTAGGCCAATTTTACTTAAAAGCAAACTAATTTCTCTTCTTTTTATTTGTAATAGAACCCTCCTTTAAGTTTTAACCAATTCTATTATTTATTTATTTATTTATTTGATAATCTATTTCAATTTAGTTTAGATTGATTTACACTTTTTTCCACCAAATATAATTCGGTAATTACACAATTTCATTTAATCCAATATTATTTCTCTCTATTTAATCATTAAATAAATTAACACAAATAAACCTTACATTCAATTATTTATTGCATTGATGTAAAATAAATTTATTTTTCTCCAATCATTTCAATCATACGCAATTATTTATACTTTGAAATATTTTATCCATATTTAAACATTTTATTTGAATTTTAATATATTATCTGAAAAGGATTTTTATTAACTAATTCAGTCTTATAATAACAAAATCCTTTATTAATGGGCTTCATTTGAATAATAATTTAATTTTGAAAAAATAATAAATGTCAAAAACGAATTCAAGCACTTATATTTTAATTAAATTAGTTTAATACTACTGCTTCGAAAACATGGTTATTACATACCTACTTTCTTATGAAAATTGCATCCTTGCAATTCCTCAAAAGGAGACCTCATACACAACACAACCCATTAACTCTCTTTCGAAATTTACAATCAAATTGAAATTCGCTTAATTCTCTAATTGCTTATACTAAAGCTAATAAAAAGAAAATTTGTATGTTTTAATTTTAAGTTGTCTCATATAATGACTTTTAATCCTTTACATATGAAAAATTATCGAAAATTCTCTAAGTGTTAGAATTTTGAAAAATTTCATCAGCGGCCTCTCTTTTATATGAAGAGACATTTGCAATTTCACAAATATATTATAAACAATATGCATCGACCACACGGTCGAAAATATAATATATATCAACATTTCTAAAGCTTCTATATTTTAACTGTATGCGTAACTTTAGTTAGCATTTTTTTAAGCGAGTTCGCTTAACTTATATAAAATCGTGTGCTAAAATTTATTCAAATAAGCTTCATATACCTATACTCAACTCAATTATAACATTAGTCGCATATATAATAGAAAATATGATAAATATGCAACTATGCAATGTAAAGACGCAACATTTGTTTAGCATTGCCATAACATAAAAGGGAAACATTGAAAAATGCACAAATACATATTCTCTTTTGTAAACTAATGAACTTCAAAAAAAAAACTGATGGTAGTCCAAGTCTTAAACTGTGAGACATCACATGGACTTCATACAAAATTTCCTTGAAGTACATAATATCTTTCAAATATAGACTAACTAACAAGTTCAGCTCACAAACCATGCGGAGTTGTACATAAGGCGCTGAGATCTTAATTACTTAATTCCAAGTAAGGTTAAATGCATGTTAGACATTTACACAGCAGTCAAGAACGAAAAGTGGAACCAACTACAGTTATTTGGTCACTTTTACTTGGACAGAACTATCAAATTTAATATTTTACTCGATTATAAACAATTATTTCAAATTAGAAATATAATTCAATTTCTAATTATTCAATAATGTACCTACTATGGTTTCAGATTCATTTGCTTGTATTTCACAAAACAAGCTGAAACCCCTACTTAATTTGTTTAGAAAACTTGTATACCATTCATCAACATGTTCAGGTTATTATTTCAGTATACCCATCTAAACAGTTACAAAACAGCAACCAAATCAACTTCAAACAACACAAGATTTGATTCAGGCACACATTAGAATGCACATAAGAGATGTGCACATACACATACTCAAAATAGTAACAGGCATACAAACTTTAGATGCACATACGAATTAGCTTCAACGTGCACAGCTAGGTCAACATTGTTCAGCATGCACAATTCAGAAACCAGACAGGAAACAAAAGGGACCGGCATACTTCATGTATAGGGACATGTAAGCAAATACATCGGTGCAAAATTTTCAAGTTGACATATACACATACTAAACCAGGTTACACACACAACTCCATAGCAAATGAATTCAGCAACACAGCAAGGTGACTACACATCAAAACTTAAAGAAGCACTGAGTACACAAAGTGGTATGTTTTAGATTAGCAAGGAATACAATAGTGTATAGCTAGCTTATGGACAGGGTATCAAAATGAAGAAACACACACTGGAAAATTGTTGCTTGCTTACCATCATTCACTTTGTTAATGAATGTATCAGATTTAGAAAATAACACTTACTCAATGAGCTATGTGTTGGTTGGACTGGAAAAATCAGAGAAGGAATAATGAGTTAAAATGGTTATTAAATTGTATTAAAACTAAGGTAAGTATGGAATCTAGATACACTAGTATGACCAAGGTTTTGAAACTCAAATTTCGGTCATGTTTTATCTTGGGGCTTTTATAGATTCAATCATGTATCCAAGGAGATCTCAAACAAGACGATTGATCTTAGGCGTTTATCTCAGATTAACTTCTTAAAGCATCTGTTACATCTAAAATTCCTTATTATTTGAATATATTGCTAGAGTTCTACTTGTGTAGTCCAATAGATGTAAACTATTTAAAATGTTATATCATTATCTTCACTATATATAAGCCTAGTTCAATATCCATTAACTATCCTACGAGTTCTAAATATTGAATAACATTTACTTTTATTTTTCCATAAAATTATATACATCATTTATCAATCAATCATCCAAATTAACCATATATCACAGGAGGCAATCATCCATTCATCCAACTTGAATTTATTTTATTATATCATAAACACAGAAATATTCAAACCATACATGTGAATAATAATAATATATTATTATTATTATTTAGGCAAAGCTAGTGAAGTTGGTTGGGCCTCTTCCAGATATTATATGTTTCTTTTAGAGAATAAATAACTTATATTTAATAAATTTTCAATATAAATACATTTATATATACTTATATTTTTAATTTGGTACATAACATATCTTTATGCTCAAAATATTTTTCGCTACAAATTCTTTTCACAAAATCTTACTTATCTTTGCTTTATTAAAGTACTTTTAAATCTCATGTTATCCTACAAAGCCATATTTGAGAAAAATACTTTTTATCCATCTAATCAAAGTATGCAGCTTTTAATAACTTATTATATTCATGAATGATTTTTGATTTTATTTCAGACTTCACTTAAATTGGAAATTCATATAAATAAAAATCCTAACATTCATTACAACCACAATATAATATTCACAATCATTTAAGAGTACCACACCTAATTTATTTAACATGCATCTTTTATAAATGAATATATAAGATTTCACAAATGTCAAATTTATTTAAAATATAAATCCTACTCTTAATTTCAATTAATTTATTTTATTCATCAAAACACCTCAAGGCATCCCATTCAGGAATATAACTTATACACTTCTATACAATATTATTTTACCTTCAAAACACTTTTCCAAACTATGTTTTATCTTTTCAGGTGATACTCAACCTCATATCAAGTCACTTTCATTTTATTTTTCAAAATTTTATATGATGCTTTCCTACAAATAAACCACATATAGTTTATAGTACTTCTTAAAATTTTACCTATCACCAAGACACTTCTTTCAAAATCATCACCTATGTATGTGTGCGTGTACATGCATACACATTTTTCATTATATTTATAATTATTTCATAATTATTTATAATATTTTAAATATTATAACTCACAGTACTATGTTCGACTGTCTCGTCCTAATGTTTAGGAACTCCTGTTGATGACGTTGACCGGGCATACCGAGCAGAATCCATAAAACACTCAATGGGCAATTTAACACACAATTATTTTCTACAAGATATACATATATATTTTAATACCTTATACCTATTCAAAATATTTGCTTGCCTATAATAAACATAATCATAATTTCACCCATATGTATATCTTTTATCAAAAAGATTTTAATTTAAATAGATGCTTGTTTTTATTAAAATATATTTTGATTAATCTTAATGCTATCATAACAATAATAATTTACCAATAACATTTACATAGCACACACATTCATTAATATATACCAAATTTTTAATCTATCTTAACATTTAATTAATCGCATATATCAATTAACATTTCATTTTATATAAATTTAATATTTCAATATTTCTTGCGGTAATTACACTACCGAATACACCGCAAGTTCTTATTGTTATTATTGAACAGGTTTCAACTCTCAATAGTGATCCCTACTCAGTATTAATTTTTCACAATCACTTATAATTTTAAAACGACCAAGTATCCATCAACCAATCAATTTTTATTATATCATGTTT
This sequence comes from Allium cepa, assembly GCA_030765085.1. Lineage (NCBI taxonomy): Eukaryota > Viridiplantae > Streptophyta > Magnoliopsida > Asparagales > Amaryllidaceae > Allium > Allium cepa. The sequence goes on from CM060944.1 coordinate 596,756,463, forward strand.
TATTTATTAAGTATATTTTCCAATTCCAAATTTAATTAGATATACATAATTTATCATTCTGTATTTTATAACTATTAAACATTTTCATTATTCCCCAGCAGTTCTATGTTGAAAAACTATTGGCTTTTATTCATAATCCAGTTTGTCTAGATTTAAATGAGTTTACAAATTCTTTGAGTAATAATGACTTATTCAATTTCATATTTTAAACCAAGCATAAACAAAAAAATTGATGCAAACAACGTACATCTCAATCAAACAAACAAACAATCGCCTTTAGTGGAAAGCTATCTTTTTGCTTCCGCTGCGCACTCTGATCATTAACAGATTAGGATACAACACTATTCAATTCTAAGCCATCGAAAGTCTTATTTATGCTATCCATTATATTTCACTCTTTACAGAAGTGAGTTCCAAATTTAGAATCATTTTTATAATAATAATTTGTATAGTAATTCAAATTCTTTACAAATATGTCTCGTAGATTATTCCCAATAATCATTTATATATATATATATATATATATATATCTTAAATAGGAAATAAATTCTAGATTCTACCCTGCATACCTAAGGGATGAGACTTTAAGTCTGTCTAGGTTCAGATCTCGATTCTATATCAATTATAATTTATAATCTTTTGAACAAAGCTCTGATATCAAGCTATAACGACTGTACCATTATACCCATATTAAAGGACATTACAAGTAATGTCGTCTAATAACACGGAGAATACGGCTGTTTATGGGCGACCTTATATGACTAGATCTTTGTACTAATACCGACACATCTTTAGTACCTTTTTGAGGATTTGAACTGAAAATTTTGACATGTACAATATCAACAAAAAGTAATAGATACACAAGTTTAAAATATTCAGAATAGTATATAATATAAATAAATCAGAATCAGAGTTGCAAATCACAAAAAATTAATATAAATCATATATATATAATAAAATGCGAGTCTACAAAATATCAATCTAGGACCACATGAATATATACATTACATCCAAAATAATATATCAGGTATAAATGATAATTAAATAATATACAAGACATATCATCCTAAATGTCAACATATATAATGACAAAGTAAATTGAAATAGTCAAAATAGTTTACTCCATAGCTAGCACAAAAATATAAAAGTCAGCGAGTCCTTATACCTGTAGAATCTTGGCTTGACTCGAGTATTATAAAAATAAACAGTTCAGATTATATCTAACAAAAAGGTGAGATACTGATATCATAACTTATGACTTAACAATAAATAAACCATAATAAAAATACGCCAGAAGAAAAGATCATAAAGAAGCATATCAATTGAAATTCACCATTTCATAAATCCATTTATGACTTAATCATAAAATAAGTCATTTCAAACTATGCCTAAAACCAATTAAGCATAATAAGGCATATCAAGCCAAAACACTATTTCATAAATCCATATCAAGTCTCAATTTGACTATCATAAAAAATATGGTGGTAATAATTCAAAAAAATTCAGAGCCAAAAGTACTAAGTATCCATCTAAAAATCTCTGAAGAAACAATCATCACTAATAAATAATCATAATCTCAGACCCAAAAAGATTATGATAATCTCTTGCAATTTGACCAGTTTGCTAACACCTCTCTCGCAGTTTAATTAGGTCGCTAACAACTCACTCGTAGTTTGGCCAGGTCGCTAACACCTCACTCGCAGTTTTGTCAAATGACAAGGTCGCTAACACCGCTTAAGTAGTTTAGGCCAGGTAGTTAACACCTCACTCGTAGATTGATCAGGTCGCTAACACCTCGGTTGCAGCTCGGTCAGGTCCCTAACACTCTCTCTTATAGTTTCGTTCAAGACAAGATCACTAACACTTCTTAAATTGATGGATAAAATGAGTCATCGGCACTCAAGGATCCATTGGTCTGAAATCCGAACACCCTAAGATAATACAACTCTAGGTGTAAATTACTTCACTTTAGTAATCACTAGAATCTAACTAACCGTCTCATATTAGGAAGTGTAATTCTAGTATTTACTAAAGACTTGTAAATTCCACTCAAATTCTTTTTGATAAATTATAATAATAAGTGAAAGAATTGTATGAAATATCCTATACCAATCCGACAATTCAATCGTTTATTAAAAAAATTTGCTTCATAAAAAATCATGAAATCCAATAGAATTAAACTCATGCTTGTTCGCTTAAAGTTTAAAAGATAAGAGTTAAAAGATTTTTAATTTATTAAAATCTATGTAGATGCATACATTTATTTTCATAAAGTTTTATCAACTTTAAAACCTTACAACTATTTTTAGAAACGAATAATTTATTTTAAAAATATAAGTAGGAAATTTCCAAAGGCTTTTAAACTATTTCTAAAATCATTAAACAACTCCTATAACTAAAATCACTTGAAATTGAATTTATTACTTTCATAACCACTTTTCTAAAATAAAACCATATCTTATCTCTTCCCTCTGAACATTTTCAAAATTATATACTTATAAATGGTAAATTTAAAAATGTTTTATAAATAAATATCACTCGCCTTCAAAAGCTTTAAAAAGAAATTTTGTAATAAGAAATAAGTGAATAGTATAATATAATTTAATTATATTTTATTAACTAAATTCCAATAAGAATCAAAATAGATAAAAATCTTGTCTTGAAAATATTTTAAAAGCATATAAATAATCCAAACGATAAACTCATCAAAGTTCAACTTCTAGAGTCATCGTCGCTCTATAAAATATCATTCCATAATATGGAATTATTTAGCAATCCGAGTTGCTTTCCAATAACTCCGATCACTCAAACAATGCACAACCGTCATATAATCTAACTACAAAAATCAATGCATTTTGATGGTTTTCAACATACATGCTACTTCATAATCAATCAATTCAAACACCAAACTAATTGAAACTATAGCATGCAACTGTGTTTCAATCATATCATCCAATCACTACTACATATTAACACAATTCATAACTAAACAAAGGTATACAGAAAATGATATAACTAATTTAGATATAGGTATGTGAGTTAAATAAATTAACTCACCTTAATCGTACGTTTGCATGCATTATTGAACTTGTCGTCGCTGTCGTGCCTGAGTCCACACCACTAAGTAACTGCTCCAACCTATCGTTCACGTTTCAGGCTTCAGCTTGCCCTTCCAACCACCGTCGACATCACCGACCCCAACATCTCTGCCTTTCTGTTGAACCCGCGCCCACTGGATCTGATGCCACGCACACGCTATCCTGCTCGCCTAAATCGTGTTCGCATGGTCAACCTTCGACCTGGGCTCGCCTTCAAGAACGCGCCGCACTCCTCCTAGCTCGCCTTCATCGCCATCGACTTCCTGTCGCAGGCGCGACTTCATGTTTTTTCTTTTTGTTAAACGCGATTTTGGAGGTAGAAATTAAGGCACGGAAAGAAAGTCGGGTTTAGAAAATGATAGGTAGAGACCGTCAGCATGAAAAAGAAGAGTTGGTTTTATTTAAGAGCCTAGGTTAGAGTTTAGAGCATCTCCAACAGTTTGGATTCCGCACTCTAAAATATTGGAGCCCTCATTTCTACAACAGAATGGGGACAGGCGCCTGTTGAACAGGCGCCTGGGCATCAGGCGTCTGTCCAACAGGCGCCCGTGTTTATGAAACACCGGGCGCCTGTTGAACAAGCGCTTGATGCCCAGACGCCTGTTCAATTGGTGCCTGGTTAAAGCGCCTATACAAGGCGCTTTTTCCCCCACTCCCCTCATTTTTCCCTCCTCCATCCTCTTTTCAGATAACTTTTTTAATTAAACTTTGCGTCCAAATGTCTTCCCGTCCGGTCAAAACTGGTAGACGCACCGTTCGATATACGACCGATGCCAATATCGGACATGTTCATGTCCCTCCTGATGCTATCGTGACTACAGACGATCTTCGATCTTTGCATGACTTGCCCCCTACTTTTTCGCATCGACTTACTGCAGCTATAGCGACGCCACAGGTATACGTTTATTTCTTTATTGCTTGATGAACAACCATGTAAATATATATATATATAATAATTCTTTGTTTATTTTAACATTAAATAATCATATATTTAGGTTCGTCACGTAGTGATGCGAGATAGTTGGTATAGGTGTATGTCTGAGTATCAGTTACCAGAGCCGAATTTGGATAGGCTACATGCGTCACCTTTTGGTGAATTTCTTGCTTTACCTAGATTTGCACATGTAGATCGTTGTCTGGTAGAGGCCCTCACCGAAAGATGGTTGTCTACCACTCACACATTTCATTTCCCTGATTTTGAGCTAGGACTGACTCCTTTAGATTTTTATATGCTCACTAGCATAGAGGTTGGTCGACCAGACCGTCTCCCTGTTCTATTTGATAGTTCATTTGAGGAGTTCGAGTGATATTCAGCTTATTTACGACTTTGGCCGATGAGGAGGTTAGAGGAAGAGCTGTTACTCTTCCTTGTTTGCAGCGGTATATAGTAGAGTACATGGTCGTTGAGGATACGCACACTCCGGTTATTCGTGCCTTCATATTATACCTTTTTGGGTCTACATTTTTTAGTAACAATAATGGTACTATTAGGTTTGGTTTTTTGGCTGGATTAGTAGATGTGGATGGACTACATATATACGATTACGGTACTGCTATTATTGGTTATTTGTACGTAGCATTAGATACTTATGCACTTCAGCAGTCTAGACAGATGTATGGATTTTGGTACATTCTTCCATTTTGGTACTATGAGTATACTGCCAATATGCACCCCCGACTTATTATAGAGGCGAATGCCACACCTTATATTTACTTTCCTAGATTGCGTCGTTGGGGTCCTCTTATGCATTTTCCTCGTGTTGCACAAGGGGTGCACAATGAGCTGATGAAGGCTAGACAGTAGATGGACATGAGGCAGCGTGGTAACATTATCGTTCGTCCATGGGACCGGTACTTACAGTTCCTAGAGCCCGGTCCTGATCATCCACTCACTTTTCAATTTTCTATGTCGCGACGCAGGATTTGCTTTCAGGTTCCTACATGTCCATTCATATGGTATTTACGGGAGCGGTGTTGGCTACAGTTGTATGGTATAGTTCACATTTCATCAAATCCGCTACCATAGGATGATATGTATGGTGATATTAGGATTGGACCAGCTTATATTCTTGCGATGAGGGGTGCGGGATGGGTGGATGGTGGGCCATTTACAGTTCTTGGAGACTTTGATTCATATTGGGCTCGAGTAGCCCCACGTGCTTACGCGTTGCTTGATTATATTCGGGGTTTGAACTTCAACCATATTGGTCCGCGTACCACTTTCGGTAGAGTTCCGCTACCGCCTGCCACCTTGAGCCTACATCATCTCAGTACACGCAGCCTCCTACTTTCAACCCCCCTCCATGTTCGTTTAGAGCATATGATATACATGGTCAGGTGGTGGAGTACCCCTTGCAGTATCCTACAGATGACAATATTACAGGTGTACCATCCGCCGGATTGTATCAGCCTCATCAGGTTTGTATGAATTTTAACTGTTCTTTAAATAACTTGTCATTATATTCTCCACCTATGTATAATTCTTTTTTGCACATATCAGTATTCTCGGTACATGGATTATGATAGATGGATGATTGTTGCATTCGAGCGTATGACGATCGATTATACACAGATGATGTATCAGAGTTACCAGACTGCGGTCCAACAGCAGCAGACTCAGTATGATGCGTGGGTATAGGAATTACAGACCCAGATTCAGCAGCTTTAGGAGCAGCTGCATGCCGGACCTCAGCCTCATGACTTTGATGACGTCAACGATGACAGTGACGACGATAGTGGAGACGATGAGGAGATTAATAGCGGTTCCGATTACATAGACTGATGTGCTGCATTTAGATGTTTTAGACAGTGTTATTATTTTTCACACCTTACATTAGTTGGTTGCATATTATGATGGTGATGATGCTATTGTTATATGTGATTGTCTATATGTTATGACATTGTGTCGATTACATTTTATGTTGAGTATTGCATTGTGTTAATGTTAATTTATGCTTGTGTTTGTTTATTATTAAGCGTATATGAAGTCAAAATGTTGAAGTAACAAACACAGTTGTGTGTGTTTGTCAAAATTTTATTGGATTTTTGACACGTGGACGTTAACCTTATGCTTCATTTTTTTTGACGCGGATCACGACCTCTTTATTTAAGATAAAGTGTTATATTCTAATGTCACAACATTTGAAAGTTCGGTTAAATCAATCAATGTGTAACATAATATTTTCGGCTACAGAATTGAAACTGTTAGTAAATTTTTATATACAAACGGATCAAATGTGCGATGATGAAGAGATAATGGCAACTCAGTTTTGGGACACTTTTACTGAACTTTACAATAGCAATGTTGATGGTAGAAGTAGACGTACGCAGGTGGAGTTGAGGACTTGTTATGGGAACTTATGCAACGCCTGTACGCGGTACAACATGGTTATCAATGAGGTTATATTTGAAAATTTGTTTAAACCAACCCGTTCTACATTTGAAGGACGTTACTTTCTTAAATATCACAGCATATTCATTGGACATGAGGCTTATATCATACGTCAAAATTGGCTAGAACGATTTGGTTATCCATAATTTTAGTGTATTATTGTCTCCGTGTATACATATTTATTATTGTCTTGTTTATGAGTAATTTTAACTTTCTATTGCATTGTCAAATCAAAACACAATGCTAATATTTAAACATAATTAATGTTTAACATTCACACGCTTCAATATATATGTAAGAGCTTTTCTTCTCAAACACATAATTGAGTTCACCGCTCCTTTAATCTTCTCATCCTCATATCAATGCCTTCCTGGTCATCATCTATTGACTCTGATGCCGGGTACGTTCCAACAGAAAGCGAACAGACCGATGAAGATTGGAATATCAATTACCAAGACCAACATTACGAGGACGTTGCTCGTGAATTCCCAAATCTTGACCAACCCACACTTCAAGAAGATGTTCAACCAGTACACGAACAGTTGGTTCATCAACAATCACAGGAGGTTGAACAAGCACCACATTTGCAACCTTCGATTGAACAAGAGGCTGACTCTTACACAGTATTTTGCCATTGTGGTTATAAGGTTGAAGTTGTGGTTAGAGCTGATGGCGAAGATATTGGTCGTCGAATCCAGTTGTGTCCTTTCTGGCCTGAAGGGTGCAATTATGAAAAATGGGTTGATGAACGGCTATGCCCAAGGGCCATAACATATGCCAACGAGCTGGAACGAGAAATAAGACGTCTCCGAAATATCGTGCACAACTTACAATGAGTTTGGAGCATTTCTGTCAAGCTATCGTTGACATTTACGGTGATCAATATTTACGCAGAACGAACGAGGCAGATATAGTTATGTTATTAAATATGCATGGTAGTAGAGGCTGGCCTGGAATGTTAGGCAGTATAGACTGCATGCATTGGGAGTGGAAAAATTGTCCAAAGGCGTACGCTGAAGCTTATCAGGGTAAGTCTCGTAGGCCTTCTATTATTCTTGAAGCCGTAGCGTCGTATGACTTATGGATATGACATACATTTTTTGAATGCCGGGTTCAAACAATGATCTTAACGTAGTCGAACGATCTACGTTGTTCAATGATTTAGCAAACGGTAGATCAACTCCTTGTACCTTTACTTTAGGAGGCAACACGTACGATCATGGATATTATCTTGGCGATGGTATATATCCTAAATGGAGTACCATTATCAAGACAATTCCTAACCTACAAAACAATAAACAATCAAAGTTTGCAGCGATGCAAGAAGGCCAGAGGAAGGACGTTGAAAGAGCATTTGGGGTTCTTCAATCTAGATTTGTCATAGTCAGTAATCCATGCAGACTTTGGTCACCAGTTAAAATGACCAAAATAATATACGCTTGTATTATTTTATATAATATGATTATAGAGGATGAAAGAGACATAGAAGAATATTACTTTTACGATGGTGCTCCAACACCATCGTCTATTTGGCCCAACGATATGATTGGCAGCACACTAGAACTCGAGTTTCATGTAGAAAGCCAAATATCCTACCGTAGTGTTCAATTGCATTGAAGACTGCAAAATGATCTCATAGATCATCTTTGGAGGTTTTCTGAATATCAGTGAAACTACATTTCTATTTTTACTTTTCCTACTGTAGTTTATGTTGTTGTTACTTATTATTGTTATTGTAATCTGTTTATCTTTAATTAACACATGTTGTTATAATCTTTTTTCAATGTAATGCAATTTCAATGAAAATACTTATATTAATAATTGCTTGCATTCAGAACACAATACAAATAACGATAATTAAAAGATACAAAGGTTGTAGAAACGGTAATTCATTTAATGACCCTCTTCAAGTCTACGCCTCATAATTTCTCTCCTTCTTTGCTCCGTATACTCCAGTTGTTCTGCAGACATGTGTGATGTATCCATGAACATAATTGCATCTTCATCTCATTGCCCGTTTCCAGCAAGAAGTTGATCCATTCTTGATAAATTTTCTTGGTGTTGAATTGCTCGAGTCTCCATTGCCCGGTTAAATCTATCTTCAGATTCAAGTATGAGTTTTTTAATGTCAACTTGATCCGCTCCAGTTGTCTGCTTCTTTTTGGCCGCTTTTGCTCCCAGTGGCCTAACAAAATGATCTTCGGGTGGGGTTGGGTCTTCTTCTGATCCTAAACCGTAGCTTTCTTACGATTCCGTAGGACGAGCTTTCTCCAACTCTAGGCGTTTTACCCCGACCACTATTTGATTGAACTTGTTGAACGGTTTTCTAAAGCGATGATTTCCATTTAACGTGCTCGACCAACATGTCATAAACATGCATGAACTGATAAAAATATGGTGCTTGTTTACTATCAGATTTATAGATTTGTTCGAATAACTTGTTTGCGGCCATTCTCTGTTAAAAAAATAATTAGTATAATTAGAGAAATGTGATAAAAATTAGAACAATGATATTATATTAAAGCTTACCAAATGTATTTCATTTCCAAATCCACTAGGATTCGTTTGCTTTAGCTTGAATATTTGAGAATCGAACGTTTGCGTTTGACGATTTATTTTTCCATAATGACCTTTGACTGAAGACAGCGTTCTTTTCCGATCGATGTTCTTCCGATTGTAGCAAGTAGTAACTTTGCCCTAAAAAGATTCACCACTTTGATCGGTCCCTCGAATAGGATCGACCGAGATGGCACAGTAAATGTAGCAAAGATCGTAGTCTTCCGCCGCGCTCCAACTTGCATTAGTTACTTCTCCCCCAATCAGAATCGTAACGTCTTGTAAGTCGTAGCCTTCAAAACTGGACCTTGCAGCATCGACGTCGAAACCGGAGTACATTTTCAGTTGAGATTAGTGGCAGAAAAAACTGTAATGGAGGAAACAAATTGCTTTGTGAATGGAAGATGAGTGGGGAGTTGTATTTGAACAGAGAAAAATGGCCGTTGAAAAATGACCCTTGTGGGAAATAGGTGGGTGCTTATTTAACAGGCGCCAGATGCCAAGCGCCTGTTAAACAGGCGCCTGGCCGAATCTGCAATTCTCGAGCCGAAGCCCCCCTTTCTGCACTTTCGAGATTTCTCAACCTTTGTTGGGAGCTCTTCTGGGTTCAGATTCAAGAATTCTGCACCTGTTGGAGATGCTCTTAAGCTTGAATTGTTTTAGCCCATTTTACTTGAAGTAAAGTGCTTTCTCTTCCTTTTATTTGCAATAGAACCCAAATTCTATTACTTATTTATTTAATAATCAATTTAATTTAGAACAATTTACACTTCTTTCCACCAAATATAATTGGGTAATCACACGATTTCATTCAATCCAATATTATTTCTCTCTATTCAATTACTAAATAGTTTAACACAAATAAATCTTATTTTCAATTATTTATTGCATAGATGTAAAATAAATTTATATTTTTCCAACTATTTCAATTATACGCAATAATTTATACTTTAAAATATTTTATACTTACTCAAACATTTTATTTGAATTTTAATATATTAGCTAAAACTGATTTTTATTAAATAATATAATTTTATAATAACAAAATACTTTATTAAAAGACTTCAACCAAATAATAATTTAATTTAGAAAATAATAATTGTCAAAAACGAACTCAAGCACTTCTATTTTAATTAAATTATTTTAATACCACTGCTTCAAAAACAGGATTGTTACAAGATACTTCTCTCATATTCCTCCCAACAGTCCTTAGCAGTTGTTGGGTTAATAAAGCCTCCATTTTATCCATCAAATCTTTTTGACTATCCACCACCTTTTGGTTCAACTCCTGCATCATCTTATCAAGCTCACCCCCTGTAACCACTTTCTATTGGGTAAATGAGCCTGGAACTGCTTGCTGATTTCCTACTTCAATTTGGCGGGTGTTCGCTTTATCTCTACCAACCACCATACTAGATGATCTTGTACCTCTTCTAGGCTGATTTTAGATAGCTAGTTTTCAAATCCCTTAAGCAAAACTGCTGGATCTAACCACTGGATCTCTTCAAATCCAAAATAGCAAGCTGGATCTAACTCTGAGCTAGATTTTTCAGTGAAAACACCAAAATGTTGAAGCCAAAGGTGGTACAACACTCAAAGACAAAATATTATAGTATCAAATTAAGCAAAGTGTATGCAAAAAGTAAAGAGACGCAAGAAATTTTGTAGTGGTTTGACAATCTCTGGCCCACGTCCACTTTATATTTTATTTATTAAAGATTTGAAAGAGACTGATGTTACAAATATGAATGATTGACAGGTTCTTAAGCCTATAACTGTCAAGAGTATCGGTCTTGGTGACTATGGAGAAGAGACAAAGGACGAAGAAGATGGAGTGCCAAAAACCTAGAAAAGGACGAGAAAAAAGATCATTATTTAGCTGTCATAGGATTGATATTTATAGGGAAAATTGCTCCGCAAACCCAGATGCCGATGTAGTTCAAGGTCCAAGTGAGAGCCCATAGGTCCAGAAGAGAGCACACTGGGCCAAAAGGCAATATAAACCTCTTAGTACTGAGAGGTTTTTGTGGATTGAAAACCCTCGTTTCTTTCCTTCTCTGCCCTCCTATCTCTTCTATTGTTGTATTCTAAACTCTTTTCCATGAAGGTTGAGCTATTTTCAACGATTTCCTTGATGTCACTTGTCTTATCCTGGTTTCTTTGCTTTCTTTCCATAAATCCTTAAAGTTGTCTGTCTATTTTTTGAGTAAAGTGCTCAAGGATAATCACTTGAGGCTTAAAGTGGAGAAAATACCTCTTGATACCGAGAGGCCCACTTTGGTCAATTTTGATGGAAACTTGTTGAAAGCCATTTTCTTGCCCTTCTGAGCGTATTTTCAAGCTTGCGGGTCATTTCTTTTTCATCTTGATGTTCTAACTTTCATTAAAAATCTGCTTGGTTAAAGTGCCGGTTAACATAATTGTTATTTTTTTACTTTAGTATGATATCGTCTTTATTGTCTCCACAAATCTCTACTTAGATCTCCCCAATGATATTCACTTTGTTCACTTAACAAATATCTTAAATCAATTTTCTCTTACTTGTCTAATATTTAAATGATAAAAGGTTTTCTTATAAATTTTTTTTGACCGTTTTCATAAAGTTTCAAAATTCTCGTACTTACAAGTTTCAAATTCAGATTAATTTTCAAGCGCAAAGTCAAAAGTTGATTTTTTTTTTTGTTTAGTTTATGTATTTAAGAGTTTCAAATTCAAAATTCAAAATTTCAAACTCAAAACTGACACTTTCAGAATTCAAGTTTCAAATTCTAAAATTTGAAAGAATGATCTTTCAAAAATTCAAGCTTGAAAAATTAAATATAGAATTCAAATTTCAAAATTCAAAATTCGAGAACCGAAAACCAAAAATCTCAAAATTTCAAATTCCATTTAGGTTTTTCCAGAAGTTTGCAATTGAAATTTCTACTACTAAAGAAAACCCCAAATTCAAAAATGAAATTACAAACTAGTTTCGAATTTAAATTTATTATTTTAAATTCAACATTCAACTCTTATAATTTTAAAATTTCAAATTCAAGTTCTAAATTTGAAATTTGATTTCAAATTTTGTAGCTTTAGATTCAAATAGTCAATTTTGTTTTTAAAGAAAACAAAAATCAAAATTAGAATTTCAATATTCAAATTTTAAATCTAAACTCAAATTTTTTTTCCTAATATATTACCCTTGATGGTTAATTAAAATTAATAAAGAATTATAATAAATATTCTTTTTTAAAATTATACAATCAAATGATCGGTTTATCCATTGGTGTGCGATTTACTTTATAACAAACAAGTAGGTTTTCTCAAAATATTTGGAGATTAAAAGCCCTTGTAACATCTTCTTTATCTCGCTGTAAAAAAAAAAAACGAAAGCAATGAAGAAAAAATGTATGTTTTTCTTACCTCGAGGGTATGATCATTTACTGCACAACTTAACGTATCGATAACTTTATTAATCTCCTCCAAATAAAAATTAAGTTTGTTTAAAATGCCGTACTACTGTTATTGGGCAAATGACTGGAAGCATAAACTAGGGGCCCAAACTTAAACGGGAATTGACCAAATTCAGAGAACCCAGCATTCAGTTTGATTGTTCTCCAAGTTCACAAACTTCTTTAAAATGGCGGAATCGTGAGAAGTCTCCAGAGCAAAAGAGGAGCAAAATCATGGTTTGGGAAGCTACGAGAAAAAACGTAATAACGACATGCAAAACAGAGGAAGTCCAGCCTGGAAGATTTGTTAAGAAGTGCGAGAAGACTGAACAGGTTCTTAGGAATTCGTTTGGAGGGTACATTTCGATTTGCCTTTTAGTTGATTTTTTTTTTTTTTTTTCTTCCCTTTGTGTGTTTTTTGTTTGAATCTTCATCTGTAGTTTTTTGGGGATAAAAATAAATGATATTGGGCTGTACGTCTGAATATCATATTAGTGATTATCAGTTTGTGATATTGGAAAATCATATGAATTATTGTTGATTCTAGTGAAGTAATTATATGATAAGATTCATATCAGCATTTAGCATTGTCAGCTCTTTTTCAAAACAACCTAGAAGTACTTCATCTTGATTATCATACAACCCTACACAATCTCTTTAATGGTTCTTTTGTATCCTTTGCTGGAGAAGTCGATTTATCCTAGTTACTGAGACAAGACCAAAAATGATTAAACGCTAGCAAATTCAACAGTACACTGTACTAATGTGATTTTATTACTGTTATAAGCTATATGTTAATTAAATCACAAGATTCACCTCATTTATTTTTGATAACTTCTCATGGTTTCATTCTCTATTTCTTCAACCCTAGAATGAAAAAAGTCACTCTAGATAAAAAATAATGGCGCTTAAATCCATTTTATCCAACTCCAACTGATTCAAAAGCAGTTTGGTTGGATAAAGCTGTTTGTTGAAAAAATTGTTTGTCAATTTTCTGCAAAAAAATTTGGAATTATATATCAGTAACTATCATATAGAATTAGATAAATGATTGATAGTTCATTTTGTATGAGTAAAGTATATGGCTTTTGAAGTGAGACGATTAGGGCACACCTGAATGATTTTGAATCCACACTAATTGTTTGATATAATACCCAAAAAAAGAAAAGTTATTTAGGCTTTTTAAGTGATTTATTACTTGACCTATTATTATAATGGAAGACCATATAACTATGACCCCTCGAAATAATAATTAAATTAATAAAAAGAATTGGTAACCAAATTACCTATTTCTGAGTCCCTTTAGCAATCCTCCTGCTTTTTTGTATCAAATCAACAATCGTATTCAAGTTCTTACTTAATGTAAAAGATATAGTTTTTGCGTTCTTTCGTGCAACTCATATCATAGGGCCTTGACTTTATTACCTTCTCTAGATATACTTCAGGTTTTTTCTATTTTATTTTTATTTTTATTTTGGAAAAAAAAGCTGGCTCAACTGGCATTGTTCATGGCACCAATGTAAGGCAGTTTTCTAAATTTGTGTCAGTTTGAAGGCTCTGAAATTTATCTAGTTCTCTAGTTGTATAAACACTTTCTGTAAAAAATGAAAGGCTATTTCTATTGGATTGAACTTGCAGTATCATATTTATAAACAAAATGAGATCCATTGTTCACAGATCAATCGTATGGCCAATTAAACAATGCAATGAGATCCATTGGTCTAGATCTATGGTGTCGTCAATTATGTTTAATTTGATGTCCAAAACGCTGGCCCCGCACACACTATTAATAATGAAAGCTCACTCAATAGGATTATCACCGTTTCTTTTTGAAATTCCGAAAATATCCTAGATGGTATCGCATTTTCAATTGTTCATCAACGGAATATCACTACCGATTTGTAGCATGTACCACTGTTCCTTCATTACCATTCACCAACGAAATCTTATCATCGATTTGCAATCTCCATCACCAACAAGTCTACTTGACATAAATGCGTTTGCGATCTCCAAAGGTTTTTCGCTTAGAACACTTAGACCTCCATCACCAACAAGTCTACTTGACATAAATGCGTTTGCGATCTCCAAAGGTTTTTCGCTTAGAACACTTACACAATAGTATTGTAATAAAATTATTTTTTCGCATTAAATATTTTTTAAATAAAAAAATATATCTTTATTTATTGGATGCACACAAGCGCGTGTAGTTACACTAGTATATATAATGAGAATATTTACATTTGAAAATTTTGAAATGCAAAAATTGCTGCGCTAATTGAGTGTTCCAAACTGGGATTGTAGATATCTTAGGTTCGAACCTCAGAGACCACCACAACAGTATTTTGGACTTTGCTAATTGAATGCTCCTTCTAGTTATGGGCTTGTATTGATATTTAATTTACATATATCACTATTTTTTGTAGAACAAATAAGATCCTTTGCTTAATGGTACATCTCTGATTGTCAGTTCATTGTAAAATCACAAGAATTAAGCAATCACTCTTTGATCAATATCACCTGGTTATTTACCTACAAATAATGACCGTGTTCTTAAGATTTAATCTGCATGCTTTACTAGGAAACCACTTATTATGGCAAAACCAATCGATTATATGAAGAATGGTCTATTAATATGTGCATCATCGCCAACATGTTGATCCTAGTACACAATACATAGTATTATTTTCAATACTGGATTGACTGCTTATTAATCCTGAATATTAGACCAAGCATCCTTAAAATTAAATCCAACTATGTGCGAGTAATCATTTTAGACTTACATATCGAAATTATACACTGTTGCATAATAATATGTATTTAATCCCTGGTCTTTACCAGAAAATAACTTATCATCACTAAACCAATCGATTATATGAAAATCGGTCTATTTATTTTTGTACATCATCATCAACATTATCATCTGCTCGGTGCATAAAACTCCCGTTTGTGCAGGGTCTAAAACGATGATTTCTGGTATTTTACTATATATACACGATACTATATATACACGATAATGAAAGCATTGTGTTCATGTTTATGAAGGCCTGAAGTAGTGGAATCTAAAACGGAGTACACTGAAGAAGACGTGACCGATGAAGTGATGAGCGGGAAAAATTCATCCCAGTCCTCGGATTCTTCTGGATCAGGCGGAAACTGCGAATCTATTACGCTGTCAATTGGTGCTGAATTTCGTGATCTCGTGGAGGTAGCAGAAGAAATGGCAAACGATCTTTACAGGATTTACGAAACCTTGACTGGTAGCAGCAGAGACAGAGAACCATCTTCTTCTTCTTCTGGAAAATCATTTCCCGAGGAGAATAGGCAAATTGAAGCAAAGGAGTCTGGTAATGCTTATGATGCCCTTCCTGGTAAAGCTGAAGATGTGTGAGCCTAAGTAGTTTATCATATGTATGTATGTATGTATGTATGTATGTACGCGCACTTTGTGTTGCTTGCAATATCCTGTGAACCTGTTTGTTTTAACATTTCAATGGAATTATTGATCCTGAATTTCCAGGAAAATGAAGTTTTTCTTCGATATTTTTTGTTTAATATTTTCACTATTTTTCCAGCATTTGTTTGAGATGTCATATAGATTTTGCTAGGGTATTATCTAATAATATATGAAATTTATATGATTTCTTCCATTGTGCCAATACTTTGTTTAGAGTGCGAGTCTTTACCGTATAGAACCAAATGTCCAATAAGTGCTAGTACTATGATTTTAAGTTGTATCAAACGGCTGCAACTGTTTATCCCTTGTTATACTTGTTGATCTTTTCGTTTGTACATGTCTAAAATAGATTTAGAGCATGCGATGCATGTATGTATGTGGCATGTAGTGCCATCCAAAGACTTTGGTCACAGAAAGAAAACTTAGACCAACTTTAAATTTTCATTGAAAAATGTGTAATGAATAAACTTTATTTACACATTTACAACGCTTACCAAATCTTAGTATCACTTAAAAAAAAAGATATAACAGATAAACATGTTTACTAATTCGATCTTCATTAATTAATAATAAAATAAAAATTCAAACTAAAAAAAATTTAGATAAAAATTCAAACCAAATACACATGATTTCAACGCAAAAATATAGTTAAATTTTTGGATAAATCATTTATTTTGAATGTGTTAAACGTATATAATTTGTAGAAAAATAATTCACGCAAAAATGTGTTAAACCACTTTGGTGTCACATCGTTCAAACGAATGAGTTTTAAGGTAATTTTTTTATATTCTTATTTATCTCATTTTCCTTTGCATTCAAATTTTTTCTGAATTTTTTGGATTTATATTTTATATAGAATGTTGCGAAAAATGAATCGTGAAAGTCTTGAAATTTGATCTGACGGTGTAACAAACTGCATTTTTCATACATTTTTACATACCGATCGGTCGCAGTAATATTTTTTTAAACTCAGATGACTTCCGAAAAGGCTATAACTTTGAAAAGCATGAGTTTTGACATTTGTGACTCTTGGGAAAGTTATTGCACGATTTTATCCTTGAAAACTTATAAGATCTATAACTTTTGATATGAGCCGAATTAGGGTGCGAGAGCACTTTCAAATGAATGATATGATTGTTTCTCTTTGCGTAGAATGATCATAATAGATTTTTGGCTTTACCATGTGGGAGATATGTTTATTTGAAATTTAGACAGTTTTTGAACAGTTTACTGAGTGATTAGCGAAGTTTGGGTTAAGCCCAAAGGAACATTTCGAGATTAGAGCCAAGTGGTCCTGATGGGACAACCCCTAGTCATTTTACGCTTTTCAAAAATAGTTAGGAAACACCATTAATCTTCTCTAAGCTAAAAAGAGACTTCATACCTTACTTTATTTAGCCAAATCAAATAATGAGAGGCCAATTGGCAAACGAATTAGTGTAGGAGATCATTTACCACAGTTGGGTTCATCGAAATCTATGCCAGCTGCTATTCACTTTGAATTTGCTTTGATTTTTTGGAATTTGGAACATTTAGTAAGTGATAATTGTCTCTCGCTTTACTATAGATGTCAACATTGTATTAAAATGCTTTTTTAGATTATTTTTAAAGTTAAAAACATGTTTTTGATCAAATCTAAACTTAACTATGCTTTCAAAATGAATTAAAGTGGTTTAGATTTAGAAAATTGCTTGTATGTTCATATGGATAGGACTTTTCATGCTCTTGGCTTGATTTTGATTGTACGATTGGATTGTGTGTATGAAGATTGTGCCGTATTTATAATGTTGATATGTTGTTTGTTTGGTAATTTTATTGTGTTTTGTTGCTTAGGATAGCACATAGAGTATTAATAGGAACTTTGGAGACTCCATCGATTTTAGAGCATTTGCAGTTGAATCGATACAAACGAATTGCATGGGAAGTTAAGACATTTAGAGTAGAGAGGAAACCAACTCAGAAAATACCAAAGCTAAGCTATGTACTTTTGGACGATCAATCGTACCCAGTCGACCATACACGACCTGTAAGAACCGATCGATCCAAAGTGCTCAAGTCGATATGAGGTGTTGGTGATAAGGTGGAAAGGCTATGGTATGGGTCACCTTGGATTTGAATTAGATATGGAACATTGACACTTGGAAGTATGGGTCGGTTATGGTGGAGTTGTAGTGCGGGCTTCGAGTTTTCAGATGGATTACTTCAAGCTTAAAGAGAAGTTTCCCTAAGGCTTTTGATAAAGAAGATGCGACATTGGATAGGGATTCAATTAGACTTGCCCAAAATTGCTAAGTCAAGGGCCAAGCATGGGTTGGATCCAACCCATAGAGAGCGACTTATGTTGGTCTTGTATATTTCGACACACGACTATGAAGTTGAGTTGTGTGGAGAAGTGGAAAGGTACTTCAAGCTAAGGAAGGCTTTGATTTCGGGCTAAGGTGAAAAGGTCTATAGGGTAGATTGTTAGAATAGGCACAACCGACCCACAACTAATGTCAGCCAATTGAGGTGCGATCGATCAAGCATGGCCGTGGTAGCATGTGGAGCCACCATTTTCAGTTTCTAAGTGATTGATGTGTTGGACGTTGAGTTGTGGTGTTGTGAAGTTCGACATGAAGGTGGAGTGGATTCCTTACGGTTACTTCGGGCATGACATGTGTGATTCAATAGTTGACTTCGGTCATACACAGGGAAACCCTGAGAACTAAGTGAAGTGTTCCAGACTTCAGCGAACCAACAATATGAGGTGTTTGATCGAGTCCTTCTAGTGGGAAGTGTATGTATGTATATGACTACGATAGTCCAAGGAGGCATTTCGGACGAAGTGAGGTAATGGGTTGGAACGCAGGGTATGTTCTACTATCGAGTCGTATGCTTAGGAAACTGTTGATTGACGTCAGATATGATGTGTGTTTCGTGGTATAAGGGTATGTAAGAACACTCACCTGTGTACCCTGGACCATAAGATTGTCTGGCCTACCTAAGGAGGATAGTAACTATGGGATAGGTATGTGATCGAACACTGGATCCGATTGCAACATGAGACATCACTAACCTGGGAGGTAGAGATGTGATGGGGGTAGAACACCATCAAGATTGCTATAGCCAAAGATCATATTACTTAAAAGTAGTTTATGATGAGTTTCGATGTAACATTTCCCTACTTGAAGGCCCAAAACTAATGGCTGCGGAAGCTGCAGTCATCCATAGTTATTTATTTTCGGCGACCAAATACGGCGGTGTTAGATTCAATGATACACGGCTCGCAAGAATATGAAAAAAAAATTTAACAATTCAAAAACATACTTCCACATTCCATTCAAAACAATGCATGTTCATTACATAATCCCAAAACGTTAACCACGTTCGACAAAATTTAATTAATACACATACACCAAGAGCAACATAAGAAGATGCCCTCTTGGTTGATCAGAGTATATAATAAGGCTAATAAATCTGCCTTTACATCCAAATAGACAGCGGAAAAAGATAACTCTAAATAACTAACAACCTCTTGCACACTTTCGGAAGCCTTATTCGTCTAAGAAGAGAACCTGAAAACCTCAACTCTCAAACTACTCAAAATCAATTGAGTACCCGAGAGTTTCAGGGGAAAACAAAAACTTCGAGTCGGACATAAAGCCTCGTATGAACAATAATCTATCATCCTAAACCAAATAGATATCTAGTGAGACCCCGCCGCTGAGCGGAACGGATTTTCCCTCACTAGTACCTCAAAACCTGTACAAAACCATATATTGTGCTTACTGCATCCACAATGGTTAAACAATTCAAAATAGTATAATAGGATAATATAGAAATTTATCATTTACATTGGATTACCTAACCCACATTTGTTAGTCTAACCATCTACGTTTCAACTGACTATCCGTCTTATATTTTCAAGGATTAACCATCCCATTTTTGACATTATTTGCATCAAAGAGGGACTAGTCCATCCCACATTCATTTTACTTAAGCTGATGCGGACTGTCCATCTCACATTCCATAGTTTTCCTAAGATGACTATGAATCCTTCCTTAATCATATAGAGACTTTCCATCCCCGACATGATGTTGACTATCCATTAAATGTCCCATAGTTTTACTAGGATGAATATGAACCCTTCCTTAAAAATATGCAGACTATCCATCCCCGACATGAAGTTGACTCTCCATCAAACATCGCATAGTTTTCTTAGGATGACTATGAACCCTTCTTTAATCATATGGAGACTAACCATCCTTGAGGTGATGTTGACTATCCATCAAACATCTTATAGTTTTTCTAAGATGACTATGAACACTTCTTTAATCATATGAAGACTATCCATCCCCGACATGATGTTGACTTCCATCAAACATCCCCTAGTTTTCCTACGATGACTCCATCACTTCGCCATTTAACTCATATTACTCACATGATTCTAATTATCCCATGCTATCCACATGATTAACCTATTTCCACTAGTATCCCTAATTTAGGTTATATGAATTTATAGTTTATATTGGTATTCCCCAATGATTGTGTCAAAACATATAAGTTTGGTATCCTCAATTATTGTGTTGAACTCATTTAACCCACCTCGGTATCCCTAAGGTTAAACAATATTTATTTTATAAGGTTACTCCCTACATATCCAAAAATCAAGTGTCATACAAACATACCCTTTCGAAAGTACCCCCTTCGAAAGTATAAAACATGGTAAAAAGAAAACAATCTTACAACCCTTTCGAAAGGATCTCCTTACAACCTCTTCGAAAAGTATCCCCTTCGAAAGTACAAAATTTGGTTAAAAGAAAACAATCTTACAACCCCTTCGAAAGTTTAAAACTCGCTTAAAAGAAAACAATCTTGCAACCCATTTCCTTCGAAGGCAAAGAAAACAAAGCAAACGTATTCGAAAGCAAAGAAATCAACTCCTTCGAAAATATAAAACTTTGTTTTAGCTATAACTTTTTATAGGTGTAGACCTAAAGTCTCTAACGTATTCCATTGTGTTCAAACATGGTATTCATTTCTATAGAGTGGTCACAACAGAAAAATGGGCTTACGGTTAAAGAGTTATGCCTATTTGAAGTTTTGTAATCAAAGTTGGTGAAAACTGCTACAAAAGAGCTTCTGCTGCATTTACAACTACTATCGAAAGATGCATTTGACCGAGTCGAAAGGTGCATTTGAAATGCAACATGAAGGTTCAGAAATGCTGCAAAAATATGCTGTCAAAAGGTGCTTTCGACAAGGTCGAAAGGTGCTTTTGAAAATGCTACAGAAGGGTCCAAAACTGTTGTAGAATGATGCAGTCGAAAGGTGCTTTCGACAAGATCGAAAGGTTCTTTTGAAAATGCTACAGAAGGGTCCAGAACTGCTACAAACTAATGCAGTCGAAAGGTGCTTTCGACAAGGTCGAATGGTTGAATCGTAAATAACTTGAAAACTGTTATTTTGCTAATTGAAGTATATTCTTTTCACCAACTCCTGTCTTTATCAAATTTCTATTAGTTAATGACATACTTTAACACTTTCTTTGCAATAAACTACTATAAATCAGATTTTATTATTTCCAAAATTATTTTCAAAATAATTAATTATATTAATATTTTAATATATTATTAAGCCTTTTTAGCTTAGAAAATTCAAAATAAATCGAAATCACTAGGGAAAAATCCCAAAATTTCACCAAAAATGTGAAATAACGTTTTCTACATCATATAAAAATTTCAAGGCATAATTAATTATCTTATTATTTTTAACTATTAAAACTAAAAATAAATACCTTTTTCACCTTAGGAAATTCATAAAATATTCCTACTAACTCGGAAAATTATGAAATTAAAACCTCATCTCCATTCTACACAACATATCCAACAATCAAGTCGTTACTAAATTTTTTACTTTAAAAATCATCGTTTTTTCAATAAAAATTCCAATAAATAACCATAAATCATTATTCTGTCCAAACAATGATTATTAGATCCAAACATGATCAACACAGTAAAATACTTTAGGTTATTATCCATAACCGAACCAAAATAAGGAAAAACGATATGATTTACACTATTATTCACCTCGATTAAGTTGTTGGAGTTTGAGATTTTCCTTAGCTTTAATCTTCTAGCTTTCTCTCTTGGATCTACCAAGTTTTCTGATCTCCTAAGGTGTTTTAATGGCTGGATATAACTTCTATTTTATGTGTATTTTGATTTATAAAATGGTAGGTGAGAATAAGGGAGGGTTTGAGGGTATATGGGTGTGGCTATTCCTATATTCCCTCCTCTTATTTTCCTAGCTCATAAATTATAAACCATACTTATACATCCATTAGTTTAGCCGCGGCCAAGTTAATTGACAGTTAAATCTTAACTCCTTAATCAACCACATTGTTTTGTTTAATTTATCAATTTAAATATCCTGAATAATGTTAAACAAAACTTATGGTTGTTACATTCGTGGAGAAGTTTACACCAACTGTTTAGAAGTATTGTTCGGTAAGTTTGCTGATTTAAGGCAGGTGTATAAGGTTGTCTTAGAGTATGTAGCAAAATTCGACATGTTGTTGAAGTACGGTCTGTCTTTTATTAATACTCTATTCAAAAAGAATGAGAAGTTCATCATGGGCCTAGATGATTATCTTGGAGGGAAGCTCGTTGGTTGCCTTGGTGAATCCTTCCAGAAGCTAGTGGAAAAAGCTCTCCAACACGAGAGTTTGTATCCAAAGAACTAGCCAGCCACTGTTGTTGCTTCCAAGGAGGGGCCTAAGCTATAAGTGGGTGGGGGTGGAAAAGGAAAATGGAACAACAACAAAGTAAAGAAGTAGTTCCAGAGAAAGAATGGCAAATGGGAGCCTATCTTTTTTAGTTGCAATAAGAATGGGCACCTCGTTAGGATCTGCAAGAACTCGAAGAGTGTTGAAATAAAATGCCTCAATTATGACAAGGCTGGCCATTTGAAGAAAGACTGCCCCGAGCCAATAAATGATAAGCAAGTGGTGGCTGCTTATGCGCTTATATCGTTCCAACTTCGTCGAGTGCTCCATTGACAAAGGAAAAGGGAAAGGCATTATCATCCAAGGTATGCTTTTTTTCAAGGTATACATATTTGAGTTTTATTTGATAAAGGTGCATCACATTCTTTTATACCTTGTGACCTTGAAGATAGACTAGGACTGAGACCCGACCTTATAGGAAGACCTCTTGTAGTGACGAACCCCGTGGGTGGTCTATCCAATTTGTGTATAGTGTGTCGCGACTTAGTTTTGTTGAGTCATAGTCACGAGCTTTCTTGTGATAGCTTTGTTCTTTGTTTTATGGGTTTCAGTATCATTATGGAGATGGGTTAGCTTAAAAAGCATGGAGTTGTGGTGGATTACAAGGTGTTACTGGTGACGGTAAGGATGGCAGATGAGCATAGGCTTGAGTTTAGCTACATTCCCAATGATGCAACGAGGTTAACTTCTTACATTCATATAAGGTTCTACATTATGAGTTGTCATCAGAACCCATAGTGGATGAGTATTCAAACATGTTTGAGGAGGTGACTAGATTACCACCATATTGAGAAATTAAGTTTTGCATTGATTTAATGAGGATGTTAGGCTAGTAGTTATGCCACCGAGATGTATGGAACCTAGAAATCAACGAGAGCTCGAGATGCATGTGAATGATTTATTGAGATGAAGGTTCATTCAATGAAGTATATCTAAGTGTGGAGCGACCGTAGTGTTTTCCATGAAGGAAGATGTCTGCTTGAGACCATGCATCGATTACCATGAGTTGAACAAACTGACAAAGAAGAAAAAGTATCCTCTTTTGCATATTGGTGATTTTTTCCATCAGCTTCACAGTGCTAGAGTGTTTTCTCAGTTGGACTTAGCAATGGGGTTCCACCAAATCAATCTCGGATCAAATCAGAACCACCAACATTAACCCTTTGCTGCCAAAGAAGCATGCACAAATTACACCTGATGACTTTACTCTGTAAGAGGATGAGATTCGCCAATTGAAGGCTCGTGTGAAGCAGTTGAACAGTAATGCTGGTCAAAGAACCAATGCCAAACTCAAAGCAAAAATCCAAATCAATCCTCTGATCAAATCGGAATCACCAACATTAACCCTTTGCAGCCAAAGAACCATGCACAAACTACACATGACGACGGCGTTACTTCACTCTATAAGAGGATGAGATCCGCCAATTTAAGGCTCGTGTAGAGCAGTTGGAAAAGCTATGCAAACATAATAACAGAGAAGAAAGGAAGAGGGTTCTTCCCTATTTAGTGAAAGCATCATAGAAGAAGACTTTTTTTTTAAATTTAAAAGCTCCATCAATTGATAAATTTGATGGGATCATAAACCCAAAAAAACATGTTTGTACTTTCGAGTATCACATAGATACCTTGAAAGTAGGGAGGATGGCCAGATGTAAGCTCTTCCTAGTATACCTGGCTGGGGCAGCTTCTAGGTAGTTCAGGAGGTATAAACCAGAGGAGGTTCATTCTAGACCATGGTTAACCATTATTTTCTTGATAATTTGATTCTCGAAGAGAGGCTTCCCCAGATGTAAACATAATGTCCTACGTGAAGCAGGGAGAAATGAGAGCCTATGTAACTTCATAAAATGCTTTAAGTCCGAGGCACTTTAGATTGAGGTAACTTATGAGGAAGCGCTGCTGATGGCAACGCATGCGAGAATTCGAAGAAACACAGCCATATGGGATAAAAACAATAGGAAACTGTGCCTCGGTAGGAAGGTATTCTATGCGTGGGCCAGCAGCTACGTCATAATAGAGGAAGTCGGGGACGTAGAATCACATACAAACGAGAGAACTTCCTCCCATAATGAAAAGAGGTGCAGAAGGAAACCATGCATTGGCAAAGCGATAAAGAGAATTCAACTTCATGGCAAAGACTTCCCTCATCCACACACCTAGTTAGATCTATGAGATGACCAGGACTGAGCTAGCTTAACATCCTGAATAAAGGGATGAAAGCAGAACAAAATATGGGGATACTACTATCGCTTCCATAGGGCCAATGGCCACCACATAGATAATTACTAACCCTTGAGAAATGAGATTGAGAGAATGGTCTAAAAATGATACTTAGGCGGCTACTTGAAGGAAAAACAATGGAGAAAGGACTGGGAAACTCACTCTGGATCCAAATGAAAACTTAGCTGGAAACCCCTTTAACCTTGTAGCCTCGATTCATGAAGGACCACACCTTGCAGGAAAGAGTAAGAAAGCGCAGGAGAGATATGCTCAAGAAGCCAAAGTAGAGCAGAGGACCACGTTCCATGTAAAAAAAAGCTGGCGTGGGTCATAGTTTTCATCACAGCTAATGCCATTGGAATTATCTTCCTGCATCAAGATCCGCTTATAATTATCATGCATATCTCAAACTGCACCATAAAGAAAGTCTTCGTGGATTCTGGAAGTTCTATTAATTTCATCTTCAAATGTATGTTTGACCAAATGAAGCCTCCAATGGAGATACTGAAGCCAAGCCCTTAAACAATCCGTGGCTCTAAAAATATCGCAACCACTCCTATTGGAACATCTCACTTACTTGTCACTATTGGAATCACACCCCTTCAAAATCATTATATGCGAGCTTCTTGATCGTCGATTAACTGTCACCATACAATGCAGTTTTGGGAAGACCCGTGCTGGTTGACATGGGAGCAATTATTTCTTAAAAAAATCTTCGCATGAAGTTCCATACCCCTGTTAAGATAGGGTTAAAAAGAGGAGAACAATCATTAACTAGGGAATCATACAATGTAGACCTTAATTCTTGCAATAAAATTATTTAAAACTACTTTGTTGTCTCTTCTAATAACTGTGATAATAGTAATGAAATGGAAGTCAAGCCAATTCCTAAAACTATATTAGTACAAAGTACCAAGAATGATGCTGAAACACGTCACTCTACGACCATAGCATCAATAAGGAAGAAAAAGAGGGAGTATATGCATATGGCTAGCACTGACAAATATAAATCGATCTATGCATAGTATAATTCTGAAGAAGCTCATAAGCAAACTTCTTCTGCTTCATCCTAGCCTGAAAAGGAAGAAAGTGAGATAGATCCAAGGTTAGGGGAGGAGCGATTTAAATCCGTTAGACGACCTTAAAGATGTGCAGATAGACCCCAAAGTTCCTTTTAAGATTCTCAAGTTAGGTAGGAACCTCAGTAAAGAAGTCAGAGCAAAGTTAATAGACTTCCTTAAACGATCAACGGATATTTCGCTTGGACACATTCAGATATGGTAGGATTAGATCCAGCTATCATTTTTCATGCATTCAACATAAATCCCGATGCTTACCCAGTTAGGCATAAGCTTAGGACCTTGGATCAGAAAAGGTATACTGCTCTGCACGAAGAAGTTAAGAAGCTGAAAGAGAATGGGTTTATTAGGAAAGTATATTGCGCGAAGTGAATTACGAACCATGTTCTTGTAAAGAAGGCTAATTGGAAGTGGAGAACTTGTGTAGACTATACTAACCCCAACAAAGCTTGGTGGAAGGATAGTTTTCCTCTACCCAAAATCAACCAGCTGGTGGATGCAACTAGTGGCCATGCACTACTCACCTATATAGATGCATTGAAACGACCCATATTTTTAGCTATTTTAAATTATTAAATTTAATGTAATTATTGAATAAAAATGGTTAAAAATAAAATATGATGTTTTATTAATGTAGTTATTTAATATGAACCTAAATAAAATCTTGAAATGACAAATTCCGAAGATTTAGGCAATAACAACTATTAAAATGAAAATTCGATTCGCTGAATGTGTTTGTAATTGATGTCTATAATTGTATAATAAATGTTGAATTATTTATATGATAATAAAATGATTGTTAATAAATGTAGAATTATTTATTAGTGGTGATTTATTGAAAATTTAATCGTTGAATTTAATATTGCAATTATTTAAATAATTGAATCTTGAATTAATGTGAATGAAAATGACATCGGAATTGATTTAAATTTTATTTAAACAAGAATGAAAATCATTTATTTTTAAAATTGAATTTAAAAGTGAATAATTAGAAAACTGAAAATTTTATATTATAATTAACGAGTAAAAATAGCCATTTTGGCCTCTGTCTCAGTATTCGATCAATATTTCAAGTTTCGTAGCGATCAGACTTGTCGTTTGCAAGCTTGAAACGCGTAGAAACTAATTTAAGGAATTAGATTAAAATAAATTGTTTTTGAAAATATATCTTCTGCATACGATCGAATTTGGCCTCGAGACTAGTTCCATTGTGTTTGGAATAGGGATAAAACATTATGAATGTCAGGCGGCACACGTCATTTGAAGTTTGGGATTTTCGTGGGCAATTGGTTAGATATTTTCTAGTATAATATATATATATTCTTTCCCCTTCTTCATCTCGTACAAGGCAAGCCCGCGCCCCTATATCCCTACCTCATACCCCATCTCTCTTTCTTTTCAAAATATCGCCTACAGCTCGAAACGAAAAAAATATAACGCGAGGAATCGCGATGGCGAGCGCGCAATCGCGAGTACTAGGGTCGGTGGCGCTCAGATGGAGCATGCGCATGAAGGGAAAGAGCACGATGCTCGTTCTAGAAGCTTGGGCTTGGGGTCGATCTTGAATCGTAGGCGCACAAGGTGGATTTGAGGCCGGCGTGGGCACTGGTGGGGGCTGCGAGGTTAGAATGTTGTGTGGTGTTCAAGCTTCGACGTCGGAGCGACTGGAGGAGAGTGTGACAATGGGATTTCGAATGGAGAGGTGTTTTCGCGTGGCCTGGAAGAAGAAACATGAGCATGATTGCTAATCATGTGATTAGCTTAGGGTATTAGAAGTAATTAGGGGTAAGATAATTAACATTTTTATTTTTAGTAATTAATTAATTTAATTTGATCCAAATGTTTAATTATTCATAACTGGTTCGTACGAGGTCGGATTCGAGTACGGTCAGTTGTGTTTCGACTGCAACGATGTCATCTACAGCGTGGAGTCAAGTTGCATTTTATTTGAAGCTGAAACATTTTCAGTTTCAAATAGAAAGGTGAGTGTTTTATATGCTCACGATTGACTAAAATATTTTTATGTTAGTTAAATTGAAATTCTGAAGTGATTTAAATTATTGATTGTTGTTTGGTAAATTCAACTGCCACGGAAATCGATATTGAAATTTTGTATGTTAGAATTTTGAGACAACAATTAAGTTAAAAATTAGAATTAAGCTGCTAGTAAAATTCCCCATTATCGATAATTGGTTATTGTTGTGATTATTGACTATTTGGATGTTGGTTGTGATGTATGAAAATTAGTTGATATTTGAATGATTGGATGTTTGTTTATTTATATATATCCTGTTATCATCCTGTATATTATTTACAGTATACAAAACTATAAATCAAATTATTTCAAATAAATTAAGAAATATGTTGAAATGATATACACCTATGATATTATTCTAGATTGAAATGATATATATCCAACCCCGAATTAAATTGAAATAATTGATTCACTTGGCATATGATCGGAAATTTTATACAGACACCAGATTGGTTAAATTAACTGATTTTAAAATTATTTAAATTAATTTGATTTTAAGAAGTGGAATCAAATTTATGGAAATGGAATCATTTTTGAACTCGAGCTTGAAATATTAAAAATGAACTTGTCAACAGGAATTGTTTAAAGAATCGAGTTTGGAATTTTGATGTGGTAATTGAGAAACTATTCGGATGATGGAAATTGATTTATCAAGCGACTTGAACTTTTACTCGAACTTTGAATAAATCCAAGTAAAAGTAATTTAAATTGATATTTTAGAATTGGGTTCGGAGTTGACTTATTTTAAAGATTTGAATTTTAAATTGAATGTTGAAGTTAAATTTAATTTAAGTGATTAAATCGATATTTTGAAAATCGAACTCGAATGTATATAAGTCGAAATGGTTTAAAATTGAGAATTGAATTGAAATTAATTCAAATTGGAATTTAATTGAAATGAATTGGTATAGAAATTGAAATTGAATTAATTGGAACTGAAATCAAAATTGAATTAATTTAGAATCGAATTTGGAATTGATTTTAGTTAAAGTTGGAATCGTAGTTAATTCAAATTGAAATCGGATTTGAATCGATTTAAATGGAAAAGGAAATTGAAATTGATTTGAATCGGAAGATTTGGAATTGAATCAGTTTGACTTTGAAACTATTTTCGAATAAATTATTTTAATATAAACTGATTAAAATCTATCTTTTTAGATATTCAAATTATTTTGATTTTCCCAGTTATTCTATTATATAAACCATTTCAATACTCACACCATTTTATATCAAACCGTTAATTTCTTTTAAACTATTTTAAAACTATTCAAACTATTTTCTAAAAATTAAAGTTGGTCAAGGCTGGAATGTTGATATTTATATTGTTGAATTAAATAATAATTGCGTTAATGAAGTTATTACCTAAATCAAAATTCGAAACGATTTTGAAAGTGAAATCGAGATATTAGACTGAAATGATATTTTCAAGTGAACGGAATATGATTTTTGAAGCAAATATGGTATTTTAAAATGGAATTGATTTTGAAGCGAATATGATATTTTGATATCAAGTATGAACTGTTTTCAAAATATAAAGGTATCCACCAGTGTATAAAATGATGTTTGGTTGTTAAAGAGACCTAGGCCTCTTATTGGCATACTCTCTGTTAATATTAAAACCACTTTAACAACTATGTACGTGGTGGATGATCCAGAATGAAGTGGTTAGATTTGGTAACAGTTTATTGGAATGAAGTAAGAGAACGATGATGGATAGCCATGATACTTATATCATAATTACAATGACTAAAACGGGAGCCTATGTCTGGCCAATGAGGTTAGCTACCTCTAGCGACGTTGATCCCTCGTATTATTATCATGATTTTGTACTAGGTGGGTGCACGCTTTTGTTTGGATTGATGGTTGCGATCGGCCATGTATGGTTTATGACCAGCCAGAAAGGGTAACTGGTAGAATCCTACCTTGGGTATTTCCTCACATGCCTTGTCAAACTTATCCTCATACGAGCCCATTACGACTTTGGTTTAATATTATGCCTATAGGGGACTCACTGGCTACCGAAGTTACTGGTTGTGTTATAGGACCTACGTAGACTACATGCTATAAAAATATGTTAATGTGGATCAATGTAAGTCCTTAATGCTATTTTGATATTTATTTTACCGATTATATATTACATATATAGTGTATTCTACCATATATAGATATTTTTAACGGATCCTTAGGAGATGGAAAATATTGTAACATCTCTTATGTTATTGCACGCACGTTATATACTAGATATGAGATGTAAATCCCGTAAACATCTATGACTCGGTTGCACTCCTGTTTCGTGATATCGATTTGATTTACATAAGAGTATTTTAGTTCTGACTCGAGCATTTTGTCTTTTCATTATGCTTGGGTCAGCATGACTATTTCAGTATATTGAAGATTATTATTTCTAGAGGACGAAAGCAAAGATTTAGCATACTATGTTACTAGTACTATTTCACTGCATTATTTGTTCTACTACATTATTTTATTATATCGATTGTATGTATTACTCTGATTTATGGCATAAAATGTAACCAATGTATATTGTTAAACAGCTTCATAAACTGTTTATTTGATTATTATATTTTATTATTCCGACGCGAGATTCTATGTTTGTTTTCCTTTTTTTCTCTTATATTCTTTTTAGACCAATTTGACAATCCTACCTTTTGAATGTTTGAGTTAGGCATGTATGGTTTATTGTCGACTTGAATCATCCAAAAAGGGGGTCGTCATAGTTGATATCAGAGCTTTGGTTTAGCGATAACCTTAGCTTTGTGGGGTTTGACTCACTAGAGATAGGGTAGTAATACCTTAGAATGAGTCTGTTTGAGTGTATATTTATGAGAGAGCGTACTTGTTAGTGTTATAAAATATTTTATATTATGTTTACTTATCATTGACTTGTTTATGAATTCTGGTCGGTGCGTTGGACACCATGTTATCGATAGGGGTTTCTAAACACTTAAACGAGGCAAGTCTAAAATCCGATAAATGAAATAATTTTACCAGAATTATATTTTGTATATAAAATTATAACTCTTACAAACCTATATAATTATCAATGAACGTTAGTTGTTAGGACATGATAAAATTTAATTATCATTGATTATTGGTTGAATTAAATTCAGAAATGAATACTTTGTGAGCTCTATTTCCCCAAGCATTCGATGATTAAATTGGGTTGAAATTCAATTATAATATGAAACTATTTACAATAACAAAGTTTTAAATTAAGGAAATGTTATGATAATAAGGTTATGAAATTTTTATAAGTATATTTTTAATGTAGCTTATAAAAAGGAATGATTTAAAAGTCTAGAATTTTTGAAAAACCCATGCTTTTAAAGAAATTGTTTTCAAAGTTAATAATAATATTATTTGAAGGTGTTTTGACTAGAAATATACTTTGAAAGGATTTTTGGAAGAAATAAAGGCATTGAACTCGCTTTGGTCGCTAGGAAATAATTTTGTGGATTACTACAACATCACCGTATTCATTTTCGAGTTTCTAAGTGAGAATTGCTACCAAATGAAATTTAATTTCAATCAAAACAAGTTTTTATTGTGAAAATATTCCATGTATGATTTAACAAATTTATGAAAGTAGTTTAAAACTTATAAATTTGAAATAGTATGGATGAGAAATAAGTTTGTAACTTATAAATTTGAATAGGAAAATAAAATCAAATTTAAGGTTAAATATTTTGATCAAGCAAATAAAAGAAATTTGAATTCAAGAAATGGAATAAAATAAATAACTTAAGAAATGTCAAATAAATTGAGTTAGTAAAATGAAGAAAATAAAATGAGGTACTTAAGAAAGCTCAATTAAAGGAGAATTGTATTTGAAATGAATTAGAAAAATAATGATATGAATTTTGAATAAATTAGTATGTGTAACTTATAGACTTGAGAAATATTAAGCTAAGAAGAAATTCAAATTTGTTCAGTGTGAATGATATGGAGTAGAAAAAAAATTAAAATAGAGTTAAATAAAATGAGTAATGGATTAAATAAAATAAATTTAACTTAATAAAGATTAGATGAGTTGAGTTTGAATATAACCAGATAAATTAGTAAAGTTAATTAATTCCACTTGAGCTATAAAATGAATTAATAGAATGAATACGAACTTGAATTATAAAATGAAATGCAATTTGAATTATGAAAGAAATTGAATAAAAATAAATGATGTAATTAAAATTTATACGAGTAACTAAATTTTATTTAAATTGAATGCAAATAAATTAAATGCAAATGGAATGAGTTCAATAAAATTGAATGTTAACTAATTTA
The DNA here is from genome assembly GCA_030765085.1 of Allium cepa. NCBI lineage: Eukaryota > Viridiplantae > Streptophyta > Magnoliopsida > Asparagales > Amaryllidaceae > Allium > Allium cepa. Next base: position 596,788,792 of record CM060944.1, read on the forward strand.
ATATGGAATAAGTTAATGAAATGAATCGAAAGATGAAAATTAGCTTAAGAGAAGATGAATAAAATTTATTGTGATAAAAATAAAATTATTAAGATGAATTTGAATTTATGAATAAACGAATGAATGAAGAAAATCATTTTATATAATAAAATTTATTTAAGTAAAAATTGTTAATACGAATTTAAATTTATGAAATGAACTAATTAAGTGAATAATGAATTAATATTAACTTAAGCTATGAAATAATAATGAGCATGAGTTGCATTTTACAAAATGTTTATGATAAACTTAAATGGTCATGAAATGATTATAATTGGTATTAGTATTAAATAGAACGTACTAAGTGCAAATGAATTAAAATCTAACTTAAATCATTTATAAAATGGTCCATAAATGAATTTGTATGAAACATTGTTAAAATTAAAGTGAAATAATTGGAATTTAACAATTTGAATTGAATAAATTGAATGTGAATGAAATAGATTTGAATAAATTGGAAGTAAACCAATTGAATGTTAATAAAAATTGAATGTTAATGAGAAATGAAGTGCATAAATTAAATATCGACATCGAAAATGTAAATCTTGATAATTTGGATTAATTAGATGAATATTAATGATTATTGAATAGTTTTCTTTTTGTTGTAAATCGCCGCTATGGCTGTTTTGATTACATATGATTGTTATATGTTATGTATTTGTGCTTGTGTTTATGATTTGGTTTCAGAATGCATGTTTTACAGGTTATTAAACTCATATATGCTTTCTACATCTTTATAAGTGACTAATATTCTAAATTGAGTTGAAACATATACATATGAAGATCATTTGGACGTATACGCGGATTATATTTTGCTTTTGCTTGCTTAATACAAGTGAAATCGCTCGTATTAACAATATTAAGGTACACATCTTAGATTACATACCATAGTTTTATATTTTTCCCCACGGGATGCCTCATCATTGAGATGAGATGTATATTTGATACATATTTGGATTATATATTGTATTATAAAAATTTTCCGATCGAGCTGCGTAAAGGAGACTTTGCCGAAATTTTCCGTCAATCCAGATGTTAGAAAATTTTTGAAAATTTAAAATTTTTATAACTTGTTTTATAAAATAAACTATAATTTTCGCAAAACTGATATCGAAGTGGCATAGCGAGAATGCAGTAATGCTTTTGTAAATAAGATTTTAATGGTTATGAGTTGATTCTTTTGAATTAAATATATCAAGGGATAAATTCTGTACTTAGTTCCTTTTCGAGGAGGAAAAGTTTTGAGTGAGGTAGAATGTAACGACCCGTATTTTTAGCTATTTTAAATTATTAAATTTAATGTAGTTATTGAATAAAAATGGTTAAAAATAAAATTTAATGTTTAATTAATGCAGTTATTTAATATGAACCTGAATAAAATCTTAAAATAATAAAGTCCAAAGAGTTAGGCAATAAAAACTATTGAAATGAAAATTCTATTCATTGAATGTGTTTGTAATCAATGTCTGTAATTTGAAAATAAATATTGAATTATTTAGATGATAATAAAATGATTATTAATAAATGTTGAATTATTTATTAATGGTGATTTATTGAAAATTTAATCGTTGAATTTAATATTACAATTATTTAATGTAACAACCCTACTATCAGTGATTGCCTATAGTATTAAAATACCGTGATAGTTATATTTTAATATTGAGAATAAAAGTAAAATAAGCGGAGAAAATATAAATTTGAGTTAATGAGTGAAAAAGAGAAGTTAAAAATTGTTAAAAATTGTTTACTTCAAGTAAACAATATGTTTGGAGTTAAATATTGGATTTATCTTTAGAGAGAATTAGAAAGGTAATCTCACTCCAAACCTAACTATTTCATCAAAATCCTAAATTGAGTAGGTTTTCTAATTTACCATGTCTTCTTTTTCATGCATTGTTTTAATTTTTACAGGTTATTGGAAGCTCTTATCTCCTCCAAGCTTTAATCTTTTGACTTAAATTCAAGGTTTGGTCATCTCTAAAAGTAGATGAGTATCAATCCCACAAAAGCTATCTCATGCAATGCCAAAAATCGCAAGTTGAATTCAAAAATTTGCTAAAAAAATTCGTCTTTGAACTATTTTGATTTTCTTTGCAAACTGTCTTGAGTTGCAACTTTATGCAGTCGTATCTCTCTATTTCGGCTATAAAATCCTGGCTGATTTTTTTTGTTTTGTAGATCATGTTTTGTTGTTTAAGCATACCAAATTTTAGGTCATTTTGACCTATATGGCTTATAGAAATATGCTGTCGAACTTTGATTCGGAGCATGTTTTTTTCCTGGGTTCAACTTTGAGACATCGTAACTTTCTTGCAGCTTGTTCAAATTGCGTGGTTCATTTTCCAGTTTAAAGTATGAGTGTATAATTTATGCATACCAAATTTAAGGTCATTTTGACCTATATGGCTTACAGAAATATGCTGCCGAACTTTGATTCGGTGCATGTTTTTGCCCAGATTTTTACAGTGAAATCACTACCAGGGTTCAACTTTGAGACATCATAACTTGCTCATAACATGTCTAAATTGTGTGATTCTTTTTGCAGCTTAAAGTATAGCTCTTAAGCTTTATGTATGTTAAATTTTAGGTCATTCCGACTTTTGTAGCCTATAGAAACTTGTTGTCAAAATTTGAATTAGAGTATGTTTTGCTCCAGCTGTTGATTGTGAGATCTGGCTGCGAGTCCAGCTTTGAGAGATCATATCTTTCTCATTTCTTGTTCGATTGTATCCGTTCATTTTTTTTTATTTAAAGTAGATTTGTTGAACTCTATGCCTGCAAAATTCAAGGCATTTAAACCTTTGTAACTAGTTGAAAATTTGTTTGGAACTTTGAATCAGAACATGTTTTTGCTTCAGCTGAATTTGTAAATTGTTTTGCATGGATTTTTTTCGATGTTGTTTTTGATCGGCTTGAACCTAAGATGGAAGAGCCAATATTACCACTTATCCAAATTTCAGATTGGTGAGTTTTTTATAGAGATTTTTGTATGACGATTTTATGAATAATTTCATTGAATTTCTGTTGATTTTTGTTGTTTCTTTGCACGTGCTTTCTTAACCATTCTTGGAAGAAAAAATTTAGCTTTCGAAATAAATATTTTACAATATTTATAATTAATTTAAAGTTATTAAGAATATATATTTTCTATAATAAGAGAATTTCAAAAGTTATTTTCCAAACGATTTGGAAAATAGTTTTAAAAGCTTGTTTAAAATAATAAATTATTTTCTATAATAAATTATTTTCTATAGAAAAATAATGTTTTTGCACTTTTCAGACGTATGAGAAAGAGAATTAAATGATTTAGTAAAACATGTGATATGAGATATGTGGGTTTACGTTTTCGGTTAATTTCGAACGTGTACGATCGGAACATCTTGAATATATTGTTTTGAGTTGATATTTAAGATATATAGTTCTTGTTATAGGAATTATCTGAGTTGGCCAATATCTGGCGAGTTGAGAGGTTTGAGATCTCCTATTATAGAAGTAATAATCGATGAGAACCCTTTATGTATGTTTTTTTGCTCATCGATGAGGCGAGGCGAGTCTTGAGATGAGATTTCCCTTTTCGAGAATTATGGTTATGAGAAACGACTATGAGTTTTATTTGCACCTGCCGTTGATACGGGGCAAGATATATGAGTATTCTGAGATTTCTAAGATTTGAGATTTTATTTTTATAATATGGAGTTAACTAATGGTTTGTAAACCATTTAGTGCGAACGTGTGGTATGAGACGCACACTAACACTTTTCGGGTCCCTTATCGAGAGTTTGTGACACATCCACAAGTATGCCAGTGCTATAGACCTTCGATTCATCTGAGTTATGTGACTTCAGTCACCACGAGTTATGTGACTTCGGTCACCATGAGTATGACCTTCGGGTCCATGAGTTAGGTACCTAAACTTATAAATAGCACCGGACAAGAGTTTTGCACGTGCAGCATTGCTTGGACATTGCAATCGGGGATTTGGTAAATCCGAGTTTTTTGAGTTTTTATAATTTTCTGTTTTATTATGATATCACCATTTTAAGATGTTTTATTACATCGATAGCCTAGTGCTATATGTGATGTTATGTATATGGTGATTTCATTTTTGATGTTTTGAACTCCTATTGGGTTCCTTGAGTTATGAATTTTGATGGTTTCGTGATTTTGAAGAATATTCTGGGTTTTGCCATTTTGGCAAGTTGAGAACACACATACACACACACACACCGATGTGATGAGGTATAATTGAGTTTGTAGATCCTTCTATATTTGAGATATTTATTGTCATTCCATGGCATTAGAGATTTTGTTTATACTGATGAGATGAGGCATATTTGAGTTTTGGGATTATCCTATTTGAGAATATTTCTATATTCACCATTTTAGGAGAGAGTTTGTACTGATATTTCTTTTATTCAGGAGATATAGTTCATCGAAACCGTTAATGTTATTTTAGAGATTTCGCCAATGATATGAGGCAAATATGATGTCTAATTGAGTTTTATCATCAGAGTTTCTTCCTAGAGATTTCATATTCTTAAGTGTATTTAATCCACTTGAGATACGAACTCTTACATCTTGTCATTTCTTCTTATTCAAGAAGAATGATCTTCCCTTTCTTAAATAAAGAGGTATCATGCTCTTAATGGGGGTTCCTCTTGTACGAGAGGATATTTGCCCTTCCTTATGCTTCACCTTATCTATTATCCTTATTAAACTGATGTTTTAGTTAGACTGATCCGTGTATTTTATACTTGGGTCAGACCGAGTTTGTTTCAGGTTAAACTTTTATCTTTGGACTTAGTATGGCTTGAAGCTTCCATATGACTTCTTCTTTGCACTATTTGGGACTCTAGTCTTTTTAGAGTTGTATCTTGAGTTGTACATTCATTTGACTTATGTATATAGAGTGGTCGTCATACCACTTTGATGTATCATTTGTATTGTATTGAGATGTATCCTTATAAATGTGTATATGTATATCTGTTCGCTGTTCTGTGATGCATGTTCATTTAGTTATTGTATTTTGTTCTGATAGATCCATTAGCCACCTATAGTTTTGTATTAAGTATTTATTGGATATGTCGATCCACTTGAGTTAGGAGAAATATATATAGCATTTGTCAACGTATTCAATAGATATTTAATACAAGACTATAGATGGTTACTCCTAACCAACCCTATTCTCCGCATTAGCGGATAGAATTACCTAGAAATTCTCTTTATTAATATGGGTCTCGAGGCGGGGCGTCACAGTTTGGTATCATAGTAGGATTCAGAAAAAAAAATGTAATAAACATAGAACAATATAAACGATTATCATACATCAAGTATAATACAATGGTAAACATCATCCCCAAATCATGGTTGAACTCGACCTTATCATTAACCTTTTAATTCCTTTGAGGGTAGATAGAAAGGAATATGTATAGAAATGTTAATTTTAATTCCATAGTATTCCTTATTTAATCTATTTGAATTGCTTATATCTACCCATATGGATAATCCTATCTTATCTTAACTTCTAGCTATAGCTAGAAGAGGTCGCACTTCGAAGGCGGGACCCTCTAGTGGTTCTCGTCTCGAAGGGGTTTATATGTCGATCGACCATATTCTCGAGCTTATTAGGAATGCTCGGCCTCCTATCCCAGATCACTCTTCTCCTCCATGCAAATCTACATTTGCGCGTATGTGTATCGGCTTCACTCACCTCGAAGGCAAGCCTTTCAAAGCCTTCGAGACGGTTATAGAGGTTCATGCTTGGCTCCATACTTATGAACGTATCTTCACACACATGGAGATATCCAATCATCATCAAGTTCTTGTGGCATTGAGTATGCTACAAGAACGAGCTTTAAATGGGTATGATCTTCTTATAGCAGAGATGGATGAGTCCACCCTCGCATGGCACATTCCAAAACAGATTTGAGATTAAGTTCATACCAGAATCTGAAAAGGCATTCCTTGCCCATCGTTTCCTCAAGTTGAAGCAGGGCAAGTCATCAGCATCAAATTATGTTTCATCCTTTGAGTCTCTATCTAAGTACGGGCTTGAGTTCATTAGTACCCCATACGAGATGAATCTTAAGTTCGTATCTGGACTTAAGAAGTATTTGAAGAAGTCGCTCATGCTTCAGCTTAAACTCTCGTTCGAGGAGCTTGTGGATTCGGCGCTTTACCTCGAAGTCGTCGACAAAGAAGGGGATAGTAGTGATGAGGTCGAGGTTCGAATGAACCCAAATAATAATAAATTTCCCTTTCAAAGATCCCAATCATATCCTCCTAAGAAGAAGAAGCAAGGAAATTCTAGTTCTCATTCCGGTGCAGCACCTCCTTCAGCTAGAGTGTTAACTTGCTTGAATTGTGGTTCTAGAGACCATCTAGTTAGGGAATGTCCTCCGATCCCAAGTGCCATTATTGCAAGAAGGAAGGACATATAGTTTCAGCATGTTCTAAGAAAGGGAAGAGTTCAGGTTCGAGGAATCTGAATGTGGCTCATGCTTCTGGTAGTGCATCTCAGTCTTAAGGTATATCTCCTACCACTTTGGAAGGTTCTATTCCTTTTCATGACCGTTGTATGTGAATCCTCTTTTATACGGGTGCTTGGCATTTATCTGTACCGGAGAAGTTTTTTAATGCTATTAGATGTTCTGGTCTTGCTGCTTACTTAAGGATTGTGAATCCTTTTGAGCGGATCCGTAATACTTAACGAAAGAATTTTGGGATTTGTTCCTTGTAGCTTATCTTTGTGTGCGTATTAACACACTATTTTCTATCTTGAGCTTGAAGTAATTTGAGAGGGAGTGTCTTGCATTTTATTAAGTCACATTCTCTGATTTGAAGGGTCCTATATTTAGGTATCCTAATTCAGTTAGTTGCTTAATTCTTGTCTTCAGAATATTGATTATGATTCCGAAGTCTCTGTATTCACTCTCGAGTATTGAGATGATATATATTGAATTCCCGTCATTGTCACTTGTTGATATCTGTAAGTATGTTTGGGTATGACACCCAGTCGGGCAATCAAATATTATATTGACCTCATTCCTGGTTCTTAGCCTTTCGGTCATCCTTCCACAAGGATGCCTACTAAGGAAATGAGGTGATTTTTGGAATTTATTTGATGTTGCCATTCTTACCTCTTTTGAGATAACCTTTTTGGATACTCATTTATAGGCTTAGTAACATTACTTCACCCGAAGTAATGATTTACCGGTTGTGTTCTTCTTCTCATTCGAGAAGATATTTTACCCTTACCCTTATATCCCATTGATTTCTTATTCAATCTATTGGTGGTGCTAGGGTCTTTCTTCATCTTGACCCTACACCGATTCTCATTAGCTACGAGTTGAAGAGGATACTGTTCTTTTACCGCATTCTGCACTCATTATGGGTTTTTGAGTAGTTCATTATACCAATAGGAATGACAAACACTCCAATATATTCCCTTAATCTTATGAAACGAGTATATTCAGGGAACATCTCGATAAGTCTTCTTTTGTGTTTTTGATTTTAGGTATATATAAAGAAAAGTGTTTTCAGTTTTTTTCAAAAATTGAAGATATATTTCTAAGAAAAATTGGATTTGATTTTTTGGGATAAATAAAGAATATCTTAAGAACTAAAGATGAAATACTTCTTTTATAGAAGCCGATTTTTATGTCGGGTTGTCCATCTAGTGCTTTAAGAATTCTGGTCGATACTCCTGATCAACGTTATCGATAGGAGTTTCCCAAGCGCTGTGATGAGGCAATCAAGCATGATAAGCTGAGTTTTAATAAGATTTAATTAGTAAATTAATTATTATAATTTGAGAATTATTTTTTTATTTTGGATGACATATGTAGTCATTGAACCATAGTGGGATTGGATGAGTGGCGAGGTGATTTTTATCGTTTATTCAAAGCTACAACCAATCAATAGGGTTATTTATTATAAATCAATGGTGGGGTAATGCCGTTATGATAATTGAAATGTTTGAACTTGAATATAGTTATGTTTTACATACTTTGTTTAAAGAATAAATGTTTATTGAATATTTTAAAATAAATTAGACATGTTAAAGATGGAGTTTGTCATGAGAATTTGGGTATTTGAAAATAAAGGGCGGTAAATTTTAAAAAAAAAATTATCTTAAGATTTATTGAAATGAAATTATAAAAATTCTTTCAAAAATTTAATTTTGGAATAAAAAGGGAAATATGAGTTTGAAATTATTTGTCATTTTATAAGAACTATAGGAAAGAGTTTGGAAAATTTCCAAGTGTTGAAAATTGAGGTTTTGAATTTAAAAGTAACGAGTTTCGAAACTTTAAGAAGTATGGTTGTGAAAAAATATAGATTATGGTTTTAAAGATAACGAATTTCAAATTCTAATAAATTTTGATTGTAAATTAAAATTTATATCTATTATGTTACTCGTATTGTCTTGCCGTAGCACAATAGTCTAATTACTACCATTTTGCGGCCGTTTGAGTAGGGTGATCTTTGAAGTAACCATCTCTCATCGGGTCTTTTTACCTCAATGTTTATTATCTTAGCATCGGTATGGCTCCTTCTGTAGTGACATATGGAAATTCATCATCTTTTTGATGGGAGTTTGAATGGAGCGATGCTGAACCCAACTTTATTCGAGAAACTTTTGTGAAATCAATCTCTTTTGATTGATTTTGGTTGCACTTTTGCTTTTGTGTTCTTGTTTCGATGGCGAGATGCCATCGAAATCATGAAATGTTGCTCGAAGATATTCCATAGTCCTCTAATCCTGACTTATATATTCGGGTAATCATAGAATTTATTGGGCAATTTCATCTTGGTCTTCTTTCGTATTGAGTAGAGAGCGAGGAATTTGATCTCGTGCTTGTCTATCCTTCCTTTGAATGATGAAATAAATGTGCTGAATACAAACTCTTTTCTAGAAATTGCGAGGACGCAATTTTGTTAAGGGAAGGAGTTTGTAACAACCCTGGTTTGGAGATTACAAGTATATATTAATTTATAACGGAAGTTATAATTTAATACTGTAAATTAAAATATAATTGGAAATTTTATATTGTTTATTTGGAATAAACAATGAATTTTGTAAATAAAATGAGAAGAATGAAGTTTGGAACTTTATTTTGTTTGCTCGAGTATGAATATGGAATTAAATATTGATTGGATAAGTATTTGGTTTAAATAAATTGAAATATTGGGTATTTATTAGTTTGGAGCTAATAAATTAACTAGGTAATGTATTTCAATGTTAAATTGTTGAAAAAAATCTAAACTAATGAAAATAAAGTTTTAAAAACTTTATTTTGAGAATTTCAGTAGAAAATAATCAAACTGCAATTTTATCTGGGTAAATACAACAATATTGGAAAACATTGTCAATATTAAACTTTTTGAATTTTAAATGAGAAATATGAAGATATTATGTATTTTATTAAAATAAAATATGAAATATGGTCTAAATATGTTATTTTGATGACTAAAAAGTGTTAGAATAATTTATTGCAATTTATTTGACAAAGAAAATGATTTTTGAACAAGATATGCTTTAAAAATGGTGTTTTACACTAAAATAGTGTAAATTGTTAAAAATAGGGTTTTATTGTTAAAAATATCTTTTTATAATAAAATAATTTTTGTTTGTTACAATAACAATTTTATTGCAATATAAATAAGATGTACACATTTTTGTTGACTTTAAATTTTGAAAATGTGAATATAGTGTTAAAACAGGCTAATATTTGTACATAGCATCTTTATTTCACTAAGTATATTTACACTTAGGCCTATTTGGGTATGAATTGATCAGTTTGCCTATTCTCTAGAGGCTTCTGGCTTGTGAAAATAGCTGTAAGTAGTTATTTTCTTTCTTCATTCTCTAAAAAAGTTTATAGTAAATAATAAAGAAAATCAATGGCTTCTTCAAATTAAAATCAAATTTCATCTAATTTGCTGCTAATTCAAGAAGTTAATCCATTAAGACAAGAATAGAGAAGGTAATGTCCATCCAATAATAAGTTATTTCATCAAAAATTCTTGAATTGAGATATGAATTTGTCTGTAATATTTTGCTTCCTGTTGCATGTTCTTCTTTCAACAAATACAGGTGTCTAGAGCTCCATTTCTCCAACAAAGATCATTGCCTGCACCTAAACACTTTGATAAAACATCAGGTGAGTATAGGCTCACAAATTTCTAGCTAAAATTTGAAGTTCCTCTGAAAACAATTTGCGAAATCGTTTACCGTAAAAGTTTTTACTCAGTTAGTTGCTAATTTGAATTCCTTGTTTCCGGTTACCACTTTGAGTGGCTATATTTTTAATGTTTTTTATCCAAATTCAATAATTTTAGATGTTCCTAAAACCTTAGACTTTGTACTAAAAGTTTCATGTTTTGAGTTTTCTGAAATTTCAAAGTTAGCTTGGTCAAAACTGTATTTGTTTTTTGCTGTCCCGAGAGCAAAACAATAGCAATAATGATCTTTGATTTGAGAATTGTTTTGGCCGTATCTTTTGATCCTTAAGTCCAATTTTGGTGATTATTTCTCTGATTTCAAGTTAAGAAAATCACTTTCAACTTTTATGTTTTGGGTTTTGTCAAAATTTTAAATTTACATGGTCGAAAGTTCAATCTAAGGTTGCTGTCCCGAGACCAAAATGACAGAAATAGTGAAATTCGGATCTCATAATTGTTTTAGCCAAAACCTTTTCATTTCTTATTGAAATTCAATAATTTTTAAAATTTTGGAAATCTTCGACAACTCTTATGTTTTTTGTTTTCTTAAATTATATATTTAAAAGGGGAAATCTGACCAAACAAAACACAGGCCTGGGCAAAACGCCCATGTTTCTTCCTATGTATCTTGAATTGTTGCACCAGCTTTTAGTTCTTTTCTCTTGTGTTTTCCGAGCATGGTTTAGATGCTCATTTCAGTGAAAATATTGAGAGCTTTATATCACACATTCTATAGTACCGAATCATGTATTTTCTTAGATTGTTCGGGCCTGGTTTTGATGATAAATTTTAATATAGATCTTGAGTGTTGTATTATCTAATTAAAGGATAAACCATGCTTCTTGTGATAAATTTTGGGTTGCTTCTACTATATAGAAGCCCGCATTTTCACAAATCCATTATTGGGATTTTAATGAATTTTGATGATTCATTCTGTAATGTTTTCATTGTGATTCCGAGCACATGTGCACGTATTTTCAAACTATTTTTCCAAAAGTGTTTATATTCTATCTATTGTTCTAAGAACTATATTTTACAAAGTGATTTCATATAAAACCCAATATAATTAATATTCCTAAATTATAAAGAGATTTCTAAAGTCGATTTATTAAATATTTTCTGAAATTTGTTTCAAATCCCAATTTTGCTAAAATATTTTTTCTATATATAAATACACGTTTTTGCACTTTTCGGACGTATGAGAAAGAGAATTAAACAATTTAGTAAAACACGTGATATCGGACAGGTGAGTTTATTTTTTCGATTAATCCCGGACTTGTATGGTCTATACCTCTTGAGTATATTGTTTTGAGTTGATAATTGAGATTTATAATTCCTATTATAGGAATTATCTGAGTTAGCCAATATTTAGCGAGTTGAGAGGTTCGAGATCTCCTATTATAGGAGTAATAATCGATGAGAACCACTTATATATGTTATTTTACCTGTCGATGAGACGAGGTGAGTCTTGAGATGAGATTTCCCTTTTCGGGAATTATGGTTTATGAGAAACCACTATGAGATTTATTTTTGCTTGCCGATGATACGAGGCAAGATATATGAGTATTCTGATATTTCTGAGATTTGAGATTTTATTTTTATGATGTGGAGTTAACTATCGGTTAGTAAACCGTTTAGTGCAAACGTGTGGTATTGGATGCAGTTAACACTTTTCGGGTTGCTTTCCGATAGTTTGTGACACATCCACAAGTATGCCAGTGCTACTGATTTCGGGTTATCCGAGTTATGTGACTTCGGTCAACACGAGTTATGTGATTTCGGTCACCAAGAGTATGACCTTCGGGTCTACCAATTAGGTAGCTAAATTATAATAGCACTGGACAAGAGTTTAGCACGGGCAGCATTACTTCGGCATTGCAATCGAGGATCCGACCAATCTGGGTTTTCTGAGTTTTCTGAGTTTTGTACGATTTCACTATTTTGAGATTTTATTGCATCGATAGCCTAGTGCTACCTAAGATGTTATATAGGGTGATCATTTTCATGAGATTTGAACTCTATTATGAGTTCCATGAGATTCATATTGGAAATTTTGATGAGTTTCTCTTATAGCTTTTGAGTGGTTACTTGCATTTATATTGAATGCCTTTGTGTATGGAATTCTTATGTTGAACTAAACCTATTCATGCGACAACCCTTAATGAATTTATTCCATGGCATTGCATTTGAGCTATACTTATATATTATTCCTTTATAACTAAAGGAAGAGTTCCCTTATGCACTTATATTCCTCTTTTCTTATAATAATATCAATTTCTAGCTAGCTTGACCCGTGTATTTATTACTCGGGTCAGACCGAGTTGTAGGTTAGGTAGTTGGACTCTTAGCTTGCTTTACCATTTAGACTCCACCATCGTCTTTGAATATAGCATAGTTTTTATGTTGTAGTCTTTTTGTTGGGAACTTGTGATGTATATTCTTTTGTGGAGGATGTATGTATATATATGGTGGTCAAATGCCACTTGTGACATGTTGTATGATATTTGATGTATGTATATGTTTATCATTTCGCTGATTCTGTGACTTGTGATTGTTGTAGTTGTTATATTTTGTTTCTGAATCGATCCTGTAGTCACCATAGTAGTGTACTAGATAGGAATTAAGTATGTCAAATACTCGAGATGAAAAAAAGAGTGCAAGTACTGACATACTTAGCTCTTATCTAATGCAAGACTATGATGGTCGCCCTTAACCAGCCCTATTCTCTGCATTAGCAGATAGAATTACTAAGTAATTCTTTTTGTTAATGTGGGTCTCGGGGCGGGGGCTCATAGCTTAGTGTTTAGAATTTATTATTTGGAAATTTGGTTAAATAAATCGGTAAATATTGGAATTTTGATAATTTGAGTTAATAAATTAATTAAGAGATGTATTTCAACATTAAATTGTTGAAATAAATATAAATAGAAGAAAATAAAGTTTTTCAAACTTTATTTTGAGAAGTAAAGTGGAAAATAAGCAATTATTGTTTTTATTTGGATAAATATTGTAATATTGGTAATTATTGCCAATATTAACCTTTTTATTGAATTTAAAGAAAATTGTCTTTTACTAAAATAAAAGATGAAATATGGTTTAAAAATATTATTTTGATGATTAAAAAGTGTTAGAATGATTAATTACAACTTATTTGGCAAAGAAAATAATTTTTGAACAAGTTATACTTAAAAAATAGCGCTAAAATTGTGTAAATTCTTAAATATAGTTAAAAATGGCGTTTTATCATCAAAGTTATCTTTTTATCGTTAAAATAAATTTTATTTGTCACAATAACTATTTATTACAAAAAAAATTGATGTATGTATTTTACTTGGCTTGAAAATGTTGGAATACTAGTATATAGTTAAAATAAAAGAAAATATGAACATAACTTTGCATTATTTTCACTATATGTCTTATTTGGGCTAAGAGAGTTTGAATGTGATCCATAGCACAAACTTGCAATCCAAATTCGCTTCTAAATCATAAGATAACTGCAAGCTCACAAATTTCTAAGCTAAAAATGATAATCCTGTAAGAAATTGGCAAAAATCGTTTACTGTAAAAGTTTTTATCTTTGTTAGTTGCTGATTTGAATTCCATGTTTCTGGTTACCACTTTGAGTGGTCATATCTCTCACGTTTCTTATCCAAATTCAATAAATTATATGTTTCGAAAATCTTAGTCTTTGTGCTAAAAGTTTTATTTTTTGAGTGTACTAAAATTTCGAAGCTAGCGTGGTCAAACTGTGTTTATTTTTTGCTATCCCGAGAGCAAAATGACAACAGTAATGATCGTTGATCTGGGAATTGTATTGGCTGTATCTTTTGATCAGTAAATCCAATTTTGGTGATTCTTTTTTTGATTTTAAGCTAAGAAAATCACCTTCAACTTATATGTTTTGGTTTTGTTAAAATTTGAAATTTATATGGTCTAAAGTTCAATCTAAGGTCGTTGTCTCGAGACCAAAATGACAGAAGTAGTGAAATTCAGATCTCAGAATTGTTTTAGCCATTATATTTTCATTTCTTATCGGAATTCAATAATTTTAATGTTTTGGAAAGCTCGGGATATCTTCTACAGCTTTCATGTTTTGTGTTCTCTCAAATTATGTGTTTAAAAAGGGAAAACCTGCCAAACAAAACACAGGCCTGGGCAAAAGCCCAGGTTTTTTCCTGTGCATCTTGAATAATTGCACTAGTTTTTGGTGATTTCTCTTATGTTTTTCGAGCATGGTTTGGATGCTCATTTCAGTGCAAATATTGAGAGCTTTATATCACATATGCTCTAGTATTGAATCTTGTATTTTCTTGGATTGTTCGGGCATGGTTTTGATGATAAAATTTAATATAGATCTTGAGTGTTGTATTATCTTATTCATGAGATAAACCATGCTTCTTTTGATTATTTTTTGGGTTGCTTCTACTATATAAAAGCCTGGATTTTCGTGAATCCATTATTGGGATTTTAATGAATTTTGATCATTCATTCTACGATGTTTTCATTGTGATTTCGAGCATACGTGCACGTATTTTCAAACTATTTTTCCAAAAGTATTTATATTCTATCTATTGTTCTAAGAAATATATTTTAAAAAGTGATTTATATAAAACCAGATATAATTAATATTTCTAAATTATAAGAAATTTTCAAAGTCGATTTCTTAAATATTTTCTAAAATTTGTTTCAAATCCCAATTTCGCTAAAATATATTTTCTATATATAAATACATGTTTTGGCACTTTTCGGACGTATGAAAAAGAGAATTAAATGATTTAGTAAAACATCTGGCATGGGAGAAGTGAGTTTACTTTTTCGGTTAATTCCGGACTTGTAAGTATAAACCTCTTGAGTATATTGTTTTGAGTTGATAATTGAGATTTATAACTCCTATTATAGGAATTATCTGTGTTAGCCAATATTTGGTGAATTGAAAATTTTAGATCTTCTATTATAGGAGTAATAAACGATGAGAACCACTTATATATCTTGTTTTACTCGCTGATGAGATGAGGCGATTCTTGAGATAATTTTTCCCTTTACAAGAATTATGATTTATGAGAAAACATTATGGGATTTATTTTCGCTTGTCGATGATACGAGGCGAGATATATGAGTATTCTGAGATTTCTGAGATTTGGGATTTTATTTTTATGATGTGGATTTAAAAAGCAGTTTGTAAATCATTTAGTACGAACTTATGGTATGAGACGCACGTTAACACTTTTCGGGTTCCTTTTCGAGAGTTTGTGACACATCCATAAGTATGCTAGTGCTATAGACCTTGGGGTCATCTGAGTTATGTGACTTCGATCACCATGAGTTATATGAATTCGGTCATGACGATAAATTATAAATAGCACCGGACAAGAGTTTAGCACGCGCAGCATTGCTTCGGCATTGCAATCGGGGATCTGGCCAATCCGGGTTTTTTGAGTTTATGAGATTTCTAAGTTTTCTGAGTTTTATTTGATTTCACCATTTTTGAGATTTTTGTTGCATCAATAGCCTAGTGCTACATGAGATGTTATGTATATAAATGGTGATTTCGATTTTATGAGATTTGAACTCTTTTAGAGTTCCGTGAGATTCAAATTTGGGAATTTTGATGAGTTTCCCTTATAAGTTTCAAATGGTTTCATGCTTTTGTGTTGAATGCCTTTGAGTATAGTTTTCTTATGTTGGACATAACATATTCATGCGACCCTTTAT
This sequence comes from Allium cepa, assembly GCA_030765085.1. Classification (NCBI taxonomy): domain Eukaryota; kingdom Viridiplantae; phylum Streptophyta; class Magnoliopsida; order Asparagales; family Amaryllidaceae; genus Allium; species Allium cepa. The sequence continues at coordinate 596,804,770 of CM060944.1, forward strand.
GAATCTATACCATGGCATTATATTTGAACCATATGTATACCATTCCTTTATAGCTAAAGGAAGAATTCCCTTGTGCACTTTTATTCCTCTTAACTTTTACTAATATCAAGTTCTAGCTAGTCTGACCTATGTATTTATTACTCGGGTCAGAACGAATTGCCGGTTAGGCAACTGGATTCTTAGCTTGCTTTACCTTTTGGACTTCACCATCAGCCTTGGTTATATCATAGTTTATGTGTAGTGATCTTTTTGGTTGGGAACTTTATGTGTATATATTCTTTTGTGGGGATGTATGTGTGTGTGTGTGTGTGTGTGTATATATATTATGGTTGAATACCACTTGTGGCGGATTGTGTTACATTTGATGTATGTGTGTGTATATATTACCTGTGTTGTTGTTCTGAGACTGTGATAGTTGTAGTTATTATATTTTGTTTCTGAATCGAACATGTAGCCACCATAGCAGTGTATTAGATAAGAATTAAGTATGCTAGACTCTTGAGATGAAATGAAAAAAAATGAGCGCAAATACCGGTATACTTAGCTCTTATCTAATGTAAGACTATAATGGTCGTCCTTAACCAGTCCTATTTTCCACATTAGCAGACATAATTACTAAGTAGTTCTCTTTGTTAATGTGGGTCTCAAAGTGGGGCTCACATTTAAATAATTGAATCTTGATTTAATGTGAATGAAAATGATATTATAAATTGATTTAAATTTTATTTAAATAAGAATGAAGATCATTTATTTTTAAAATTGAACTTATAGGCGAATAATTAGAAAATTGAAAATTTTATATTAAAATTAACGAGCAAAATAGCCATTTTGGCCACTACTTCGGGTTTTGACGAAACCAGTTTCATGGGATCCATAACAGTGAATTATTACAGGATTTCAAGCTTTGTGGCGACCAGACTTGTCATTTGGCCGTGTGAGCTTGAAACATGTAGAAATTAATTTAAGTAGTTCTATTAAAATAAATTATTTTTGAAAAGCTATCTTTTGCATATGATCGAATTAGGCCTCAAGACAAGTTCCGTTGTGTTCGGAATAAGGATAAAACATTATGAACGTCAGGCAACACGCGTCATTTGGAGTTCAAGATTTTCGTGGGAAATTAGTTAGATATTTTCTAATATATTATATATATTCTTTTCCCTACTTCATCACGTATAAGGCAAGCCCACGCCCCTTTTTCCCTACCCTGTACCCCGTCTCTCCTTCTTTTCAAAATATCGCCTGAAGCTTGAAATAAATAAAAAATACAACGCGAGCGAATCGTGATGGCAAGCGCATGACCGCGAGTGGCAGGGTAGGCGGCGTTCGAGCGGAGCATGCGAGCGAGGGAGAGGAGCGCGAGGCGTGATGCTCATTGTGGCAGCTAGGGCTTGGGATCGATCTTGAATCGCAAGTGCAAGTAGTGGATCTAAGGACGATGTGGGCACTGGTGGGAAGCCTGTAAGGTCAGGACGTTGTGTGGTGTTCAGGTGTCGACGTTGGAGCGACCAGAGGAAAGTGTGGTAGTGGGGTTCCGAACGGAGAGGTGTTTTCGCATGGCTTGGAAGAAGAAATGTGAGCACGAACGTGGTAAGGAAATTAGCATTTTTATTTTTAGTAATTAATTAGTTTAATTTGATCTGAATGTTTAATTATTCATAACTAGTTCGTACGAGGTCGGATTCGAGTGTGGTCAGTCGTGTTGCGAATATAGCGACGTCTTCTATAGCATGGAGACTAATTGGATTTTGTATGAAGCTGAAATATTTTTAGTTTCAATTAGAAAGGCGAGTGTTTTATACGCTCAACAAAAATAATTTTATATTAGTTAATTTGAAATTCTGAAGTGATTTAAATTATTGATTATTGTTTGGTAAATTCAACTGCCATGGAAATCGATATAGAAATTTATATGTTAGAATTTTGAGTTAACAGCTAAGTTAAAAATTAGAATTAAGCCGCTAGTAAAATTCTCCATTGTCTATAATTGGTTAATTGTTGTGGTTATTGACCGTTTGGATGTCGGTTGTGATGGATGAAAATTGGTTGATATTTGAATGATTAGATGTTTATTTATTTTATATATTTCCTGTTATCAACCTATATATTATTTACAGTATATGCAACTGTAAATCAGATTATTTCGAATAAATTAAGAAATAGGTTGAAATGATATATACCTAGGACATTATTCTGGATTGACATGATATATATCCATCCCTGAATTAAATTGAAATAATTGATTCACTTGGCCATTGGATTGAAAATTTTATACGGACATCGGATTGGTCAAATTAAATGATTTTAAAATTTTGATTTGAAATGGTTTAAACTAATTTGATTTTAAGAAATGGAATCGAATTTAGGGAAATGGAATCATTTTTGAACTTAAAAATGAACTTGTCAATAGAGATTGTTTAAAGAATCGAGTTTGGAATTTTGATGTTGTAATTGACAAACCATTCGAATGATGGAAATCGATTTGTTAAATGATTTGAACTTTTGCTCAAACTTCGAAATAAATCCAAGTAAAAGTAATTTAAATAGATATTTCAAAATTGGGCTCGGAGTTGACTTACTTTAAAGATTTGAATTTTAAATTGAATATTGAACTCAAATTTAATTTAAGTGATTTAAATCAATATTTTGAAAATCAAACTCGAATTTATATAAATCAAAATGGTTTAAAATTGAGAATTGAATTAAAATTAATTCAAATTGGAATTAAATTGAAATGAATTATAATTGAAATTGAATTAATTGGAATTAAAATCGAAATTGAACTAATTTGGAATCAAAATTGAAATTGCTTTGATTTTAAATTGGAATCGTAGTTAATTCGAATTGAAATCGAAATTGAATCGTTTTAAATGGAAAAGGAAACTGAAATTGATTCGAATTGGAAGATTTGGAATTGAATCGATTTGACTTTGAAACTATTTTCGAATAAATTGATTAAAATCTATCTTTTTAGATATTCAACTTATTTTGATTTTTCCAGCTATTTTATTATATAAACCATTTCAATGCTCAAACTATTTTATATCAAACTATTTTAACTTTTTTAAAACAACTCAAACTATTTTCTAAAAATTCAAACCGTTCAAGGCTGGAATGTTGATATTTAAATCATTGATTTAAATACGAATTAGGTCAAAATGAAGTTATAACCTTAATCGATATTCGAAACGATTTTGAAAGTGAACTTGAGATATTAGAGTGAAATGATATTTTCAAATGAACGGGACGTATTGAACCGAATACATTTTTTGAAGCAAATATGATATTTCATAATGAAATTGATTTTGAAGCGAATATGATATTTTGTTAACAAGTACAAACTATTTTCGAAATATAAAGGTAGCAACCGTTGTGCAAAATGACGTTTGGTTATTAAAGAGTCCGGGGCTTCTTATTGGCATACTCTCTATCAATATTGGAACCACTTTAACAATTGTGTACATGGTGGATGATCCAGAATGAAGTGGTTGGATTTGGTGATCATTTACTGGAATGAAGTAAGAGAACGACGATGGATAGCCTTGACACTTGTGTTATAAATAAAATGACTAAAACATGAGCCTACTTCTGACCAATTAGGTTAGATGACTCTAGCGACGTTGATTCCTCATACTACTAGCGTGATTTTTTACTCGATGGGTGCACCCTTTTCTTTGGAATGATGGTTGTGGTCAGCCACGCTTGTGTTACGACCAGCCAGAAAGGGTAAACAGGTAGAATCCTACCTTGAGCATTGCCTCACGTGCCATGTCATACTTAGCCTTATACGAGCCCATTACGACTTTGGTTTAGTATTGTACCTATAGGAGACTCACTAGTTACCGACATTACTGGTTGTGTTACAGGACCTGCATAGACTACATGCTATAAAAATGTGTTAAGGCGGATCAATGTAAAGCCTTAGCACTATTTTAATATTTATTTTGCTGTTTAGACAATATATGCATAGTTTATTCTACTATATATAGATATTTTTAAAGGATCCTTAGGAGATGAAAACTCCCATAATATCTCTTAAGTTATTTCATTTTCGTTATACACTGGATATGAGATGTAAATCCCGTAGACATCTCCGACGTTGTTACACTCATATTTCATGATATTGATTTGACTTACATAGGAGTATTTTAGTTCCGATTCGAGTGTTTTGTCTTTTCATTATGCTCAGGTCAGCCTGAGTATTTCAGTATATTAAAGATCGTTATTTCTAGAGGATGAAGATGAAGATTTGGTATATTATATTACTAGTATTATTTCACTACATCATTTGTTCTGCTACATTATTCTATTATATTGATTGTATGAATTACTAATTTATGTCATAATGTGTAATCAAATGTATATTGTTAAACGGCTTCATGAACTTTTTATTTGATTATTATATTTTATCATTCCGCTGCGAGATTCTATGTTTTGTTTTCCTTCTTTTCTCTTATTTTCTTATTAAATCCATTTGACAGTCCTCCCTTTTAAATGGATTGAGTTAGACATGTGTGGTTTATTGTTGACTTGAATCGTCCAAAAAGGGGGTCGTCATAGTTGGTATCAGAGCTTTGGTTTAGCGATAACCTTAGCTTTGTGGGGTTTGACTCATTAGAGATAAGGTAGTAATACCCTAAAATGAGTCTGTTTAAGTATATATTTATTAGAGAGCGTACTTGTTAATGTTATAAAATGTTTTATATTATGTTTACGTATCCGTTGAGTTGTTTATGAATTCTGGCCGGTGCGTTGGACATCATGTTATCGATAGGGGTTTCTAAACACTTAAACGAGGCAAGTCGACGTGATATTGTTTTAAAATCTGATAAATGAAATAATATTACCTAAATTATATTTTGTATACAAAATTATAACTCTTACAAACCTATATAATTATCAATGAATGTTAGTTGTTAGGAGATGATAAAATTTAATTATCATTAAAAACAAATAGTTTGTGAACTCTATTTTTCGAAGCATTCGATGATTAAATTGGATTGAAATTCAATTATATTAAGAAATTATTTACAATAACAAAGTTATAAATTAATGAAATGTTTTGATAATAAGGCTATGAAATCTGTATACGTATATTTTTAATGTAGCTTATAAAATGGAAGGATTTAAAAGTCGAGAATTTTTTGAAAAAACCGTGCTTTCAAAAAAATGTTTTCAAAGGCTTCAAAGTTAATAATAACATTATTTGAAGGTGTATTGGCTAGAAATATACTTTGAAATGATTTTTGGAAGAAATAAAATCATTGAACTCTCTTTGGTCGCTAGGAAATAATTCTAGGGATGACTACAACATCGCCAGTATTCATTTTCGAGTTTCTGAGTGAGATTTGCTACCAAAGGAAATTTAATTTCGATCAAAACAAGTTTTTATTGTGAAAATATTCCAAGTATGATTTAATAAATTTATGAAAATAGTTTTAAACTCATAAAATTAAAATAGTATGAATGGGAAATAAGTTTGTAAATTATAAATTTAAATAGGAAAATAAAACCAAATTTAAAATGGTTAAACATTTTAATTAAGCAAATAAAAGAAATTTGAATTCGAGAAATGAAATAAAATAATTAACTTAAGAAATGTTAAATAAATTTAGTTAGTAAAATGAAGAAAATAAAATGAATTTTAACTCAAGAAAGCTCTAATAAAGGTGAATTGAATTTGAAATGAATTAGAAAAATTATGAAATGAATTTAAATTAATTAGTTTGTGTAACTTATAGACTTGATAAATATTAAACTAAGAACAAATTCAAATTTGTTCACTATAAATGATTAGGAGAAACAAAAATTAAAATAGAGTTAAATAAGATGAGTAATCGATTAAGTGAAATAAATTTAACTTAATAAAGATTAGATGAGTTGAGTAGGATTGGAATATAATTAGATAAATTAGTAAAGTGAATTAATTCCACTTGAGCTATAATATGAATTAATAGAATGAATACTAACTTGAATTATAAAATGTAAAACATTTTGAATTGTAAAAGAAATTGAGTAAAAATAAATGAGTGTAAGTAAAATAAATATGAGTAATTGAATTTGATTTAAATTGAATGTAAATAAATTAAATGCAAATGCAATGAGTTCAATAAAATTGAATGTTTACTAATTTAATATGGAAAAAGTTAATGAAATGAATCGAAAGATGGAAATTAACTTAAGAGACGATGAATAAAATTTATTGTGATAAAAAGAAAATTATTAAGACGAATTTGTATTAATGAATAAACGGATGAAGTAAATCATTTTATAAAATAAATTTTACTTAAGTAAAAAATGTTCATATGAATTTAAATTCATGAAATGAACTAATTAAGTGAATAAATGAATTAATATTAACTTAAGTTGTGAAATAATAATGAACATGAGTTGCATTTTATAAAATGTTTATAAAAAACTTAAATGGGCATGAAATGGTATTAGTATTAAATAGAATATACTAAGTGCAAATGAAATAAAATCTAACTTAAATGATTTATAAAATGGTCCATAAATGAATTTTTATGAAACATTGTTAAAATTAAAGTGAAATAATTGGAATTTAACAATCTGAATTGAATAAATTGAATGTAAATGAAATAGATTTGAATAAATTGGAAGTAAACGAATTGAATGTTAACAAAAATTGAATGTTAATGAGAAATGATGTGTATAAATTAAATTTTGACATCGAAAATGTAAATTTTGACAATTTGATTAATTAGATGAATATTAATGATTGTTGAATAGTTTTGTTTATTTTAAATCGTCGCTATGGCTGTTTTGATTACATATAATTGTTGTATTTTTGTATTTGTGCATGTGTTTATGATTTGAATTCAGAATGCATATTTTATAGGTTTTTAAATTCATATAGGCTTTCCACATCTTTATAAGTGACTAATATTCTAAATTGAGTTGAGATAGGCACATACAAATGTTAGAACCTCTATTCTATGATTTCGATGACAACAACTATACAATCACTAGCATACAATATATACATATCATCTATATGCAGGTGAATGATCGCAACCAAGAGTTGAAGACAGGCATAAGAGGATCATCGTATTAGAAATATTATTATATTATGTTAGTATCTTAAATAGATGATGTGTACAATCTCCTTGAGTAGTTCTTACACGCAAAAGCACATACAAGCTATTGAAAAATTTTTACAAGCTAAAAAAGGAAAAATTTCATGTTGTACAGGTGTTAGACGTCTGACTCATAAATTTAGACGTTCGGTAAAATCCATTGTTTAAAATTTTCACTACAGGCTAGATGTCTGACATAAACATCCAGACGTCTGACTTGGGTAACAGCTGGAAGTTTTCAATAGACATCTTCTTCAATCGAAGATTTGAATCTATAGTTTATGATCATATCTCTTCCTTCCCAAACATTGCAATTCTTGGACTAAAATAGAATATACTAAAGATCGTTACTTCTCAAAGAAACTCTACAACATCTATAAATAAGCATGGATTTGAGAAGTTAAAATCACTTGATTTTCTGAATTCTTTTCTCTTTATTCTCTAATATTTTTGTGCCTTTTCTGATTTCTAAAAAGTGCTCAAAAGCATACATTTATTTCTTCCATATATCAAAGCTTCAAATTACATACTACTCAAAGGAGATTATAGGAAGGATTGTACTAAGCAGTTAAAAACCGTGTTGTCAAGAACACACTATTGTCAAAGAAAGTTCTTTTATTGGAATCCTATTCCTCCAGGTGAAGCAAGGGTAGTTTTTATAGTTGAAAGTCCAAAGGGGAGCTTCGGGAACTAGGTGTAGGACGAGAGGTCGGAACCTGTATAAAAAAATTCTGGTGTGATCATTTTCTTACTTATTTTACTTTGCTTATTGATAGATAATATTTCATAACACTTACATATATACACACATGATCCATATATTATTTCATTTGGTATGGAAGCAAGATCTTTTCAAGTTATAGTAACAAGTATTAGAAACATATTTAATATGGCATATATTTCAAGAAGGTCAATCTACTACACATCCTTCACTATTCACAAATTCAAATTATACTTATTGGTCTACACATATGCATATTTTTACGGAAGCAAATGGTCTAGAAATATGGAAAGCAACACAAGTCCAATATATTACACTAACCATAGACATAGGCACTTGGACAGACGCACAAAAGAACACTGCTACTAACAACTCTAAAGCCATGAATGTTCTTTTCCGTTCACTAGATAAAAATGAATTTTCACGTGTCATGTTGTGCACTACTGTATATGATATTTGGTGCACTTTAAAGTCACGCATGAAGGCACAAATAAAGTCAAACAAAAAAAGATTTCAATTTTGCAAAACCAATTTTTTCATTTAAAATGAAAGCAAATGAGTCTATTAGTGACGTGTACACTAGGTTTCAAACCGTTCAATATGATCTCATGGCACTTGGAGTCAAGTTCACAGACTTTGATTTACACGTATTTTGAATTCTCTAACAAATGATTAGGAAAGAAAAATGTTGGCCATTGAAGAAGCTAACGACCTATCTCAACTTAAAGTTGAAGAATTGATAGCAAACTTGATGTCATATGAAGCAAACTTGCAGGCAAGAAAAGAACAAAATCATGAGAAAAGAATATAGCCTTTCAAGATATTGATAAAGAATCTGACTTGGATGAAGATGAAACAGTATTTATTGTTAAAAACTACAACATATTCAAGAAGTTCAAAAAGATGACAAAGTCTCAAAGTGGTGGAAATTCAAGCTCATCTGGACAAACTTCAATCGAATGTTACAAATGCAAAAAGTTTGGACATATGAAAAGGCAATGCCCAGAACTCAACAATGACAAAAAGAAAAGCAAGTTCGAAATATTCAAGAAAAAGAAATGATCTTTTCAAGTTACTTGGGATGATTCAGATTCATCATCATCATCAGATAGTGATAGCAACAGTGATAATGAGCAAGCAAATGTATGCTTTATGGCAAACACCGGCGAGGTATGTCTCGATCTTACTTATGATGAAATCTTAGAATTAAGCATAGAAATTGATGATAAATATAGAGAAACTAAGAAGTTAAATAAGGAATATGTTACAAAGATAAATCGAAAGGAACATGAAATAGGGTTACTAGAGGATGAGAAATCTATTTTAGAAGAAGAACTAGAAATTGCTCAAGAAAAATGCAAGAAAATTTCTATTGAAAATGATTCTTTATCATGTGAATTAGGATAAGTTAAACTAGAAAATAATAAAATTAGCAATGAAAACATTGTCTTAAAAGGTAATCTAGAAGCTTTAAAATCCAAAATTTCTGATCTTAAGAATAAGTTGTAAAAGATGACAAGTAATGTTTTGAAATTTAACAAAGGAAAACAGAATTTAGATAGCATAATCAAAAATTCTAACCCATCTGGTAATCGTAATGGATTAGAATTCCATAAAGCTCCTAAACATAAAAATTATAGCTTTCTCTACAAAAGGATCAAAAAGCCATCTTCTAACAAAAAGGCTTTAAACTCTAAAGAAAGAAAAAATTGGATTCCTAAGTCTAACAATAAGTTAATTAGACAAAAGCATATAGATGAGTTTTTGAAAAATGTTGTTCAAAATAAAAATTATGTTTTTAAAGGTCTCAAACCCTCTTGGGTATGGCTACCTTCTCCTTCTAACACCACGAAGAAAGTGGGTACCAATTAAACTATTTTTATCCTTTAGGTACCCAAAAGTAAACATAAGGAGAAATGGATACTCCATAGTGGCTGCTCCAAACACAGGACTGGCAACGCAGATATGCTATCAAATATAACGTATATTGATGGCGGGACGGTAATTTCTGGAGACAATTCTAAAGGATTTGTCATTGGGATCAGAGATGTTATCATTATCGGTATATCCACTTCACCTATTATTACTAATGTTCTATTAGTCAAGAATTTGAAACACAACCTATTAAGTATTAGTCAACTTTGTGATAAAGGATTTAAAATAAATTTTGAAAAGAATAGATGTAACATATTTGATCAAAAAAATATGAATTTTGATGAATTAAGAAATAGAAACATCTATTTCTTAAATATGAAAGTTAACAACCCAAGTGATTTATGTCTATCCGCAAATTTTAATGATCCATGGATTTGGCATAAACGGTTATGTCACATAAATTTAAGTTTTTAAACAAGTTGGCTATTAGAGGTCTTCCTAAAATAAATTATAAAGTTAAGAATCTATGCGACGCATGTCAATATGGCAAATTAAATGAAGTTCTTTTAAATGTAAAAAGAAAATTTCAGCTAAACAACCATTAGAGTTATTACATCTAGATCTGTTTGGACCTACTCAAGTACGTTCAATAAATCATAATAAGTATGTACTAGTTATTATAGATGATTTTTCGAGATATACGTGGACAGTTTTTCTAAAACATAAAAGTGATACATTTGAGATGTTTAAGATTTTCGCTAAAAGAATTAAAAACTTAACATATCATAAGATAAAAAACATAAGAAGTGATCATGGAGGTGAATTTGAAAATGAAATTTTTGAAAATTATCTCACATAATTTCTCATTCCCTCGAACACCGCAACAAAATGGTGTCATAGAAAGGAAAAATCACATACTTCAAGAATGTGCATGAATGATGCTCAATACTAGTGGTCCACCAAAGATTTTTTGGGCAGAAGTTGTAGTTACTGCATGTTATGTATTGAACCGTGGCATATTACGTCCTTTAACAAAAATACTTGTTATGAGATGTTTTTTGGCAAGAAACTCAGAGTCTGCTATTTCAATATTTTGGTTCAAAAGTTTTATTTTAAACACTAAAGACTATCTAAGGAAATTCGTTTCAAAAGGTGATGAAGGCATCTTTATTGGGTATTCCGATCGTAGCAAAACTTATAAAATCTTTAATAAATGTACCAATACTATTAAAGAAAGTTTACATATCTCATTTGATGAAAACTTTTTTACTGACAAAAGTAGTGATGAAGATGAAATTTCAATAAAATCTACAGAAAATACCACTGTTTCAAGTAACAATAATGAGACTTCCGTTAACAATGAAAATATGTGGAGATCACCTCCTCGTATTCTAAAAAATCATCAATTAATAATCTAATTGGTGATTTAAACACAAAAGTTTTCACTAGGCATCAACTCAATCAAATGTGTAGCATTGCATTTATTTCAAACTTTGAGCCAAAGAATTACAAAGAAGCTTCAAATGATGGATCATGGATTATGGAAATGCGAGAAGAACTCAAACAATTCAAAAGAAATGAGATATCGGAACTTGTTCCTAGACCTACAGATCAATCTGTAATTGGAACAAATGGGTCTATAAGAATGATGAAAATGGAAACTTGTTCAAAATAAAGCAAGACTTTTCGCCCAAGGATACAAATAAGAGGAAGGCATTGAATATGAAAAGACTTTTTCTCTAGTAGCTCGACTAGAAGCCATCTGAACATTACTTGCTTTTGCTTGTCATCATAATCTTAAACTTTTTCAAATGGACGTAAAAAATTCTTTCTTAAATGGTTTTCTATGTAGAACAACCTCCATTATTCACACATGAAAATTTTCTTATACATGTATATAAATTAAAGAAAGCATTATATGGTTTAAAACAAGTACCTCGTGCTTGGTATGATAAAAACTCATTTAATTAGTTCTGGTTTTCAAATTGATAAAATAGACATAACACTATTTATAAAAGAGATCATAACGATATTTTAATTTTTCAAATATATGTTGATGACATAATTTTTGGGTCAACTAATGAAAAATTATGTAACGATTTTGCGAATATCATGAAAAATGAATTTGAAATGTCCCATATGAGAGAATTAATTTTTTTCTTAAGATTACAAATTAAACAACTAAAAAAATGATATTTTCATATATCAAGAAAAATACTGTCATGAATTATAAAAACGATTTGGAATGGAGAAGACCTCTAGTAAACCAACACTAATGAGCACAAGCATTCATATGAATAAAGATGAAAACAGGAAAGATTTCGATCAAAAGTTATACTGAAGTATAATAGGCTCCATGTTAGACCTAACGGCTAGTAGACCCGATATTATGATTGGTGTATGTTCGTGTGCAAGATTTCAAGCACAACCAAAAGAATCACATTATAGAGGAAGTAAACATATTTTGAGATACTTAACCAACACTATAGATTACGGTCTTTTTTATCCTAAAGGCAGCTCTATCGAACTCGTGTCATATGGTGATGCCGATTTCGGAGGTTGCAAACTGGATAGAAAAATTATGAGTGGCACTTGTCATTTTATTGGTCAATCCCTTGTATTGTGGTTTAGTAAGAAGCAGAATTCGATCTCTCTTTCAACTCGTGAAGCAGAATACATTTCTGCTGCTCTGGCTTGTGTATATATATGCAACAAACGCTTCAAGATTTTGGTAAAACTATAACTTGTTCTCCAATATATTGTGACAGTACAGGTGCAATTAATCTATCTAAGAGTCCTATAAATCATTCTCGAACTAAACACATTGATATCCGACATCATTTTCTTAGAGATAACATAGAAAAAGGTGTCATATCTTTAGAATTCATCAATACTGAAAACCAGATAGTAGACATTTTTACAAAACTTTTATGTGAAGCATCATTTATAAAACTTAGAAGAGAACTGGGAATATGCTCTTTATCTAAACTTTAAAAAGAACAAGAACAATATGCATAATTGTTTATTTTCCTACCTCCCAATATTATATATCTTTATTCATACGGCTAACAAACCATATAATTTTTATACCCTTTATTTTTTTTAAATTCTTTGAAAACCACTACTATTTTAACAAACAAAATGAACAACCTTTTAAAATAGAAAACCTGAGTCTTATATATATATATATATTAGTGTGTGTGTGAAAATTTATTAACAAATCACAGACAAAAATTTATAATATATATCTTTTTAACAACTAAAAGAAAATTTTCCAATGTCATCCAACTATGACTCCACCTACTCTATCATTGATTTTTCATCACCATCATCTGGTAGTACATTTACCTCTACAAAAACAACTCCTAAATTACCTCCATCCCTAACATTGTTCCCTCTTCTACATATCATGCTGGCTATTCTCCAAAAGAAAAGAAAGCCAAGCATGATATTAACCTTCAAACAACCTCTCTTTTTGACAAAGCTGACGAAATCCATCACTATCAAAAAGAAACGATGGATGTACAAAAGGAGATGTATTATGAACAAAGATGTTATAAAGCTCATCTAAATTTTCTAGAGAAATGCATCCTTGCAATGTGCGGACATTCACCTACAAAGGATTGTGTTCATGTACGCTCTAATCATGTAAAGGAAACCCCTCCACATGCTCATCGGATCACTCTATGGAAATTATGGGGAGAAGGCACGTCAAAAGCTCAACCGAGTCCTGTACCTCCTTATTGGTCTCCGCTACGACCGTTGAAAGAGGATACAAAGGTTGAACCAAATTCGTGGGAGAAGTAATACTATCATTCCGCTAATTCCTCAAAAAAAATTAAAATATTTTAAAATAATTGTATAATATTTGTCATAATAAGCTTGACTATTCATGCATATGATTTGTCTATCTAAATTCCAACATGTATATGATTTGTCAAAAATAAAGAGGATACAGACTAGAAGTTTATAATTTGGAACACACATCTGACTCCATTATCTAAAGAAAAAATTCTTTCAGCTCAGACGTCTGCCAGTTTGACCAGAAGTCTGGCCCATTTCTTTGGAAAATTCCCAGACTCAACACAAATGTCTCTTTTTCAGCTCAAACGTCTGGCTCAACACTTCGCCTTAAATTTTTAAACACGACCAGATGTCTGACTCCAATTATAGACGTCTGACCGTGCTTAGAATTCACCGTTTCCACCTCACCTGCGGATTATCTCTTACCTTTTTTCATTTTTTTAACCATCATCTCCTAAACCTAAACAAAACCCTAAACCCCCAAAATCATTTTTTCTTCTTTCAATTCCTTTAAATCAATGGCACCTAAAGCTAAGAAACCCTTTCCCAAATGAAAGAAGATGTACTAAGGCTCCAGCTCTCAACCCCCCTCTCAATAATTTGTCACCGATGAAATCATTGATCAATGGCTGGGAGAAAAAGATGGAAGACATAAACTTCAGGAGATGGGAAAGTATAAGATACATTATTGTCCACTCTATCCACTTCGAAGATCTTTTAATTATGAAATCGACGATTTGGTTAGCGAGGCGGAGATTCACCATCTCATAGATTATGATTCTAACTCCGGCCAAATTGATCAACTTGTAGTATTTGTATTCTTAATCAATTTATGTTCATTTAATATTTGGAATCCGTCTGATCCAAAAAATTGGATTTGGATGAGCGTTTATGGGGAAGTTATAAAACTCAATGTTGAAATGATTGGGAAAATACTTCGATGCTCATATACAGGAACTAGATTGCAAGATATTCCTGATATGAGACACATGCCGAGAGATGAAATTACACATTTCATTTGGGAAGATGACATGCAGAAATTATCACCATTTAATTTTTGTCCAAAAGCTAGATTACTTAACCGCATGCTTATAAATACCATACTCCCTCAGTTATATAATCATGAGAAAGTGTATGACCATGACTATAAATTTTTATATGCTATTTTCGGCCACACCAAAGTGAATTAGGCTCAATATATTTTTGACCAAATTCAAACCTTTTGGACTCTAGTTCGTCAAACAATCATCTATGCACCATATATTATGGGAATTCTTTGAGCACATAACGTTCCTTCATACTTATCACAATATAAAGAACTTTCTGTTTAGGACAGTGGAATTTGTTTTCTATCTTTGATGCATCTTCCTGAGAATCCACCAAGTATTACACCCTTTTTCCAGTACCAAAACCACCAACAACAACATCGTAACCCTACATGACCTACCTCTACACCATGGCCTTATGAACCAACAAAGTATTATTCTGATTCTAAAATTCAAGAAGCCTAAATTGCAGTAGGACCAGGAGAAAGTATTCGAGACATAAAATTTCAGAACCAATGTCTCCTATCGCTAGATCAAAAGGCTTTGGATAAGAATGTTTCCCAAGTAAACCGATCTTTTTCTACACAAATAGGTAAACTAGAAATACATTAGAAAAGGTCATTACTACTCTTGGAAAGGTTATGAGAAAGTTTCGTGGATGTTCTTCTTCATGATCTTCTTCGTCTCCATCTCCGACACCACCTCCTGCACCTCACGTATATCCACCAGGACCTAGCACGACCGAAGAGCCTTTACAAAAACATGCTTCTGGAAAAGATCCAGTAAATGAGGACACTGAGGAGAGTGAAGACATATCATGGCCTCCACAGGAAACCCCATATTATGGACACTATCAATCATTTCAGGGACTTCCAATTCGAGAAGATGAAGAGCATCATGATCAGTTGAAAATGCTTTTAACCTATGGCGTTACTTCTCCTATCTGTAAGTTATTTACCAATGTTAAATAAATTTATTTCTAATTCCTTCTATGTATGACTATGATATTTTGTTGGTTTTGTGCCGTGACATTGTGCTAGTGACATTATGTTGTTGTGATATTGTGTTGATTTCTCTAAATGTTTCTTCGTCTTGTTCTATATAATATTTTGATAATGACAAAGGGGGATAGATTTTATAATACATATAGATTGGGGGAGAAATCACAAAACTCAGGAGGAGCATTCTTATAAGCTTGATTGTATTGTTGTCATCATTAAAAAGGGGGAGAACGTTAGAACCTTTATTATATGATTTCGATGAAAACAACTATACAATCACTAGCATATTATATATATCATCTATATGCAAGTGAATGATCGCAACCAAGACTTAAAGATAGGCATAAGAGGAACATCGTATTAGAAATATTAGTATATTGTGTTAGTGTCTTAAATAGATTTTGTGTACAATCTCCTTGAGTAGTTCTTACACGCTAAAGCACATACAAGCTATTGAAAAAAAATTACATACTCAAAAAGGAAAATTTTCATGCTATACAGGTGTCGGACGTCTGATTCATAAATTTAGACGTCTGGTAAAATCCACTGTTTATAATTTTCACTACAGGCCAGACGTCTAACATAAACATCCAGATGTCTGACCTGGGTAACGACCATAATTTTTCAATTGACATCTTCTTCAATCGAAGAGTTGCATCCATAATTTACAATCATATCTCTTCCTTCTCAAACATTGCAACTCTTAGAGTAAAATAGAATAGACTAAAGATCATTACTTCTCAAAGAAACTCTTCAACATTTATAAATAAGCATAGATTTGAGAAGTTAAACTCACTTGATTTGATTACATATGATTTTGATGATTTCGATGACATACAAGCTCTATTCTATGATTTCGATGACAAGAACTATACAATCACTAGCATACAATATATATATATATATATATATATATATATATATATATATATATATATATATATATATATATATATATATCATCTATATGCAGGTGAATGATCGCAACCAAGATTTGAAGATAGGCACAAGAGGATCATCGTATTAGAAATACTATTATATTGTGTTAATGTCTTAAATAAATGATGTGTACAATCTCCTTGAGTAGTTCTTACACGCAAAAGCACATACAAGCTATTGAAAAGTTTTTACAAACTCAAAAAATAAAATTTTCATGCTGTACAGGTGTCAGACGTCTGACTCATAAATTTAGACGTCTGGTAAAATCCATTGTTTAATATTTTCACTACAGGCCAGACGTCTGACATAAACATCCAGACGTCTGACCTGGATAACAGCTAGAAGTTTTCAATAGACATCTTCTTCAATCGAAGAGTTGCATCCACAGTTTATGATCATATCTCTCCTTCTCCAATATTTCAACTCTTGGACTAAAATAGAATATACTAAAGATCATTACTTCTCAAAGAAACTCTTCAACATCTATAAATAAGCATGGATTTAAGAAGTTAAACTAACTTGATTTTCTGAATTCTTTTCTCTTTATTCTCTAATATTTCTGTGCTTTCTCTGATTTCTAAAAAGTACTCAAAAGCATACTTTTATTTCTTCCTTATATCAAAGCTTCAAATTACATACTACTCAAATGAGATTATAGATAGGATTGTACCGAGCAGTCAAAAACTGTGTTGTCAAGAACACACTATTGTCAAAGAAAGTTCTTTTATTGAAAGCCTATTCCTCTGTGCAAAGCGAGGGTAGTTTTTGAGAGTTTAAATTCCGAAGGGGAGCTTCAAGAATTGAATGTAGGACGAGAGGTCCGAACCAGTATAAAAATTCTGGTGTGATCATTTTCTTACTTAACTTATTTTACTTTGCTAGTTGATAGATAATATTTAATAACACTTGCATATTAAATATACACACACAATCCATATATTCTTTAAAAGAAGATCGTTTGTAAAAGTGTGCTACAGATCATGAAATATGGATATACGATAATACAGAGTATAGTGATGATAGATATATAGTAAATAGTGTGGGATATAAAAGAAGTATAATAAAAATAACACTAGAGATTTTTATACTGGTTCGGAGCTCTGTCCTATGTCCAGTCCCAGACTCCTTCTGGAATTTCACTAAAACAACAACCCTCACTTAACCCAGAGGAACAGGTCTATACAACCCCTGAGTAGCCGAATAGGAATCTAAGCAGCGGAACAGGATTTCGCCTCAACAACCAGAGAGGACTTCACACGCCTGAGCAGCAGAACAGGGCTTCGACAAATACAAAAGATTGTTTGACTTTTGCGTTCTGATAACACAGATAAGTCTGTTTATAGTACACCCTTCCTATGATCTTCTCCTTGAGTATAAATATGTATATTTGAAGTTTATGAAGATTAGAAATGAATACTATTGCTTAGAGTATACTCGCAAGAATATTCAAGAGAGTTAGATAAGAAAGATAAACAGATTCGGAGTTTGGAATGAAGTTAGGATATGTATTTATAGTTGTTAAATAGCAGCGACCATTGGTGAAGAGTTCTAGTTGAAGCGTTGCATCCAAATCTCGTCGTAGAGATTCGCAACTCTTCCCTAATGATCATGTCTTTTCAAAAAAATATAGCTGTTATAGAAATTGGGTCAACTGAGCCTCTAGGTCAGTCGACTAAATATTCAAATAATTTTATTATAAATTATATATACTTGTGCACCTGTGCATCGACTGACTTGTTATTATCTGTGCAATTTGCACAGTTTACATAGGTGTATATCATATGTATATTATATATGATTCTAACTTTTAAAACTTTGACAATACATATATATATTTTATATGCTTATATATAAATCATTTAAAAGTAATACATATGTAAACGAGGGGAGATCTTAACAATATTGACTTAAGACTCAAAACAAAATAATATAAAAGTTGATGCACCGATTTAGATGTCTTATCTCCATGTAGTATATATTCTCTTTTTGTCGTAACATCCATCGAATCTGTATGTTTCCGTGATAGCTTCGTGTCATGAATCAAAACCAAGTCTCAATAGTTTGGACGCATAGACGGATTATATTTTGCTTTTGCTTGCTTAATACGAGAAAACTCTCTCGTATTAACAATAATAACGTACACATCTCTGATTACATGCCACACTTTTATATTTTTCCCTATGGGATGTCTCATCATTGAGATGAGATGTATATTTGAGATATTTGATATATATTTACATTATATATTGTATTGTAAAAAAAATTCGATCGAGTCGTGCAAATGAGAATCTACCAAAATTTTCCTTAAATTTGGGTGTTAGAAAAGTTTTGAAGTTTTAAAATTTTTACAAATTGTTTTGTAAAATAAATTGTAATTTCCGTAAAACTGATATCGAAGTAGTGTAGCGACAATGTATTAATGCTTTTGTAAATAATATTTTAATATTTATGAGTTGATTGTTTTGAATTAAGTATATCAAGGGTTAAATTCTATACTTAGTCCTTTTTCGAGAATGGAAATTTTAAGTGGGGGAGAATGTAACGATCGGTATTTTTAGCTATTTTAAATTATTAAATTTAATGTAATTATTGAATAAAAATGTTTAAAAATAAAATTTAATGTTTTATTGATGTAGTTATTTAATATGAATCTGAATAAGATCTTAAAATAAAAAATTCAGAAGATTTAGGCAATAACAACTATTCAAATGAAAATTATATTCATTGAATGTATTTGTAATCAATGCCTATAATTAGATAATAAATGTTGAATTATTTAGATGATAATGAAATGATTGTTAAAAAATGTTGATTTATTTATTAATGGTGATTTATTGAAAATTTAATCGTTGAATTAAATATTGCAATTATTTAAATAATTGAATCTTGAATTAATGTGAATGAAAATTACAGCGAAAATTGATTTAGATTTTATTTAAATAAGAATGAAGATCATTTATTTTTAACATTGAATTTAAAAGTGAATAATTAGAAAATTGAAAATTTTATATGTTAACCCGCCTTTTTACAAGGCCACGGACAGGCGGATTTAACTAAAACAACTTCATGACTATCGAGGGTGAAATATGATGGATTCGGTTTAATGGATGATGGTCACTTGGATAGATGATAGATCGGTCCGTCGGAATGAAGTGGTTCGAAGTGTTTGGGGTTCGACCTTGTGGTTTGGCCGTTCGGCATGGCAATATCCAGTGGAGGTATGGAAGTTCAGGAAGGTCGTTTGATTGTGGCTCGACATTGTCGATCGGCTTTGGACATCGCTCGGCATCATGGGCCGCTTGGCATTGGACATCGTTCGGTATCACACCTCGTTCTGCATTGGACATTGTCCAGCATCACACCTCGCTCGGCATTAGACGTCGTTTGACATCACACAACGTTCGACATTGGACATCGCTCGGCATCATGGGTCGCTCGGCATTGGACCTCGCTCAGCACTGGACGTCGTTCGACATGGTGGTTCGGCATGGTGGGTCATTCAGCATGATGGGTCGTTCGGCATGATGGGTCGTTCGACATGTTGGATCGTTCGACATGATGGGTCGTTCGGCATCAGTTGTGGCTCGGCACTGGGGAGAGGTAGGTGTGGCTCGGCATGGTGGTTCGACATAGGCCATTCAGCCTTGATGGGCTCGGGTTATTCAGAGAGCCCAGCAACTACTTGGACGTGTCTATAAATACAGCATGTAGGAGCCCAGAAAAGGGATCTTATTCTTCTCTCCGCTCTCTAACTTTCTACTTTCTAAGGCTAAGGCTAGTTTACAACTTTGTAACTGTGTTCGATTGTTACAACAATAAAAAGGAAATTATTGGAGTGGACGTAGGCCGGAGTTAGCAGAACCACTATAAAATCTGTTGTTCTTTATTGACTGTTCTTCCATTATTACTCTCTACATACACTCTATCTGTTATCTATGACTGTTAGTTGGTGCTTTCATCTACATTTGGGTGTTAGTAACCAATTTTGGCGCTAATATTTTGGTGCTTTCACTGAGAAGGCAAGCACTCAGGAATTTTGGAGTTAGGAACTTGGATTCTAAAGAGCAATGGCCAGACCATCAGCAAAGAAGAAAGTGATAGAAAGGAGTAAATAAGAGGGAAGTCAAGAGGTTTCCTCTAGAGCGGGAGCAGGTCAAGCATCCATCTACATCAGTAGAAATGAGAAGGAAGTGATGTTGAAAAGACAAGAGGAGATGATGGAGGCTCTTCTTAGGCAATTTGCACAAGCAGGAAATGCACGAGCTCAGGTCCGTGGATCTGGATCAGAAGCGCCCAACCAGTGAGCAGAGGGAATGGCCCAGCAGGGGCAGCCCCCAATCAGCAGACAGCTAATAATCTAGATGGACCTAGACTCGGGGGCATACCACTCGGAAATGCTGGACCAATCCATGGAGGGATACCAGATGACGCTGTGCTACCCAACACCAACAGGGGCACAGGAGTATGAGATGAGGAGTATGTGCCTGAATTTCCTCATAAACTCGGGGGGCAGACCGGAGGCAACAAACAAGGATTACAACTTGGCGACAACGACAGATTAGCGGAAATGATCAGATGGGCTATGTGAGGTGGATTGGTAAATAGAGACTTGGAGAATGTGAATAGGATTCCCTTTACTCCTGCAATCAGGCGAGCTAGGAATCCACTGGACTTTAAGCTACCAATGTTGGATATGTAAGATGGGAGAACGGATCCCACTGTTTACCTAACGAGGTACATAAGGCATGTGGAGGTACTAGGGGCATTGGACGAGGTCATTGCTCGATGCTTTCCTTTGTTTTTGATGGATACCGTAGCCATGTGGTTCATACAACTGGAAAATGATTCTATGGGTATATGGACGGAGCTGATTGAAAAGTTTATGAGACAATTTCGGGTCCATATAGTCAGACCCAAGAATGTAATGACCTTAACATCGGTGAAGCAATGGAAGGGAGAGTCACTCAGGAGCTTCTTAACCAGGTTCAACGCAGCGGTAGCCTCAGTGGATCGACCCGATCTGTTAATGGTTTTGATGGCAGCGGTTTCAGGAATCGTAGATAATTCGAATTTCAAGATATCATTGGAGTGTGACCCACCGAGGGACCTTGGGGAGTTCTAGCATGAGGCAGAAAGGTTCATAAGACAAGAGGATGCGCAAGTTGAGAGAGAGGGGAGAGAGACTAAGGCTTATGCAGTGAAGGGTGGAGGTCCATCCTGGGAGGATCCGAGTAAAGATGATAAAGGAAAATGGAAAATGAATGGCAACAGTGGCACTTTGAAGAGGCCTCGAAGGGAGTCAAAGTTTTCTTATTACACGGATTTAACTGAGACTCTAGAAAGGATTTACTTGGACACTCAAGGGCACCTCCAATATCGAAGGCCGGCAAAGAGAGAGCCTTCAAAATACGAACGGACATCGGGAACACATTGCCTATTCCATGAGCTGGATGGGCACAACACAAACGACTGCAGACATTTGAGGGATATTAAGAAATGGCCATCTGCAGCAGTATGTCAGGAATCGAGTTGTGGTAGTGGGACAGGAGCGACCACCGCCTACCTCGAACGGAGATGGCACTGGACCTGGGCAACATCAGCTCATTATCAACTAAACAGATTTATGGTTTTGAATAAGTAATAGAACTCAAAGTAATGCGGCTAGGTCACTTACACACGTAAGGGGTCGAGGACGGTCCCTAGGCGTGCTCTGAGATGATGAAAAACCGTACTACTTGAGTCTATGAAATCCTACTTTCTTGCTGTTTTTCTACAACCTTTGGTTTTCTCTTTCGTACTTTGGATATTTACTTTTCTTTAGTATGGTTTTGGGGTTTGGATTGAACTACCGGTTTGGTTGGTTTTTTGGTTTGCCATTTTGGTTTGGATGTTTGACTTTTGATATGGATTTCTGGTTTTCTAATTGGATTTGGATCACTGTATTAAAACAATTCAGGATTAGCGATTATTGTCCTGACCGGAGAGACGGGGCAGTGATCGCGAGTTACGAGTCCCTTCGTCGGAAAGTGGTGGAATGGACTCGGACAGAATATCAAAGTCCTTGGCCGGAGTACCGAGGCCGGTGAATATCAAAAGTCCTTGGCCGGAGTGCCGAGGCCGATGAATATCAAAAGTCCTTGGCCGGAGTGCCGAGGCCGGTGAATATCAAAGTCCTTGGCCGGAGTGTCAAGGCCGGTGAATATCAAAGTCCTTGGCCGGAGTGCCGAGGCCGGTGAGGATCAAAGTCCTTGGCCGGAGTGCCAAGGCCGGTGAGGATCAAAGTCCTTGGCCGGAGTGCCGAGGCCGGTGAGGATCAAAGTCCTTGGTCGGAGTGCCGAGGGCGATGAATGAAAAATTACTTGGCCAGAGTGCTGAAGTCAAAGAACATAAAAGCCCTTGACAGGAAGGTCAAGGCTGGAACCGGATAACACGACCCGACGAGGTCCATAGTTTCAAGGTTAAAACCCAGAGAGGTCATGGATTTGATAATATGGTTACGAAAGGGATATGGACTTTGGACATCGGATTTGAGGCTATTCAAAACATACCTTACAACGGAAATGCATGTTTGGGGGGGGGGGGGGGCGCAAGTGTTAACCCGCCTTCTTACAAGGCCACGGATAGACAGATTTAACTAAAACAACTTCAGGACTATCGAGGGTGAAATATGAAGGATTTGGTTTAAATGGATGATGGTCACTTGGACAGATGATAGGTCGGTCGGTCGGTCGGAATGAAGTGGTTTGAAGTGTTTTAGGTTCGACCTTGTGGTTTAGCCATTTGGCATGGCAATATCCGGTGGTGGTATGGAAGTTCAGGAAGGTCGTTTGATTGTGGCTCGACATTGTCGCTCGGCTTTGGACATCGCTCGGCATCATGGGCCGCTCGGCATTGGACATGGTTCGGTATCACACCTCGTTCGGCATTGGACATTGTCCGGCATCACACCTCGCTCGGCATTGGAGGTCGTTCGGCATCACACATCGTTCGGCATTGGACATCACTCGGCATCATGGGTCGCTCGACATTGGACCTCGCTTGGTACTGGACATCGTCCGGCATGGTGGTTCGGCATGGTGGGTCATTCGTCATGATGGGTCGTTCAGCATGATGGGTCGTTCGGCATGTTGGGTTGTTCGGCGTGATGGGCCGTTCGGCATGTTGGGTCGTTCGGCATGATGGGTCGTTCCGCATCAGTTGTGGATCAGCAATGGGGAGAGGCAGGTGTGGCTCGACATGGTGGTTTGGCGTAGGCCGTTCGGCCTTAATGGGCTCGGGTTATTCAGAGAGCCCAACAACTACCTGGACGTGTCTATAAATACGGCGTGTAGGAGTCCAGAAATTGGATCTTCTTCTTCTCTCCGCTCTCTAACTTTCTAAGGCTAAGGCTGGTTTACCACTTTGTAACTGTATTCGATTGTTACAGCAAATTATTAGAGTGGACGTAGGCCGGAGTTAGCTGAACCACTATAAAATATGTTGTTCTTTATTGATTTTACTTTAATGTTGATTGTTCTTCACATTATTACTCTCTACATAACTCTATCTGTTACCTGTGACTGTTAATTGATGCTTTCATCTACATTAGGGTGTTAGTGACCAATTTTGGCGCTAACATTATATTATAATTAACGAGTAAAAATAGTCATTTTAGCTATTATCTCGGATTTTAACGAAACCTATTTCATGGGATTTTTAATAATGAATTATTACGTGATCTCAAGTTTCATAGCGATCAGACTTGTTGTTTGGCCGTAAGCTTGAAGCGCATAGAAATTAATTTGAGGAATTCGATTAAAATAAATTGTTTTTGAAAAGCTATCTTCTACATACGATCGAATTGGCTTAAGAGTAGTTCCATTATGTTCGGAATAGGGATAAAATATTATGAACGTCAGGTGGCACGCGTCATTTGGAGTTGACTTAATCTAAAATTTTGATTTGAAATTATTTAAATTGATTTGATTTTATGAAATCAAATCAAATTTATGGAAATGGAATCATTTTTGAACTTGAGCTCGAGATGTTAAAAATGAACTTGTCAATAGGGATTGTTTAAAGAATCGAGTTTGGAATTTTGATGTTGTAATTGGGAAACCATTCAGATGATGGAAATTGATTTGTAAAGTGATTTGAACTTTTACTTGAACTACGAAATAAATCCAAGTAAAAGTAAGTTAAATAAATATTTGAAATTTGACTCTGAGTTGACTTATTTTAAAGATTTGAATTTTAAATTAAATATTGAAGTTAAATTTAATTTTAGTGATTTAAATCGATATTTTGAAAACTGAATTCAGATTTATATAAATCAAAATGGTTTAAAATTGAGAATGGAATTGAAATTAATTCAAATTGGAATTGAATTTAAATGAATTGGAATTGAAATGGAATTAACTAGAATTGAAATCGAAACTGAATTAATTTGGAATCAAAATTTAAATTGATTTGAGTTAAAACTGGAATCGTAGTTAATTCGAATTGAAATCGGAATTGAATCGATTTAAATGGAAAAGGAAATTGAAATTGATTTTTGTTGGAAGATTTGGAATTGAGTCGATTTGACTTTGGACTGCTTTCGAATAAATTATTTTAATATAAACCGATTAAAATCTATCTTTTTGGATATTAAATTTATTTTGATTTTCCTAGCTATTTTATTATATAAACCATTTCAGTACTCAAAACATTTTATATCATACTGTTTTAACTTTCTTTTAAAACAATTCAAACTGTTTTCTAAAAATTCAAACTGGTCAAGGTTGGAATATTGATATCTAAATCATTGATTTAAATACAAAATGGGGGTAAAATGAAGTTATACCTTAATCAAAATTTGAAACGATTTTGAAAGTGAAATCAAAATATTGAAGTGAAATGACATTTTCAAGTGAACAAGACGTATCGAACTGAATATGATTTTGAAGCAAATCTGATATTTTGAAATGAAATAATTTTTGAAGCAAATATGATATTTTGATATCAACTAGGAACCGTTTTCCAAATATAAAGGCAACAACCGGTGTGTAAAACGACGTTTGGTTGTTAAAGAGACCGGGGCCACTTATCGGCGTACTCTTCGTCAATATTGGAACCACTTTAACAACTTTGTACGTGGTGGATGATCCAAAATGAAGTGGTTGGATTTCGTGATCATTTACTGGAATGAAGTAAGAGAATGATGATGGATGTTATCCCGCTTTTTTGGCAAAGCCGCGATACCAAAAGATTGATCGAAAAACGAAGGACAGTTCGCCTCAGAGGTTGATCGTACTTCCTTTAGCCATGGATATCACTGAATTTTATCCGAGTCCAGGATGAGACACAATTGATAGGACACGGCAAGAAAGGCTACAAGAGCCAGCATTTCAAATTTCAGGTCAATCCGAGGTCGTATGCTCAAGTTATGATGGATTCAAGTTGAGAAAGATGGACGTTGCTCTGTTCGAAACCATGACCTTACCTATGTTCGAACCCATCTGGTTCGAACCCAAGAAGTGAGGCAGCGTCTCGAATCCATGCACATATACCAAAGTTCGAATCGATGAGTTCGTATCCATCGGATCGACTCCACTTTGAACCCAACTAGTTCGAACCCACCATGTTCGAATCGACAAGAAAGGGGGACGTTCAAATCCATCAGCTAGAACCTCGCTTCGACTCCATCAAGTAAATCCCCAGATAGCCTTTCTTCGAATCCACCAGACAAGCATGCTTCGAACCCATCGATATGCTTCGTTCGAACCCATCCCTGGAATCATGTTCGAACCCATCACAGTGCCATCTTCGAACCCATCACAGAGTCGTGTTCGAACCCATCCCTGATGCCATGTTCGAACCCATCCTGTGCTGCCTTATTCGAACCCACTGGGTCAACCCACGTGTCCTCCATCGGTTCGAAATCACCGAGATACACGGAGTCGAAGCGGTCAACACGGAGAGAAGTCCGGATCGATTCGAAACTTGCGCTCCACGTCGCCACGAGGTCGTGTGCCATACTGGTTTCGAAACCATCGTTTCGAGTAACAGGGGTTCGAAACAAACAGCCTTGCCATGAAGTCTATTTCGAACCCAACATATCTCCTAACCTACTGATCCAAATGCAATGAAACTTTCACAGATGCTTGCATACATGCTGAAGAATGTCCACGCCAAATTTCACCTCGATTGGATGAATTCTTGATCGGTTCGAATGGAGTTCGAACCGATGCCAAAGTGGGCCCAAACTTCCCGAGACCGTACGTGTGGGCCCCCTCACGTGCCAGAAGTGGTCTCCCGAGTTTTCAGCGAGTTACCAGCAGCCTACACCTATAAATAGAGCCGCAGGGCCAACAGAAAAGGGATCTTCTGACTCTGAGACGCCGAGACTCTGCCGGATCAAGATCTCCATCATCCTACATCATAATTCTATTGTTGATTTCGAATTTCCAGTTGTAACTTGCTGTGGATCGCTGTACCAACTTGTAATCGTTGATAGAGAATCAATAAAATATCGAAAAACTTCACAGTGGACGTAGGCAACACGCCGAACCACTATAAATTGCTTGTCTACGTATTTTCTTTACTGTTGACTGGAGTTTTTGTTAGATAATATTCATATTCCGTTCGTACTCTTGACTATTATCTCTTCAACGACTCCCGAAGAGTGTTGTGACCAATTTTGGTGCAAACACTTTGGTGCTTTCACTGAGAAAACCCAGCTTTTCTCCTGCTCGTTGGATCTGTCATCGATACCGGATTGAACAAATCTAAGAGAGAGATCCAGATCTTT
Organism: Allium cepa; assembly: GCA_030765085.1. Classification (NCBI taxonomy): domain Eukaryota; kingdom Viridiplantae; phylum Streptophyta; class Magnoliopsida; order Asparagales; family Amaryllidaceae; genus Allium; species Allium cepa. The sequence goes on from CM060944.1 coordinate 596,832,024, forward strand.
GAATTCAAATTCTTTCCATTCTATTCAGATTTGCAAAAGTCTAGGGAAAGAAATCTTACTGTTCATAATGGTGAGCACCAGAACCACTTCTAACCTTGGTAACCAGGAAGACCGGGATAGACCAGATCCCGAGCAGCTACCATCTACCCAGGACGTCGCCGGGCCCTCGGAATCATCTGGACCGGTGACGAGGCAAGAGCTTCAAACGTTGCTCCAGGAGCTGACCCAGAGTCGGCAGCAGTTGACGGAACAATTACGCGCTAACGCTGAATTAACCCGCCAGCTACACAGTCATAAGCGCAGGCGGTCGAGGAGGGATTACGCATCCCAGTCCTCCACGGAGAGTTCGGCTTCCACTGATTATCATCGTAGACCTTCGCGACCCCGAATGGACGGGAATTATGCACAGGCTACTAGAGACATTCCTGCATTGACGGTTGGGCAAATACGAGTCGGCCCATCTGCTAGCTTCCACACAGGGCCTTCCTCCCGGGGAGGCGCTGCTCCTCAACACACTATCGACAACCGTCCTACAACCATCGCTACGGAGCCTGGGGCGGACATCCATACTTTGTCAGATCAGAACCATCACCGACGACGGCAAACTCCTGAGCCGTATGTACCAGAGAATGTCGAACCAAGGAGGCGAGATCCGGACCGTCGACAGCATCCAGTCCAATCCCGCATTGTGGAACCCGACCACACCTTGGTTCAACACGCCCAGAACGCAGCTGTAACAGATATTCCAGAAATGATCAGGCAGATGATCCGTGAAAGTCAGGGATTTACTAACGACGACTGGGGAATCTCCCGGAGTAACACCCCATTCACAGACGAGATCCTGTATGCCAAACCCCCTCGGCGATTTAGAATGCCCGCATTACCGATGTACGAAGGGAACTCAGACCCCAATCAACACATATTGAAGTATGAATGGTCCATGAGCGCCGCTAGAGCAGACGATGCGGTCAAGTGTAGGAGTTTTCCTATCTCTTTGGGAGGTATTGCTACGATGTGGTTCACGCGATTGCCACCCCGTTCTATCTCTTCGTTCAATCAGTTGGCCAGGAAATTCGTAGAACAGTTTCGCATGCACGTTGCAAGGCCTAAGGACGTCAACACTTTATCTAGCGTTACCCAAGCTCCAGGAGAGACTCTTAGACACTATTTGGAAAGATTCCATAAGGCTTGTGTGGAAATCACTAACCCCAATGATAACTCGATTCTGATGGCGTTGATGAAAGGGATTGACCCTGACTCGGATTTTGGAAATTGGTTAGCAGGAAAACCCCCTGCGTCGTTGGACCGCTTCTACTCCAAAGCCGCTCAGTTCTTGAGGCGCGAGGACGCGAAGCAGTCTAGGAAACAGGACGATGCAGGACCTAGTGGAGAGGGGATTCAAAGTAATGTGGCTGTTAAACAATCAGGAGAGAGTTCTGGGAAAGTGCAGCTAAATATCCAGAACAAACAATCACAACCCAAGAATAACGGGAATCAGAACAGAAAGCGGGATCAGAACCGTGGGCCGAGGCGCAGGGCCCCTATGTTCGACAATTATACTCCGTTGAATACATCGCTGGAGAATGTGTATCTACAAACTTGCAACGCCATGCAATACAAGAAGCCTACTCCGAAGCCGTCGTCGGAGAGACAGATTCAAACAGGCAAGTTTTGTAGATTTCATGACAGTTACGGCCACAACACCAACGAGTGCAGACACTTGCAGGATTTAATTGAGAAGTTGATCAGGGAAAGAAAATTGGATCAGTTTGTACGGGCGCCGCAGTCTGGAGGTGCGGGTCCGTCGAACCAGAACAATCGGCAAAACCAGCCAAGGCAAGAAGAACCCGCCCGAACAGGCGGAAGGCTAGTGATAAACACCGTTAGTGGTGGTCCTCATCCGGCAGGTACGAGTTGGAAAGAGATGGAGTCATATGCTGGCTCGGTTAGGCATATGAATTTCGAATGTTGCAGTAGTTACGACGAAGGGGCTCCGGCAAAACAACAAAAGACGATGGCAGATGACATCGTGTTCCGGAACCGCGATGCAGACAGGGTCGAAGCCCCGACCATCGACCCACTTGTTATATCCGCCCAGGTCGGTCCTGCTTGGATGAAGAGGATACTGGTGGATAGTGGGAGTTCAGTCAATATTTTGTTCAAGAGAGCTTACGATCAGATGAAAATGGAAGCCAAAGACCTGAAGCCCTGTCAGTCCAGGATTCACGGCTTCGATGGAAGTGCTAATATACCCACAGGGGTTGTGGAGTTACCCGTGGAGTTGGGGATCGGTGAGTGCAGAAGAGTACGCATCGTGCCATTTGTTGTTTTGGACATACATTCACCGTATAACGCATTCCTGGGCCGACCAGCCCTTGCTGAATTTCGGGCAGCGATCGCCCCGTGGTGTTTGACTTTGAAATTTCCAACTGATTGTGGTATCGGTGTGATTCATGGGGATCAGGCTGCTGGAAGAGCCTGTTATGTTGCGGAGCTGCGAGAGGCGCAGCGAAGGGAGAAAGGTAAGGGCGCAGAGGAATCTCTTTGCGTCCGTTCTGCCGATGATTGACAATTGGTGCTCGGACCTCGGCCCGGGCACCCCAACCAATTCCATAAAGACCTTGACCCAAGGGACGACAACAGCACTGAAAAATCTACAGAAAGTCAGGCTTCTCCGGCTGAGCTAACTATCAATGTCCCGATCGAAGATGATGGCGATGATTCGAGAATGTTAAAAGTTGGGTCTCAATTGAGCCAGGGGGCACAACAGGAATTGGTTGAATTCCTCCGGGCGAATCTTGATGTGTTCGCCTGGACGCATTCCGACATGTGTGGGATCTCGCCGGAGATCGCGAGCCACACTTTGAACATTGACCCGCGGTATATCCCTGTCAAACAGAAAAGGCGTGGTATGGATCCAGAGAGATCTGCCGCCCTTAAGGAGGAGGTGGATAAGTTGAAAACGAACGGGTTCATTAGAGATGCTTTGTATCCGGAATGGGTGTCAAACCCGGTACTTGTCCGGAAACCAAATGGGAAATGGAGAACGTGTATCGATTATTCCGATTTGAACAAGGCCTGTCCGAAGGACAGTTTTCCACTTCCTCGAATCGATCAGCTTGTTGATTCAACCGCCGGACACGAACTGTTATCCTTTATGGATGCTTACTCGGGCTACAATCAAATACCCATGCATGTTCCCGACCAAGAACATACGAGCTTTGTGACTGATCTGGGACTATATTGCTACAAAGTCATGCCTTTTGGGTTAAAAAATGCCGGCGCAACCTACCAGCGTCTGGTTAACCGGATGTTTTCTGATCAGATTGGGAAGACCATGGAAGTTTACGTAGATGACATGTTAGTAAAGTCACGACATTCTATTGATCACGTAAAGGACTTAGGATCAATGTTTGATATCCTCCGGAGATATGGGATGAAGCTCAATCCGCTGAAATGCCATTTTGGAGTTGCGTCCGGAAAATTCCTTGGGTTCATCGTCAACGCCCGAGGGATAGAGGCTAACCCCGAGAAGATTTGGGCCATCAGAAATCTTCAAACTCCAAGGACAATAAAGCAAGTTCAGAGCCTTAATGGGAAAGTCGCTGCATTGAGTAGGTTCATCTCGAAGTCGACTGACAAATGCATCCCCTTCTTCGATCTGATCCGAAAAGGGAAACGAAACTTCGAATGGACCGCAGAATGCGAAGGTGCGTTTCAGTCATTGGTTCAACATCTTTCTACACCGCCGATTCTTTCGAAGCCTATTGATCATGAGCAATTATATCTCTACTTGGCGGTATCTGAAAGCGCAATCAGTGCGGCATTAATCCGGGAGGAAGATCGAGTGCAAAAACCGGTGTATTACGTGAGTAAGCGGCTGACCGGAGCCGAGAGGAATTATCCAAAGCTAGAAAAGCTGGCATATTGTCTAGTTGTTGCCTCGAGAAAGCTCCGTCCATATTTCCAAGCTCATCCTATCACCGTGTACACCGACCAGCCGTTACGACAGGTCCTCACGCGGCCTGAGACGTCTGGTAGGTTATTGAAATGGAATATTGAATTGAGCCAGTTTGACATTGCTTATACTCCAAGAAGGGCCATACATGGTCAAGTTCTGGCAGACTTCGTTGCTGAATTCACTTTATCCGAGGAATTACCTGAGAGTAGCGAACCCCCTACGCACATATGGAAGTTATATACTGACGGCGCCTCCAATAAACGGTGTTTGGGAGCAGGGGTAGTGCTTCAAACTCCTGAAGGCCGATCTATATGCTACGCCCTGAAGTTCGAGTTCCGTGCAACTAATAACGAGGCTGAATACAAAGCTTTACTCACTGGGCTGAAGTTGGCCCACGACCTGAGAATTGCCGCTGTGGAGGTGTATTGTGACTCCCAATTGATCGTATGCCAAGTCCGAGGTGAATATCAAGCTAAGGATCGGAGACTAGCGGCTTATTTATCCAAAGCCAGGAAAATTCTTGATCATTTCGATTACTATGCCATTTTCTATATTCCTCGGGAGCACAATCAGAAGGCCGATTCGTTGGCGAAGTTGGCAAGTACGGGCGAAGCCCAACAGTTGGGGCTTGTTCCTGTGGAAACCCTATCTTCCCCGAGCATCGATCAGAATGAGGTCAATCATGCATTCGAAGCTACCACCGATAGGGAGTCGTGGATGACCCCCTATCGAGACTATATTGAACATGGGACGCTGCCTGAGTGCAGAAGTGAGAAGAGGCAGGTCCTTCGAAAGGCCTCACGGTTTATCATCCAAAATGGGGTTATGTACAGAAGGGGATACTCTGTCCCTCTACTCCGATGTATCGCGCACGACGAAATCAAACGAGTGTTACATGATGTCCACGAGGGAGAATGTGGCGATCACATCGGGGGGCAGACACTCGCCAAGAAGGTACTCCGATACGGATATTACTGGCCTACCGTTAATCGAGACGCATCAGACTACGCCAAAAAGTGCGACAAATGCCAGAAATATGCTCGGATTCCTAGAGCCCCACCTACTGAGATAACCCAAATGGTTAGCCCCTGGACATTCGCAGTATGGGGGATCGACATAATTGGAGTGTTGCCTCTAGCCAAAGGTGGCGCGAAATACGCCATCGTCGCGGTTGATTACTTCACTAAATGGGCCGAAGCGGAGCCTCTTGCAACGATCACAACGAAGAAAGTGATCAACTTCGTGGTGCGCAACATCATCTGCCGATTCGGTCTACCTCATACTATCATCACGGATAATGGAGCTCAATTCGACAGTACCGAGTTCAAAAGTTTCTGCCAACGATTTCGCATAAATAAGAAGTTTTCCGCAGTGGCACACCCTCAAGCAAACGGTCAGGTCGAAGCTGTTAATAAAATTATAAAGTCAATACTGAAGAAACGACTGGAAAAGGCCGGAGGCAAGTGGGTCGACGAACTCCCTATGGCGTTATGGGCCTATAGAACAACTCACAAAACTGCAACTGGTCACACTCCGTTTTCTCTGTCATATGGCTCAGAGGCCGTTATCCCAGTCGAATTGGAAGTGCGCTCTCATCGTGCGACTTATTATGATCCGAAGACCAATGCTATATTGCTCGCTCAATCTCTGGATTTACTGGATGAGAGGCGTGAAGAGGCGGATTTGAGGGCAGCCGCATATCGGAGTCGAGTCGCCCGGCTGTATAATGCTAAGGTCCGTCCGCGAACCTTTGAACTTGGCGACCTTGTACTCAAAAGGGTTTATCCGGTCCCTTCGCATATGAAGCCAAATTGGGAAGGGCCGTATGTTATCTCACAAAAGCTCGGAGGTGGCACGTTCAAATTATCAACGGTTGACGGCTTTGACTTGCCGAGAGCTTGGAATAGCGAAAGTCTTCGTCGCTACTACACATGAAAACTTTACTCGTTTATTCTCTGTCAACTTATTTCTTTGCATTTTATCCTAGCATTTCGAGATTTAGATTTGTGATAAGGCAACTGATTTTGCCATATTTTCTCGTTTCAGCAATAAAATGCCGTCTCTTCAAGCAAAAGCTGTGATTTACTGAATATGACATACAACATCACAACGCACGGAGAGCTAAGTTCCATCGCGCGGTGGGATTTATTCAAATAGGGAGTGACTATGATAAGACCGGTCACTCGCTAAGTGAAACCCGAGCTCGGGGATAGAACAATACATTAACATTCACAGGGATTGATACACGACAATCCCTCCTCCAACTCCGACTTCCCAGAGTGAGAATTTGAATATAAACTTCAACTCTCGGTTCCCGGAGCGCGAACCGAAGTACAAATTCACTGCTCCCAAAGTGAGAGCCGACTCCGACTTCCCACAGCGTGAATTGGAGCATAAACATTTGATAATTCGTTCCCGGAGTGCGAACGGACTCCAACTTCCCACAGCGTGAATTGGAGTATAAACATTTAATAATTCGTTCCCGGAGTGCGAGCGGACTCCAAATTCCCAGAGCGCGAATTGGAGTATAAACACTTAATAATTCGTTCCCGGAGTGCGAACGGACTCCAACTCCCCACAGCGTGAATTGGAGTATAAACATTTAATAATTCGTTCCCACTGCGCGAACCAACCCATCAATGCGGACTCCAAATTCCCAGAGTGTGAATTGGAGTATAAACATAAGTTGCGGGTTCCCGGAGCGCGAACCGAAGCATCCGTGCAAACTCCATATTCCCGAAATGCGAGTTGGAGTATAAATGTCAATTCCGGGTTCCTGAAATACGAACCCAAACTTACATGTTTTATCCAAGCTCCCGGCGTGTGAAGCGGAGCACCAACGCCAAGTCAAAGTTCCCGTAGTGCGAACTAAAGCGTTAATACTAACTCCGAGTTAATAGAGTGCAAGTTGGAATGTGAACACCATTCCCAAGTTCCCGGAGCGCGAACCATGTTACAAGCATCAATAACACTTGAACTCCTGGAATGCAAACCAGGTTATTGATCTCAAATTACTCTAAGTCCCCGGAAGGCGGACGTGTACTTAAGATTTGCAACAAGTGCAACCGACTGCCAAAAATATAAGTGTTGTTCCCCAAGACTGGGGGGCACGAAAGCTAAGTGTCAATCACTCACCGAAGTGATACGACGTCCGAAGTTCAAATCATTCATCAATCGCAACTTGTGACCAAGATTCTCAGGTGTGGCAAATGAAACGAGCTCTGCTTAAACGATAAAAACACCACAAGAACCCCGGACCGAGAGCAAGACACTGCAAGTACTTAAGCACAAATAAAGCAAGAGTTGAAACAAAGAAACTAAAGTTTATTTCAACTAACTAAAAATGAGGGCTTACATATGAAAAAGTTTTCCCAAAAAACAATTCCTGCTAGCAGGAGCCGAACCTGCATCTATACACGGCCTACTAACAAAAAACAAAAACAAGTACTTATCCACCAAAACATCTACTTGTAAAGCCGGTCTACTTCTTCTTCTTTTTCGTCTTCCTTATTAGTGGTTCTTCGTCAGAATCACTAGCGACCGAAATTCTTTTTGAGTGCCTCCTCTTCGGCGGTGACTCTTCGGCTGGGGGCATGATATCGATGTCCTCCTCAGAGCTCGAATCTACAAGGAGGCTTCCCGCCGGAGGAGTAGGGGGGACTGGATCTGTGACGGAAATTGAGATAGTGCCACCCGCTGGTACTATCCTAGCAGGTGTTGAGCTATGCGCCGTCGCGCTGCCACCGGCGCTACCACTGTGCCCCGCAGCTTCTATTTCAGCGCTGATTTCAGCCAAAATTTCCTCTTCTCGAGTCGCTTGGGCTTGGCTGGGGGCATCCGCAGCTTGCATCGAAGAACTTGAGGTCGGCAGGGGATCACTAACGATGATAAACTGTAAGTCCGTAGAGAAACCGCCCTGTTCACCGAGCAGCTCGCTCACCATCTGTTCCTCGAGAGATAACCCACTCCCCTGTGCCGCCTCGATCGACACCGCAGTTACAGCAATAGCCTCGGTAGCGATGGCCTTATCCCTTTGGCTTGATTCTTGAGCCGCGACTGTCGGCACAACCTCCGTCACTAAGCAAAAACAATAAGTTATTAGTAACTTCTTCAAAACAAACTCTTTATTTACACTGGAGATAATTTCGAAATACCTTCTCCAGTTTGACTCGCAGACGGCTGAACGACCTCGGGAGTGTGCTCATGGATGGGAGATAAGTGCGGCCGCTCCGGGTCGTAAGCAGGAACAGGTGGCAAGCTGACCACGGACACAGGCACTGACAAAGGCGATGTGGTGACTTCAATGACATCCGCATGGTGCTCAACGCCCGATCCCTCTCCAACTTCCAGGGAATGACCACCCATCATCTCCTTCTCATGAGCAATGATAGCATCGTGAAGGACCTTCTTTTCATCCTCAGTTAATAACCGGTTCTCAAGCTCGAATCGGTCAACCGATTCGCCCGGATGCGCTTCCCTCTCTTCCTCGACCAATCGCTCCCAAGCGCTGCGAAGGTGAACGGGATAATCTTGAAGCCAGGATAAATTTCGGTGTTTTAACACGTTGGCGTTATAAGTTATAAGCAAATCTTCGATATCGGCCTCTAGCCTGGCCTCTGCTTGTTGAACTTTCTCTTCCACCTCTATCTCGACCGCTTGAACTTTCGCCACCGCAGCATCCCTTTCGGTGCGAAGAATCACAGCTTGTTCACACGCCTCCTGAGCTGCGCTATTCGCATCATCCCTTTCCTTGGCGATTTCAGCAAATTTTGACTTAAGCTCGTTCAACTCCTTCAGGGCTGCGTCCCTCTCTGCAGTAACCAGTGTGTTTCGATGACCCATGTCCTCAACCGTGGCGTAGTGTTCGCGTTTCATCCTATCCATGATTGCCTGGGCTTCATCGGCTTTTTTAGTGGCCTCTATTTCAGATTTACGGGATGATTCAGCCTCAGTATTCAGCACTTGAATGATGCGATCTTTTTGTGCTAACTCGGTTTGCAATTTTTCAATGGTGGCCGCCCGTTCGAAGGCCAGCGCCGATGCTTTCTCAGCTGCCTTATACCACACCTTATACTGTGCGTAGAAGTCGTGCACGTAATCAAGCGCCCACCGCTCGGCCTCCGGTGGAATTCTTTTCAAGTTCGGGGGAAATACATAATTGTCGAAGCAGATATTCGGGAATTCTCTCTTCAGCTGCGCAAGCCTAATCGCTCCTTCTCCCGTAATTTCAGTAGGAGGTTCCTCCGCAACTGTCGGCGTCGACACCTCAGATCTAGAAGCTTGAGAAACCGACACATGTCGAGAAGAATCATGAGGTACGCGAACGGGAGGTTGTACGGGATCTCTGGAAGAAGGAGGGGTGCGCGATCGCGATCGACGCCTATGGCCCTTGTCCGAATCATATCTCTCGTGACTAGAGTATCCGGAACGTCCCTGGTCATGATACCCGGGGCGTCCTTGGTCATAGTCTCTATCCCCCTCTCGCCTGCGCGAATCATAATAAGAAGACTTGCGGGCATGTCGAAGACTCCCAAGCATTGAACCTCGTTTAGACATAGTATCTGCAAGGCAAAATAAAATCGAATTAGTCACTCTTCGAATCAGGTAGTTTACAATCAAAGGTTATGCAGTGTCGTGAAGTGTGTGTGAATATGCATTCCCCCCGACCAACCAGAAATGTCGACCTCGCTAGTAATAAGAGGCTCGCTTAATTCTAGACTATGATGGAACTCCTCCAACCCGGCATCATGTTGAAAAGACACATCTTCCGGGATTGGAAGGTCGGCAAGCCCTTCGTAGAGACTCTCAGTACGCGGAGGAGACATCTCAGAGATCCTAACTCCGGAAGAGGGCCGGGCAATGACAACCGATTTCCGTCTCCCCCGCTTAGTTGGCTTAACCATGGCAGCCTTGCCTTTTTTCTGCTCCGCGACATCCGAAGCCACATCCGTGGGCTCAGTCAGCGGCTCATCGTCAGTGTGAGTTCTTTCAGAATCAGCCTCCTCGGCTATGACAACTTCGGGCTCCTTATGTTTGACTCGTTTCTTAGGAACGATCCTTTGTGCCACCTCAAATCTTATACTCTGCCTTCGTTCAATCAGCCCATAAGTCCGGAGATTCCTATCGGTCAAAAGCAACTCGATGTCCCTATCTTCGCCCGGGACTTCTCGAAGTACTCGCACCATCTCCTTAAACTCTTCACCTTCGGGTCGCGAGATCGTTGCTGTAAAAAGAAAAAATTAATATAAGTTCCACTTCGGCAGCAATTGTCGTAGTAACTATTTAAGAACTTGGTTATACTCACGTCTGAATAACCATCGTCGAGCAAAGCCTGGAGGGCACCTGACATAAAACCATTCTGTCCTATAGTAACTCAGCCTTGTCCAGGATCCCGTGACCACTTGACAATTTCTCACCGCCTCCAGAAATGTGAAAAAAGGATAATCACCACGAGTTTTGAAGTTGAACAAGTATCTGATTTCGATTGGAAGTGGCGGTCGATGGAGACATTCCATAAATGCAATGAACAAGCTATTGATCGACGCATATCCGTTCGGATGCAGCTGAGATGGGGCGATCCTCAAAAACGACAATACTTCTCTTATATACTCGTTGAACGGGGGAAGTGTCCCGGCCGCACACGCGTGGCGATTAAATGCTGTATACCCTTCTGGCGGATTATGTGGTCTATCATTCGGCCCCGGCAGTAATACATCGTCCAGTGACAAGCCGTGCCTCAACATATCCTCCCCAACATGTCTTCAGAGATATTCGATGGAACGGAATCCGATGGATTGGCAATGAATGACGCATCAGGAAGTTCGTCCGGAGCCGGACCGATGATCTCAGGATCTATATCCGGAACTTCTAGCCTCGGAGAGGCTGCGCCTTGAATCTCCTGCTGCTGTGAACTTGAAGATTCCATAACTAACTAACTCATGAGAAACCATCGTTAGACGACAAAGAACCCGTGTGTTCCCCAGTGTAAAGTGTATGAATGTGTGTGGTACCGTGCCATGCATTGCTTGAACAAATGTTGCAGAGTTAAAGTGAACATTCAAACGACAAAGCTACGAAGTTCAGCTATAATGACCGTCATCGCTGACCGTCATCATTAAATCGTTTATATGATGGAAGTCGGTTCGGATAGAAGTTGTTATAGTTCCATCGACGAGCTTCAAAAGGCAATCAAATATGCAGTTCAATATTCAAGTCCAAGTATGCAGGAATGAAGCTCGCCGGAGTTATGCTTGAAAAATTTCAAATTTTGGAATCCATCATATAGGGTTCGAAACCATCACAGAGGCTTCGTTCGAACCCAACCGAACACCTCTTCCTTCGAACCCATCCAAACTCCGTTCGAACCCATGCGTTCGAAACCATCATGACAGTGCTTCGAACCCATGCGTTCGAACCCATCCTGACATCGTTTCGAAACCATGCATTCAGGCGCGCTTCGAAACGATGGCCAAGTAACAAATTCGAACCGTTACAGAAACCCTTAACTTGACATCGGTCGCGTTCGAAACCATCCACTTCGAATCGATACGAGGCTGTAGACTTCGAAGCGATAGCCTATGGGTTCGAATCCATCGATTCGAAAGGATCCCTCGAATCCCCCAATCAGTGCGAACAACGCATCCCAACAAGGACATTCCAAGGATCGATTCAAAATCCAATGGAAACACACCACCGTCGTCGCTTCGAACTCGAGCCCACACATCGATTCGAATCCCTCCCAAACCAGATCTGGTTTTGTCAATCTCGAAGCTATGCAATCGATGAAGGGAAATGAGTTCAAAATAACTTCGTCGCTTGAATCCGAAGCTAATTACCTAGTTTAAGCAATGGATGCGAGAGATTTAAGTCTTAAATCTTGATGGATTCGAAAACACGACGCAGTATTTTCTCCTTAGAAGCTTCGAAGCGATGAAGAGCGCAGTGAAAAAGTAAAAAGTGAAAATGGGGCAGGTCCACTGCTATTTATATGGGGGGTTGAAGATGACCGGGTCGATTCGAATTCCGGTAAAAATTGACCGAGTACAACAGGTCAGAGGGCAGGATGGTTTCGAAACCTATCTTCGAACCCAAATGCTTGAGGCTCCATTGTGTGAAGCACACAGACCACTGCCGCGAACGATAGTTTCGTACCTATCCAAGTCATCGGTTCGAAGATCAGTTTCGAACCCACCGAAACGAACTACTTGTTCGAAACCATCCTCTCACATCGGTTCGAATGCTAGTTTCGAACCCATCACAGCACAAAGAATACTCCATCTTCTAACATCGGTTCGAAAGTCAACTTCGAATCCATCACGACACGAGTATACTCCATTGGGTCGAATGTCAATTTCGAATCCATCCATGCTCCAACGCATCGAGTCGAAGTCTCATATTCACACGACCCATCATTGCACAGGCATATTGCGTCCATACAAAATTGAACTTCGAACCCATCAATGCTCAAGTGCATCGGTTCGAAACATTACACTTGCGCAATTCAAATTCGATCTCTTCCACCTTCAATGTCGGTCCAGGAGAGGATCGATACGAAGGAACTTTTCAAAACAATCGTCAAGCGTTGTTTCAAATTCAAATTTCAAAAATCGATTCAGGAGAGAATCGATACGCAATTCTATAGCAAACAAAACTGACAACAACTCGCGGACGCACGACGTTAACAAGGTCATTTTAACATACGTGCATACATGTCGGACTAATGTTCGATTTTGAATATTCACAGGGATCGAACACTCATCCTATTACAAATGCGACAGCCAACGGCTAAGCACTATTATACAGCAGCCAATTCTATCAACGCAGGGTTACAGCAGTACAGCATACGAGTTTCAACAAAAAAGAGAACAATGATTGTTCAGAGAGAAATGACAGCTATTCAAAGCACGTCATGTTCCTACAAGACGTACTTTGGGGGGCAAAATGTTATCCCGCTTTTTTGGCAAAGCCGCGATACCAAAAGATTGATCGAAAAACGAAGGACAGTTCGCCTCAGAGGTTGATCGTACTTCCTTTAGCCATGGATATCACTGAATTTTATCCGAGTCCAGGATGAGCCACAATTGATAGGACACGGCAAGAAAGGCTACAAGAGCCAGCATTTCAAATTTCAGGTCAATCCGAGGTCGTATGCTCAAGTTATGATGGATTCAAGTTGAGAAAGATGGACGTTGCTCTGTTCGAAACCATGACCTTACCTATGTTCGAACCCATCTGGTTCGAACCCAAGAAGTGAGGCAGCGCCTCGAATCCATGCACATATACCAAAGTTCGAATCGATGAGTTCGTATCCATCGGATCGACTCCACTTCGAACCCAACTAGTTCGAACCCACCATGTTCGAATCGACAAGAAAGGGGGACGTTCAAATCCATCAGCTAGAACCTCGCTTCGACTCCATCAAGTAAATCCCCAGATAGCCTTGCTTCGAATCCACCAGACAAGCATGCTTCGAACCCATCGATATGCTTCGTTCGAACCCATCCCTGGAATCATGTTCGAACCCATCACAGTGCCATCTTCGAACCCATCACAGAGTCGTGTTCGAACCCATCCCTGATGCCATGTTCGAACCCATCCTGTGCTGCCTTATTCGAACCCACTGGGTCAACCCACGTGTCCTCCATCGGTTCGAAATCACCGAGATACACGGAGTCGAAGCGGTCAACACGGAGAGAAGTCTGGATCGATTCGAAACTTGCGCTCCACGTCGCCACGAGGTCGCGTGCCATACTGGTTTCGAAACCATCGTTTCGAGTAACAGGGGTTCGAAACAAACAACCTTGCCATGAAGTCTATTTCGAACCCAACATATCTCCTAACCTACTGATCCAAATGCAATGAAACTTTCACAGATGCTTGCATACATGCTGAAGAATGTCCACGCCAAATTTCACCTCGATTGGATGAATTCTTGATCGGTTCGAATGGAGTTCGAACCGATGCCAAAGTGGGCCCAAACTTCCCGAGACCGTACGTGTGGGCCCACTCACGTGCCAGAAGTGGTCTCCCGAGTTTTCAGCGAGTTACCAGCAGCCTACACCTATAAATAGAGCCGCAGGGCCAACAGAAAAGGGATCTTCTGACTCTGAGACGCCGAGACTCTGCCGGATCAAGATCTCCATCATCCTACATCATAATTCTATTGTTGATTTCGAATTTCCAGTTGTAACTTGCTGTGGATCGCTGTACCAACTTGTAATCGTTGTTAGAGAATCAATAAAATATCGAAAAACTTCACAGTGGACGTAGGCAACACGCCGAACCACTATAAATTGCTTGTCTACGTATTTTCTTTACTGTTGACTGGAGTTTTTGTTAGATAATATTCATATTCCGTTCGTACTCTTGACTATTATCTCTTCAACGACTCCCGAAGAGTGTTGTGACCAATTTTGGTGCAAACAATGGATAGCCTTAACACTTGTGTCATAATTAAAATAACTAAAACATGAGCTTATGTCTGGCCAATGAGGTTAGTTACCTCTAGCGACGTTGATCCTTCGTATTACTATCGTGATTTTGTACTCGATGGGTGTACCCTTTTGTTTGGATTGATGGTTGTGGTCGGCCGCATATGGGTTATGACCAACTAGTAAGGGTGAACTAGTAGAATCCTACCTAGGGCATTGCCTCACGTGCCTTGTCATACTTATCCTTATACGAGCCCATTACGTCTTTGGTTTAGTATTGCACCTATATGGGACTCATTGGCTACCGATGTTATCGGTTGTGTTACAGGACCTGCATAGACTACATGCTATAAAAATGTGTTAAGGTAGATCAATGTAAAGCCTTAACACTATTTTGATATTCATTTTACTAACTAGACATTACGTATATAGCATATTCTACTATATATAGATATTTTTAACGGATCCTTAGGAGATGTAAAATCCCGTAACATCTCTTAAGTTATTCCATGCACGTTATACACTGGATAGGAGATGTAAATCCCATAAACATCTTTGATGCTGTTACACTCAAATTTCATGATATTGTTTTGACTTACATAGGAGTATTTTAGTTCTAACTCGAGTGTTTTGTCTTTTCATTAGGCTCAAGTCAGCCTGAGTATTTCAGTTTATTGAACATCATTATTTCTGGAGGACGAAGACGAAGATATGGTATACAATATTACTAGTATTATTTTACTACATCTATTGTTCTGTTGCATTCTTCTATTATATCGATTGTATGTATTACTCTGATTTTTGTCATAAAGTGTAATCAAATGTGTATTGTTAAACAGCTTTATGAATTATTTATTTGACTGTTATATTTTATCATTCCATTGCGGGATTTTGCATTTTGTTTTCCTTTTTTTCTCTTATTTTCTTATTAAACCCATTTGATAATCCTCCCTTTTGAATGGTTTGAGTTAGACATGTGTGGTTTATTATCGACTTGAAACGTCCAAAAGGATAAGTCATCACATGCATACTCAGATTGCATCAAATAACCATGTTTGAGCCAAACTAGGAGCATAATAGCATTGTGATAGATAAAGGCTTATATTGCTACGAATTCATGCTGTTCAGACTCAAAAATGCTTGAGCCACTTACCAAATTTGGTTGGCATGATGTTTTCAGATCAGATTGGAACAAATGTAGAGGTGTACATAGATGTTATGCTAGTTAAGTCAAAAGCAGCACCAAGTCGTGCACATGACCTAGAAGAGACATTTGCAATGTTAAGTCAATATAACTTGAAGCCGAACCCCATAAAGTGTATGTCTGCCATCAAGTTAGGAAAGTTCCCAGGATATATAGTTAGTGCCCTCGACATTGAAGCAAATCCAGAATAGATTGAGGCCATAAGGAACATGGGAGTCCCTAAAAAACGGAAAAATGTAATGAGTCTAAATGGCAGGGTGTATGCTCTAAATAGGTTTATTTCCAAAGCAATGGATAAATGTATACCGTTCTTCGACCAAGTAAAAAGGGACGCAATATCGAATGGACCGAGCAATGCAAAATCGCGTTCTAGAATATGAAGGACCATATGATCAGTACCCCATCTTATCAAAACCTGTTGCAGGTGAGGACTTATATGTATACTTAGTTGTAACTAATAAAGCTGTTAGTGCTGCAATGGTTTGAGAAGATAAAGATTCAAATGCCTATCTACTTCACGAGAAAATTCCTATTATGAGCAGAGCTAACTAGTAAATAATTAAAAAGCTAGCTTACAACTTGCTTCTCATAGCAAGGAAACTACGACCATACTTCCAAGTGCATCCCATTAAAGTCCTCATAGACAAACCATTAAAGCAAATAATGTAGAAGCTAGAGACATTGGGTCGATTACTAAAATGAGCAAATGGAGCTCATCCAATAGGATTTCTTCTACCGTCCTAGAAAAGCAATCAAAGGGCAGTCGCAAGTAGACTTCATGTGGAATGCACACTGGCTGAAGAACCACAGTCTTAGCTAGAAACATCCACTCCTCAATTTTGGAAATTATTTATGGATGGATCATCGAATGAGCATGGGACATAAATTGGGTATGTACCAATCACCCCAGATGGGCAGAAGTTACAGAGGGTTATGTAGCTTGGATTTAAAGCTACCAATAATGTTGCAAAATATAAAACTCATCTCACAGTCTTAAGGATGGCTCGGGTAATGAAGGTAAACATATTAAAATTTGTAGTGATTCCCAATTAGTTGTGAACAAGTACATGGTAATTACAATGCCAAAGAGCTAACTCTAGCTAAATACATGTAACTGTCTAAATACTATTAGAGTAGTTCGAACAATTAAATATGTAATAAATTCCATGTGAGAATAACTCTTCTAGTGATTCATTAGCCAAAATCGCTAGCACAAAAGTAGCAAATGAAATGAAAGTTGTTCCAATAGGGCATCAAGCTGAACCAAGCATCACCGAAGCTAATCAAATACTGGTCTTACGAAAGCCCAACTAGCTATCGTCAAAGAAGCCCAAAATCAAGAAATAGCAGAAATTCAAGGGAACTCCCTAATCATGCTTTGTCCCTTGGAAAGTGGAGAAATAATTATGGATGATTCCTATCAAACAATTCTTGATAAGAAGAGTTCTACCTCCAAACAAGAATGAAGCCCATAAAATAAATTACCAGGCTCTATACTTTTTTTCTTTGATAGTTTGCTACACATGAAAGAGAACTCTATACCTTATATTAGATGTGTTTCTAAAGAACGAGTACAAGTCCTTAGCAAAGTACACAAACGACAATGCGGGGACCACTCTGAAGGGTGAAGTTAGCAGAGTAAGTTCTAAGGCACAGGTACTACTGGTCCACTATACTTCATGATGTGCAAGAGTATGCTAGGATATGTGATAAATGTCAAAGGTTTGCCAGTATCTTAAGGCAACGATCCTATGAGCTCATCCCATTGGCCAACCCATATATGAGGCATAAATCTAATATAACTGCTTCCCATATTAAATGGAGGGGCAAAGTATGCCATGGTGCAATAGATTACTTCATAAAATGGATGGAAGTAGAACCCTTAGACACTATTACTACAAAGAAAATAGTTACTTTTGTTGTGAGGAACATAATCACTAGATTTGGGATCCCATATAAGATAATCTCCGATAGTGGAACCCTATTCGTGAGTAAAGAGTTTACATAACTTTATGAGAGGAACGGGATAATCAAAAGCTTCTCTTATATTGCACGTCCATAGGAAAATGGAAAAATAGAAGCAGCAACCAAAACCATTAAGAAACTACTCAAGAAAAGACTGTAGAAGGTGAGAGGAAAGTGGGCAAAAGAATTATCCCTACCGTTACGGGCCTACGGGACCTCATCCAGATCCCATACCAACCATACATCCTTCTTTATGACCTATGGCTATGAAGCAATGCTCCTAGTTGAGACAGAGATCCCATCATATAGAAGAATATCGTACATGGCTAATCATAACAAAGAGCTAAAAGAGGCTGCCATCGACGTCATTCAAGAAAGAAAAGTTGAGGCGACTATCCAATCCACCGCATAATCACAAAGGATGGCAAAAAATTACAATGCTAGGCTCAAAGAAAGAAACTTCAGCAGGGGAGAACTGGTACTGCATAATGTGGTAGCTAACACTAAGGACCTTACGGGTGGAGCCTTGGGTCAAAATTGGGAAGGCCCTCTAGCTGTAGCAGAGGCCTTAACTAACAAGGCTTACCAACACTCAAGGCCTAATGGGAACCTAGTTCCAAGAACTTGGAATTCAGAGCATCTCAAACCGTACTTTGCATAAGAAATGTTATCTGTATGTCGAAAAAGAAAAACATTGTAATTATTATGAAAAAAAGTATTACAATAAACTAAATGTAAGGAAATTAGACACCCTAAACCAGTATAAAAAATCCTTCTGTGTTAATTTTACTAACATAGCTAGCAATTAACTTACATGACTTGGTTTTTTAGCCAAAAAATTACACTAGACATAAGGATATTAGACGGCCCGAACCAATACAAAAAATCATATGCATGGATTAAAGGGTTGTAAACACATGACCCAACTACATAGTTGAAAGCAATTTGCTTCTAAATAGCATAATAAACCATGATAAGCGCATGACAAAACAAGAATACCAAAAAACCTAGTTTAGAAAGCATGAACTGCTTGAGGAATTAATCAAAACTGGCAAGAAAAGATAACACATGGAATGCAATACAACCTACAAATCGGGTACAGTTCCAGAAATATATAAAGCTTGCTAGGTAAACTAAGATCTAAGATTTATTCGTATTTATTAAAGTCTACCTATATTCACTGAACATGTTCATGTATTTCCTACATCTATACACACATCACAAGTAAGAACAAAATAGTTATCATCACGAAAAATTACATCAAAAATTAAGCTCAAAACTATGGCTTATAGTAGAGCAAATTTTCCTATGATTCATATTCGTCCCCATAAGAGTCATCGATTATAATTTTTTCGCAAAGACGAGGTTTGCGATTACCCGACACAGGACTTTGGCTATAATCGCTCCTTGCCTGAGAAGCTGAAAGTGCCCCTTTATTATAGTAATTCTTCAATTCACAGAATTTGGCCTCGTAATAATTTTTCAATTAATCCTTTCATTGGAAAACAACATTGGGATTGAACTCCGACGAAGGCGAAGGAACAGCACCAGACCTCAGTACAACATCAGGAGCTAAAGACACTATAGGATCTTCTTCTGCACTAGTTTGCTTAGCGACCTAAAGAGACAAATTTTCAACTTTTTCATTCAAAACCTTGATCTTATCTTCATAAAAATCCTTACATACACCTTTAGCATCTTTCAGTATTCCCTCAAAATCTGAATTTCGAATCAAAGCAGACTTGAGCTTCCCCCTCAAGTCAGCTACCTCCGTATACTGTTTAGTGGTGCAAGGCTAAAAATCAAGCAAAATTAGAGGAACAAAATTAAAAGAAAATATAATCAAGCTAAAGATCATAAATGTATCTATACTCATTTACCTAAGAATATTTCCTTACAACGTGTTCCTACAAAATTATGGATCCTAAATACTACACTGACCATGAAACACCACATCTAAGGCATGCTAGTCAAAGGTGGGCCTATTCTGACAGGAAAGGTATTCCTTGGATAATAATTCGTACCTATCCATGGGTCCATTAGGTCATCCACGGTTACCAAGAAACCTTCTTTATTATAAAGGAAGTACAGGTCAAACGTGGGATAAAAATAATTAAATACGTCTAAAGCTTGTTGCAAAGCAATTTGCCCCATCTTTCTTTTGACCTTCTCTCTTCTAAGTTTCTCAATAAGATCAACAATCCTATCTTATCTAGGCACATAAACAGGTTCTGATGTGGCGTTGGGGGATAGCCTGAGCATCTCGCAGCAGGTCTTCAAGTTGTATATCTTCAGCATAGTGGTCTCTCTAATTTTTTCCAAAGTATTAATTCGTTCAGCCCTTATCTTTTATAAGTCTCTAGAAATGCCACCAAAATATTTGAAAGCTTCCTCTTTCCACCCCTTCCTCTATGTATGGGGGAGTACCTTCGGCCCGGATCATTCTGACTACTACCTGTGACGGTCTTCCAGCTCTCCGAGTTTACCTTGGTAGTGCAGCTCTAACTACTTTTTCCACTCATCCGCTAAAACGACATCCATCCCCACAGGGAAAGCAAGGGCCGCACCCACACTAAATCCCTTAGCCACTTCTTCTTTTTCATCATCCCTCTCTTCATCATATTACTTAGCAGCCTGAAGGAATATATATTCTATAATCTTTTTCAAATGCTTAATCTCATCTTCGTAGATAATCCTATAAAGTGCTTCATCCTCCTTTAGTGTCTGCTGCAGCTCGGTCACTTTAGAGTTTGCAACATCTAGCTCAATGCATAACCTAACATTATATTGGTGTTGGTGCTCGAGTGCATCCTTAGCTTCTTTGAGCTCGAAAAGGGCATTCTTAATTCTCTTTCAAGCCTTTTGTTTGTAAGTGTTAAATGGACATTCTCTTCCTCCAAGGCCATAATAGAAGTCATGGTCGCACCCTCAAACTCAAGCACACCTGTGTAACTAGGTCATAAATGGTGGAAACTAAGGGTACATTGGATTAAAGGCTCCAATAGACTCAAGAAGAGCCCCATAAAGATTGACCTAATTAGTAGCAATAGGAGTTTATTTCAAAGAAGATCAAGTTAGAGAAAATTAATTTTGAAAAAACATATCACAAAAAGACCAATTTTAAAAATAAGAAGTAGGAATTAGTTTAAAGGACAAAATTTGTATTTTTAGCCTCAAGTACACCACCTCTATAATTTAGTCACGGGAACAAACATGCTCTCAAAACTAATCATAAGACAAATCGCCAAAATTACCAACCACCACTCCTCGCACCACCACTTGCCGCCATCACCTGCGCCACCAGCCTCTCCGCCTCTCCTAACACCACCACAATCACAAAAATATAAAATTTTAGTAGTAGGTTCAACACTGCTACTCTTAGTATCAGATTCCTTCTATTAAATGAAATGATACTAGGTAGTATCATTAATGTCATTATAAGTTAAAACATACATATGCTTCTACTTTTCCAATTTAAATTTACTCCTTCATCATCACCATCGATACGTATCCTACTACACATAAAGGTACATTATTAATCCTTTTTAAACAAAAAAACTAATACTGCACATTATCATTTATCTCTACTATCAAAAAACTACTATGATCAAATGTGTATAAAACTGCTACTGTCAAACATGTATAAAACTACTAGTATCAAATGTATATCTACTATAAAAAAACCTACTACTATCAAATGTGTATATAACTACTACTACAAAATTGCTACTATTGAAATGTGTATATAGTATCATTTACTGCTACTAGCAAAAAACATAAAATGTGTATAAAACTGCTACTATAATTAATAAATACTATTAAATGTATATATGAATATGTATAAACTACTATTACAATTCAAAAAAACTAAAAATTCATAAACTGCTACTATAAACATAATAAATGCACACTTTATCCATAAAATGGTACATTTATTCAAATTTTGCTATTAAAATTCATAACTACTACTATAATTCATAAACTACTACTATAATTCATATATTAAATGTATATAAACTGCTATTACAATTCAAAAGTAACAATTACATTCAGAAAATGCTACTACATGCATAATAAGTATTAAAAATAAAATAAAATGATACAACAATTGTAATTTTTGTTACAAGTAAAATACAAAAAAACGTTGAACAAAACTAATATTATATAGTATTATTTACTTCTTATTTAACTCAATTAAAACTATATTACAAATCGAAAAATGCTACTGTAAAATAGCATTATAGTCTAAGGTTACCCTACAAAATGATATTACAAACCATAAAAATACTACTACAAATCAAAAAAGTTAAAAACTTCAAAACTGCTACTATAGTTCACAAAACTGATACCACGCAGTATTATTTTTCATTGCTATCTTCTTCTTCCACAATTTTATTTTTCTAGACGCCATCATTTCTCTTATTATGGCTAGACCAGTTGTGCAAGAAGGGGAAAGGAAGGGCTTAATTTTGGAGGTGGTTTGGGATTTTTCAGGAACCATCACCTTTGTCCCTCTTATGAAAAACACGACATCCATGGACCTGTTACTGCTGGAAGAAATTGCGAGCCTCATTCCTTGATCAGACCTCCTCAAAACTTCACTATCGATGCCTCTCTCCACTCCCGATCTAATGACGACCTCTGCTTCTCCTATCTTAGACCATAATGCATGAGAACTCCAGCCTTAATTTCAAACGACCTATCTTGACCATCACCAAGAGTGTCCAAATGCACACTGAAGATGCCTCGCCTCTCCAAGAGTCCGACGAGCCCTAGTTTAAAACTTTCCCATCGATGAATTTTCTTATATTGTCCTCGCTGTTAGTTTTCTTGTCCTACTGCTGAAAAAAGATACGAGAGTTGTTCTTTAGCCGAAAAATCTAAAGGTGGGCCCTTGAGGCTAAGATTTTGTGAATTTTTTTCCTTCACGTTATTTTCCTGAATAAAGAATGTAACTAATTCGCGTACAAAAGTAACGTTGGTACACATCACTCACTCCTTAGTTGGATTACTAAGCCTAAGCCTAAATCACTCCGAGTGACGACTATTCGGTGGGAAGGAACCACTATCTAAGGTATATCACCATCGGCGGAATAGAAAATCACTAACTGCTTCTTTCTCTTTAACTATTTAGTCAATGGTGGATAGCAACCCTTGGGTTTCCTCTCTATGTTGCATAAATGACTCACCTAACTCTTTTTCACACTTGCTAATCGGTGCTGCACTAAGACCAAGACAATCTACAATTTGGTTTTGGAGTTTCTCCATGCTTTCCTTCATGAGTTTAGTGAATATTACTTCCATAGAAGGCATTAAAGAACAAGGGAATAAAAATAACATTGTCATTCATCGTGCAGTAATGAAAAAACAAACAAATTAAAAAAATTGTCCATATCAAAATTTGAAAATAAAAATATTCTTATTACTTAAGAAACAATGAGGTCAACTACAAAAGTTTAGGTAATTGCATGAGCATGAGAAGCTGAGGTGGCCTTAATCTCCTTAGATCCCACATCCTCATCATCTTGTTGCAAAGGGGCACCATGGGAAGTGGAAGTGGAAGCATGCTCTGCGGCCAGATCCTTAGTCCATTTATCCCTACGGTAGGAAAGGGCCTTTTCTGTCCTAGCAAAGTCTCCTAAGAAGCTATGGTCAACATCGACGGTAGTATCCTTTAAGCAGCCAGTAAAGATCTAGCGCTTCATTGTGACATACATCTTGTAAATCACTCGATAAGTGATCCATTCAAGATTGCCCTTAAACTTCTCCACCTCCTTCTCCTCCAATATTCTGTCCTTCTCCCTAGTAATCAATCCTTCTCTCCCAACTCTCGACCCTTCAACGCCAAGTCCCCATCAGCTGCCTTCGTCGCCTCCTCCACCTTTTAAGCTTTCACTCGCTGGCCCTTAAGCCCTTCCTTAATTCTAATTTTCTTAAAGGATGCTGCAGTAAGGTTTGCTTCGAGCTTAGCAATATGGGCAATGGATGCAACCTGATCGTCTTCCCCCTTCTTCTTAACCTCATTACCAAAGCCCCTATGTAACGATCTGAAATTTTCGATCTTGAAAATTCCAGATAGTTAGGGAAAAGAAGAAAGAGATAGAAGGAAAAAAGAAACAGAAACACCAACATCTCACATTCGCAGCGGATAAAATACAATAACAAATAGTATTAGTTATACAAAAGAAAATTGTACTTATCAGATTACACTTTAATACATCAGAGTTACACAAATAAAAAAACACTGGACAAATACAGCCATGTCCCAGATAACTATAATATATCAAAGTGGAATACACTCCATACGTTCCTTCCATCTAGCTCGCCTCTTGAGCTACAGAACGTCCTTACTTAAAAATCTTTAATACTCTGTCTGACCCGAGCATTACATCAAAGTTACACCCGGGTCAGGCTGGAAACCAGTGTGAGTAAACTCATCTAACAAGAAATTCCAATGCATAGATCTTATTTACAACACGAGGTAACTTGTAACTTCACTACAAGTTCATTACTTGTTATGCTCAAAACTTATTTCACAAATCAAATTCTAAGTATTCTTACTTAGTTCAAAGGTCCACAGTATTCCATCTCAATCTATTGATTTCACACATTAAATCCAAATAGAATCATGTAGATTACAAACTGAAATGGTTTTGGGTATTACTGATATTCGGCCGCGGTCTCTTCAAACATAATATCATCTTAAAACAAAGCTGATTAAGTTTTAAACAATTCTATTTATACTTATAGTAACAGATTCACATTGCAACTCTATTTCAGATAGATAATCCATATCCAACACCCTGTCATGTAGCATCACAATCACATATCAAGTATAACAATAACCCAAAGCATTCAATATCATTCATATGCAAGCTTAAATTAGTCACTCCATTCCTAATCAATTTAAATAAATTAAATTAATTTCTTCAGTTACCTTCAAATCCTGCTTACTAAATCATTAATTAATGACAACCCAAATCATTAATTATCCTTTAGTTAACATCCTAATTAATCATCAAGTAATTAACCTTTAATTAATGACACAAATTAACTAATCTTACCCATTCACATTGATTATATTGATCCTTAATTTATTACTTGAATTAAGTTTTCTATAATTACTTACATTGATTAATTATCCATTAATTAATCACAATCTTTACTTATCTCCCTGATTAATCAATCCTTTAATTAATTACACTAAGTAATTAACTCTAATTATTTACATTAAAAAATTATTCTTTAATTACTTTCCATCAATTAATTTCCTTTAATTACTTTCATCGGGAAATTATCGTTTAATAAATCATATGTAGTAATTTGTCCATTAGTTACCTACCCTAATTAATGACAAAAGTAATTATTCTTTATTTACTTTTATTAAGTAATTATCTTCAATTAATTACATTAAGTAATTAACCTTTAATAGATTAATAACCCTTTTAATTAATTACCTTAATGAATTAATAAATAAATCCTTTAAACTGATTACTCAAATTAATTGCTCTTTAATTAATTTTATAAATAAATAAATAAATAAATTACTCCTTAGCCGATTTCATTAGCTAATTACCCATCTTTAAATAATTAATCCTTGATTTAATTTCATTATTTAAAATCACCTTGAAAACATATAGGAATTTACCTATTGTAAAATTACTTTAACAAACAACTTTAGCATTTAACTTCGTAAAACTTGTTTAAAACTTATCAATACTTTATTTAGAACACGGTTATTATTTTTCTTTTGAAACTTATACTTTTTGATCAACTTTTAAACTTGATTTACTAATCAACTAAGCATATACATTTGTTACAGGCCGAGCCCAAACTATCATTAACCCGAGCAAATCACGAGATTCCTCCGAGCATCTCTTGAGTTCACATCTCCTTCGAGTCGCTCGTCAATATTCTCGAGCTCATTCCCAGGGAAACCCCACATCCACACATCACCAGCCATTGACGTGCACGCATGCACGTGCACCACCTCATGATCGATCTCCGACCATCACAGGCAAACCACCCATCCTCTCGACTAGAACTCCAATCACCCAGATCAGCAAAATAACATCGAACTTAAAATTGAGCCATAAATCCAAAACTGGAACTAAACACAATCATCAAACTACTCCTCGCCGTCGATGATCTCCGCCTCCAGAGCTCATATCGCTCCTCCTAGAGATGTGTCGCAGCTCGCCTTTTCCATTCCCCCTTATGCGATCAAGTCCAGTTTCCTCATCATCACCGCAACCCCTCGCGAAGCCAAACATAACCACCAAATCTCAAAACCCTAAGTCGAAGCCTCGCCGACGCATCGAAGGATAATAAAATCATCGAACAATTTTTCCTGGTTCGTCAAACTTTCCCTTCCCTCCGACACTGATGTCGTCCATCCACATTATCTCGATCACCCGCAAATGCTTAAAACCCAATTTCTGATCAAGCTACATTCCCTTTTTACTTTAAAACCTAAAAAACAAGATTTTATTTTTAAAAATCCTAGTTTTTGATATCAAATCCGATTATAACCATGGAACTACAAATTAATAATGTCAAGATTTTTAATGAGTATTGACACTCTACTGTTTTTCTTCCCTCTTCATTAAACTGGCTTTAGATTAAACTTAGGAACATTTTTAAAATTGTTATCTTGATATAACAAACTAATTTTGTTTACATATTGATGTCTAAAGGGTATCAGATGAAGAGTAGTTAAAATTTCCTTTTTATTTGTAACCTGGAAATAAAGAATAGAGCAAAATCATGGATGCTC
Source organism: Allium cepa (assembly GCA_030765085.1). Taxonomy (NCBI): domain Eukaryota; kingdom Viridiplantae; phylum Streptophyta; class Magnoliopsida; order Asparagales; family Amaryllidaceae; genus Allium; species Allium cepa. Next base: position 596,858,360 of record CM060944.1, read on the forward strand.
AGATATTCACTCAAATACATTCATATATATACACATGAAGTCAATCAAGCAAACACTTATTACAATTTTACTTAAAATTTACTGCATGCAACAAAGTTCTAAAAAAAATTAAAACTTTTGAAACAAAAATTGTTTACTCACAGTTTTTTTAAAGAAGAACAGAGAAGCTTCTTCTTGGAAGCAATTTTTTGACCTTTTGAACTTAATCTGCTTTAAACTGAATTTCTTGCTAGATGATCCGGCTTTGATTGTTTTTAAACTGATGATTTGAAGCTTGGTTGTTGCTTTATTAACTTGTTTGAATCTTTGATTTGCTTCAGGTTTTTCTTTCTTTGTTGATTTGCTTGAAAATGTTTAAAGATAAATATTTACAGGCTTAAATTTTTGGCTTGCAAAGTTTTGCAGGTTGGTTTGTTTTTTTTGGTTTGTATTTTCAGGCTTGAATGTTTAAAACTGAGAAAAATTCTATTTTTTATTCAAATTAAAAGAAATTCATAATGCCACTTGTTTATATGGTTAACACTTGTTTATTTCTTAAGTTAAATGATTTACTTTTGTTACTTTTATGTGTTAAATCTTAACTCTTGTCTTTATTTTATTTAAAATGTTTTTATAAAGCTTTAGAATTTATTTTACTATTTAATAAACATTTTTCCTTAATTTATAAAATAAAATTCTTTAAAGAAAATAAAATAATATAAAACAAATCTTATTCTAATAAAAATCTTACTCATATATTTTAAATCCATAATATTTTAAAATATATCTTTTGAAATTCAAATTCAAATTCAATTTAATATTAACTCAAATATAAACAAACACAAAATTCAATTTGTAAAAGAATAATTCTATTTAAAAATATATTTATATCTATATATATAAACAACACATTATTATCATTGTTTGAAAATATTAATTTTGCCAATTTAAATAATTATACTAGGAGGATTATCAAACAAATACTTGTTCATACATATACATCTATTACCAGAAAATTTTATTTAACTTATAAATCAGTATTTCTACTAATTAAATCCAATCAATTTATCAATTACAGATGTCCAGAAATCCAGGTTATCACATTCCTCCCCCCTTTGAATCTTTTCGTCCTCGAAAAGAAACGAAGCCAGAGTTTATTCAGTAACTCAAAACCTTGTAAATTATTCCTTGATCATTTCTTTAAAACACCATTGAGATCCACATAATATTATAAAATATTTTTTATAAAAATATATTTTATAACTTGATGTTTCAACAAGTCCATCCTTATTCTCATAGAAATTCGGTCATACATTGATCAGGCGTAGGACTGAAAATCTATAAGTACTTGGGAAACCCGTTTTCAACACCCAGTGAAAATACTTGGAAAATAATTTATTAAAATATAGAAATCATTTTGAAAATAGAGGAAACATCTTTGGTAAGAATTCTCTGGAAATCATCAGCCCCATCCATGGTCGCAGTTAACCCGATGGTTACGTTGTCGTCCCGCAAAATCCATAGATAACTGTAGGCCTCTGCGCCCCTCGATTATGCCATAGAACCCACTACAGATCGCAGCTACAACTGGGGTTACGTTGCTGTCACAGCAAAAAACCATATAACTGTAGGCCACAGCGCCCTCGAATTTCACCAAAAGAATGAAACTTCTCCACTCCACTCGACCATAGATCGCATTCTACCGACATTACATTGCCTACCCGGCAAAATCAAGCGTAGACCGTTGACCCTCACCTCCACATGATTTCTACTATGGTCCACAGTAGATCGCAACGACATCGAGTTACACTGTTGTCATAACATAACCTAAATGCTTCTATAGGCATCAGCGCCTTCGGCTTTTACTATCCAATAATCCTCAGGAACTAGTTTGTCCGAACTCCTCACAGGATCAACTTTAGAGCCTCCCCTTCTTTGAGGCTCAAGGCAGTACCAACCTATGGTACACCTGAGAAGTTCATTTCAAGGGAGCGCCTTTTTCTCCAGATCCATTTTCAAAACACTTTATACTATGCATATATAGTATCTTCCAAATCATACACCTAGTATGAAACTCATATAAATCTCCTTTCTCAAAATCGATAATTCTCATCTAGGCTTTCCAAATTTCCAAAAATAATTTTTCTCCAAAAATCAAAAGCCTTTCCAAATCCATAGGTTCCAAAAACCTTTCCTCTAAAATCATTCTTATAAGATCCTTTATATATATATATATATATATAGATATATATAAACTTGAAAAATATTTGGATCATTTCAAACTTGTATAAAACCCCTTTTGTACTTCAAATATTTTCAAAACCCTTTTCTTCTGGCGAAAGATTCAACAAGGGAGATTTATCTTATATAACAAAGATATATAACTTTATTTATTCCAAATCAAATATTCAAATTTGATTACTCTTATAAAGTTATTAACCATATTACTTACCTATATAAAGTAAATTTCTATCAAAGAAATATCAAATTTCCACTTTATTTCATCATATATTTCACAAAATATATTTTTCAGTTCAAAAACCATTTTACATTCTTATCCACAAACTTCCCAATATCAATTTCATTCAAACCCGTACGGTGTACACATATCATCCGTACACTATATCTATATGATCGCTCACTCGATCACACAATTTCACTTCCGAACTAGTATCGTCCACCCGACTTCCCAGTGCGGACTCAGATCTGGTTTCTTGATCAGAAGCCGACATTCTCCTTGCATAGCCATAACTATGGTAGAGAATATCCAGAATCAATCAACAACCCATATCCAGGTTCGCCGTCGAAAATCAAGTGAAAAAAACCCCAACTCGAATCGATAAACTATCTCGAAATTCTGTGCTCGAATCTGGATCAAATCACTATGCGAATAGAATAATATACGTACATCCTACGTATTTATCTTTATTGATTATTGGACAAATCAATTTTCTTTTCTAGTCACATTCACTTTAATTTCTTTTCACTTATTCACGGTTATTTCAGTCCCATTTGGATTATCACCTCTATTCTTATCTCAATTGGGTATTTAATCATAAACAGTTTGCACTCTGACCAGCTTAAATTTCAAAATAGCTTGAAGAACTTAAAATTAGATAAATAGCTGAAAAATAATTATTAGTTTGTAAAATAGCTGTAAAACAGTTAAGTAATTGTAAAATAGTGGGAAAATAGTCAAATAGTTATAGAAATTTTTAAATAATTGCAAAATAGTTGTAAAATAGTAATTATTTATAAAATAGTGGAAAGATAGCAATTAGTTTATAAAACAGTTGTAAAATAGTTAAATAGTTCCAAAATAATTGTAAAATAAGTATAAAATATTTTGGGCTTTTAAAAGAAAGATTTTATATAGTAAATAGCTTGGAAAAATAGATTTATATTAAAACAATTTATTTTGAAAATAGTCCCGAGCAAAACTGTTCAACTTTCCAATCTCCATTTTCATCAACTCAATTTAAATTTTCACTTCCATTTAAATTGACTCAATTCCAACTTAAATAACTTCAATTTCCATTAAAATTGATTTAACCCCAATTCAAGTTGAATTAATCCTCAATTCCCTATTTGAATTTGAACTCATTCAACTTCAATTTCATTTCAAATTAATCCAATTCAAATTTTGCATTTGAATTTTTAAACTTATCCATCTTCAATCACAATTCCAATTAATTCAAATCAAATTCAATTTGAACTAATTCAATTCAAATTTCAAATTTAAACCATCCCGAATTATATAAATTCGAGTTAAATTTTTAAATGTTGATTTAATCCTTTAAATCAAATCAACTTATATCTTTAAACCATTTAATTCTGAATCCAAATTCCATTTTTAACCTATTTTAAAGTTCGAATAATAATTCAAATCCTTTTTAAACAACTAAATCTTTGAAATTCAATTTATCACCAAATTTCAATTTTAAAACCAAACCTTTGAAGTTTTATCCTAAACATTCAAATCTTAAATCCAAAATGATTCCATTTTATCTTAAAAATGGATATATTACCACACCCCATTTCTACATTGATTTAAACAAATCCAATTTCAGCTTAAAGATTATTAAAAACAACAGGATGGTATCATTCGAATTATTTTAAAATATCCATCCATTTCCAATTCCAGATCTCAAACCTATTTTGAGATCACACAAATTCCCAATTCAAATTAACCATTTATCTTCCCAAGTCAAATCTCAATTTTCATCTTGAAATTTCCAAATCAGGTTATTCATTCAAAATTATTTAACTTCCTCCAAGTTAAATTAAGTTTACTTATTCCTGTCAACTTTACACAAATTGAATTCCCATTCAAATTTTAAACTTCAGATTAATAATCTTTCCATTCAAGTTTAAAAAATTACTTCACTTTGGGTTTCACATCACATCCTAGGGAAAATTCAAAAATCAACCTTGGAGTTTATTTCCAAATATACATATTTATTTCCTTTACACACCAAGTTATCCTTAAATTTTAAACCACCTTTGGTTTTTAAATTCAAAAACAAATTCCTTTAAATTTTGAACAAACTCTTGTTTGAAACAAGACCCTTCATTCAAATATATTAAATAACATTATTTATTATTTCTTCATTACTTTGAAACAATTTTCAAATTCTGGACCCAGATTTAAAACTTCACAATTTAGATCATCTTCAATTTCAATTTATAAGTCATACTTGCCTAAATGTTTTACTTCCCTAAAACATTTCATTTTGCTTACTCATTAATACACATTTTATTATTAAACACAACAATCATTTATGATAATAACCAAAATTATCATATCTGGAAACCCGTTCATTACTATCTTATTCTGAAACTCTTCCCCAAATTCAAGATTTAAATTTCAGTTTGAATCCATTTCAAACTTATCTTTATTCAATTTAAATTTGGTTGTAGTACTATTACCACTTAATTCTCATTATTTAATTTCAAATAATACAGCAACCAATTACCTTAATATATGGTGGTTAGAAGAATCATTGCTTTATATATAAACTTATATAAAAATCCTTTACTTTTAAAACCATTATATATCAAAATAACAAGTACGCTCTCATATATATAAACACTCAACTCATCCTAGGGTACTATTGACCCTATCCTTAATGAGTATGCCCATCAGAGCCAAGGTTCTTGCTTAACCTCCTGCTCTGATACCAAATATAATGATCCGAAATTTTCGATCCCGAAAATTCCAGATAGTTAGGGAAAAGAAGAAAGAGATAGAAGAAAACGAAGAAACAGAAACACCAACATCTCACATTCGCAGCGGATAAAATATAATAACAAATAATAACAGTTATATAAAAGAAAACTGTACTTACCAGATTACACTTTAATACATCAGAGTTAGGTAAATATAAAAACGTTGGACAGTTACAGCCATGTCCCAGATAACTACAATATATCACAGTGGAATACACTCCATACGTTTCTGCCATCCAGCTCGCCTCCTGAGGTCCAAAACGTCCTTACTTGAAAATCTGTAATACTCGGTCTGACCCGAGCATTACATCAAAGTAACACACGGGTCAAGCTGGAAACCAGCATGAGTAAGCTCATCTAACAAGAAATTCCAATGCATAGATCTTATTTACGACCCAGGGTAACTTGTAACTTCACTGCAAGTTCATTACTTGTTATGCTCAAAACTTATTTCACTAATCAAATTCTAAGTATTCTTATTTAGTTCAAAGGTCCATATTATTCCATCTTAGTCTATTGATTTCACACATTAAATCCAAATAGAATCATGTAAATTACAAACCGAAGTGGTTTCGGGTATTACTGATACCCAACCCCGGTTTCTTCGAACACATTATCAACTTAAAACAAAGCTGATTAAGTTTTAAACAATTCTATTTATACTCATAGTAACAGATTCACATAGCAACTCTATTTCAGATAGATAATCCATATCCAACACCCTATCATATAGCATCACAATCACATATCAAGTATAATAATAACCCAAAGCATTCAATATCATTCATATGGAAGCTTAAATTAGTCACTCCATTCCTAATCAATTTAAATAAATTAAATTAATTTCTACAATTACCATTAAATCCTGCTTACTAAATCATTAATTAATGACAACCCAAATCATTAATTATCCTTTAGTTAACATCTTAATTAATCATCAAGTAATTAACCTTTAATTAATTACACAAATTAACTAACCTTACCCATTCATATTGATTGTATTGATCCTTAATTAATTACTTGAATTAATTTTTCTATAATTACTTATATTGATTAATTATCCTTTAATTAATCACACTCTTTATTTATCTCCCTGATTAATCAATCTTTTAATTAATTACACTTAGTAATTAACTCTAATTATCTCCATTAAATAACTATTCTTTAATTACTTTCCATCAAGTAATTTCCTTTAATTACTTTCATCAGGAAATTATCATTTAATAAATCATATTTGGTAATTTGTCCATTAATTATCTACCCTAATTAATGACATAAAGTATTTATCCTTTATTTACTTTTATTAAGTAATTATCTTCGATTAATTACATTTAAGTAATTAACCTTTAATAGATTAATCACCGTTTTAATTAATTACCTTAATGAATTAATAAATAAATCCTTTAAACTGATTACTCAAATTAATTACTCGTTAATTAATTTTCTAAATAAATAAATAAATTACTCCTTAGCTAATTTCATTAGCTAATTACCCATCCTTAAATAATTAATCCTTGCTTTAATTTCATTATTTAAAATCACCTTGAAAACATATACGAATTTACCTATTGTAAAATTACTTTAACAAACAACTTTAGCATTTAACTTCGTAAAACTTGTTTAAAACTTATCAATACTTTATTTAGAACTTGGTAATTATTTTTATTTTGAAACTTATTCTTTTCGGTCAACTTTTAAACTTGATTTACTTATCAACTAAGCATATACATTTGTTACAGGCTGAGCACAAACTATCATTAACCCGAGTAAGTCACGAGATTCCTCCGAGCATCTCTCGAGTTCACATCTCCTTCGAGTCGCTCGTCAATATTCTCGAGCTCATTCCCAGCAAAAACCCACATCCACACATCACCAGCCATTGACGTGCATGCGTGCACATGCACCACCTCATGATCAATCTCCGACTATCGCTACCATCGCAGGCAAACCACCCATCCTCTCGACTAAAACTCCGATCACCCAGATCAGCAAAATAACATCGAACTTAAAATCAATCCATAAAACCAAAACTGGAACTAAACACAATCATCAAACTACTCCTTGCCGCCGATGATCTCCGCCTCCAGAGCTCATATCGCTCCTCCTTGAGACGCGCCGCAACTCACCTTGTCCATTCCCCCTTATGCGATCAAGTCCAGTTTCCCCAACGTCACCGCAACCCCTCGCGAACCCAGACATAACCACCAGAACTCAAAACCCTAAGTCAAAACCTCGTCGATGCCTCGATGGATAATAAAATCATCGAACAATTTTGCCCGGTTTGTCAATCTTTCCCCTCCCTTCGACATTGCTGCCGTCCATCCACATTATCTCGATCACCCGCAAATGCTTAAAACCTAATTTCTGATCAATCTGCATTCCCACTTTACTTTAAAACCTAAAAATCAAGATTTTATTTTTAAAAATCCTAGTTTTTGATATCAAATCTGATTATAACCCCGAAACAACAAATTAATAATGTCGAGATTTTTGATGAGTATTGACACTCTATTATTTTTCTTTCCTCTTCATTAAACTAGCTTTGTATTAAACTTGGGAATATTTTTAAAATTGTTATCTTGATATAACAAACTAATTTTGTTTACATATTGATGTCTACAGAGTATCAGATGAAGAGTAGTTAAATTTCCCTTTTTTATTTGTAACCTGGAATGAAGAATAGAGCAAAATCACCGACGCTCAGATATTCACTCAAATACATTCATATATATACATATGAAGTCAACCAAGCAAACATTTATTACAATTTTACTTAAAATTTACTGCATGCAACAAATTTCTAAACAAATTTTAAAATTTCCAAACAAAAATTGTTTACTCACAGTTTTTTTAAAGAAGAACAGAGAAGCTTCTTCCTGGAAGCAGTTTTTTGACCTTTTGAACTTAATCTGCTTTAATTGAATTTCTTGCTAGATGATCCGGCTTTGATTGGTTTTAAATTGATGATCTGAAGCTTGGTTGTTGCTTGATTAACTTGTTTGAATCTTTGATTTGCTTCAGGTTTTTCTTTCTTTGTTGATTTGCTTGAAAATGTTTGAAGATAAATATGTACAGGCTTAAATTTTTGGTTTGTAAAGTTTTACAGGTTTGCTTTTTTTTTATGGTTTATATTTTCATGCTTGACTGTTTAAAACTGAAAAAAAAAATTCTATTTTTTATTCAAATTAAAAGAAATTCATAATGCCACATGTCTATATGGTTAACACTTGTTTATTTCGTAAGTTAAATGATTTACATTTGTTACTGTTGTGTGTTAAATCTTAACACTTGTCTTTATTTTATTTAAAATGTTTTTATAAAGCTTTGGAATTTATTTTACTACTTAAAAGATATTTTTCCTTAATTTATAAAATAAAATTCTTTAAAGAAAATAAAATAATATAAAACAAATCTTATTCTAATAAAAATCTTATTCATATATTTTAAATCTAGAATATTTTAAAATATCTATCTTTTGAAATTCAAATTTAATTTAAAATTAACTCAAATATAAACAAACACAAAATTCAATTTGTAAAAGAATAATTCTATTTAAAAATACATTTATACATATATATATAAACAATGCATTATTATCATTGTTTGAAAATATTAATTTTGCCAATTTAAATAATTATACTAAGAGGATTATCAAACCAATACTTGTTCATATATATACTTCTATTACCAGAAATTTTATTTAACTTATATATCATTATTTCTACTAATTAAATCCAGTTAATTTATCAATTATAGATGTCCAGAAATCCGGGTTATCACACCCTATTTGTTCTAAAGTGGGAGAAAATTTGGAGAGAATTGATCAAGTAAACCACCATTAAATATGGAAGGGGAAGCAAGTACTTACATAGGCTCAAGACCTTTCAAGTTCAATAGCAAGCTCAGTGAAGGTAAGCGTAAGAAGTGGAAGAACAAAAAGATAAGATTGTAGTATTCGGTAGTTTGCCAGAGTGACACGTCCTAACCTCTCTACAAAATTAGTTACGACACCCTCGGGTAAAGGAAAGAATCGAATCCTTTGGTCTTGGAATGATTGGACAAGTGGTTGGCTAGCACATCAGATAAAGGAGGAGTGGAGGAGGCATGCATAGTTTCTTAATCGGGTGGTTGGAAATTAAGCATCATCTTTCTCCACTTTTCTCCTTCCTCTTCTTTGTTGTCTCTAACCGCTTAGGTGGAGCATCATCAAGAAATGAACCAAAAAGATCATCCCTTATTTTGCATGTGTAAAAAAAATTTGGGTTAATTAATGCCTTTAAAATAACAGAGAAGATAAAAACTTCATCATCCATCTTATTGGATTATACCCCCTAGGTTTATCTATAGTTGAAGGGAATTCAAAGATGTAGCAGGAAAATTTATAACTAGTACACATGAAATTATATTTTAGCAGTAAAGGCTCAATGAAGAACAACTTTAACTTCCTCTTATCTTCACCCAAATTGAGGGTGTTATTTCTACATGATACGAACGATTTAGTAGCCTTAGTAGAAAAGAAAGGACGATTAGGAAGTGGATGGAAGGAAGAAGGGAAGTTATCCAAATTCAAAATAAAAAAGTATCGATCATTCAATTTTTGATCTTATGAGGAACAAGGTAATAATCATTTTTTGGCTTGGCCATAATAAAACCTAAAATCCCCCTAGAAGGACACTTATGAATGTCAAATAGGAATTGGATTCTTCACATGTAGGAGGAGCGCATTTCATAGCATAAAGAATGAATGTAGCAACCAAAAGGGAATAAGAGATGGGAGCGAGTTGAATGAGGGCAATACCAGTAGCTGTTAGCCATTTATAAAGGATTTCAGAAGAGGTAGAGTCTGCATCAAATATGTTTCATGAGAAATAGAAATGAAACCAGTTGGGGTGTATGAATACATTCATGAGGCTCACGTACCCTACTCACATAATCCTCAAACCCGAAATGATTGAGAATACCCTCAATTTTCCTCAATTCAGTTACCCTGGATGGTAGAGATAGGGGAAAAGAAGAAGAGGTTGTTGTATCAGCTACCACTAAGACACAAGGAAATGAAACTGCAAGATAGAGAATGACCTTACTTTTATTAGAAAAAAGAATGATTCTTGGAGAAAACGAGATTGACAATTAGGGTTTTCAAAAAATAAATGGGGAAAAAGATATATGCTTGCCTCGATTAAGACCTTGGCTACAAATCGCAATGATGAAAGAGCTTAAAAAAGGTCAACTGATTAACAAGGGAGATTAGCAAAAGAATCAATATAGATTTTATTAGGAATTACAAAGACTAAAGGTACAGCTTTTAAGAAGCTCAGCCAATAAGAGATCGACACGTGCATTTGAGCATTAAATGCAATACAACAATAAATAAAAAAATTGTTTTTAAAAGAAGGAGAGAGAAGAAGAGAGTATTGCTGGGAAAATATGGAAGTAGAGACAAATCCACACCAACCTACGATTGTTGCAGCCTTAGAGGGCAAGTGTTACACCCATATTTTCCAAAATGTTATCAAAGTGGAATTAATACAAACACCAAGCCCAGAAGAATTACTCCCATAATAAAAAGCCAAAATGAGGAAAGAAAGCAAGAACAGAATCCAAATAATACGGTGCCAAAATCCAGAGTTGTCAACATAAATACTACACCTTCCCATTGAACATAGCTTCAGCACTATAACATCGAGCTGTAAACTTGAGATGGCTACAAAATGTAGGAGTCGATCTACAACCTTAACAGTCACCGCCAATAATAAATGTGGCATAAATTCCAAGTACCAAAACTTAAAGTTTGTGCTACGGCTCTAAAGAGGTAAAACTTAGAAAGTTGGAACTGCAACACAACATTTCAGTTACAACAAGATGTCCAAACTATATTGCGGCCTTGGAAGCAACACTAAAACACAGAACTGTTGCACCATCCCTTACGCAACTAAATGGGGATGCGGTGCAATCTTAAAACTAATATCTAATGTTGTATGTCTATGCTGCAATCTTGCGTCAACTTAAAGAAAACTACAAGGATGCACCGCCATACTGATTTTATATTGAAGTAATAGAACAGCACTGCAATCTTGAAGAATACTAACCACTAACATAAGGACCCAAGGGATGAGAAGATGGGACAAGTTGCTTCATGGCTAAAAGCTGAATCTTTTTCCTTAAAGATATGCCAATAGGTCCTATCTTCATCCTCAATTTTGTTAAAACTAGCTTAAAGGCAAGGGCGAAAGTGCAATCCATTATTTATATGTATGGCTCAGAGAAGGTTCAAACAAGACGATCACCCCTCAAAAAAAAAAAGCAAAGTCCCCTCAACAAGTCATACCATTCAACCTTAGAAGTCCTAAGTAATATGCTTTGCAAATATTTTAAATTAGGAAAAGCAGTACGACTTCGAAAGAATTGATGCAATTTGAATGCCATATGAAATCAGCATCTCACATATTCCCAATAGTATAATTCTATAGTGTAGGTAAAAATGAAGAAGTTCTTTTAGAAATAGAAGATAATTTCTCATTGCAGCTTCGACTATACATATGTACATTCCACAAGCCAGTATCCTTATGGAATTGGAATGTCATGGTCTTTTTAAACTTAGGCATTCCCAACTTCAATTTCGAAACTTCCCGCCAATGTTTGAAATTCAACTGCTCAAGTAACAACATCCTACCAAGGGCCATGTTAGTAATCCATGCATATCAAATAAGCAAGATGAATAGTCGACACGTGGAATAATCCAAGGGCAGAAGTCAAAAGAGTGGAAGAGTGACATTGGCAGTCCATGCAAATCTCTGTACTATATATAGATAGGACATTGTAGTAGAATTTTTTTTGATTATACTCTTTTTAGACACATAAATCAAAATTTGTACTCTCTACCATTTTTGTTTGTACTAAGAATCAAGAGAGAAGAAAATAATATTTTACCCATGAATGTAGGATTGTTTAACATTCGAACCATATAAATTCTCTGTGTCCTTTTATTATTTTTAGTGCTTTAGTTTACTTTTTAACTTTTTCAATACTTGAATCAAGATAATGAACTGATTCCTAATACTTTAAATGTTTCATCCACATAATTGTGTAAGCATTAAAGCAACATCATACTCCTCTTAAAGGCAATATTAATATTACTTAATTTTGTTGATTCATAATCACAAAAATGTTCACAACATCGCGATAACTTCATATATATACTTGGGTATTTCTAGGACAAAAAATCTCATTAACAAGGTAGCTCCAACTAAAGGCGAAATTTTCTTAATGCCAGTTTTGGAGAAGGCAGTGCGATTCTTGGGCCATGTTGTTTTTGAGCTGGGCGTTGTTGTCCTATAAAAGTTGCTGCAGTCTAGGATTTGGATCTACCTAAAAATTCTACAAGTGTGAAAAGCTTCCTTAGATTAGTGGGATATTATAGATGGTCCATAAAGGATTTCTCAAAGTTAGCTGCATCGTTAACTAAATTGACGAAGAAGAATCAGACTTTTGCTTGGGAAGCGAGGTGTGAGCACGTGTTCATGAGTTTGAAGGAGAGGTTTACGAGTTCACCAATGTTAGTCTTTTAAATGGGAATGATAAGTTAATGGTATACACAAATGCGTGTGGTACTAGATTGGGTGCAATACTGATGCAGAAGGGTAAAATTGCCCGATATTCTAGTCGACAACTGAAACCGCATGAGAGGAAGTATCCCGATTCATGATTGTGAGTTAGCACTAATCATGATGCATTGAAGATTTGGAGGCATTGTCTGTTAGGTGAGAGGTTCGATCTATTCAAAGACTATAAATCATTGAAGTACTTCTCATAGAAGGATCATAACATTCACCAGCAGCGATGGTTAGAGTTCTTGGCCTTCTATAACTTTAACATTTTCTATTTGTTTTATAAGGGAAATGAAATCGCTAATGCTTTGAGTTAAAGCCATGCCGGCTTGGGATCTATGTTCCTATGGTGGACACAATTAGAATATTATGACATTAGACCTTGATATGAGCTAGAGCCAGAAATGTTGGCGAGCTTGACTATCAAACCTGCTTTGATTGAGTGGATCGCACTAATCAAAGATGCAATGCCAAACTAGCAGTGACCATTTCTAAGATTGAGGCTGGAATGGAGTCTAAAGAGAGAAAGAAGTATTAATACGATCATGATGGTTAGCTCTATAAGGATAGAAGATTATCTATACCTGATATGGATGGGTTGAGCAGTGTGGTGCCTCGAGAGTGCCATCATTTGCCATTGATTATACATCCTAAAGGCGGTAAAATGTACTGTGATATGAGACAGACCTTTTATTAAGAAGGGTTAAAGAAAGGCATCGGGACATTCATCTCGAAATGTATGAACTATCAACTAGTGAAGGTTAAGTTAAAGATGCTAAGTATTTTGTTGTAGCCGCTTGAGATTGCCAAGTGGAAGTGGGAATATATATTGATGGAATTCATTGATGGATTTCCAAGGGCTAAAGACAGGAATGATAACATCTGAGTCATCATTGATAGTTCTCGATTCATACCTATAAAGTTTGATAAAAGGACAACCAAATTGGTCGAGTTGTATATGATGTGGATTATGCGATTCCATGGTGCACCAAAGAGCATCGTGAGTGACCGAGACCCGTTATTCACTAGCGGGTTTCGGAAGAGTTTACAGGATGCATTAGGGATAGAGCTGCATCTATGTACAGCTTATCATAAACAAATCATTGGGCAAACCAAGTGAGTGAATCGTATCTTGACGAATCTCTTGCGATCTTGCATACTCGACTTTGGGAACTCGTGGGATGATCATTGCATCTTGTCAAGTTTACATACAACATTTTTTATCATTCTAGCATCAGCGTGACACCATTTGAGACATTATATAGCCAATCGTGTGACGCTCCTTCATGTTAGCGAGAAGCATGGGAGAAATTAATACTTAGGCCAGATATAATAAGAGAAACTTCAAAGAAGACTGAGATCGGCGGTAATGAGCAAAAGTTTTCAGGATAGATAGAGTAACTATACTAATAAGAGAAGGTGTGATATAGAGTTCTATTATCAATATGATGTTTGTCAGATATCTCTATTAGAGAATGTAGCTCGATTCGGTACTAAGTGGATGTTGCCATTGATGTTCGTAGGTACTTTTCGATACACGAAAGGAGTGGGAACCAAGCATACATATTCAACTTACTTTAGAAGATAGCAGGTGGCACAACATGTTCCATGTTTCATATTTATAAAAGATTGTGCACAGCTTAAGCATGGTTGTCGAACTAGATCAACTGGATGATATTAAGGTTGAACCAGAAGCCATGAGACCTTGTAGGATAATTCGTATAGTTGCTCATGATACAAAACAGCTTAGGAGGAAGATAGTGAATTCTATGAAGGTTCAATAGAGTGAAAGCGAGAGATATTGTACTTAGGAGACCGAGGAGAGCATGAAGATTGCTTTCGGAGCTCTTCACTTGGTAAGACTTTCTTTTTATCACGTTTAATTTTGCTTATGATCTCATATAAAGTAGTTTAGTACCTTGCATACTAAGGTAGGCGTATCTTATATTTGCTTGCTTATGCACACATGCTTGATTGATATTACTTTGTGTACGATTGGTAGACATAAGGAGTAACTATGTTGTTTGCCTTTACTTTACTGTAGGGATTTTTGGGGTGAAATTTCTAAAGGGGAGAATGTAATGACCCGCATTCTTTATACATTTATTTCTATGTATCGATAGATCGTAGAAATATTATTTTTATACTTAAATACTTCCAAATAGGCTATAACTTCAGGAATCATTGAGTTTTGACATTTTTGACCCTTAGAAATTTTATTGAATGATTTTACCCCTAAATACTACAAGGCCTAAATTTTTTGATAGGAGCTGTATTAGGGTCCAAGACCACTTCCAAATTAAAGATACCATGGTTTCTCCTTCCGTAGGGGGGTCATAACAGATTTTTTACTTCACTATTTATATGATATTTGAAATTCATATAGGTTTTTGATAGTTTGGTAAGTAATTAGTGAGATTTGGGCTAAGCATAAAGGTCCATTTCATGAATAGAGCCAAGTGAAGTTGATGGAACATCCCCCCAATCATTTCACACTTCAAAAAAGTAGTTAGAAACTACCATTAATCTTCTTTAAGCCAAATAGAGATTCCAAACCTTAATTTAATTAGCCAAATCAAACAATTAGAGGTCAATTAGCAAGGGAATTAGTGAAGGAGATCATTCATCATTGTTGGGTGGTTTGAAATCCTTACCAGCTACTATTCACTTCAAATTTCTTTGATTTGTGCGCATTTGGGACCCTTAGTGAGTGATAATTGTCTTCCACTTTACTATAGATGTTGTATAGTATCAAAATGTGTTTTAAAAAGATTTTTAAAGTTAAAACCATGTTTTTAACCAAATATAGACTTAACTTTATTTTCAAAATGAATTGAAATGGAGTAGATCTAGGAAATTTCTTGTATGTTTATATGGATAGGATTTTTCATGCTTTTACCTTGATTTTGATTGTATGATAATTGGATTGTGTGTACGATGATTTATTGTGTTTATAATGTTGATTTGATGTTATTTTGGTAGTTTTACTATGATTTTTTGCTTAGGATATGACATAGATTATTGATACGAACTTCGGAGACTCCATCGATTTCAGAGCGTCTGGAGTTGAATCGACGAAAAGGGATTGCTTAGGAAATTAAGGCATTTTGCGTAGAAGGGAAACCAACTCAGAAAATGCCAAAACCAAGCTAAATTTTTGGACGATCGATCATACCCGACCCATAAGAATTGACCGTTCCAAAGTCAATGGACTTGCGATCGATATGAGATGTTGGTTATAAGGTGAAGAGGCTATGGAATAAGTCACCTTGGATTTGGAGTAGATGTAATGGAGTTATGACACTTGGAAGTATGGTCGATCATGATGCATTTGTGGTGTAGATTATGGGTCTTGGGTTAGATTAATTCGTTGTTCAAGAGAATTTACCCTAAGGTTTTGATGGAGAAGGCGTAAATTGGACGGGGAAGCAAATAGACTTAGCCAAAATGGCTATGTCATGGGCCAATCATGGGTCACACCTTAATGCATGGGGATTGACCCATGTGGGTCTTGTGTTTTTTGAGAAATGGTTACAGAGTTGAGCTGTATAGAGAAGGGGAAAGCTACTCTAGGCTAAGGAAGGTTTCATATCTAGGCTAAGGTATGAAGGACTTATGGAATGTGTCACAACCGACCCATAGCTAATGAGGGCCAATTGAGATGCGATTGATCTGGCATGGTCATGGTAGCATGTGAAGCACCCATTATCGATTGCTAGGTGATTGGCTAGAGGACATTGCCTTATGTTGTTAGGAAGTTCAACGTGAAAGTAGAGCGGATTCACTAGGGATGCTTCAGGCTTGGCATGCGGGATCAATGGTTGACTTTGGGTAATATATGGTGAAACTCTAGGAACTCGGTGAAGTATTTCAGACTTTTGTGAATTAACAATGCAAGGCATTTGATCGAGTAGTTCTAGTAGGAAGTGTATGTACGGGACTAGGGTAGTCCGAGGATAGTCCAAGGAGGCATGTTCGCCAAAGTGAAGTAATGGGGTGAAAAGCAGGGTGCGTTCTACTATCGAGTCGTGTGCTTAGGAAATTGTTGATTGACTTCAGATATGATGTGTGTTTCATAGGGAAAAGGTATATGCACTAATTGTGTACCTAGACCATGGGATGGTTTGACCTGCCTTGGTAGGGCTGTACCTATAGGATAGGTACGTGATCAAACACCAGATCCGGTTGCGACATAGGATATCGTGGACCTAGGAGGTAGATATTTGAGACCGCTGAATGGTTACTTGGATCGCCTTGATTGTTTTTATTGCTATGCATGCTATGATTGCTATGTTTGCATTGATTGTTGCATGGTTGAGATGGATGTCTTATGATGTAGGTATTTATTGGATATGTAACCTTACACCCATATCGTACTTAGCGTAGTATCCTCATATGATGATAGTATAATATATAGTTGTTATGTGCTAACTTGTTGGATAAAGGGACAGGATAAGTATGACTCCTCATACATGGTGTTACTTATACTCTATTGGGTTTTATAGTATATTGAGATTATTTATCATTCACACATGACTATTGTTTGACTTAAGATTACATACTTTTCTTCTTATTTTCTTGGGTACTCGTAAATGAGTAGACTAGGTAGCAGGTTCGATATTAGTGCATGGAGTTTTTCAGAGGATAAGCAGGAGGCTAGCGCTATTATATATGCTATTATCACATTTTCATTTGCTTATTCCGCTATGCAGCAGCGTATAGTTTTATCGATGCGACATTTTATATTAGACCCAAATATTTGAGTTTATTTACGAGTTCTATAAACTCTATCACCGTTTTGCATAACTATATCGAACCTATGCTCTGATCTATGATAGTTTATATAGTTATATTTTTGTCTCCCCTGTTTTATATCTGTGTTTACTGTTATATATTATCCTTATGTTGTGAGATATACGATAAGTTATCTATTAGGGTCTGATTACTTTACCATTCAATAATCATCTTACATCAATCAAGTACATTACAGTGCATTCAATAGGTTATATTAGGCATGAAGGTGTATGGTGGTCATCATAAACATAGCCACAACTAAACTCTTATATTGCATGATTGATACTTACCAAGCAACTGGACTGAACAGAAAAGGCATCTAGAAGAAAATAGTAGCAACATAACGTAATTTTAGTAACGATTTTAGGAGAACTATTGGTACTCGATGATCATGTTCGCTACAAATACGAAGGACTCAGGTAACATTGATCATAATAGAAAATTTTATGCAATAAAAACTTTAGATGGGATGTAGTGAATGGAATGATTTCTGGTGCGGAGCAATGGTAGGTCGATCATGTGAAGGTTATTTTTGTAACTTGTTTAAGTTTTTTTACTAACGAGTTTTAGTAGTAATTTTAGTTAACATTTCTTTCCTTTTTAGGAGTTTGGCCCCTCTATTCTGAAGTACAGGACATAACCAATAGTGAATTTGGAGTCTCAAAAATTGTATCCGAGGGTACTATTTTAATTAGAGAGGTTGCATTCATGCCCGATGCTACACATGCATAATTTGAGTTACAACATTCTCCTCCTCTAGAAAAAACTAGCAATGCGATGTTTGATCAAATATGGGGTATGATGCATTTTATACTCCACTCGAAGACTTTAATACTCAACCATCACAACCAGCTAATTTTATGGTACTTTTTATCTACTACTGAAGGATCGTAGCCCAATTTATGTGTATAAAGTTCATAGTGGGGCTAGAAAAATTATGTCGAACTAAGATCGACGAGAAGATAAACGAGATAATCAATATGATTCATCGAGGGAATTTACAGAAATCTCATTCTGAAACTGATAGTCTCACCACTAATTCAAGTCCAAGTCCAATGGTAAATGGTGTAGGATCTACTGGCTTGTCTATAAACTTTATTGTTGTAGCTGCTCATGTCAAGAAGTTAAAGAAATTCAACTTTATGAATCATTATCACTTCTTAAGGCTATAGAAGTATTCTATTTGGATGAAGACGACTCTCGAAATTGGTTGTAGTTAGAGATCGTACATTCATGACACATAATCAAATACTAGCAATTTATAGTGACCTATGCCCCTACCTTCCCACCTGCCTTGCTACCTGATTCTAGTTTTAATTTGTTTGCATGCATTTGTATTTTTTAGTTCAGTTGTATCATTGTATTCTGATGTATTTGAATTATGAAGCATTGGCCTTTTTTTGATAGCCCAAAGTACTAGTATTTATTCAATGTTTTTTAATATTAAATTTTGTAGTATTCCATAACTTGCATATAATTTAAATTCATTTATCTACATTATTTAAACATTTAAAAAAAACATTCATAACAAAACAATTACATACCCCCTTTCAAATGCTAATTTCACAACATAAGAATGTTTTTTACAATATACGTATTGTGGTCCAAAAGAAAAATAGTTTTTTCCAAAACCCTTTTAAAACAAATAATGTATATACATCAATTATATTACATGAAATTAATTTACCAAAAAATGATTTGATATATTATGTTCAAAATAATTTAAACCGTTTTATATTTAAAATAAATATAAAGTAAAATTACTATAGCCGAAAGTTATTTTTTTTTGTCAAGGCCAGCCGGTTTTATAGTGGACCGTCTACTTTTTATTACGAACGTAATAAAAGTTGAAGTACAGGAGTAAGGTAAAAGCACCTTAACTACTAAGAAAAAGGAAAATACAGCACAGGTACGTGACAGCTATGCCACAGTAACTATAAATATCATAATGTCTAGGGCTCCTCCGAAGAGGAAGAGTCACCATTATCCGAAGAATTCCCACAAAGACCAGCAATGGGGCAGAAAAGGTTAGCAAGACAAGGATCACAACCCGTAGCATCAGAAGAGTAGATAAACGAACGATCCCAGGAAGAATCAGCTAGCATGATAGAATTCGAACTCGCATATAAACCGTCCAAATCAAGAACTAAGGAATCACCAGACGGTTTGTAATGAAGGCAAACAAATCTAAAGTAGGATTCATCCATGGGGTTAAAGCGCATATCAGATTTGGGATCAACTCAACACCCCTCAGACTCATCCCAAACAACATGCAACAGCGGTGAGGCGGGGTTTGGATCAGCTAAAGGAACAGCAGAGGCATCACATGGGACTACAGAAACAGGAGAAGAGTCAGGCCTAGTAAAAGGTAAAGGAGGTGGACACGGGTCAGATAATGGAACGGCAGGAGAAATCTGAGAGGCCGGGGAAGAAACCAAGGGAACCCAAATCCTACGAGGGGGCGAGGCAAAAGGATCTTCGGAGCTGCTGCGGAGGCTTTAGTATGCAAGCAGGCGACAGCCAGGTGGCCAAAAGAGTGACAGAAGGAACATATATCTGGAACCCAACCATAGCGAACGCGGACTTCCACAACATGCCCGACTGCAAGCTGAAAAGGAATAGATGAAGGGAGAGGCTTAAAGGGAATATGCCCGACTGCAACATGCCCGAAAGTTAATTTTTTGTTATAAGCAATACCATATTATAATATTGGGAATATACATAAACTAACTACAGATATGATATTGACATATAGAGTTACAGTGAGACACATACACACACTTGTAATAGGCACAGAGCATATTATAAAAGGTAATTTATAGTTTATACCTTTAGGATGCAGCCTTTGGACACACGTTGAATGATGCATTCCCCAAGGTCTACATTAAAGCGATTTCCTAGCCTTGCAATGACTTAGAGTACCATTGTTTTTATTTGATTTTGATATGAATGTGCGCTAAGAATTTTCAGCCATAGTGGAGTTATAACTTATGGCCATGATGGGGAAAGATCAAAGGAAGAGAATGTAATGATCCCACCATGATACCTATGTTATTAAAGAACATTATAAATAATGCCGTCTAATAATACAGAGAATACAGCTTGTTAAAGGTGACCAAATGTGAATATGATTTTAAAATAACACTGACATGTCATACTACCTTTTCATTAAATCTCTGGGATAAAATTTGACATGTATAGTCTCAGTTCAAAGTCATAATTACTTTGCTTTCTTAGAACCAGAAAAGTATATCATATAAAATGGAAATCACATGTCACAGCGGAATAATTGATCTTATAAATATACAATATATGAGTCTACAAAATAAAATACTAGACTCACATAATATACAAGTGTTATAATTCTTTAATCTCAAATATACATACACATGAAATCGTAGATGAGATAAACCAAAAGTCAACCAGCTTATCTCCTAGCTCGCCTAACCATCCAAAGGTCTACCTGTCATGTGACTTGAAAAGTCTCACCCTGACCCGAGCATTAAAATAACACCCGGTTTAAACTATCTTTAAATATCCAAAAAGGAGAGAACAAATTGTAACACCAGAACAAATAACACATAAGTAAATCTATATGTCCAAGATATAACAAGTAACATAATTAATTTATCTCAGAATTTACTTCATGGCACAGACATAAATATATTTAGTCACAAACACACATTAGTCACTAAACACTAATCATAGAACGAAACATATTAACTATGATACATAGAAACAAATTCCATATCGATCACCCATTTGATCGTACATGCTAATCTTACCGATTATCCATGCCATGCAAACATTTTGGTATCACTCATACCAATCTGATACCAAGGATCATCCATACCGTAACACAAAATCTTGATCGATTATAACGATCGGGGAAATCCAAAATCTCGACCGATCAAAATGATCGGGGCAACCATGACTTGAAAACTCTAGTTTATTATATATTTACGTTTGGAAAGAAATACAAATGTATATCTTTTAAGGATTTAACGATCCCACCGAACCTTGTAAGGAATATATTTTAAAGTGCCAAATACTATCGCTTTTAATAATCACTAAAACTTAACCACAACATCTCATATCGCATGGTGAAATTCTAGTATTTACTAGAAGCTAGTAAATTTCACTCATACGGATACCACTAGAAAACAACTATATTCTCTTATCTAGCAGCCCCATGTCCTACACCAAAAGAGAATACTACTCTAAAGTGTTAATACTTCCTAACAGCAATCACAAGAATTTAACCAAGGCATCCCATTTAATCGGTGAAATTCGAGTACTCGCTAATGGGCTAGTAAGTTCCACTCAAATGTTCTATTCAATGAGTTATACTATACTCGATGAAGCATTACTCGAGAGCATTTAAACTAATGGGTAACACTTAATCGGTTATTAGTACTCCCCATATTATGGAACTAAGGCTTTTAAAACAATTTCTCTTTTGAGTTTACCATTTAGGAAACACTATTATAATTTTCCATAAATCCAAACTATTCCAAAAGTACTTATTTTATAAAGCCAAGATTTTCCATGTTCCAAAATCATTGATAATTAAAATTCCATGAAGTTACATTGTTCACAAATTATGTTCCAAAGGCTATATGTATGTGTGTGTGTATATGTTCCAATTACTTATTCATAAAAGATCCATAGCTTGCAAATCATTTCTAAAAACTATATATTCATTTTCCAAACCCAAATTAATATTTACACACTTGTTTTATTACAACTTAGTTTATATTTGCAAAAATCCATATTTTTAAATCCATAACTCTTTATATTAGAAACAATTGATATATATATATATAATCACTTTATTAAAATCATTTATAAAAAGAAATTAGATTGAGATAGAAAATTTAATTTGAAATCTATATATTATAATGGACTGCTCTTTCGCAAATATCTTTTTATTCCAAACCATATGACTGTTAATCAATTAGATATAGGTTTACACATTCCAAAATACATTCACAAATCCGAAAATCATATTGAAATATCCATGAACCAGAACATATATCAATGCACACAACATACAAAGAAACATCTGGAAAAGCAATATTCAAACGGGCGATCGGGCATCAACTTAGAGCTATAATATCTCCAG
Organism: Allium cepa; assembly: GCA_030765085.1. Lineage (NCBI taxonomy): Eukaryota > Viridiplantae > Streptophyta > Magnoliopsida > Asparagales > Amaryllidaceae > Allium > Allium cepa. Next base: position 596,881,094 of record CM060944.1, read on the forward strand.
GAATATGCCCTGCCGGTGCACCGATCTTACCAGTCCATCGATTGGGACGAAACGTGGAGCTACTACAGTTCTAGATTTCACTTAGACGATCCGTCCATGGTGAAATAATGGCCATTGATGGTTTTATCACCAAGGATACTTCATGCAAATCTAAATTAAACTGATGGTTTGAGGGATCAAATAATGTTTAACGACGAATTTTCTATCGAGCCAGAAAATCATCGATAAATTTTGAATTAAATTTAACTACAAATGCACGACATACAAAAGTTAGTACGTGGCGAGTACGGTCGATCCGTCGGAAATTGTTAGATTTTAAAAATCAATTCAATCAAATTATACCGAAGTCGAGAGTGAATTAAGCTAGAAATGTAAGAAAACTAACAAAAACTAGCAAAAGAAAAATAGATAAAATATGAAAGGTAAATGACAATTTAGAGATAATTTCCATCCTCTAGATCACATAAATCAACAAAATGAAGTTATGATATCTCTTTTGGTCATTAGTTAGTTTAATTGATGTACTTATTATAAGTATGACATATTTGTGCTATTAATTAGCCCAACATAAGCCATCAAACTATAACACACCCCTTAAACTACTTACTAATTCTCATGAAAAATGACAACAGGTTGAAAATGAAATCTATTTTAAGTATGGCCTATTAACTATTGTTTAGAAATATAGGCCATCAAATTTTATTTTCAACATTCATTTAGTTGCCATAATCGTATTTAGATGAAGAAGCAATTTGTGTTTTGTTTATTTAAGCATAGCTTATTAGTTATGAATAACATAGACTATCAAATTCAAAGCTAAATAACATCATTAAACCACTTCAAATGCTCCCACAAAGCACAAAAAGAGAACATAAATGATCACAATGTTGAAGCTACATGATTAGAGAGCTTTATTATCCCTAAATTGAAGAGGTTTAACCTCTCATATTTGCTATCATATGAACAAATGTAGAAAGCAACATGAAACTAACAAAAGCAAAAAGAGAGCAAAATGAAATGAAAAACTATTCTACTTGCATAAAAAAAAGATCTACACTACAACATAAGAAGAGAAGCATGTAAAGAAAAGAGCATGTATTAAATTGCATAAGAAAGAAAAGAAAATTTTCATGAAACAAAAATGGCTAAGTAGCCATGAAAAGAGAAAGAGAAGAGCTTTGTTTATTTTTGTTCCTAAACTCAAACTAGCTAAGAGGAAGAGATGTTACATGAAGCATAAGGGGTATTTATATATGTATGAAACCCTAATCCGCTTTTTGGGGAATGCCATAATACCCTCTTAGGAAGTGTGGGCCAAGTAATCATTAGCATCAAGTAATCATCATTTAAGTGTGCATGAAGCTTTAAACTCTATTAACACGTACATTAGCCTCTAACTTGTACATGAAGGTATGTGGGTATGTGGGGTCCTCCATGATCATCACTTTGAATTATTTCCATCTTCAGTTGTTCTCTTCACTCTTGTGCATGCATATATCTTCATGAAACCACTTGTAAAATTCACTAAAATTCCTACAAAACAACATAGAAAATTCCAAGTAAATTTTCACAAATTAATAAACGCACAAAAATGACCATTTTCCCCTTATATGAAGATGAATATGTGATAATTTGAAAATAATTTGAATTTGGTTTAAACAAGTTAAAATACCTGATATGATCATTAAATAGATTAAATATGGTGGTAAAAATATGTATATTTATGTGCACATCAAATACCCCCACACTTATCTTTTTATTCGTCCTCGAATAAAGAAAAAAACTAAGATAAATCCATTTTTGTAGGAAACATGATTGCATTAAGAGGATGCAACAAGCCGTTAAACCTCTAGATGTCTCCAGTAGGACGAGGGTTGTCTCGTGAGGGTTTTCAGCGGATGCTATCCACAAAATTCAAATGCAGGATGAGAATGTTTACAAAATGCAAGATTTATTTTCAAAGAGATGAATGCAAGTTTTGAAAATATTTACAAATGAAGGATTTATTATTAAAGATTTATTATTAAATTAACATGAATAAGTTAAATATAGGTTTTGGTCATTATCTTGAAAATTTAAGTCATTCACTCATCAAAATTTCCAATAAAACGAAGTTATTAAAGAAATATACTATGGTTTAACTCGTTGTTTTGGTTGATAACAAAGTGTAACTATGAAATAGATCCTTAGTCGATTATAAAAGTTTATCAAAGTGGTATTTTCATTTCTTTTCAATAAGAAGTCAAATCATATAAGTTAAAATAGTGCTTGGATTTCATTTGCTTACTCTCGCTTATTTGAAATTTTTATTGATATTAACAATATTTACATATGCCTAACTCAGATAAACTGAGGCCGGATATATTACCCATGCACTGCCTTGCAGACTTATGTGAGGGGAATACCGAGCGTGGCGAGTGAACACACAAGTTTGAACACTTATAGACTATAGGCGATATTAATAAAAGAATTTTTATATACATACACCTAACTCAAATAAACCGAGGCCAGATATATCGATCATGCACTACCTGTCGGACTTACGTGAGAGGGGTACATAGCATGGCGAGTGAACACACGAGTGTGAACTCATGACTCTAGATATTTATTAAAAAATATATACATATATACAAGAATTTTTCTTGTTTTTGTTTTTGCTTTTTTTTCTTTTTGAAGAGAGAGTTTTGCAAAATCATCTTAGCACCATTTAACTTAGAAGGCAAAAAATGTTATATCCTTTTATTTGAACTCGCCACTTTTTAAAACAAAGATTTTCAATTAGGTTGTATTTCATAATTAACACTTATGAATCTTCCTATATACTAGTTAAACCATTATTATTGTAATCAAACTTCATTTTTATTTTTGTCAAGGCAAATATATATTCAAAAATTTCAATTTAATAAACCAAAGCCATATATTTATCCTATAGTGTTTCTTTTAAAAATAAATCAAAATGCTTAAAAAAAATTGTTTTTGAGATTTTTTTTAAATTTGGAAAGGAAATGTAAAAATAAACAATGAAAATTCGAAAATGATGATGAGACTCCCCCCACATTTGATTTTCACTGTTTCCCAATAGTCAACCTAAGTGAAAGGAGAACAATAAGACAAAAAATAAAAATGTGACCTATATTTACATGAAGGTGAATGGTATTTACACGAGATCAGAAAGTAGTCAAAAAGTAAATGAAACGGTCTTCCAAAGGCCGATTCATTTGTCTCGTCAAGTATGCGAGATACAGCTTAAGCTTGTAAAAGCAAACCGTAAAAGATTTCAAAATTGAATGTTGATTTGGAAAAATGAGTGTCGTTTTATTAAAAATCATACGATTTGTTTTATTTTCAATGATTTTGGGGTTGATAAAACAATTGATTGAAATTCAAGTTTATATTCACCAAATTGAATTCAAGCTTATCATAGAAAACTTCTTCAGAATTATCAATTTCAAAATCAAAATAGTAATTTAAATCTTCCCCATCGGAATTCGACAACTCGTTTTGGAAAATTCCAAAGAAATCGTGTTCGTCATATTCATCTTCCATTATTGGAATATATACAACTTCATTTCGTATATCCTTTTCACAATCCAAAGTTATTATGTTCAAAATTTCAAAATCGAGAAAAGGAAAATCAAATCTTAAATCGAGTTTCTCACCCTCAAAATAATTGAAATCCAACTCAATTACCATGTTTACAATAACTTCGTTAAGATCATCATTTTCACTTTCAAAAGTTGTTGTTTGAAAATCGTCAATTTGGGTAAAAGATGTATTATCATTTGACTCGTCAAATGTTGGGATCTGGTTTTGTTTCTCACGTTATTTCATATATGTTTCAACCAATGAATCTGTGTGATCATTGTAAATTTCGTCCATTTGTTCAATAGAATCCAATTTGTAGTAATTAACTTGAGAATTTTAGATTTGTTGAGAACGAAATTTTTAACTCGTATCGTAGTCGAGATTATTACCATTGCCAAAACTATTTGGAATGTGGATCCCATTTTCGTTTTGATTTTGAAATTTATTTTGGAGTTCAAAATTGAATTAGCATGGGTTATACTTGAAATCATGTGCATTTTGAAGTGAATTGAAATCTTGATTACTTTGAAAATTTTGACTTGAGTCATCACACAAATAATAATTACACAAATCATTTATCATTTGATTTTGTTGTGTAGAGATTTTAAGTAAAGAAGAAATGTTATTTTCAAGATTTGAACGTTGGTCATCATTTTGAATGGTTCGAAATTTGAATCGTTTAAACAATAGTTGTTGTTTAAATATGCATAAGAATTTGATGTGCAATTATATGGATTATATTGATGTTCACAACTATCGTACAATTCATGTAAATCTGGAAATTCGAACATTTTCAAGAATGTTTTTGGGTTTTTTATAAAGAAAAATGTTTACAAAAAGAATTTATTTTTCAAAATGGAAAATTGATTTTTGTTTTGTTTTTGGATTTTCAATTTTTTTGTCTTTTTTGAAAAGGTATTATATTTTTTTGATTTTTTATAAAAAAACTAACTCAATTTTTTTCGATTTTTGATTGAAAAATAAATTTCAAAAGAAAGGATTTAAAAAAAAACTAAGTTAAGAAATATTTACAATTTTTTTTAGTTTTGGATTTTGATTTTTTTTTTAAATATGCATGATCTAACGCAACTAAATGAATGCAAGTGTTTAATTATAAATTATTTATCCTAAGTTAATTCAAAATTGTATAATCACACTTTGTCTTAAATCAACAAGATAGTTCTCAACCGAAGGTTTAAGTACCTTCAGAGAAACAATTCAGTATAACATTTACGAATCACAGTAATATTTATAACTGATTATTGCTCTGCCGTAGTCTAGACACCCAAAAATTAAATTGTCGAAAAAGGACAAATTGTCAATATACAATTAAGTATTATTGTTATTATTAATCAAAATTTTAAGATGAAATGCACAGTAGAAACTAAACATGTATTAACAATGCAACTATAATTTTTTTTTTATTTTTCAATAAAATGAATCAAACAACAATGCAAGATAAATAAAAACAATAATTAGGGGTGGGGTTAAAAGCAGCAAAACTTTATAAACAAGCATGCAGTTATTATTTTCGCAAGCTAAGCAAAGCAATTTATCACAACAACTCCTTTTTATTTCATGCAACCTGAAAATTAAAAACACGTTATATACGGTTTTTTTATATAAGGAAGAAACTTAAAACAAATTAAAACAAAACAAATTCAAAATTCAAGTTCTTTTATTAAGGATAAAACAAATTAAACAAAACTAAACTAAAACAATTAGACATAACGTAAACAAAGAATTTTTTTTTCTACTGAAACAAAGTAAATAAAAGAAACTAAAACAAATTAACTAAAAAAGAATTTTTTTTCTAAAATCAAAGAAGAAGTAAAACTCAATCAAATCTAACAACTAAATAAAAAAAAAAAGAGGGTCCAGCCCAATTGCAAGAGTCACAGCCAAGCCCAAACAATTGTCGTATATTCTCAAAGTCGAATCATGATGAAATCCTTTTAATCTAATTGCACATTATACAAAATCACTCGTTCTCTCCTCTAAAAAAAATTCAATTCAAAAAAGAAATTTGATTGGCTGCTAGTGGTAGGATTTGGGTGGAGTTCTATTGGGGTGCGGCGATCGATGCAAATTTATTTGTGGTGTTCGATTCGCGTCGTGGTTTTTGGGTGGTTCGAGTTCAAGCGGTTGTTGGAGGATTGGCAATTCAAGGATGCTGATTGTCTGCTGCTGGCGATTTGAAGTGGGTCGGCAAAAACTGCTCTGGTGGCAGGAAGTTTGGCAGTGGGTGAGCAGTGTTTTGTGAGGTAGATTTGGATGTTGAAATGTTTTCTTTTTCAGGTGGTAGTGATTTTGTGATACAGTAAGGGGAAGTGGGTACTTGCAGCGGTTTTGGCCGATGTGGTGTGTTCCAGGTTATGAGAGTGGATTGTTTTGGACGGTGATAGGTTGTGGAAGGAGTATGTATGTAAGTTGTGGTGATAGATAGTGATGTGAAGGAGCAGTAGGAGTTTAGGCTGTTGGGTTGCGGTTGATTGAATGTGAGTTGTTTGTGGAGTGGATTGAAGTTGAGGCAGTGGACTGTTATGATGTGAATGTTGAGGCAGAGGCAGGAGGTGTATGAGGTAGACTGTGGTAGTTGCGATGTGGATATGGAGAAGGAAATGCTGTTTTTGATAGTGCACAGCAGTTTGTAGTAGCTTGAAGTGGCTGTTGTATTCAATGGTGGTGGTAGATTTGTATGGTGGTCAGTTAAAGTGGAATAGGCAGGGAGGTCTTGGCAGTGAACAGAGAGATAGGTGACAGAATTGTTGAATGTTGGCGAAATAGCAGGGATGGAAGTAATGTTTAAGTAGTGAACTGTGATTGACTTGGTTGGAGAATTGAAGTTGGCCAGGGATGTCGTACTTAGGGATGGTAGAAGTGGGGTTATCAGAAGCAGGAAAATGGTGATTGTTGAAGTGAACGTTGTTTGCGTCAAAAATGATCACAAACCTCAAGTATCGTGAAAGCACCAGTGTATGAACACAAATCATCAATATTCAAACACAAATCTCAGATCTAAACAAACAACAAACAACAATCCAGTAATAACAAACAAAGACACGAGATTTATAGTGGTTCGGCTATCTACGGTCTACGTCCACTTCAAAGTTTTATCTTTTATTGATTATCCTTGCTGGTTACAGATGATTACATCGATTACAATGAAGTAATTTGAGTACAACAGCGATAGTAATGTGTAGAGTTGAATCCGGCAGAGTCTGGACGTTGAATAACCAAAAGATCTATTTTCTGTAGGCTTCGAGGGGCTATTTATATGCGTAGGGGACTTCTTCTGGCACGTTAGTGGGCCCACGCGACCGACCCAATCAAGTTTCGACTCGATCTGTGATTGATACGAAACAATTTCGCATTCATCAAAAAATGATCCAATCGAGCTGAAACTTGGCAGGACTATTCTTTATATTGTATGCAAGCTACTGTGAAAATTTCGTTTGCATTTGGATCAGCGGTTTAGGAGATATGATCGATACGAGTCGATGTTCTTCGGAAGGCTGTCCGGTTCGAATCCATGGCTTCGTATCCATCCCTTTCGCATCGACCAGGAGCACGTGCGCACAGTGATGTGGAGTGATGTGGAGCGAGTTTCCTGGATCGATCCACTTTGTATGCCGAGTTTGACCGAGTTATTAGCATCTAACGCCGAAGTTTCGCTCGTATCAACCGTTCAATCACATCATTTGTTTCGGTCCTTATTCGAATCGGTTATCGATTCACCATAGCCCTTGCTCGCATCGATTGTTATTGGGGTACTGCGTATCGATTGCATCGACACGAAGAGACTTCGCTTGAGTATGATGGATACGAACAAAGACCTGTACTATATCGATTCGAATAACCACGAACCACATAGATACGAACTGAGCCTTTGTGATCGATTCGAACTGGGTCCATCCCTGATCGATATGAAGTGTTTCAACCGCGATGGATATGAGCTACATCGATGCGACGCTGTCGCTCCTGGATCGAAGCGATGAGTCTTATGCCGGATGGATTCGAATGGATTGAGGCAGTGTCACTTTGATGGATACGAAACCGATCGATTCGAACAAGCTAGCGTCATGATTTCCCGATGGACGTGAATATGATGGATTCGAACAAGCCATCTCCTTAACTTACCGATGGATACGAACAACATGTTCTTTTCACTTTGCATCGATCATATCTCCTTCCTATGAAGTCCGTTTAACCTGAAATTTGAAATATAGCTTCTTCTTGCTTTGATCATCATCTCAAATCGATTCCGTCCTTATCGAAGCTCGGCCAAATTTTGACGACATTGATTGCAGCTTTGTTTCCAATCGATCTTCAATCCTGACATCCATCATTCCTCGCCAATTTGTTGTTATTCTAGCTTTGACCAAAAAGTGGGATAGCATTTGCCCCCCAAAACATGCCTTGTGATAATAAGGCGTGTTTTGAATAGTTTCAAATCCGATATCCGAAGTCCATAGCCATTTCATCAGAGTACATCATCCCATTTCATCAGAGTACATCATCCTTGACTGCTCCGAGTCGATGCCCAATTCCAAATCCAATAACCAAAGCCTTTAGTCAATTCTGTATCCGTCTGAACCCGACAATCGAGTCCTAATCCAACCTTATCCAATTGCCAATAACCGAATTCAGGACCTCTCCGAGTCGATATCCAAATCCATAACCTCTCCAGGCTCTTGCCAAGCGCAATCTACACTTGACGACCGTGGTCCAGTGTCCCTGGACGTTGAACTAATCTCTCCAAGTTCTTGCCAAGCGCAGTCCACACTTGACGACCGTGGTCCAGTGTCCCTGGACGTTGTACAATGCCATGGCGTAAGTCCTAAGCTGAATCCTGTTCTCTCCGGACCCTTGCTGATAGTCCATACTCAGCGACCTGAAATAGTAATTGATAATATGAGGCCTAAGTCCTAGGCCGAATCCTGGTCACTCCAGACCTTTGTTGAGCATAGTCCATACTCAACGACCTGAATAAGTTAATTCGCCACATGCGGACAAAGAGACTTACCCCTTGCCAGATATAATCCATACCTAACGACCATTTACCAAAAAAATAGATAAAAATCCAATCGAAATCCAATCCGAAATTCAAATCAAATCAGAAAATCAGAAATCCAAACCAACATCCAAAACAGAAAACAATCATCCAAACAAAAACCCAAAACGGAAAACAAACAAAAGCAGGAGTTCAAACCAAACTCCAAAACTAAACCAGAAAAGCGACTGTCCGATCCAACAATAAAACGACAGATCTCACAAACCATAGCATCGCGGTTCGTCATCATTCAGAGCATGCCTAAGGGCTATCTCCGTCCCCGTACATGTGTGAATGACTTTGCCGTTTGCCAGTAGCTTGTTACTTATTTCATATTATCTCAGTCAATTGATAAGCAATCGACCATCATTCCTGGGCCTTACACCACCGTTGCTCGAGGTAGGCGATGGTTGCTCCTGCTCCACCGCTGCATTCCGAGTTCCGACATATTGTCGCAACTGTCCATTCCTTACATGCTCCTCGATTATATCCTTTAAGCGTCTGCAGCTGTTGGTATCATGCCCGTCCAAATCATGGAAGATGCAGTGCCTGCCTGATGCCCTCTCCCGTTCAGAAGGTTCTCTCTTAGCTGGCCTTCGGTAGGGAAGGCAATTCCGGGTTTCCAGGTATATCCGCTCCAGCATCTCGTTTAGTCCCGTGTATATAGAAAACTTTGGATCCTTCCATCGCTTCCTAGCTTTTCCAGAATTGTCATCCAGCTTCCTTTTTCCTTTATTTTTATCCGAACCTCCGCCGGATGGTCCTCCACCCTCAGTCGCATTCACTTCCTTTAGCTTTAAATTGTCGAAGGAATCTCTCAGCTTTATGAAAGAATTCCCCGAGATCCAATGGTGGGTCTCATGTTAAGATACCTTGAAACCCAAATCCTCTTTGACTCCTGACACTGCTGCCATTAAAACCATTGATGGATCCGGCCGATCCACCGAAGCAACCGCCGCATTGAGTCGAGTTAGAAAAGCTCTAAATGATCCATCCGTCCGTTGCTTTACCGACGTTAGCGTCATCACGTTCTTAGGCCTCTTAATATGGACCCGAAATTGCCTCAAAAACCTATCCACCAACTCCGTCCATGTTCTTGTAGACCCTTCTTCCAACTGCCTGAACCACATCGCGGTTATATCCGTCAAGTAGGGAAACATTGGGCCATAACTTCCTCCGATGCCCCCAGCACTTCCATGTGTCTAGTGTATCTCATCAGATGATCTGCCGGATCAGCCTTGCTATTGTACACTTCCACACTAGGTAGCTTGAAATCAGGCGGATTTCGAGCCATCCTGATTTCTCGTGTGAACGGACTCTTGTTCACCCCTTCCAAATCTCTATTGGTCAGACCTCCACGCACAGCTCTCCTCATAATCTCAGCTAATCCAGCATTATCCGTCAAAGGTTGCCCCCGTGCCCCCGAAGGAATTCCGGTACATACTCCTCATGCGGTTAACTAACGTTAGCGCTAGCTCTAGCCTGTTGAGCTCCATCCAAGGGCCTCCCAGTGTCAGATCCTACGGGCCTGCCCCCAAGCCTTTGTTGATTGCCATCAGGTTCTGTATTTTGTCCTCCGTTGGGTTCCGCGACCCTAGTTCCTTGTTCCACATCCGCAATCACTGTAGTCGGTCTAAGGTTTTGTGTTCCTGTAGCTCTCATCCGTTCAAAGAAAGTCTGCATCATGTCCTGTTGACTCTTCAACAATCTCTCTTGCAATGAATTGGCCATAGCTTCCATTTCATCTCTGGTTATGTAGATCGAAGCCTGTTCTTCCCCAGCTCCGGAGGATGCTTCTTGACTTCCTTCCTGTTGGCTTCTCTCAACCCTTTTTCTTCTACTTGTCTGTCGAGACATTGTCTTTCAAATCTAAACTCTTCACGCTTTTCAAATCTGAACTTCAATCCGATGTAGCGGGTGCTAGTCCCTCTCGATGAAAGCACCAAAGTGTTTGCGCCAAAAATGGTCACAAACGCCAAGTATCGTGAAAGCACCAGTGCATGAACGCAAATCAGCAATATTCAAGCACAAATCACAGATCTAAGCAAACAACAAACAACAATCCGGTAATGACAAACAAAGACACGAGATTTATAGTGGTTCGGCTATCTCCGTCCTACGTCCACTTCAAAGTTTTACCTTTTATTGATTATTTTTGCTGGTTACAGATGATTACAGCGATTACAATGAAGTAATTCGAGTACAACAGCGATAGTAATGTGTAGAGTTGAATCCGGCAGAGTCTGGACGTTGAATAGCCAAAAGATCTCTTTTCAGTAGGCTTCAGGGGGCTATTTATAGATGTAGGAGGCTGATATCGCGCTCAAACTTCGGGGGACTTCTTCTGGCACGTGAGTGGGCCTACTCTACCGACCCTACCAAGTTTCGACTCGATCTGTGATCGATACGAAACAATTTCGTATCCATCAAAAAATGATCCAATCGAGCTGAAACTTGGCAGGACTGTTCTTTACCTTGTATGCAAGCTACTATGAAAATTTCGTTGCATTTGGATTAGCGGTTTAGGAGATATGATCGATACGAGTCGACGTTCTTCGGAAGGCTGTCCGGTTCGAATCCATTGCTTTGTATCCGTCCCTTTCGCATCGATCAGGAGCACGTGTGCGCAGTGACGTGGAGTGATGTGGAGCAAGTTTCCTAGATCGATCCACTTTGGTGTGCCAAGTTTGACCGAGTTATTCGCATCTACCGTCGAAGTTTCGCTCATATCAACCGTTCAATCGCATCCATTTGTTTCGGCCCTTATTCGAATCGGTTATCGATTCACCATAGCCCTTGCTCGCATCGGTTGTTATTGGGGTACTGCGTATCGATTGCATCGACACGAAGTGACTTCGCTTGAGTATGATGGATACGAACAAGGACCTATACTATATTGATTCGAATAACCACGAACCACATGGATACGAACTGAGACTTTGTGATCGATTCGAACTGGGTCCACCCCTGATCGATACGAAGTGTTTCAACCGCGATGGATACGAGTTACATCGATGCGACGCTATCGCTCCTGGATCGATGCAAGGAGTCCAATGCCGGATGGATTCGAATGGATTGAGGCAGTGTCACTCCAATGGATACGAAACCGATCGATTCGAACAAGCCAGTGTCATGATTTCCTGATGGACGTGGATATGATGGATTCGAACAAGCCATCTCCTCAACTTACCGATGGATACGAAGAACATGTTCTTTTCACCTTGCATCGATCATATCTCCTTCCTATGAACTCCGATTAAGCTGAAATTTGAAATATAGCTTCTTCTTGCTTTGATCATCATCTCCATCGATTCCGTCTTGATCGGAGCTCGACCAACTTTTAACGACATTGATTGCAGCCTTGTTTCCAATCGATCTCCAATCCTGACATCCATCTTTCCTTGCCAATTTGTTGTTATTTCAGCTTTGACCAAAAAGTGGGATAACAAATGTTTTGACAATTAGATGGAGGAACGATGGTAGTTGATTTGGTTTGTAATGGTGATTGTTTTGTAGGGTGTTTGTATGAGAGGGATTGTGATGTTTGGGGGACTGCGGGTAGTTATGTAGACAGAGGTGCACAAAAGCCGTGCATTGTTGTTGCACAGAATTGCACAGGAGTGTTTTTTTGAAAATTGTCAATGTTAAAAGAAGAAAACGAAAAAGAAAGATGTAAATAGAAAAATGTTGATGCAAATGTAATGAAATGGAATGGAATTTTTTTTTGTTTATGTTTTTTTCCTTTAAAATATATACAATGCAAATGCAAAACAAATAGAAAACAACAATCACACAAATAAATCCAAGCTATAAACACACAACAAAATTCTTTTTTTAGTTGCAAACAAACACACAAAATAAAACACACCAAAATTCAAATGAAAATATTCGAAGAAAAGATAATTAAAATCAAGATAAATTCCACGGCAACGGCGCCAAAAGATTGTTTAACGACGAATTTTCTATCAAGTTAGAAAATCGCCGATAAATTTTGAATTAAATTTAACCGCAAGCGCACAGCGTAAAAAAGTTAGCAGGTGGCGAGTACGGGTCGATCCGCAAGGAATTGTTAGATTTTGAAAATCAATTCAATCAAATTATACCGAAGTCGAGAGTGAATTAAACTAGAAGTGTAAGAAAACTAAAAAAGCTAGCAAAAGAAAAATAGATAAAAATATAAAAGGTAAATGACAAGTTGGAGATAATTTCCACTCTCCAGATCACATAAATCAACAAAACGAAGTTATGATCTCTCTTTTGATCATTAGTTAGTTTAATTGATGTTCTTATTATAAGTATGACATATTTGTGCTATTGATTAGCCCAACATAAGCCGTCAAATTATAATACACCCCTTAAACTTCTTACTTATTCTCATGAAAAATTACAACAAGTTGAAAATATAATCTATTTTAAGTATGACATATTAACTATTATTTAGAAATATAGGCCATCAAATTTTAATTTCAACATTCACTTCTTTGTCATAATCATATTTAAATGAAGAGGAAACTTGTGTTTTGTTTGTTTAAGCATAGCCTATTTGTTGTGAACAACATAGACTATCAAATTCAAAGCTAAATAACACCATTAAACCACTTCAAATGCTTCCATTAAGCACAAAAGGAGAATATAAATGATCACAATGTTGAAGCTACATGATTATAGAGCTTCATTACCCCTAAACTGAAGGGGTTTAGCTCTCATATTTGTTATCATATGAACAAATGTAGAAAGCAACATGAAACTAACAAGAGGAAAAAGAAAAAAAATGAAAGGAAAAACTATTCTACTTGCATAAAATAAAAGAGATCTACGCTACAATATAAGAATAGAAGCATTTAAAAGAAAAGAGCATGTATTAAATTGCATAAGAAAGAAAAGAAAAATTCGATGAAATAAAAATGGCTAAGTAGCCATGAAAGGAGAAAGAGAAAAGCTTTTTTTATTTTTGTTACTAAACTAAAACTAACAAAGAGGAAGAGAGGTTACATGAAGCATAAGGGGTATTTATACATGTATGAAACCCTAATCCAATTTTTTGGAGAATGCCCAAAATACCCTCTTAGGAAGTGCCGATGCCAAGTAATCATTAGCATCAAATAATCATCATTTAAGTGTACATGAAGCTTTAACTCTATTAGCATGTGAATTAGCCTCTAATTTGTACATGAAGGCATGTGGGTAGGTAGGGTCCTCCATGATCATTATTTTGAATTATTTCCATCTTCGGTTGTTCTTGTCACTCTTGTATATGCATATATCTTCATGAAACCACTTGTAAAATTCACTAAAATTCCTACAAAACAACGTAGAAAATTCCAATTAAATTTTTATAAATTAATAAATGCACAAAAATGCCATTTTGCCCATATGTGAAGATGAATATGTGACAATTTGAAAATAATTTGAATTTCGTTTAAACGGGTTAAAATACCCGATATGATCATTTATTTAATTTAAATAGATTAAATATGGTGGTAAAAATATGCACATTTACATGCACATCAAGCGATAATGGTTTTTAATAAACAGAAAATTCCATAACAGAAAATGCATACACCCCAAAAAATTTGGATAAATTCTATAACAAACCGGATTTTCGACCCTAAAATCGATAATAATACATCCACTATATCACACGCCGAGAATTCGAATGCCGAAAAACCTGATTGTTAAGGGAAGGTAGAAGAAAAAAGATAAGAATAAAACTGAACAACATAGAATCTCAGAGCGGAACGTTATATCATAAATCTTTACATAAAAACAAACTATAATATATATATATATATATATATATATATCAATCAGAGTATGCTAACCTATTTTAGGTTGGATAGTTATAACAGTACAATTGCTGATAACATACCAATGAATACATCGGAAAAATAACTATCTATTTGAATACATCTCGGGGCCTCCAACTCGTCTCTTGAAGCTCCAAACATCCAACCTAATCTGTAATATGCTCGATCTGACCGGAGCATTATAATAAAATAACACCCAAGTCAATCTAGAGAACCAGCGTGAGAAAGCACACCAATTGGATTTAAAGCTACAAGAAATTTTTTGAAATCAAAAGGTATCTCGTAAGATCACGCCACATATAGACACGATCGATTTTTACCTTACGATAACCAAAACACTTTTATAGAAAATCCAGTGATATTATAATAGTATTTAAGTACAAATACTTATTAAAATAGCCTAAATTGTTACATTAATTAAATTCCAGCTTACTCGGCTCTACACTCAAAATCGTACAGGCACATATTGGAGAATGGATTTCATATTATGACCAGGCAAGGAACTACCTTCGATGGGTGTATCTCTAGATCAATGCACCCAGGCCTGACAAGAACATCTTGTACTCTGCCACGCAGAACTGGCCTACCACTTGACTAGTATTATCGAATATGTCATCATCCCGGTCTTTCAACCTTAATCGAGATCTCTCATGCACAACCAAATCCATCAAAATAGGGTAATCTAGAAATATGATGACATACCCTGACGGGAGCGACCCACTTAGCCCTCCTACATGCCTTGTTTTAGTCATTTCTCGGTTGATGAGGCTTGAGGCTACGATTACCTTTCAAGAAATTTACACTTAGAATACTCATTGTCCTCCAGTGACAATGTGCTGATAGCATTCATCCATACAAGTCCATTCTGGATCTGAACGAAACCAAAGGCACTATTCCTACTACATCCATTTTGGAATCACTCTAAGCATTAGTAGTGATTAGTCCTTGCACTTCACATCTCTATCATCGGTTCCATGTTCTTCACGGTATCTTCACTTCGAAATGTATTTGTTGGATCGAAGTGCTTTTCGGATATGATACCTGATCCTGCTATCTTCGAAACAATGTTCGATATTTTTTGGTAAACTAACCCCGGTTCTCTAGGAAATAAATAGACAAAGACAAGATCGAAGATCACCTCCTAACCGTTAGTGGACAAATTTCCTTATCATCGTCCTAGAAGAACGAAACGAGATTTGTACGCACAGTACATCATCATCGAAGATGACTGTGCCATATATCTCACGTTTTTCTCCTAGATGTTTCCAAAGTTACATTGGGTCTATTTTCAATAGTTGATTATTTAACCATCGAATAACAAACATTCAATCAAAAATCTATTTCACAAGGAAAATCAACACTGACTCATTATATAAGCAATCACTAGCCCCATTTAATAAGTCTTTATACATACAATTAATTTGTAAATTACTTGCTTATGAACACCTTTAAAGGATATGCTGGCACATTCCTATATTTCCATAATTAGAAATAGCTTATACTCTTCCCAACGGTATAAGTATATCCACAAAACTTAGAAAGGTTTTTCTTTTACCAATTCTCAAATCGTCTACAGTTCCCCTTACAATTCTCCAAGATCGTTTATAACCCAATTTATAAATCTTCGAAAAAAATTAGTAATTCCTTTACCAAGAATTCAGTCACTTATAAATTTCTTTTACATTTCAAAATCATTTGTTATTCCTAATGAACCTATATACCATTTATTTATTATAAATCTATAACCCCGCTTCAAAAAAATTGTTTGTAAATATCTAACTATTTATAAACTCTTGCACCTTGCAAATAACCCTTCCTTAATTCTTCGAACCATTTGTTACTTCTTTGTAAAATCTAAGTCTTTCGACTCCATTTCCGAGTCTCGAAAACATTTATAAATAATTTTAATCATTTGCCTCAAACCATAATAATTATTAACAATGAACATTATAAATAGATGGTAATCATTAACTTTAAATATCCAAAAATAATTAATTCTTTCGAAATATTGTTGAAGAAATAATAATAAAAATAAATCTTTACCATTTTAGATATAATAATAAATTATTTTAAAACCTTATTAATAATCCTTATTATAAGTTTCAAACCATAATTATTCTTAAATAATTTATCTTTTAATCTATTTACCTTTTATTTATTTCTTAAAACATATTAACAATAAACAAATAACTTTTAAATAATATTAAATTAATTTAATAATTTTAAAATAATATTAATATGATTATACAACTTTAAAACAATTTTAGTATAATAAAATAACTTCTAATAGAATATTATTATAATTAAATAACCTTGAATTAATATTATAATTTAATAACCTAATAACATTAACATACTTCATTAACTTAAACCAATATTAATATATTTAATTAACTTAAACCATATTGATATATTTAATTAGATAATCCTTAAATATTTCCAAAATCCAATTTCGGATTTTAAAATCATTTCTTGTCTCAAAAATCAATTCTGATTTAAATGGCAATTTATAGTATTTGAAAAATACTAATCTGAGGCCAATAGTCAACCGACACTTAACCAATATCTATATTGATTTTATGACACTACTTGGTTTCACTTTTCAACATATAACAATGTTCAAATTATAATGTCCACAATCAGGTTCATTTCAATAATCCATATAAAAAGGAATATTATTGCAACAATATAATAATGCGAGGAATCCCGTTGGGTCCCTCCAACCTGTTTCCACCTACATGACAAATGTTATATAGTTATAAAATATAAATCAACCGCTTCAAGGCAGGATTCGTATACAAAGCGTCATCCGCTATTATACGGGAATATAATAGGGTCTCATCCGCTCCAATAGGCGGAAATATATCCAAACCAACTAATAAACATAGCAATTCATCCAAACAATCATTCAACAATTTTTATTAATCGTAAATCATACTAGTTATCTAAAAAGGTGATATTAACTCATCGAAATTTTCTGTTGATGCCAAGGCGTTTCGATTTTGAACTAAAACTGGACAACCTTCGAAGTTAGCCCAAATTTCGACAGTCTTCAAATTCATCTAAACTAGTTCCATTTCAAAGCTGTCGTCGATATGACCGCAGTGCAAAAAGTTTCATCTCGATCGGACCTCGTATGAGAGAGATATGAATTATATAAGTTATCGACTAATTTTAAATAATAATTTAAATAAACCAATTATAAATTTTATTAAATTGCAAAATTGCCATCACATCATCTTCCCTAAATTGCTCCTCCTTTCCCTATACATGGACAACAACAATGTGCATGCACTCCCACTGACACTAATCTCCGGGCCTTGAATCCACATTCTGACTATACCATCCTTTTTCTCTTCGACATCCCTACCTATTCGACACCTCGTTTCCCATTCCAAGGAACAAAATTATATCACGACTGTATCCCCCTTCGCCTATCACTATAGCGATGCGATTATCAACAAGGCACCAAACTTCACTATATCTCGGCCAGAGATGGTACTTTCCTCACCGAACTCGAATATGAACTTCGATCCAACAATCGATTGCTAAATCCATGAATACTCCAACCCTACTTCATAAACTCACTCGACTATCCACTTTCGATCTTTAAAAATGATGCTGCGCCCCTAACCAAACACATTAGGTCGAAGCTCTTACCAAAAGAAGAATTTTAAGGATTGTTTCAGATTTTTTCTATCGAGTAGAATTTAAGAAATTAATTTTTGAAGTTTCATTTTCTTTTTTTCTTTAACTGTTAGTTGGGTTTAAATAAGAGAGGGTGATAGGAAGCATCATAGAGGGGGCATGCTGGTACAGATAGGTCGGCCAAAAGGAAAAGTGAAGGCTGTGAATGGTCAAATCGAATAAAAATATATTATTTAAAATTCAAAATATCCAGCTATAATTATGGACTCTAGTTGGGGTGTGCCACCTGTTGTTCCTAATGTTATACCCCTATTCCAAACGCAATGGAAAAAGTTTCAAGACCTAGTTCGATCGTATGCAGAAGATAACTTTTCGAACTTAATTATAATTTTAGATTTTTGGTATTAATTTCAACGCGCTTCTATATCGTACGACCAAATGGTGCATCTGATCGCTACGAAATTTGACAGCATAATATAATTCATTATTACGGACCCAACGAAACTAGTTTCGTCAAAATCCGAGACTGTGCTCCGTAAGACTACTTTCACTCGTTAATTAAAATGAGTTGTTTTCAAAATCAGTTAACTCACTTTTGAGTTCAATTTAAAAGTTTTTATTACCTTATTCTTATTAATAGGAATTAAATAGGCCTTTAAATCATTTTTATCCATCTTAAATCCAAGATCCAATTATTTAAACAATTTCAATTATTAAATTCAACAATCAATTTATCCAGTAAATCACTATTTTGGAATTCGAGTTATTAAATCTATAAAATAAGCTTTTCAATATTTAAAATTTATTAAATATTCTAAATTCAAATAACTAAAATTCTGCGTCGTTACAAATTCACATCCGATTCATCTAAAACAACAAATACATCCAATATGAATCTAGAGATAGATGGTGTGAGTTGTTAACTCGCCTTTATCACTTGAATTTAATGATTCTCCTATGCTAACGCCTTCCAATCACAAGCCCTAAATTTATTTCATAAATATGAAAACAAAAGATCACAACCCTAAACAAAAATTGAAATTAATTAACTAATCAAACACACTAGAGGATGGAAAAGACTACCTGAAGTTGATTTCTATATTATTGATCAAACCCCTATGATTTGCTCTTGGATTTGGTTGATTTAGGTTCTAGGGTTAGAGGATATCTTGTGTCTTTGTTTATGGTAGAAAGAAAATGAGATTGAGATAATTCTGTACACAGCTTTTTACTCCTCATCTCTTATTCTTATCTTCTTGGACCAAGAGGGTATGGTTATGAACCCAATAACAAGTGTTGCAAATTTATAAAGAAAGTGTTACTAAATATTACTTTGTTTTATCATATCTAAACCCTTATTTACACTAAACGAAGTTCTAAAGAAAATTATAAATTGATTTCTCAATTTTACCAAAGCAAATTAACAAGTTAAAATCCTCTATTCTAATTATATTGAGATATTATACAATAAATATAACTTTTGAAAATAAAAGCCATTCTCATTATTTTTAATAAAAAATAAACTATTAATTATATAATCTCATTTTAAACAATAAATCTCAATATTAATATTTTTCACTAAAATGCCAGATTTAGATAATCGATTTAATAATATTAAAAATTTAATTTTAAATTCTCTTTATGAAATGAAACTCATTTCTTAATTAAATTAAATCGACTATTCTCAAAAACAAGGTTTAATTTCAAAAATCATAATTTAAAATTTATTATCCATAATTAAACTTAATTGGTTAGGTAATTAACAACATGGTTATTATAGAGAAGTTCCTGAATAATGTATGGTTAAGGTTGCATTTTATAGAGAGTACTAAAGCGTATATTCTCTTTAATTTTCTAATCCAATTTTTACCAAGTTCTAGATCTAATTTTTAAAACTTTTGAGCCTTCCCTTACCTGCACTTTTGGTCGGCCATGCATAGGGCATCTTGGGCCCTTAATTGTTCCAAACCTATTTAGAAATTAATCAAATTTAGAAGCGTAGCAATATTATACATTGATTTGTACATTTATAACCTTTATATATGCACCCAATTAATTATTAATGGCACCCAAAAAATTACTAATGGCACACAATATATCAAATAAACAGTAGTTAATATTTTATAAATATTTTTATTAATGTAATGATTTATGTATCTTTTAAACCATGTGTATTTTGGAGAAATCATCAATATAGTTGTGCGACTCTTAAGTGTAAATTCATTCAGTGATTAATATCGAACTATTCGAATGTTAATGTTCACCCATCACCTAGTTAATGGAGTGATAGTTTGGTGGAATTTATCGCTCACACATGAAAATCCAATTTTAGAAGTTGAGCTGTATGTTTTAGTAAATAATATTTTCATCAATTCTCTTCATCGACACTATGCCACTTTAAGACCTATAGACTTTGTTTTTTAATCAAAATTCCAATACTATCCACATTTATATCGGTTAGTCTTTAAACAAAATCCTTGGTTTAATAGTAAAAATTATTGTTAACGGTGCTGCTCTAACCAAAGACTTGGACTTTAAGTTGATTATAGTTGACCGTGATACCAACCTCATATTATTGAGGAGACAACTTCTCTGTTGAATAGAGTTTCACTTCCAATGCTTCAACTCAGACCTAATCATAATTATTTGATGAACACCATGTCATGGTTTAACTACGATCAAAGTAGAGCTTCCATTCCATGAAAGATCCTTATTGAGATCTAATCACATAGTTGAAAGTCCAAACGAGCTTGGTTTATCTTTAAGGAGAGAATGAATGAGAGTGATCCTCGGGTTTGACTATCATTGAAAGCACCAAAAAATGTTAGGGTAAAAGTTGGGTTAGGCTTATAAAGTCAAGATAAATGAAAGTAAACCAAGGCTATAATCATAGTAGTTCATAGTGGCGTGCTTTCATATATTCAATAGGTTGACTATGCAGATTATGCTAAATGCAAGTCCTTTATAACAAAATCCTCAATTGCAATTTGCATTAATGGACTGAATTCCCAAATCAAAGATTATTTTAAAGAAGTTGAAGAAAAAGGACTTGAGAAATCCGATCCCTTTTTAGAGGCGGTACCCCTCTACTTATAGAGAATTTGGACCATTGGATCCTTAACACATGACATTCTAGTAGATGGTCGTTATTAGTCCATACGGTGCATGGCCGGAGTGACATGTGACACATTTTTTTTATAGACATTGTTTCATAATTTCATGCAATAGTTTTCTGGAAACCTTCCACGATGGCCTCAATTTATGGTTTTAACAAGGTGAGCGATGATTCTGATTCATTATGATAGGTGAGTTTATCACTTTGAGGTATACATGGAAAACCACGGTAGCCTTTTGAAATTCCCCAGGATGGTTCCTTTTCTTTGTCTAATGATTGCTTTAAGAATTATCATAATGGCTCTATATCTTTCATGTTTAAAGTTATCACATGGAAGCTTCTGCAAATCGTTCCACAAAATCATTATAATAGCCCATGTGGTACTTTCCACAGTAACTGTATGAAATTCTTCACAATATCTTGACTCCAACACTCGAGGACATCGCACAATGGCCTCATGGAACTCTTCATAATGGCACAGTTTTAACATTCGAGAACATTACACGATGGCATTATGGAACTCTTCAAGATGGTTTGGCTTTAATACTTGAGAATAGCATGCAATGGCCTTTTTGGAACTCTTCACGATGGCTTGGCTTTAAGACTTGAGAATAGCACACAATGGCCTTGTGGAACTCTTCACGATGGCTTAGATTTAACATTTGAGAACATCACATGATGGCCTTATCGAACTCCTCATGATGGCTTCTATGCTTATCTCAC
This sequence comes from Allium cepa, assembly GCA_030765085.1. NCBI lineage: Eukaryota > Viridiplantae > Streptophyta > Magnoliopsida > Asparagales > Amaryllidaceae > Allium > Allium cepa. The sequence goes on from CM060944.1 coordinate 596,903,025, forward strand.
GAAAGCTTCCCACCTTATTAACTTGCAATGACTAGCAATTTAAGGTATAACACTTGCCCCCTCTATTACAATTTTTCCTTATACTGTAGTGTATGTAACTGATTCATATTCAGAAAATATCCATCTTAGCCGCTGACATTCCTTTCCCATTGATCTAATGGCTATATTACTTTCCCTTTCTTCCTATTAATAGAAAATTTTCCTTTCTTTCTCTTTTTCTCTGCTTTTATCAAAATCTACCCGTTCTCACTATATTTCCCAAAATTATTTTGTTTTATGTGATTCCCTATATGGTAAACATTTTTATTAGTGATTTGTTTCCTTGTTTCTTTGCTAACAAGATCTTTATTTTTCTTTGGTTAATCTTAATTTTTATGAGAACTTGATTGGTTTTAGCTGTACGTTTTGATTTTGGCAATTTCCTCATGTGTTCCTCTATGGTTTCCATTTTGATCCAAATTTCATTTCTTAACCTGTCATTTTATTTCTTATGGGTTTCAACTTTTAGGGTTTATGTACCCATTACTTAACGAACCCGAACCACTACTGTGTGATAGGTTTCTATTCGAAGACTTATTACACAAAAGGTAGTGTGCAATTTATGCCAAGGCCTTATTTTCATACTTTATTCACAAGGGCTATGTTTATTTAGCTCATGAAAGCCCCCGTTTTATATAATTTGTCTTATTACACGAGGCCCGTATCTTCTAGTTTGTTCATGATGATTATGTTCAAACTCCTTGCAAACAGTTATATTCACGAAGACCATGTCTCACGATGTCTATGTTCAAACTCATCGTGAAGTGTTTTATATTCGAGGACCATGACTACGTTCAAACTCATAGTGAAGAGTTTTTATGCGTAAGGACTAAGTAGACTTCACCTACAAAAGACTTATATGTTTTCAAATTATCTTATGAATGCTTATTGATTTTAATTCACGATGGTTATATTTTGAATTTGATGCTTATGGGCTTTCCCTTCCCTTCGCATGAAAACTAGTCCTTTTAGGTTTAACACGTGAAAACCTAGTATTTAGTTCTTCTCACGATGGCCACTTTTAGATTTAATATGAGGAAGTTTTATTTCAAATTTCATCCATCAAGTTTTGTTTTTAGATCTACCTTTAAGTTTTACATACGAAAGCACCACACGCAATGACTGGTTATTAACAATTATTTTTTGCACTTAAAGTACCACACCATAGCTTGAAAATATGCGATTGGTTATCATTTCTTTTTTGGTTTGACTTTATTTGCGCTCACTTACTAATCCAGGGCTAGATGGCTATCGTAAGTTCGTCTATTGACCATACTTATTGATTTGAATCGTAATCATACAATTATCTTGGTAATCACCTAAATGGAATGGAAATAACTTCTACAAAGAGAATTGGTCAAAGGAAATTTTCGCATGTGAGAAACAAGTTTTCATGATTATCTTATTCCATATCTAACAACAAAATTATAGTAGTTTTTTTAAGTCAGCAAGTTTTGATCACTACATAAATACATATACATATCTTCAAGTATGTGTGTGTAATTCATGGACTTATATTCCCAATCATATAGAAATTACCTTGATGTTAACAAAAAATTCTTGTCAACACCCCAAAATAATGTTAAGAAGGATGGATTTCTTCTTTGGAGAACAAAGGGAGTGATTCCTTTTAAAATTGCCTTTCATTTTAACCTTATTAGTTGATAAACCCTATATCAAACCTTTTATCGTTGTCAAAAGGTTTAGAACTTGAGCTAAGTAACTTTCCGGCTTTGTTGAGCTTGCTTGAAGTCTTCCACAAAGGCTATCTTTTTGATTAGGTTAAGTTTTTCCTGAATTAAGTCCTCAAGAGGTAGGTTTCAATTTTATCAAAAGGTTAGGGAGACATCCTTCCTTGAATTAGAATAGGAAATCAATTACATTGGTGGATAGGTAGTGTCTTTTGACCTTGTCAAAAGGTTTGGTCACTTATGTTGAGTAAATTTCTACCTTGTCAAAAGGTTTTAACAGTAGAGCCAATAGTTTCAGAAGGCTTTAGTGAACGTTGAGACAATTGAATTATCAACATTGTTGACAAGAACCTTTCGAGGGGTTGAACCTAAAAATAGGACTTAATCCAGAAAAGGTTTAAGTAAACAAAAAATTAGTTAACAAAGCTTAAGACTTCCCTATCCAAGAGAGAACTTCATTTATTTAAATTTCCCAAGTCAATATCCTATTAGGGTTACAATGCTTTTATTAAGAAGATACAAGATTAGAATGAGAGAAATCACATCCCCAAAATATGACCCCCTGGGTTTGACTTATAGATGCACATGGCCCCCTTTCGACTCTACGCTCTCGACTGGGTCGAAGTTCCCCTTTTATATGCAACTGTGAACCTTTTGACTTTGTCGAAAGTTTTTCCTTTCTTCTGCTATTACGGACCTTTCGACGTTGTTAAAAGGTTTGCTTATTTTTATGCCTTCATGAACTTTCAGACTTTGTCGAAGGATTTGCCTTTTATATACTGTAGCAAACCTTTCCACTTTGTCGGAGGTTACTCTCCTCCTGATTACTGCGAACCTTTCGACCATGTCGAAAGGTTGCTCCTCATGTGATTGCTATGAACCTTTCAACCTTGTCGGAAGGTTGCTCTTCACTTGTTTGTTGTTGAGAGCTATACTTCCCTTCAATATTGTCAAAAGGTTGTCTTCCATTCTTTATTGACTTATGAATGTTGCTTTTTTCATAAACCTTACGACATTTGTAGAAAGGTATATGGATCTATTTCAACTGCTTTGAAAGGCTTGCTACGATTTCGAAAAAGGTCACTATGGAGTTGCTCACACTTGCTTTGACTTCCCATCCTCTTCGAAAGGTAAAACTCCTTGGATATACAGAGATGGAACCTTTCGACTCATTCAAATGGTTTGGGACTGTTAAACTCTGGTGACTGCATCCATTTGACTTCTTCAAAAGGTTTCGAACTGTGCTCTTTGTTCTTTGTTTTTGTCGAAAGACCTTTTGACTTAGTCGAAAGGTGGAAGTTTGGAATAACATCCTACATATAGACTCTGAAAGATAGCCTTCGAAAAAGACGAAAGCTCCTTGTCGGAAGGTATGTTTAACCAGACTATCTTAATGCTTTCTGATCTTTCTTTATGCTCTTATGATCCTTCTTTCATACTTTTATTTTTGAGAATATTTTATGGATAACATTTATCCCCCTCTCATGTATGAAGGAAGCTTTTTTCTTTAAGGAAAAAAATCTAATGAACTTCCTTTTTGCTTCCTACAAAACAGATTATAACTTCTATCAAGGTTGTAACTTTGATATGAAATCTTAACGAGCAATTTTAAATTTATAAAGCTAATATTCAATATGTCACTAGGGTAATGTTTTCAGATAAGTTGCTTTGTAATGACCATAATTAAACTTCCTTAAGAATGTGGAATCATATCACCTGATTTTCAAATACCGGTTCAAATAAATGAACCTTTGGAGAAAGTCTTTTACATACTCTTGATATTTCTTTCTTGAGTTAAACCTTTTCAACCCGTGGAAATCAATTTCAAGCTATAGGGACTTTTCCTTGTCTCTTCGAGTTTCCTTCATTTTCTACCTTAAACTATCTAGTAGTGATTCTTACTTAGTGAAGAGGTAGTAAATGGTTTAGTAATGATTCCATTTGGTGTCATGAAGATCTCATATTGAAATCAAATTTTAAATCCAATGAAAATTCACAAATCATCATAAAATTCAATAGCAGAATATAGAATTTACAAAGTTAGGAATTTAGTTAATGTCCCATAAAGAAATCAAAGATGCAAGATTCATAAATTGTCATTAAAATCCAAAAGAAAATTTCAAAGTCCATGAAATTAGCCAATTGATAAAAGATTATTCATAATTCAATAAGAAAATCAAGCATAGAAAATCCATAATTCATCATGGAAACACATGAGGAATTTCAGAATTCATTCTATCAAAAATCTAAATAGTGATCATCAAAAACCTCAATAAGACAACAAAAATAGGAAATTGACGAATCATGATGAAAATGGCTAAGGAAACACAATATTTTTAAAATCAGGGACCTGAAAATCCAATAAAACGGTCCGGAATAGGAGAATCATAAGTTCTTATCAAAATTCAAGGGAAAGCATGAGTCTCAGCAAATTAGAAACATGCAGAAAACCATCCAATTTTTTCCATGGAGGTATTGAGAACCAAATTCATGAATTATTATGAAGACCAGCAAGGAAATTCGAAATTCATTGTATTAAAAATCCAATAATAAATTATTCCAAATCCATTGGGAATGCAAAATTCACAAATCACCATAAAGATTCGGAATTCATTAAATCAGAAATCTTATAAAGGATTATCAAACACCAATAAGGAAATCAGAAATTCATAAATCATCATGAAAATCATCAAGTAATCTCAGAATTCATCAATTCAAAAACCCAGTAAAATCCTAAACACCAGCTTATTGATGCGATTAAAGTATGTCGTAGGACTTGGAAGCTTCGTGGCGAATTACGTTTGTTATTGGTCAACTCCATGTATTTTCTTACGCCGAGGAACGTCGTCATGTTCTTGAGGCAGAGCCTTCTTTTTTTGATGGACAACCTTTTATTATTACTCCTTGGTCTTCAACAGTTGCCTATGCACGTGATCAGGTTCTTTCTATTCCTGTATAGGCTTATTTTTGGCAAATACCTTCTACGCTACAACCTTTGATTGGTTTGAATTTGCTTGCATGTAACGTAGGAAAATTAAAATGCTTTGACTCTAATCTAGTAGCTCATGAAAATTGGTGTACGTTAAGGCACTAATTGAAATCAATCCAGATAAGCCTATTCCTTCGTCAATTAGTGTACGGCTTACCATTGGGCATGTTGTGGATGTCTGTGTTCGTTACGGATGGGTTCCCGACGTTTGTATCATCTTTCATTCCTTTGGCCACCTTACCGCCACTTGTAAGCATTCTACCATCTCTGTGGTGGGTCAAAAAATTCCTCATCCACGTCCCCCGCTTAGGAAATGGGTCCCTAAGGCTAATTCCACGGCCTCTCAGTCAGTTAATCTTCCTGATGTGCCTCTTCCTGGCATGGCTCCTACCTCCTTGTCCTATTTTCCCTCCCCTTCGTACATTGGATTCGTGGTTCCTTATGGCATCTTAGCTATTCCATTAGCCGCTTCCGATATCGTTCCACCTTGGTCGCATATTGTTTGGGATGAGTCCGAAAGGTGTTGGATTGATCTCAAATCAGATATGAGATATAACTTCTTGGAGGATTCCTCTTTTAGATTTGTTTCTGATGATCATCTGGACTTAGATGCCTTCTTACTATAGATTTGGGGATTATTTAGTGCTCGCTACGATTGATCAGCATGCGGATTGGAATGCTATCTTGTTAGCTGATGCTTCTTGGGACCGATCTTTTATACATTCTCCCAATTCTATGGATTATTACTCTTGTCTTGCTATGGTTTTTCGCCTTTTTGCGCGTATTGTTGGGAATGCTCTTATGGTATTTTCCTAGGCAATAGCAGACGATGGTGCTACTTCCTCTTCTGAGGAGTCCCAGTCATATGGTTATTTTAGTAGCTATGGCACCTTTGCCACAATCCTGTGCTGTAATTTTCCTTTTACCAGTAATTAAGGTGTTTCTACCTTACTCATGTATCTAAATGTTTTATTACATTCATAATAAAAAGTGGACGGTCCACAATAAAACTGGCTGGCCTTGCCAAAAAAACCCCAATAAAAATAATCCAAAAATTCCAATAGGAAAATTAGAAATACGAAATTTATTAATCATCACAAAAATCAGTGAGGATGCTTAAATTCCATTAGACCAGGGAATTAAAAATCCAAGAATCCAAAATGTGATCTGAAACCTATCCATTCTTATTCAAAGTAAGAAGATCAATGGAAAACTCATAAATTATCATGGAAAATCAATAAAGGAAACCAAGAAATCATGAATTCATGAAACAAATGACTAATAGGAAATCATCATGAAAATTTAATGGGAAGCTGTTACATGTAAAATTCATGAATCGTCAAAGAAATCAGTAGGGAAATTCATTAAACCAATAATTCAAAAAGAAATCACCACAGTGATTTAATAAAGAAATCATGAATACAAAATCGGCAACTCATCACAAAAATCAATGGGAAATCCATAAATTATCAAAAAAACATCACAAATGAGTTAAGGATTTAGGAACTTAATAAACAAACGAATGATGGGAAATCATTATGAAATATCATGTATGTAAAATTTATAAATTATCCCAAAAGTTAACAAAGGAATTGGGAAACCTCGAAACCCGAAATTCAATATGAAGCCTTTATAGAAATTCTCCAATGAAATCAATAAATCAACATGAAGTCAATGAAATCAATAAATCATGACAAATGAAATCCTCACGAAAAGGAATTGAAAGTTCATAAAATCAGGAACTCAACCAAAATCTTGTTAGGATCAAACCGACAAATAGATTATTACAAATTCATTCGATATCAAATTAGAAATCTATGTGGCCGAACAACACTCTCCTAGAACTATGGATTAGTAATTTGTTGATATATTGGAATTGGGTTGCATCTGCAAAGCCTTATAATTAATTGGAATATTGGTTCCTCACACACTCGTGGGTTTCTCTTGTTCCAAGGAATCATTCTATTTTTGGGGACTCAATTATGATTACCTCAATCTATTCTTAGAGTGTAGTCTTTACTATCACTGGTGATAACTCGTTGCTTGTTCCGTACTTTTGGCTTTGGTAGAGATCTTTACTTTGTCTCTTTTCCATTTTCCACTCTCATGCCTTCTTTTAGGATATGGATTTCTTAATCCTTTTTTAAATAATGATGTTTTAAGATTTGGTAATTCATATCTTGTCTCTTTTGGATATAGTTTTGAACTTTTTGTCAATTTTTGATTATGTTGTTGGACATCTTCGTCCCATTGCTCAGTATGTATCCCTCTTTAGGATTTCAACTTATTCCCAGTTGATAGATAAATTTATTTCTTTAACCCTTTACTCTCTTGGGTTTTAACCTTGCCTTAAGTTTTAGACACCTTCATCATCGTTCTTTTGTTTGAAACTTCCTCTGGGCCTGGACATCTTAGTCCATTGTTTGATGAGCCTCTCTTTGGGCCGGGACATCTTAGCCCATTATTTGATAAGCCTCTCTTTGGGCTTCCCTTGTCTTAAAGGGATATGTACTTAGCATACCTTCTTCTATAAAGCCACTGACGAGTGCTCTTCTGACCCATCCCCTAAGAGGTGGTTTTGACTTTGGGGTTCTATCTCTCCCTCTAGGAGATGCTATGACACAACGTTATAGGCTTATGTCCTTGCTTCTAAGAGGAGCCATGGAATAACGTTGTGGGTTTATGTCCCTCCCTCTAGGAGTGATATGGAATAGCATCGTAGGCTTGGGTATTTGTATATGAAAATAGTTTTTGGCCAATTAAAATGAAATCTCCTTTGAGAGAAAGAATTTTGCAATTAAACCCTTTTATTATATCGAACGGTTTCTTTTGAAAAATAGTTTGGACCCATGAATCCTTTTTATGAAAGAGTTTTTATTTTTCCCAATGTAGTCTTTTGCAAAAAACTTTCTTGTTGTTCTCATAATGGAGACACAAATCTCAAATAGAAGGCTAGGAGGTCGTGATTCATGAACCAAGAGTCTTTTAGTCGAGAATAGGGTTCTCTAGTTTGAATTCCAACTAAATTTTTGCGCTTTCAAAATATTTCTTAAAAAAATAGGAATAGGCATTCCCCCGCCCATGATTTTAGTAAACTTTGAAAAACTAAAATTGCTCAGTTTGCAGTCTTTTTGTGTGCATTTATTAATGCTATATAATATCTCCAATTAGCTGCATAAGTCAACTTTTAGGATAAATAAGTATTTGTTTCCCCCCAGGCCGTGAGGTGATTGAAAGTAGTTTTATTAAAAGGAAATAATTTCAGAAACTTCCTTTTAAAACCATTTGCTTAAAATAGATTTGGTATATATGGATTTTCTCCTAAATCAGTATCGAGCTTGGCGGTGATTCAACATTTCTTGTAGAGAAGGCTAGTTGTTGTCTTGACTTAGATGTTGATAATTATCTTGTGTTAGACATCTGAGTTGTCCTCTTTAAGTATTCTGGAGTTTGTTATGCTCTCAAAATCCGTTGAGTGCTTTGGTTCGATTTTGTTTTTACCTGTAATAGCACTCAAATTTTAATCGGTACATGATCAACACAAATTCAAGTATGAATGGAAATAAAATCAAGTTAAAGAGTCATGAAAAGAAAGGGATAGAGTTCATAGTTGAATTGATGTCGTGAGTCCCCATGATTTGATAGGAATCTGCATTTTTGATGTGACGACACGGAATTTTTGAGCATTTAAAATTGGAATATTTAATTAATTTTAAATATTTAAAAGTTAATTTTTATCATGAATTCAAATATCACTATTTATTTGATAATTTAACTATTGAATTTAATAATTTGAAATTGGGTAAAATGTTGAATCTGGAATTTTAACCCAGTTAAAAAAATAATAATTTGAAGGCTTGTAAAATTTATATTGATAGTGCTGGGGGTAACAGAAGTTTTAAAATTGAATTTAAAAGTATCTTGTTCAGTTTTGAAATTATATCGTTTAAATTGATATTTAAAAATAGCCTTCCGATGCATAGTCTCAAAATTCAACGAAACCAGTTCCATTGGATACGTAATAGTGTATTATTATCGAATTTCAATTTTCCTAGCATTTGGTGTTGTTATGTGAGCGTACGATATATAAACGCATTGAAATCTATATCGAAAATTTAATATAATAACTAGATCCAAAAAGCTATCTTCTCTATACGATCGAATTAGGGCTCAAAACCTTTTCCATTGCGTTCAGAATAGGGGTATAACATTATGAACGCCTAGCAGCACGCCTCGATAGGATGTCAAGATTTCAAGCTACGAATTCAAGTCGATTTAATTTAAATTTAAATTCAATCTACACTTTGTTTGACCAGTCAATGAACTTCACATCAGTTTTATCCTTTCACCTCATTACGAATCATTGTAGCAAGTATATTTCCACACGCAAACTTCCTTTCGAATATCACTTTTCCCTTTTCATTTCATTTCAAAGCCGACCTTTTCAAGATATCAGGGAAAAGAAATTTTACATATATGAATCGCGGTCTTCATTTTCATCCTCGTCCCTTTTCTTTTATGCTGTTCGAATGGTAGAGCAGAAAGATTTTCAAAACCAAATTGATCGGCATGAAAAAAAAAAATAATAATATGAAGGATGGAATCAAATTAAAATCAAAATCGAGATGCATTTCTTTTGAATCAAAATCATTGTGGCAGGGAATCGCACAGCATTTCTTCCTTTCCCTGAAATCATTTCGACTCACGATTCACAAATCTTTGACCTCAGACTGGATAGCACTCGCGATGATTTTTCAGTGGGTGGGCTCGTTCCTTTTACCTAGGGCTTCGGGATCGAGGGTGAGGGAGGTTGAAGCTTGCAAGTCAAAGTCGACTGCTTGTGGAGTCGCACGCGAAGGCATGAAAAGGGGTTGGTACTCTTGGTGAGATGAGCGACGTTTTGGGTAGCTCGCTTTCGATTTTGGCAGAAAGGAGCATCAGTAAGGTGGGAAGGTCGAGCGACGTCCAAGCTGAGATGGTGATGGAAGAGGTAGTGGCAGAAGAGAGTTCTTCGTAGTTCGATCAGCAGAGGTATTGATTTGTTATTTTAAAATTAAATTTATAATGGTTATATATATATATATACAGAACAAAATATATGTAATTTTTAGCAGAAAACCTTTTTTCCAGGAAAATATATATAGGAATTTATATAAATATTTACCGGTGGTAATCTTTATGCAAGCAGAAATTTTATTTTAGTATGGTATAAAATAATCTTGATTTTATTTAGTAAATATATATAGACACATGCATGCTCTAGTTTAAAACAGAAAAATGGGAGTTTGAAATGTTTGAAAGATTTTATATAAAATTTGATTTTGAATCTATATAAATTAATTTTTATAAGTGAGGGTTTCGAAGAAAAAGAAAAGAAAATATTTTGTTAAGAAAAAGAAGAATTAGTTTAAAATTTAATTATAAAATGGAGGAAATATTTTAGATCACTTCAAATATTAATAAATCGTACAATGTTTGCACAAGGTCCAAAACCGTGAAGAAAACAAGCTAGTCTGGATCAGATTGCAAACAATAATATAGAGTGAGTTAATCTCACTCATCTGGTGATTTAAATTTAAATGGTTAAATTTAAATGATTGATTTGATTTGATTTGGTGTGTTATATTATATATAGTAGTATATAATATATTTTGGAATGATTGATTTCCCGCATTATATAGCGAATGAACCCTATGCGCCGCATGATAGCGGATGATATTATATTTAAAACCCAGATACCGTAATATTCCACCTCGAAGTGGAATTGGCATTTTATATTGTGCTAACGTCTGTGGATGCAGGGAAACAGGTTGGAGGGATCCATCTGGATTCCTCAACATTTATTTAAATTATTTAATATTCTCTGTTATGATTATTTGGATATTCTGTGATGAATTATATTGGAATATTGAATGCTATGGTTTGCTTGAACATTTCAGTACACTGAGTTATCAAAATATATAGAATTGGATTTTTGAAAAGAAAATAAAGAGTGCATTTTTAAGTAAAATAATTATAGGAAATTTGAATAAATTTAAGAATGAATTGGAAAAGAAATAAAGTGATTTTGAAATTCTAATAAATAAATTCCGAGTATGGAAAAGGGGGATTTTGAATAAACAGAGAAATAATGAATTTTTAAAAACTCAAGTGACCTTATTTAAAGGAATAAAGAATTAATTTAAAATTCAAGGTTTTGAATTTATTTAAAAGGATAAAGAAGTAATTTGAGAAATCTAAAATTGATATTTTCAGTTAAAAGTATTTTAAATCATAATTAAGGAATAAAATTTTGAAGTTAATGGATTTTGGAATAAATGGAGTAAATTGAAAATCAATTTGGGAATTGATTTAAGTGTGTATAACCGGAATTTTAAAGGAGAATGTGGCTATGGGATTTATAAACTAGGTTTAGAAAAGCAAAGTAATATATCAATGGATATTTGGAAAAATAAATTCACGATGGGAATTTATTAAAGGAATGGGAACATTTGTTTAAAAAAATAAATAGTGATTTATTTTTAAAGAATGTGAAGAGAAGTATATTTCCTTGGATAGCCAAGTACGTTTTCAAAGTAAATTTTTAAAAATAAGATAAAAGTTTCAATGTTGTTTTAAAAAGCATATTTTAGAAAATTTATTATTGCTAAATATTTAAATTCTAAAGTAAGTATTTTTGCAAACCTATTATCGTAGTACTTATTTAAAGGTGACTTAGTATTTTGTTTTAAAGGAAAAAAAATCTAGTTTTATATTTTATAAAGCAACCTTATTTTAAATATTCCTAAAAAGTATTATTTTAATTAAGTATTAAAGTAGTTTTTCTAAATTTAAATCTTAAAGTATATTTTACAATAAAGTGTTTTTAAATTATTTTAAAAATCTAAGTTTTGTGCTTGTTGATTTCAGTGGAAATAGAAAACATTTGGGAAATTTATTCTGTAACAGGATGGTAGTTTGAAACTATTTTCAAACGGGTTGAAAATGAAAATATATCCTGCAAAGATATTTTGAGATAAATAAATAATTTGGGAAATTATTTATTTTTGATGGTTGTTGTGAATGTTAATTGATAGTTAAATAACCGACTATCAATATTGGCCAATGCGTTGAATGTTTCGAAGAGATCGGGATCGAGATTTATTTCTCGAAAACCACTTCGATCCGGTTTGTACGTTTTCGTGGAAAACGAGTTTGAATTCGAAGATGGAGCAGTAAAGTGCAAGGGCTAGTCGCTACTAATCTTGAGTTTTATTCTAAAATGGATGTAGTAGGAATAGTGCCTTCGGTTACGTTCGAACCTGGGACGGACTTGTATGGATGAATGCTTTCAAAACATCATCAGGTGGACGATAAGCATTTTAAGGGATATATTCTAAAAGGTAACGTTTAGCCTCAAGCCTCTTCAACCGAGAATGACTGAAAATCAGGGGTTATGCAGCAAGGCTAGGTGGGTAGCACCCACTTCCGGGTGAGGTCATCCCTGTCAAGATGTCCCTTTCATTTCAGCTTAGTGGTGCAGTTGCTGATCACAACCGTAGGGTGATCTTACTCGGGATTATCCAGTAAGGGGTAGTCCCGGTCTTGTGTTGCAGAGGGTCGGGAGTGATCATCGGTACGGTGATACAGGTCACGTACTGTGACAGGTGGTACCCAGTGCCTAGTCATTAGTTAGAAATCCATTCTCCCTACGCGCCTTTTACGAGTTTTGTTTGTATTACCCAATTTGTGGCTAGTAGCTGGAATTTAATAATGTAACAATTTCGGCTATTTTAATAAGTATTTGTATATAGACCCCATTATAATATCAGAGGATTTTAATAAAACAATGTTTTAACTATCGTAAGGTAAAAACCCGACATGTTTATTTGTGGCGTGGTCTATAGAGATGCTTTTGTTTTCAAAGGATTTTTGAAACTTTAATAATCAGTTTGAGTGTGGTTTCCTCAAGCTGGTATTCCAGACAGACTCGGGTGTTATTTAACTATAATGCTCGGGTTAGACCGAGTATTATAGGATATAGGATATGATGCTGAGGAGCTCAGGAGACGAGCTGGATGGCGATACGTACTTCCATGCTTGCTATTATTATTCCGTTGTGTATTCAGTTTTTAGGACAAGTTTATATGACCGTCCAGTTATCTGTTATTGATATTGTTGAACTCTGATGATGTATTCTGATGATGTAATATATAAACAGATTTGCCTTTGTGTAAAGATCAGTTATTATCTATTATATTTTATTCCGTTGCGATGGTTAGATTCTGATGTTGTATTGTTTTTTTCTTCTTCTATCTCTTCTTCTTTAACCCAAATGGTTCGTATTTCCGTTCTTCTAGAGTTGATCGATAGAGAATAGTGTTGAGTGAAGGGGTACGGATTTGCAAGCTGTTACAGTTGGTATCAGAGCTTAGGTTGGTGATAACCTTGGCTCTGGTGAGGATTACTCATTAAATGGAGTCTATAGTACTCTGAAATGAGTTTGAGAGTATTAATAAATATGAGCATGTATTTGTTAGTGAATAATTTTTTTATATTGTATTGACTTATCTGTTAAGTATTTATGGATTCTGGTCGATGTGTGGGACGACATGTCATCGATAGGGGTTTTTAAACTCTTAAACAAGGTAAACCAACACAGTATTGTTTTAAATAGGGTAAATGAAATAATTTTACCCAAAATTATTTTTGTTCATAAAGAGAATAATTTTTTGTAAACTGTTATAGTTATATATGGATGCTTGGTTGTTAGGAAGTGATAATATTAAATTATTATCATTGTTTGAGAATTGAATAAGAAATTGAAATAATAATCAAAGATTAAGGAATAAATTAATAAAAAATGGGATTTGTAAATGTGATTTATAATTGAATAAGACATTGAAATCATAACCAAAAGCTAAGAAAACAAATTCATATACAAATGAGATTTGTAAATGTAAACTATAAATGTGAATTATAGTGGGATTAATAATTAAAATAAGAAAAAATTTCAAAGTAATGTTTGAACATATTTTTAAAGGATTTGGAATTTGAAAATTTGGAAATTTAGATTCCTTTGAATTGAGAATGATGCTCGAAAAGTTGGGAAGAATAATACATATTTGAGAAATATTTTTGAATCGGATTTGAAATACAGGGAGATTTGGAATTTAAAAATATTTGAAGGGGTTTTAGAAAGAGATAAATGCATTGAACTCTCTTCGTCGCTAGAAAATAATTCCGATGATGATCGCGACATCATCGGTGTTCATTTTCGAGTTTTCAAGAGGGGGATTGCTACCTGAATGTTTTGGATTAATGTTTTTTAGCGTAATTTGTTTTGATTTTGAAAATGCAAAGGAATAGTTAAGTTTAGATATACATGTTTTCAAAATTTAATTTTGGACATTTTAGTAATGGTTTAAATTATGGAGTTGGTTTTTGAAATGTTTTGGTATGTCTAAGCGAAAAACTCTGGAATCTTATTAAAAATGTTCTGGAATAATGAATGAGTTTGGAAACTTATAAAATCTGAAGATTTGTTTAGAATAGATAATTTTAACTTGAAAAAAAGTTAAAAAATTTTAGTAACTAAGAAAACGAAAGTAAGTTAGAATGTAAGTCAATTAATTTAAGTGAATGAAGGGAAGTTAACAACAAAAGGTAAGTAAATTGGAGAACTTACAGAGACTTAAAATCTGAATTAAATTAGAATGTAACAAAACCAAGTAAAATGAAAAGTGAATGTTGAGGAAGTAAATCTAAGAAGGCTGAATGAAATAAGATAATGAAATAAATTTATTAGCTAGGGATGAATAATTGAGTTTAAACTTTTTAAACAAAAAGGGAATTGAAACTGAATGTCGAACTTAAGTTTGAAAGAGAAAAAAAACAAGTCAAGTTGGACTAAATAAAACAAAGTTTGAGATTAAAATTAGTAAGTAACTGAATGATTTATATGGTATGCAACTAAAATGAAAATTGAATATTGGATAATGTTTGATTTAAAATTGTGTAAAATAAAGTGCAAAATTAGTTCAAATGGACTAAAAATAATTAATGTTCGGAAATTTAATTTATTGGTTGAAAATGAATTTGTGAATGAATATTAATAAGTGAGTAGCTTATAAAAATTTAAAAAGGAAAAATCAAATCAAGAATTTAAAATGGAAGTTGGTGGAATAAAATAAACTTAAGTTATTGGGTGGAATAGTTTTGAAGAAGATAAATAACTTAACTAAATTATGAGATGGTTATTTAATATATTAGTTGTCGAGTTTAATAAAACGGTTTGGAATCAAACTTTTTGGAAATGAAAGAAAATGCAATGAAAAGATTGTGAATAAATTAAAATGAGATGGAATCAAGTGTAACTTGAGTTGGAATCAATTTATATGGTTATAAAGCTTAAGTAATTATTTATTCACATTAATATTGTCAAATTGCATAAGAAAATGGATCGTTTGATATAAACGGGATTAGATAGAATCCTATGAGTTATTAGAAGTGAAATAGGATGATTTTGAAATCAATTGGAATGAATTAGATATAAGCGTGTAAGTTGTAAATCACTTAAACTGAATGGAGTGGTTTACGAATTGGTTGTAAACAATTGTAATAAGTGTCAGAACCTTATATGTGCTTATGGAAATTATATAACGCACATTATATGTGAAATTTATGTGTTAGCTATTGAAAGTAAGTGAAATGTTGATAAATTGCATATATTTAGTACTTATATGTTTGAATTGAGTAAGTACAAGTACCGGGAAGCCGTTTGGTTGGATTTGATCGCGCAAAATGCTAAAATAATAAGCCACTTGCTTAAAATGCTAAATAAAGGTACGCCTACGCAATAAAAATAGGAAATATGACCTGTTTTTTTTTTCGATCGGGTGGGTCGATGTGTATATATTTATATCTTTTGTCAAATTGCAAAAGCTCCTCCGTACAAAGGAGACTCTGCCAAAATTTTCCGAAAATTTTGGGAGCTAGAAAAGTTTTTGAAACTTTTTGGAAATTTTTTGTTAGCGACAAAACGATTTCAAATTGGAAATTGAAATAAATTAGTGGATGAAACTAATTGAAAATAATGATATGAATCAGTTATAAATGGAAGATAAAATTCAATATTCAGCGTTGAAGATAAAATTGAATTCATATGGAAAAGGGATAACCAATTTGAATAGAAGTAGATATAAACTAAAGTGGTGAAGTGAAAATAAATAAAGAAGCATATTAAATGCTTATACTAAACTTAAGAAAGGAATGGTGAATTCTTAATTGGAAATTGATATTACAAATATATTCTAAGTTAATATTTGAATGAATAAATATTGACATTTTGTAAGAAAGTCGATAAAATGTTTTTGAATGTTGTGATTGGATATTATTGCTATGTAGGATACATAGGCATTATAAAGGAAAAGGAAAGTTTGTTTTGATTTCATAGGATAAACTTGAATTGCTCGACAAAAAGGTATGTATTTGAATTTCTGTATGAAATTTGACTGGGGTTTTGATCTAGCCACTTGGCTTTTGTTTTCTTTTGAAATTTGGGACCTCGTAGAGGCATTTTGTAGTTGTACCGAGCTAGTCGCGCAAAGGAGATGCTGGAAAAAAATTTCAGAAATTATGGAGTCAAATTTTTTTTGAGAAAATTTGAAAACTTGAAACTTGGTTTTGAACTATAATTTGAATGATTGAATAAATAGTTGTTTGGGAACTATGGAATAGTTTGGAAGGTTAGTTATATGTGTGTCTTTAAGAAAGATTGCTTGGTTGTTATTAAAGACTGTTTGGTTTTAGGGAAGATAGTTAACGGGTTGTGGACCATTCCTCTTAACTAGTAATTTCGGGGACGAAATTCTTTTAAGGGGGAAGGAATGTGACGACCCGGATCTTTTGAGCATTTAAAATTGGAATATTTAATTAATTTTAAATATTGAAAAGTTAATTTTTAACTTGAATTCAAATATCACTATTTATTTGATAATTGAGCTATTGAATTTAATAATTTGAAATTGGGTAAAATGTTGAGTCTGGAGTTTTAAGCCTGTTAAAAAATAATAATTTGAAGGCTTGTAAAATTTATATTGATAGTGTTGGGGGTAATAGAAGTTTTAAAATTGAATTTAAAAGTATTTTGTTCAATTTTGAAATTATATCGTTTAAATTGAAATTTAAAAATAGCCTTCCGAGGCATAGTCTCGGAATTCGACGAAACTAGTTCCATTGGATACGTAATAGTGTATTATTATCGAATTTCAATTTTCGTAGCATTTGGTGTTGTTGCGTGAGCGTACGATATATAAACGTGATGAAATCTATGTCGAAAATTTAATATAATAACTGGATCCAAAAAGCTATCTTCACCATATGATCGAATTAGAACTCGAAACCTTTTCCATTGTGTTCGGAGTAGGGGTATAACATTATGAACGCCTAGCAAAATGCCTCGATAGGATGTCAAGATTTTAAGCTACAAATTCAAGTCGATTTAAATTTAAATATAATCTACACTTTGTTTGACCAGGCAATGCACTTCACATCAGTGTTATCCTTTCACCTCATTTCGAATCACTGTAGCAAGTATATTTCCACACGCAACTTCCTTTCAAATATCACTTTTCCCTTTTCATTTCATTTCAAAGCCGACCTTTTCAAGATATCAGGGAAAAGAAATTTTACATATATGACTCGCAGTCTTCATTTTCTTCCTCATCCCTTTTCTTTTATGCTGTTCGAATGGAAGAGCAGAAAGATTTTCAAAACCAAATTGATCGGCATCAAAAAAATAAAATAATACGAAGGATGGAATCAAATTAAAATCAAAATCGAGATGCATTTCTTCTTGAATCAAATCACTTTTCCCTGAAATCATTTCGACTCGATTTAGAATCTTCGACCTCGGACTGGATGGCACTCGCAATGATTTTTCAGTGGGCGGGCTCGTTCCTTTGACCTAGGGTTCGGGATCAAGGGCGAGGGAGGTTGAAGCTTGCAAGTCAAAGTCGACTGTTTGTGGAGTCGCACGCGAAGGCATGAAAAGGGGTTGGTTTTCGTGGTGAGATGAGCGATGTTTTGGGTAGCTCGCTTTCGATTTTAGCAGAAAGGAGCAACAGTCAGGTGGGAAGGTCGAGTGACGTCCAAGCTAAGATGGTGGTGGAAGAGCAGTGGCAGAAGAGAGTTCTTCGTAGTTCGATCAGCAGAGGTATTGATTTGTTCTTTTAAAATTAAACTTATAATGGTTATATATATAGATACATAACAAAATATATGTAATTGTTAGCAGAAAACCTTTTTTCCAGGAAAATATATATAGGAATTTATATAAATATTTACCTGTGGTAATCTTTATGCAAACAGAAATTTTATTTTAGTAAGGTATAAAATAATCTTGTTTTATTTAGTAAATATATACACACACATGCATGCTCTAGTTTAAAACAGAAAAATGGGAGTTTGAAAGAATTGATATAAAATTTGATTTTGAATCTATATAAATTAATTTTTATAAGTGAGCGTTTCTAAGAAAAAGAAAGGAAAATATTTTGTTAAAAAAAAGAATTATTTTAAAATTTAATTATAAAAAGGAAGAAATTTTTTAGATCACTTCAAATATTAACAAATCGTACAATGTTTGTACAAGGTCCAAAACCGTGAAGGAAACAAGCCAGTCTGGATCAGAATGCAAACAATAATGTAAGGTGAGTTAATCTCACTCATCTGGTGATTTAAATTTAAATGGTTAAATTTAAATGATTGATTGATTGATTTGATTTGGTGTGTTATATTATATATAATAGTATATAATATATCTTGGAATGATTGAGTTCCCGCATTATATAGCGGATGAGACCCTGTGCGCCACATAATAGCGGATGATATTATATTTAAAACCCATATACCGCGATATTCCACCTCAAAGTGGAATTGGTATTTTATATTGTGCTAACGTTTGTGGATGCAGGGAAACAGGTTGGAGGGATCGAACTGGATTCCTCAACATTTATTTAAATTATTTAATATTCGTTGTTATGATTATTTGGATAATCTGTGATGAATTATATTGGAATATTGAATGCTATAGTTTGCTTGAACATTTCGGTACACCGAGTTGTCAAAATATGTAGAATTGGATTTTTGAAAAGAAAATAAAGAGTGCATTTTTAAGTAAAATAATTATAGGAAATTTGAATAAATTTAAGAATGAATTGGAAAAGAAATAAAGTGATTTTAAAATTCTAATAAATTCCGATTATGGAAAAGAGGGATTTTGAATAAACAGAGAAATAATGAATTTTTAAAAACTTAAGTGACCTTATTTAAAGGAATAAAGAATTATTTTAAAATTCAAGGTTTTAAATTTATTAAAAGGATAAAGAAGTAATTTGAGAAATCTAAAATTGGTATTTTCAGTTAAAAGTATTTCAAATCATAATTAAGGAATAAAATTTTGAAGTTAATGGATTTTGGAATAAATGGAGTAAATTAGAAATCAATTTGGGAATTGATTTAAGTGTGTAAAACCGGGATTTTAAAGGAGAACGTGGCTATGGGATTTATAAACTAGGTTTAGAAAAGCAAAGTAATATATCAGTGGATATTTGAAAAAAATAAATTCATGGATATATGTGTCATGGATATATGTGTGCATCTCCACCCCTACTTTCTCTGTTGTTTTGAACGGTAGACCAGTTGGGTATTTCAAAAATAGAAAAGGAATCCGCCAAGGAGATCCCATATCTTCCTACCTTTTCTTGTTAGTTATGGAAGTTTTCACAGTTGTGCTTAAAGACAAGTACACTCAAAAACTAATCAAGTACCACCCTAAGTGCTCTGCTCTCCAAATTCAATCATTGATGTTTGCTGATGATGTACTGTTATTTACTAAACCAGATATTCCCTCTATGACCGGAATTGTTGAGGCTCTCCATTCCTTTTATAGCATGACTGGTCTTTCTACTAACAAAGCTAAATCTTCCTTGTTACTTGCTGGAGTCAGTGATAACCATGCTGCTGCCCTTCATCTGCACACTGGCTTCACCAACATGGACAATGACATGAGGTATCTTGGACTTCCTTTACTCACCAAAAGAATATCTAATGCTGACTGTGTTCCTTTATACAATAAGATAACATCTGTTATGGGTGTCTGGTCTAATAGGCAACTATCACAAAGTGGAAGGCTTGTCCTTATTAAGTCAGTTGTTTTTTCATCTTTAGTCTACTGGGCTAGGTGCATAATCCTTCCTACCAAGCTGTTGCACATGGTGAGGTCAGCTATGCATAGATATTTCTGGACTGGTAGCATACACAACAGGAAGTTGATCCCGTGTTCATTCACTAAATTTGAAACTCCAATTAAACATGGGGGGCTAGGTGTTATTAATGCTAGTAAGTGGAACTGTGCTGCCATTAGTACCCATTTTGAAGACCTCATCAATAAAAGAAGCAGTGTTTGGGCAAAATGGGTTTGGAAATTTTACATTAAGAATAAATACTTTTGGTGCACGGAGATCCCCCAATGCTGCAGTTGGATTTAGAGGAGCATTCTGAAATCTAGAAATGTTTTCCTCCCTTTGATACAATATCATGTTAATGCTAAATCTGATGTTAGCTTCTGGCATGATCCTTGGCCGGGTAGAGGTTTCATCCTTTCAAAAGTTTGTGACTACCTTCATGTTCAACAGTCTGGAATTCATTATGATGCTAAAGCCAATGTTTATGTTCATGATGGGAATCTGCAATTGCCAAGCAATAGTAACCAAATGATCAGGCAATTATGGTCTGAGGTTCAAAACAACTACAGCAATACTAATCAAATGCAGGCAGTTACTTGGGACTCGAGGCCTCACACAATCAGGGGTGTGTATACAAATATTTCTGTGTATGACACTCTGCCTTCTTCAAAATGGTGCACAGTGATCTGGTGTGATGATTCTCCACCAACTGATAACTTGATGCTGTGGAAAGTCATAAACCATGCTCTACTGACTAGAAGTAAATTGAAGTATTTTGGTATGGCATGCACCTCCTTATGTCTTTTCTGTGATATGCATGAAGAAACCACTGATCACATTTTTTTTGATTGCCCTGCTCTAAAAAATGTTATGGCCAGAGTCAGTTCCACTACTGGTTTTAATCTAAATACTGGGGGTTCTGCAATGATATGGAGTATCATTTACAAAGCAACAAGGTGGAGGAAGTTTCAGACTAGAATTTTGGTTGTATGTTTGAAAAAATATCTCATTGCTGTTTGGAAAGAAAGAAACACTGCAGTTTTTGATAATCTCAGAAGGAAGAATGAATTATTATGGCAAGATGTTAGGAGAACCACTCTTTGGCAATTGATGAATTGCAACACTAAATTTCCTGCCTCGTTGATCCATGTTTGGAGTTGAAGTTAGTTGTTGTTTCTTCAATTGTTTTATTTTCCTTTTATTTTTTTATTTTTATTTTTTTCCTTTCTTCTCTCATGTACTGTCCTCTTTTATTGTGTTGCAATAAAACTGGTAGGGGTCCAATCAACCTCGCCGGCTTTGCCAAAAAAAAAAAAATCACGATGGGAATTCATTAAAGGAATAGGAACATTTGTTTAAAAAAATAAACAGTGATTTATTTTTAAAGAATGTGAAGAGAAGTTATTTCCCTAGATAGCCAAGTACGTTTTTAAAGTAAATTTTTAAAAATAAGATAAAAGTTTCAATGTTGTTTAAAAAGCATATTTTAGAAAATTTATTATTGCTAAATGTTTGAATTCTAAAGTAAGTATTTTAGAAAAAGCATCATCAGGAGACGAGCTGGATGGCGATACGTACTTCCGTACTTGCTATTATTATTCCGCCGTGTATTCTGTTTTGAGGATAAGTTTATATGACTGTCCAGTTATCTGTTATTGATGTTGCTGAACTCCGATGATGTATTCCGATGATTTAATATATAAACAGATTTACCTTTGTGTAAAGATCAGTTATTATCTATTATATTTTATTCCGCTGCGATGGTTATGTTCTGATGTTGTATTGTTTTTTTCTTCTTTTATCTCTTCTTCTTTAACCCAAATGGTTCGTATTTCCGTTCATCTTGAGTTGATCGATGGAGAATAGTGTTGACTCAAGAGGTACGGATTTGCGGGCAATTACATTTGGAGTCACGGAATTGCTTTCCTCGTGGTTTGAATAAAATGACTTTCAAGCTTCTTTGATGAACTCTTGTAAAAATCTTGAACTGAACTTGCCTTGAATTTTATTTGACAAGACACTTCATCTGTCTATTTGCATTATGGTACTCATGGTAGCTTCCTCCTTTATTTGGTTCTGGGGCGCTCTGAAGCTTTTGAGGTGAAACAAAATTCTCATTTCTTTTCATCTTAGCGTATATGTGGGAGAGGGGTTTGTTTAGGACTGCACAATTTATTTTAGAACTCATCCTTCGACTTCCCTTCGGGTTTTCACTTTCCATTGGCCTTTGTAAAAGCGCTTGAGATCAGATTTCTTTTCCTTTGATTCTCGATGGAACTTTTTCCAAGCAGGTGCATCTCGTCCATTGGAATAAATTTCTCAGCTTCGAGAAAGAAATATTGTAGGTCTCTACATCCATTTATATAAAGGTCCTTCCAGAAAGGAGCTTGTTCAATCAACCCTGACCGAACTGCCATGAGCTTTTCTATGTCAGTTGTACTTTCTGCTCTTAATGCTTCCGTGTTGAATTTGTTCAAGTATTAAACAATAAATTCCCCTATTTTTTGTCTGATGATTGCTAGTAAACTAAAATCCATAGTTGTGTCTCTGAATATAGAAAATTAAGCCATTAAGTTGCAAGTAAACTAAAATCCATAGTTGTGTCTCTGAATATAGAAAATTAAGCCATGAAGTTGCAAGTAAAATGTTCTTCAGAATATATAGTTTCCATTCGGTAACTCTTATAACACTTGATTGCTGCTCCATGAAAGGTGATAGGAAAAAGTTTATAGCGAACTAGCTCTGAAGCATTGTATAAGTTCATCCATTTTTCAAAATGACAAGACGATCATCTGGATTAGTTGTTCCATTATATTGTAGCGAAGGAATTTGGATATGTGGGGGGAGATTTGTTGCCATTATTTCTTCGGAAAAATGGGGCCTTTTGCAAGATAACATATTCTTCAGGATCATAAATTTCTTTTTCTCTAAGTGAATTTATCATTATATGGTGTAGGTTGTTATTTTGGTTGGTCTCATCTCTGTGACTACTCCTATTGCCTTCTTGGATAAAGCTATTCGGTTATTCAAGTGATTTACTAACTCAACTTCTTGGTTTAACCCTTGGTCTTCTATCTCATTTAGAGGTTGCACTTCATCCTCCCTTTCCATAATCTTTATTGATTCTCGGGTTTGAGATCTTTCTAAATACTTCTTCATTACTATCTTTTGTGGTCATTGATTCTAGACCTTGATCACATTGCTTTCCAATTTTGTTAGGGTTGAAGGTTGTCCTACTTCTATATTTCCTAAGTTAGGATTTGAGACCATGTGGCCTTTAAAGGTTGACTGTAATGTTGCCTCTTCATTTGGATTGTTGTTCCTACTCTTAGTTTTCACCATATTCCTCTTTTAGTCAACGCTGTTTATGCAATTGATCGGGGATGAAAATTATAAGAGAGTGGAGGCTCAGGCCCTCCTTCTTACAACAAAAAATGTTAACAAAAATTCTTGTCAACAACCCAAAATAATGTTAAGAAGGATGGATTTCTTCTTCGGAGAATAAAGGGAGTGTTTCTTTTTAAATTTGCCTTACAATTTAACCTTATTAGTTGATAAACCTTGTATCAGACCTTTCATTGTCGTCGAAAGGTTTAGAACTTGAGCTAAGTGACTTTTCGGTTTCGTTGAGCTTGCTTGAAGTCTTCCACATAGGATATCTTTTTGATTAGGTTAAGTTTTTCCTAAATTGTGTCCTCAAGAGGTAGGTTTCAATCTTATCGAAAGGTTAGGGAGACAACCTTACTTGAGTTAGGATAGGAAATCAATTACTTTGGTGGATAGGTAGTGTCTTTCGACCTTGTCAAAAGGTTTGACCACTTATATTGAGTAAATTTCAACCTTGTCCAAAGGTTTAAACAGTAGAGCCAATAATTTTGGAAGGTTTTAGTGAACTTGAGCCAATTGAATTATCAGCCTTATCGATAAGAACCTTTCGAAGGGTTGAACCTGAAAATTGGAGTTAATCTAGCTTAGATTTAAGTGAACAAAAAAGTAGTTAACAAAGCTTAAGACTTCATGATTTATCTAAGAGAGAACTTCATTTATTTAAATTTCCCAAGTCGACACCCAATTAGGGTTACAATGCTTTTATTAAGAAGATACAAGATTAGAATGAGAGAAATTGGATCCCCAAAATATGACCCCTTGGGTTTTATTCATAGATGCAGGCGGCCCCTCTTTCTACTCCATGCTCTCAACTGGGTCGAAAGGTCCACCTTTTATATGCAGCTATGAACCTTTCAACTTTGTCGAAAGGTTTGCCTTTCTTCCACTATTATGGACCTTTCGACATTGTTGAAAGGTTTAATTTTCTTTATGCCTTCATGAACCTTTCGACTTTGTCAAAGAGTTTGCCTTCTGTATAATGTTGTGAACCTTTCGACCTTGTTGGAAGGCTGCTCTCTTCTTGATTATTGTGAACCTTTCGACCTTGTTGGAAGGTTGCACTTCACTCGATTGCTATGAACCTTTCGACCTTGTTGAAAAGTTACTCTTCACTTGTTTGTTGTCGAGAGCTATACTTCCATTCAATGTTGTCGAAAGGTTGTCTTCCGTTCTTTGTTGACTTATAAATGTTGCTTTTTCCATAAACCTTTCTACGTTGTCGAAAGGTATTCTGGATGTGTTTCAAATGGTTCGAAAGGTTTGCTATGCTTTCGAAAATGGTCACTATGGAGTTGCTCACACCTGCTATGACTTCATCATCCTCTTTGAAAGGTATGAACTCCTTGGATACTAAGAGATGGAACCTTCAAAATCCTTCGAAAGGTTTGGGACTGTTTACTTCTGATGACCGCATCCCTTTGACTTCTTCGAAAGGTTTGGGAATGTTCCCTTTTTTCTTTATTTTTGTTGAAAGAACTTTCGACTTAGTCAAAAGGTGGATTTTTGGAGTAACATCCTGCATATAGACTCTGAAAGATAGCCTTCGACAAAGTCAAAATCTCCTTGTCGGAAGGTATGGTTAACCAGACTGTCTTGATGCTTTCTAATCTTTCTTAATGCTTTTGTGATCCTTGTTTCATACTTTTGTTCCTGAGAATATTTTATGGATAAGAGTTGATATGTGTGCATGTGGTCGCTTCTTTACTTAGTAGCTTTACCCTTCATATTCGACTTAAGAGAGCTTTTACCTTTTTGTTATTAGGGTTCTTTCTTTAATAGCTAAAATCTTTCTATTATAGACTTCAAGGCTGGAGACAAGAAACTAGCTTTGAAAGGGGCAATACTATTCCTTAAGTCCCCTAAGATTGCGGGCTCTTTCAAGGAAAAGGACGACACTTGTCATCAATTCTACTTTACGAAGAAAGAGGATATCGACTCTCTTCTCCGGCTTTTTAGTATTTCAGGATTTGAGACAAGAATTACAAGCCCGAATGATCAAATGAACATCCCTTCTAAAGGGTATTTTAACTTTACTCCTCTTCACATCTATCATTCGTGTCATTTACCTTTCAACCCCACTATTCATAAGGTCCTGGCCTTCTTGAATATTGCTTATATTCAACTAAACCCTAAGTCCTACAGTTGCATCAACTCTTTGTTTATTACGTTCAAAGTACTCTAGTTGGAAGAACTGACTTCATCCCTCCTTTTCTCCTTTGTTAGTCTTCAAACAACAAAGAATTTTCTTAACAGTTCTACTTATTATCTTAATTATATCGACAGTGGACTAGTAATTGACTTTGTTGACAAGCCTTAGGAGTAGAGCTACCTACTCTTCTTTATGAGATGTTACTCTCCTGATATCATTGGAAATTTCTTGGTCCTCTGTATACATTCATGCTAGACTAGTTTCCATTTTCTTAATGCTTACGTTAGTTTTTATTGATTAATGTTTTGTTGTTTTTTATGAATGGTAACCACTGAATCAAAGAATGTCGATTCTCAAGTCTTGGCTAAGGTTCCTAGCTTTGGGGATGTTACAATATTCTCAAGGATATGACTGAGGCTTCTTACTAAAGAGAAATTAAAGAAGTACTCTTTGATTTTTTTCAACTCATCGAGTTTTGGACGAACCCCTTATGATGAAAAAGAAAGGAATAATTCGTCGGCCTTTACTACAATAACTGGTTGCGTTTTCCATAGATTCTCCAATACAACGTTCAATAATTGAAGACATGGGAAATGCCCTTGGTTTTGTTTCTTATTTTCCTTTTCCTCTTTTGTAGTGAAATACATTTCTTTAACACCTTTTATTTGTAAACAGATCTTTTCAAAGTGCATCTTGTAAGCGTAGATGCCTTATCACTTAGTAAAGTTAATTTTAATTACCTATTTTGTCCAAGGAGACAGAGAACGTGACAACTCCTAAAACCATTTCATTGTTTTTTGTTTCTACCGCTGAAGATACGATAGCTAAGGCTAGAAAAGATATGAAAAGAAAGAGCTCTAAAGCTGCTTTTACCTCGTACGAATTTCCTTCCAAAAAGCCAAAAGGAGTTAGGCTTGCTACTTCTTCACCCCACACTCCTTCTTCTGGCACTATTGTTGTTGTGAATACTATCCTGGCTCAAGATCTCTCGATACCAACGTTTTTGGTTCTTTTCTTAAGGATCCATGGTTTCTTTACATCAAAATTTAGGGCTTGATACTCCTCTAGAAGACATCCCTCCTTCTTTCTTGGGCCAAAATCCTTTCATTCTGCTAGTTTCATAAAATTTCTCACAAAGGCCATGCATTCTTCTATATTCATTTCATGGAGCCCCTTTGATACCGCTCTTTTTTTCTATGGAATATATGCAAAATCTTGTACAGCATCTTATTCAGGTAATGTTCCCTCGCCTTACCACATCATGAGTTCCAATTTTGGTTTATTTCTTAGTTTTTAACTCTTTTTATTATTTATTTATTATTATTTTATTTTTTTAGATTGGTCACTATTCATTCGGTTTTCAGAGGCCATGTCCATCTTCTTTCCAAAATGCGTCTTGGCTACCAGAATTAAATTCCTCATTGTTCGAAAAAGTGTATACCCTCGAAACTCAGCTCATTGATCTCCGTGCTATTAACGAGTCACTATCTTTTGAGAATAAGACGATCTCGATCTTACTGGAGTTAGCAAAGGAAAGGTCCTAGAAGTTAGAAGAGGATGGAAATTCATTAAAAGAGAAACTTGAGAAATAACGTGAGTTGGAAGAGAAGGCAAAATCTTTGGAGGATGGACATTCTTGAGTCCAATCAGAGAACTCCACTCCAAGAGCATTTATGGCTAGCGGTCCTTACGTAGAGAAGGATTTGGATGAAAAGAACTTTACTATTAGTAAGATTAAATCATCTCTTCATGCCATGTAATCTAAGGTCTCTTACTTCATGAATAATCTTCTCCCCAATGGAAAGAACAATGTGTTGAAGTGGTCCTATCTACTGCTTATGAAGACAATATCGATCGATGCCGAGACATGAATTTTTCTTCTCCTGGCGATTATTCTGAGGTTATAGGAGAAGACATAATTGAGCCTGCCAAGTCTTGGGCTTTTGATGACATACAAATGGATGATGATGATGATGATGATGATGAGGGAAAGGGAAACAAAGGAGCTAACAAAGCCAATGAAGAGGTGATGATGATAATGATGATGATGGAAATGATGGTGGTGATGGTCCTTCTGGGAAGGATTTTTTAAGGGGAGATGGGAATGGTGACCTAGGTCAAGATGGAACTAGATCCTATGAAGGTCCAGCATATAAGTCGAACCTCCCTCATTTGGAAACTGCCATAGGTGCGGATAAGATCCCTCCTCCTAGTGCTTATCTTTCTAGGTCAATGCCTTTTGAGTCTGGTGAGATAGGCCAAACTCTTGCTGAGGCTTAACCTCCTCTTGAAACTCAAACTCCTTCTAATGCTACATCCATTCAATCTTTCAAGCCTAGCGCTGCTACTATTCCCCTGCAGGTAATTATCTCATTTTACTTGCTATTTATTTTTACATGCATAGCCGGAAATTATTAACATGATTCAATCATTAGCATAGGAAAATAAACAAAAATTATGTAGAGACTATTCTAGACAACAAGAAAAAGGAAATCTTAAAACTTAACCAGGAAGGATAAAAGCTATGCAAAGATTTGAATGAACCATATTAAAAATATATGAGGATTTTAAAACATCTCAAATATATAATGAGGTATACAAGTGAATCCAATTAAATTTCATGTCAAAAACAGAACCCTGTAAATATTCAACACTAAACAAATGCAGTAAATACAATTTATGTTTATTAATATCAAATTGAAAGTTATTGCAATATATCATAATATTTCTATTTTGATAATATCAAGCATATATAAATTTTATAGATAAAATGCGAATTTATTTATATGTGATAGGTGTACATTGTTATAGAGAGATAATAGATGACAAATTAAATGAAAAAATTATGCTTTTTGATTACCACAATCTACAAAGAATATCAGTTATAAAAAATATATTTGTTGTCATCAAATAAGATGTATACTCCACAATCTTCCTTTTTGATGATAATAAATAACAAGTTAAGATTAACAAGCATAACATGTGTTGAGTGTGTCCTCAATACCATAGAAATATACCATAGCAAAATGCCTCAATAAATATAACATGCTCCCTCTATTTATATGCTCCTGCTACATATGTGGCATATGTGTTCGAGAATAAAATTTAAATTAATAATATTTCTTTCACTATTAAAAATGAATTCATAATGTCACCAAATCTTAACATAGCTCCCTCTTTTATTTTCATCAAATTATAAATATAAAATTAGCATGGTGAGAAAGTGATATGGATAATGAAACTCAATCAAAATATAACGTTAAATATTTAATGGAAAGTCAACATATATCATAGTCGCTATATTGATCAAAGTCATATCCCATGAGTGGAAAGAGAGATAAAGACAAGTATAGTTATATGCATGAGATTCGAATGAAAATAAACTCAATAATTCTAAACACAATCTAAATAATAATAATCCAAGTGGAGTATTTATGTGAGAATAGCTTTTAATGACTCGTTATAAATGAGATCAAGGTACCTGCACTCATGCATTTCCACAAGGATTGTTAGATGGGGAGAATCATTTTTGATAGATGTATATACACTAGTGCGAAAGAATTTTTAGCGTAGGATGAATACTCTTAGCGCAACTCCAATAGCTTAAGGGCTGAATATTCAGCCCTTCAGATTTAGGAGAAAGCCCAATAAAAGGGCACTTACTTATTAGGCCTCCAATGATGGGCGCCTATTAAATAAGTTCTCAATGTTGGCACTTGTCTAATAAGTGCCCAAGAATGAAGCGCATATTAAATGGGTACTTGATTTTGGGCACTTACTTAAGCCACGCTCAGCCCTCTCCCCTTATAATTCCTCCTTTTGGTCTTCCTTTTTATTCCAAAAAAATGGTTGAAATGCAACTACACATCACCAAACTCGCAAGACGTACCATTCGACAAAAGATAGGAAAGCTAGCCGTCAGCTTCATATTGCTCCTTTCCCTAGACAAAGATTCAAGACTTACAGATATTGCATAAGTTACCTAAGGGATACATGCATCGCATAAATAGTTTTGGTTATAGTTGAGGTATAATTCAGAATTTTAAATAACTTTTAGTACATGGATGGTGCGTTAATCATATATTAGTCATGAATTATTGTTTACTAAATAGACTCATCATGTACCAAGTATATTAATTGATGTTATTTTGGTCATACATTAATCATGAACTATTATTTATTTTATAGACCCAATATGTTATTTGTCGAGGCAGTTGGTTAAAGTACATGACAACCTACTCTGATATACTCCCTTAGAGCCTAGTAGATAGGCTACAGGTTAGTCATTTTGCTTTTTTATAGATATAGCCCCCCCGGTCATTTGATCGTTCACTCATATCCACCTTAGTTGAGAGGTGGTGTCCCAACACACACTTTTCTTTATTAGATTTTAAGCTCGGTATTGCCTCTGTCAATTTGTATATGTTGACTAGGATTGAGATAAGAGGCTCAAACAGGAAGTTTTTTCCTTGTGATTATTCATATGAGAGTCTTGAGCTTTTCACCATATATACCCCTTTTGTGGGTAGTCATATTTCTTCCGATGATGTTCCCTTGATGTATCTATAGGACTACATTACAACGCATATGGGTACCAATGCTATAAGTGATGCCGTCTTTAGGGCATTTCTCCTATATATATTTAGTTTGACCTTTTTTCTAAACTAAAAGTGTATCGTTAGATTATGGTATCTGGCAGATGAGCTCCATATTATAGACCAAGGGTCTTCTATACTTGGATGTTTGTACACTACTCTTAAGTATTATGCTTTGAGGGAGCCATGGTAAATGTTGGGATTCTACTATATTTTTTCCATGATGGTACTATAAGTATACAGTAAACATGCATCCACGAATTATTATGACAGATAGCTAGGCACTGGAAACATATTTTCCATGTATGGTATGATGGGAGTGTGTTCAATATATTTCTCATGTAACTATGGGGGTTAGGCATGACTTGATGGAGGCATGATCTCAGATTGATTCGAGGTGCATGGATAATCTTCAATGGGAACCGTGGGCATCATATTGGATCTCCATGGCACAAACTGGCCAGATGTATGATTGTTATCCTCTTTCTATTACATAACATTTTTGTTGATAGAGGATTGTTTTACACATCAGTCTTTCTTCTTATTTGGTATTTGGGAGAGAGATGTTGGTACAGACCACTAGGAGCTATGTATCTATAGAGATCCATTATCATGCGATGGCATGTTTGGCAGACGTCTAATTATTGGATCGTAGTACATATGAGGACTACGATAGGCTAGATAGGCGGACACTTTGATGTTTTTCCTAGACGATGAGAATTTTGATGTATATTGGGTTAGAGGTTCTCCATGATGCTACATGTTACCTTACTACTCTTAGGAAGTCAATTTCGATCATGTAGGTCCACATCTAGCCTCCGAAAGAGTTCATGCACCTCTATTTTGTTTTTATCCCACTCTAAACTAGTACTCTCAATAGCCCATGGACTTCGTTCTTAAAGACTAGTTTAGAGCATATGATATCAAGGGCACTCTTATCGAGCAGCCGATAGTTTATCCAACAAATTAGGATAGTGCTGATATCTCTACAGCTGGATCGTACTTGAATTTTGAGGCAATTAAATAAATTATTAATTTATTGTACAGTATTAGTTAAGTAGACATACACTGATATATTATTTGTAATTATAGTATGCAGGTAGGTTGGACGAGCATAGATGATATACTGCTGCTATTCAGCATATGACACTCATTCATACTCAAATCTCAGTTAGCAAGCCCAGCTTATGCAAGCATGGATTGATGATTTGCTGGCTTAGCTGGTACATTTCAGGTTGGTGATGGCAGTCTGGCTAATTTTGATGATGTAGAAGATAGTGATGATGACGATGACGACGATGGTGTTGTACACTTAGGATGACTGTTATAGTTATCCGATCATGCAGAGACATGTATATTACTTCTATATTATTGTTGCATTCACATTATACTGTTACATTTGTTATGTTATTTGGACAGTTGTTCCAATTGATTCTATTATTTGGATATTTGTTCTGTTGTTATTTCTATGACAGTCATTGGTTGTATGTTATTGTTATATTCGCACTATACTATTACAGTTGGCATGATGTACAATGATATTTTTTATATTATTGTTGTTTGATTCTATTTTACGGTCATTGCTGGCATGACGTAAAGTGATATTTTTGATATGATCATGTTTGATGCTCTTATATGACAATTGTTTATTTCTATATATGACTGTTGGCTTTCACAACTCTATAAATAAAACTAATATTGTTCTTCATTTCAAAATCACTTCTCTAGTTTATATAAGGAAAAACAACTTTCATTTATCATACAATGTCGATGAATGTATTAGCAACCCTTTATCCGCTATGACCAATAAGAGCATAGATAACACATCGGCAACAACTACAAGAAGGGGTTATGTAGAGGACACACCAACAATACACTATTTTTATGCATATTAATCTCCAGTGGCTGTTGTGAAATATGGTCTTGATGTTGGTGTCATTATCTTCAATGTCGATCTTATATACATGGATTTCACAAGTGGATTGATGATGCTTTACCTCAACATGCAGTTGACACATAACAGATTCGTAAAAGGAATTTGCTTTATTAGAAAATCAAGTCTAGCTAAGGTTGAAGAGTAGGAATTAACTCTTATCGAAGAGGCGAGACTCAACCTGTTTTTCTACGATTGTGGTCTTGAGGCTCATATATTGACATAGTGACAAAAGTTAATACAATTAATGGACCGTTACTATAAATGTCCCGTAAGTCGGTATGGTCCATTATTGGCTCAACTTGTCGCTCCCTTAAAGAGCTGAACAGTTAGCCTTAAATTTATGGAATGAGATTGTACTACTTAAAAACCAACTAAGATCACCTTCTAATCAACATTGTAATTTGTTTGTTTGTATTTATGCAATATCTCATGTAATGTTTTCTATCTCTATAGTGCAATGCATCATGCACGCTTTGGTTTATTTGTACTTCTTATCTATCATTCGTTAAATTTTTGATGACTACACTTTGGAATTTCTTATCTACCTCTTGTTAAAATTGAGATGATTACACTATGTAATAATTGTCTACTACTTGTTAAAGTTGAGATGAATGCACTCTGAATTCTTTGTCGACCACTTGTTAAAATTGAAATGACTACGATGCTTAAATATTTATCCACCACTTGTTAAATTTGAGATGATTATAGTCTAAATTCTTTGTCTACCACTTGTTAAAGTTTAGATGACTACACTTTGCAATAATTGTCTACCACTTGTTAAAGTTGATACGACTACAATTTGAATTCTTTGCCTGCCACTTGTTAAAGTTGAGATGACTACAATCATGAAATACTTTTCTACCCATGCCACTTGTTAAAGTTTTGATTCGAATTCAATTATGTAAGGAATCTCACATTCATTACCAATATCACATTATAAACCACATCCTTTCTCACACACATGGAAATTGTAAACCACAATAGATACTTCCTCTTTTCTAAAACTTGTTATGCCATTTGATAGTGATTCCAAGGAGGAAGAGATTATATGAAAGAAAGTAGAGGAAATGAAAATATAGTAGATCTATGCCAAGAACCTTATGGCTCCATATCCTGAAAGTGTGGTGGATCGATCATGAGTAGGGAATATTTTAATAGTAATCAGATAGCTTTCCACAAAACCTCACGCAAGACTATTTCAACCCAAATTGCACCTATGGGCCTGATATGTTTCAAAGAAAACTTAGAATGCGAAGAAATCTATTCTTGATGATTTTTGCAGGTATTCAAAGCAACAATAAATACTTTTTTTAAGCCAAATGCTTCAAAAGTGTAGTGTCCATGCGTAGGAAAAAATGACGGTCGCTTCAAGATTGTTAGCTTACAACACCCTTGTAAATGAGCTAGACAATGCATACTGGACTGCAGAGAGTACTACACTGGAAACCATGGAAATATTTTGCCAATGTGTGGTGAATGTTTATGGCACTGAGTATCTCAGATCTCTATATGAAGGTTTGGCATGTTTTCTTCGGAATGCATGGATCTAATAATGACTTAAATATTATTGAGAGGCCACACTTTATTAATGACCTGGCACTTGGCAAAGTAACTCTCATGACATTTACTCTAGGAAAAACATCTATGAACATGGTTATTATCATAGAGATGGGATTTATTCAAAATGGAGCACAATTGTGAAGTCATGTCCTGATCTAATAATAGTGAATGAGGCAAAATTTGTTGAGATGGAAGAGGGACAACGAAATGATGTAGGAATAGATTTTGGTGTCCTTCGAGCTAGACTTGCAATGATTAGTCATCCTCGTCGATTATGGTCTTGAGAAGAGATGTCCGCAATCATGTTTTCTTGTATAATTATTCATATCATGATCATTGAAGATGAATATGGACAAGGATAATTGTCACTACGATTATGCGGTGGAAAGAAAATGCCAGATATATTCTGAGACGACATTCTTATAACCGAAGAAGCTTTCGTCATCCATATGGAACATCAACTTTCATTCCGAGACATGCAACTACCCGATAGGCTTCACAAAGATCTAATGAATCATATTTGCAATCATATAGGAGAATGTCTGTTCAATCGTAGGTCTGTTAACCATGTCTGTATGCCTATTTATTTTCTGTTTGTACTTTCTATTACATTGCACTTGTATTGTTTTCCCTTAAATTATCATTCACTTTCTGTTGCACTTTTTAAATAAGCATCCTAAAATACTATAACAATGATTAATAACCGCATAAAACAAATTTCAAAGAGGACAAATGTAACGACCCTGGATTTTGGCCCTGTTATTTTAATAAATATTTGATCTAATTAAATAAAATGTAAACTGATTATTTTTTAAAAAATGATTTAGTCATTTGGAATAATTGCCATTTATTTGTATATACTGGTATTTTAAAAAGGGAAATTGATTTGAAAATTTGAAAATTTAAAATATCTCAATTATGTTTATAATAAAATTTGTCTTACATAATTAAATTAAAATATTTTGTCTTGTTAACATTTGGTAGATAAATATATAGATGTGAGTGATAATGTTCAAAATAAAATCAAAGTTTATCAATACAAAATATAAATATTAGATATAAGTAAAACTTAAGAATATAATTTAAATATTGATAGCAAAAATATAAAATATAAGATATCAATATAAAATATAAGTCAAACACATGAATATAACTTAATTATCGATAGTCAAAATACAAATAGAAATAAATATAAAAATAAGTATAAATGTAAATAAAACTTATGAATCTAATTTAATTATTGATAGTCAAAATATAACATACAATCAAAATAAAAATATAAATCAAACAAGAATTAAGTAGTTAAAACTTGCAACATCAGTTTAAATTTGCAAGGCCAAAAGTATAAAATGAAACAAGACCAAGGAAAAGTAAACCTGAAACATATTTGTATAAACTATTTAAGCTAGAAGTAATATCAGATAAAACAAACATTTTTATGCAAAACAAATCTTCAGTCACAAGCCTACCTGCAAAAGTATATATCTTTATATAAATATCTATCTACAGCTAAAATGATGATAATCATGTAAACTAATTAAGAAATAAGACAAATATTTGAATATAAACTATCTTCATTCACAAGCCAAGTTTGTCTGCAAGGAGTAAATTTTACAAAATATCTTAAACAATAAACAAATGATAATTATGTAAACATTTAAGCAACAAAATATTTAATGCTATCTGTTCAAGCCAACATTTTGTCAATTCAAAAATATTTAGCAAATCCTTTCATTTGCAGTAAATAAAAATATGCCCGTATCAAAACAAAAAAAATAAGAAAACAACTTTACCAGTTAAAGCCTTCCTTCATACACCTATTATCTTTATATATATTCATCTTTTATTTAGTTCATTCAGAAATCATATAAGAAAACCGAGAAAAACAAGAAAAGAAAAAAAGCAAATTCAACTTGAATTCAAACTAAAACAGTCAATCTTCAGACAGATTCAAATTGGCAGTTTCAAAACTTTAGATTTTAAAGAACATTTAGTATTCTCTGTTTACAAAATCTTACAGATGAGTAAACTTAATTCCTTAAGTTTTAAGTTTAAATTAAACAGTTAAGAAGATTCTGTGATATTATGGTATTACATATGTTTTAACCTTGAGTATGATCCTGTGTTGCCTGCTTCTCTGTTTAATTAATGCAGGGGATATTTTTTTCAAAACTCAAATTATTTGTTGCAAACATATGTTAAGTTTTAATTGTTCAATCAAACAAAGTAGTTAAACTAAAACTAAGATTTTGTAAGCTGTTTAAAACATCTGTGTAAAAGTATGGTATCAGAATATGGTTTTACAGGCAATCAAGTAATTTATTGATAAATTCATTTGTTATAAAATGCTAATTCAAATTTATATCTTGAATTCTGATTGAAATTTATGTTTTTTAAAACAAAAATGAAGAATTTTTATATCATATTCGAAGAGCAGTTTGGAGTTGAACAAAAGTTGCATTTCTTCCTATTTCAAGTGATCGATTCAATTTTAATTGTTGAAACTTGAATTGAAGCAAGTTTATCCATCCATGATCTCGGGAAAAATGTGAAAAATATTATCTATTGCGTGAATTAGGAGAACGAGGTCATTTTAGGGTTTTCTTCAAGTTTTTGCACTTGTCAGTAAACGGGGCGTGGTCATCTTCGTTGCGCGATCGAGTTGCATGAGTTTTTGGTGGTTTATCGTGTCGTCGTCATGTGGGCGAAGGTTTGGGTGCTGCAGGTGGCTGGAGCGGCGGCGGCGTGACGTTTTGTCGAAGAGGTTAGTTACAGCTTTTTCGAGCTGTAGGCCAAATTTTTTGAATTCGAATTTTGTAGGCAATTCGAATTTTTGATTCGAGTTTAGAGATGGAATACGACTTGCCTGAGTGGTTGGAAGTTCACCAGAGCCTCGCGTGCTGCCGTGCATGTGTATGGCATAGATCCGGTATCAGAGACGTTGATGGTTTGTGTCTCGAGTCGTGCTTGAGTTTTTTGGATGGTTGCTTCGGGTTGAGGTTGATTTTGTGCGTGATTATAAACCTACTGCTTTGTTTTTTTACTTAAGTTTTCAAATCTTAACTTACTGGAAAACAAAATGAAGAAAAAAAAAAGTAGTAGAAGAAGAAGGT
Organism: Allium cepa; assembly: GCA_030765085.1. Lineage (NCBI taxonomy): Eukaryota > Viridiplantae > Streptophyta > Magnoliopsida > Asparagales > Amaryllidaceae > Allium > Allium cepa. Next base: position 596,939,711 of record CM060944.1, read on the forward strand.
TGGGAAAGAACAGGTGAACATCTCGGGTGATTTCAGTGGGTAACCCGAAGTGCTACTCGAGCTAAGGCGTGAGATTCTCGGGTACTTCTTTTTTTCAAACCGCTGTATAAATAAAACAAGTGAAGCAGTTTGTTTGTCAAACAAGTCTTAGATACTGTAAACTTAATAAAAATGATTAACAATTTGAGTTAAGTCCTTAATACGAGTTTTAATTATTTAGTTAATTCTTTAAAATGTTTGAACTCTTAATCAAGATTTTAATTAAATAGTTAATTTAGTTAAGTATAAAGATAATCAACAATTGAGTTAGTAGTTATATAATTGATTTTCAAAATTTAAAGAGGACTTTTAAATGTTAACTAAGTTGAGTAATTAAAATTAAATTAATTATTTCTAGAAAGTAAATAAGAATAACTACTTTACAATTATAATTAAAGATTGATAAACTAATGATTAAGTGATAAGTAAATTTTAATTAACTACTTAAGTTAATTAATAAATGATTAATAGTTAATTAATTAAGTAATCTAATTAAGAATTAATAAATAATTAATTAAGTAATTAGCTGTTAACAAATGGGTAATTAATTTTTATTAATTAATAATTAAGGTTATTAATTAATGATTAAGGAATAGTTAATTAAGTAATTAAAGTTAAATAACTTGATTAAGAAGTAATTAATTAAAAGGGATTTTCACTTCAAGGGCTTATTTGTGCAGGACAATAAGTTTTAAGGACACTTCTTATGAAAAATTAGTTTTAAGGACATTTTACAGGAAAAAGATAAAAGAATTTATCAATTTCAGTTATACAGAAATGATGATAAAAGGATTTCATGTATAATTTAAAAATATAAATGAATTTATCATTATGCTGTAAATTGTCCTTAAAACTAATTATTCAAAAGTGTTGTCCGTAAAACTCATTACCTTTCAAATAGAAGCCCTTCAACCAAATTTTCACTTAATTAAATGGTGTGTAATAAAATAATAAGATAATTAAGTAATTAAGATTTAATAATTGATTAAGATATGATTTATTAATTAAATAATTTAAAATGGAATAAGTAATTAATTGATAATTAATGATTAATTAAACAGGGTTAAGTAATTAACTCCGGTAATTGATTAGATTTAAATTAATTGCAATAAGACTCAAAGATGATTGTTTATGAATATTCTGTATGTAGAATATCTGATTGTGATATTTATTTGGAGATATTCTGTGATGTCTATGATATGCTCTGATATATCAATGATGATTGTATATGTTTTATCTGTGATAAACGTTATTTAAATTTAAGAATTGAATTAAACTGTTTAAGTTATTTAGACAACTTGGCCTTTAAAATGGCGTTTGGATTTCGATGAGACCAGGATCGGGTGTCAATTTGATTATCCGAAAACCAGATCGATCCAAATTAAACGTTAGGTCGTGAATTCCCAAAAGAAGATCGAGATGGTGTGTTCAGAATACAAGAATTATCGTCGTTGACTCTGAGGGTGATTCCAAAATGAGTGCAACAAGATAATACCTTCGGTTTCATTTGAACCTGGAATGAACTTGCATGGATTGAATGCTTTTAGCACATCGTCAGGCAGACGATGAGCATTCTAAGAGATATTCCTTGTAGAGGTAATCGCAGCCTCAAGCCTTATCAACCGAGAATGGCTAAAACAGGGGATGTGCAACAAGGTTAGGTGGGTCATGCCCAAGAAGGACAAGATATACCCCTGTCTAGATGCCCCTTTTTTATTTCGGCTATGTGGGCGGTTGCTAGCTACAACCGCCGGTTTATCTTGTTCCGGACTGTTCAATAAGGAATGGTTTTGGCCTTGTGTTTCAAGGGAGTTAGGGTGGCTCCTCAATACGGTGATCTAGGCCACATACTGTGATGGGCGGTACCCCAGTAGCCCTGCCATTGTATGGAATCCAATCTCCAATAAATGCCATACGTTTTGATTGTGCCTAACTACGTTGGAATGTGAGATGTAAGCATTTCAGCTATTTCTTTATTTTACTTTAAAACCCTAGACACTATTATAATATCACTGAATTTCCTATAAAATGTTTTGGTTAGCGTATGGTAAAAACTTACCTGTATTTATTTGTGGGGAGTCTTACGTGATACCTTTATTTTCAAATGTTTATTTTTCAAAGTTAAACAACTTCAAACCGTTTACTCATACTAGACCCATGTCTGACTCGGAGTTTATATTTTGTTTTTCATTAGCTCTTGGTTACTCAAATTTTTATGAGTAGCCAAGTGATAGATTTTGGATGTTGATTTCTAGAGGAGCTTGGAGCAGGAGTTTCCAGACGTATTTATATATCTATCTAGTTCTGCTATGTAGTTGATGTATGCTGTATCTCTGATGTATATAGTGACTGCTGTATATATGACTGTCATGTACATGATTGTATAGCTCTGATATATGTAAAACTATGTAATAATTATGTGATATATTATATTTTGTTCCGTTCCGCTATGAGATTCTGATGTTGTTATTTCTTTCTTTTTATTCTTTTCTATTTCTATCCCCTTTCTTTCTTAATGATGATACGTCTTTCTGGTAGTAGAAGGGCGGGTCGTCACAGTTGGTACCGGAGCACTAGGTTGAGCGAATACCTAGGCTCTTGAGTGATTTCTTTCTTTCTTGAGAGAGCGTATTTGTAATTTTGATATATATATATATGTGTATATATATATATATATATATATATATATATATATTTCTACCTATTTGTTGGGTTACCTGTTTTGGTTTTCCAATATAAGTTATAAAGGTAGATAGGGTAGTTGTGTGTGTAACACGACTACCAAGGATTGGAGTTTGAATGTTTGAGGTTGAAAGTGCATCTGTCGAGACTGTAGACCTATTGCCATCTCGAGTGAGCTTTGGTGGTGTAGGGATTTCATAGATCTCCGAAGGAAATCTGTTAAGGTTCAGAGTTCATCGTTGAAGTGTAAGTTTGGATGAGCTAGAGTGGGATCTGTTGGTTAGACGGAAGCAAGTCATGATATTTTGATACCTCAGGATGTAGTAAGTGTGTGATGAGACACAGTGACTATGGATGTCTCTAAAGATGTTTCTTTGGAACAAGTTAAGGAAGTGTATTTGCTTCGGTGTTGTGGCTAAGTTCAGTAGGGTGTTTCTGCTTGGTTCGAGGTCCGAGTTTCTTGAAGAGCTTTGGATACTAAGCCCTTGGGAATCTGAGTCAACGATGTAGCTTGTAGTGTTCTGTGTGTTATCGAGAAGGTTTTATGTTTAGCAGTTTTTCTTGAGGTAATTTCAGAAGTAGCAGAGTGGATCAATTTTTTTCGATGGATTGGCTCGACAAGTATGAGGCTGTTCTGGATTGTGATGCGAGAACAGTTTCGTTGGAAACTGATTTGAGTAGGATTTGCAGAGTGTCGTATGATAATTTTGGAATTAAATTGAGTAGTCTTTTACATGGAGTTGAGACTTCTCAGGAGAAGGGTGAAGTTATTGATGTGGTCCAAGTTTTCCCTGATGTTTTCAAGGAAGTTAAGTGTTTGCCTCCGCATCGAGAGATAGAGTTTCACATTGATTTGATTCCAGGAGCAGTGCCAGTGATTCAGCCTAGTAGGAGAATGGTTCCAAGAGAGAGAAGAGTTAGTTAAGCAGACTCAGTATTTCTTTTGGAGAAGGGATTGATCAGGCGTAGTTTTTCTTGTTGGGGTTCTGCGGCGGTGTTTGTCACTAAATCGAATGGATCACTAAGGTTCTTTGTTGACTTGATGAACAAAGAATAAGTTTGTTCTAATATTCTGGTTTATTCTGAGTCTGAAGAAGTGCACAAGCAGCATGTGAGGATAGTATTGGAGTCACTGAGGAGGCAAATTTTAAAGGCGAAGTTCTCTGAGTGTCATTTTGGAAATCGGAAGTAAAATTTTTAAGGCACAGTGTTTTTGATGACGGTATCTCTGTAGATCCAGCAAAGGTGGAGTCTACTCTATAATGGAAGCAACCAAAGCCACCGACGGAAATACGCATTTTTCTGGGTTTCTATGGAAAGTTTATCAAAGATTATTCCAAGATGTCTTAACATCTGACTAAGTTAATAAGGAAAGAAGCTAAGTTCAAGTAGACACCTCAGTGTGAAGAAACTTTTCTAGAAGTTAAAGACGAGGCTAACTAGTGCACTAGTGCTTGCTATTCCGGATGGAAAGAGAAAATTTAAGCTTATACGGATGCTTGTATAGTTGATCGGGGAGTACTGTTGATGCAGAATGGAAGAGTAATTGCGTATGCAAGTCAGCAATTAAATCCACATGGAAGGAACTACGCTACGCATGATCTTGAATTGTTAGCCATTGTTTTTACTTTAAAGATTTGGAGAATTATCTTTTAGGAGAGAAGTTTGAGTTATTCACGGATCATAAACGTTGAAGTATATTTTCTCTCGAAAGGATCTTAATTTGAGGCAGCAGCGATGAGTCGATTTTCTGGCATCCTGTGATTTGGATATTCTGTGTACCCCGAGAAAGACGAACGTTAAGGCTGATGCTCTTAGCAGGAAAGCAGTTTTGTTCTTTTGGAAGTTGTTTCATTTCTCCTGGTCAGAATCAATTGTGAGAAAATGGAGGATAGATCTTTTGAGGAACTAATTCTTGGAACTAAGGATGGTCAGTATTCAGTCTAAAGGTGGATGATCAAGGTGTTTTGAGGATTAATGGTCGTTTATGTGTACCTAATATAGATGGATTGAGGCAAGAAGTTTTAGCCGAGTATCGTCGCACCAGCTGAATATTCACCCACGAATTTCAAAGATGTATAAAGATATGAGAAGAATTTTCTGGAGACCGAGCATGAAGAGGGATGTAGCTGCTTTCGTTAATAGTTATGCTATCTATCAGCAAGTGAAAGGAGATCAACAGAAGTCAGCCGATTTGTTGCAACTTTGGAAATCCCAGAATGGAAATGGGAGATTATTTCGTTGGATTACATCGACGGTTTGCCAAGAATCAAGAAAGGAAACGATGGAATATGGGTTATTATGGATCAGTTAACTAAGAGTACTCATTTTATACCAGATAAGGCAACTCGTATTTCAGTTTTTGGCAGAGCTTTTCTTGAGGAAGATAGTCAGATTTGCATGCTGTTCCTGTCAGCATTGTAAGTTACCTTGATCCTATTTTCACCAGCATATTCTGGATTGCTCTGCAATAGGCTATGAGAACAAGTTTGAGATTGAGTACAGCCTACCATCTTCAGACAGACGAACAGACGGAGAGACTGAATCGTATTCTTGGAAGATTTGCTGCGAGCTTGTGTTTTGGATTTTGGTGGATTTTGGGAAGACCATGTAGATCCCCATTCTATTGGATGGAATCGAAAGATCATCTTGTGCTTGGATCAGATTTGATTCGAGAAGTTTCTGCTAAAGTTGAGCTTATCAAGAAAAAGGTTGAGAGCTACTCAGGACCGTCAGAAGAAGTACGCAGATAAGAGAAGGAGACAATTGGAATTTGAGATCGGGCATTTAGTTTTTGACAAGTTTCCCGATCAAAGAAGCTATTAGATTCGGAAAGACAGGAAAACTTGCCCGAGATATATTGAATCATTTTGGATATTGGAATGAGTTGGTGCTGTAGCTTACAGGATTGAATTGCCAGAACGAATGTCTGGAATTCATAATGTATTTTATGTATTCCATCTAAGGAAATTTGTTCATGATCCATCGTTAGTTGTAGAACCAGTAGTTCAGGAAGATTTGGAAGTCGAGCCGAATTTAACTGTGGTCAGGAATCCAATTCAGATTGTTGATCAAGACGAGAAGCAACTCATGAGTAAAGTAGTGAAGCTTGTCGAAGTGCAGTGGAGTGAGGATTCTAGGGATTGCACCTGGGAAACTCTGGATAGTTTAGGAAAACTTATCCGGACTTGTGTACGGATAGCTAGTGAAGTTTGATAGAATAGATTGTTTAGTTGTTTGCTATATATGAATAATGTGTATGTTTGAATGGTTGGTATAATAGCTTTTAAATTATTATTATTTTTAAATTTCGAGGACGAAATTCTTTTAAGGGGGGAGGAATGTAACGACCCTGGATTTTGACCCTGTTATTTTAAGGAATATTTGATCTAATTAAATAAATGTAAACTGATTATTTTAAAAAAATGATTTAATCTTTTGGAATAATTTCCATTTATTTGTATATATTGGTATTTTAAAAAGGGAAATTGACTTGAAAATTAGAAAATTAAAATATTTCAATTTTGTTTGTAATAAAATTTGTCTTATATAATTAAATTAAAATATTTTGTCTTGTTAACATTTGGTAGATAAATATATAGATGTGAATGATAATGTTCAAAATAAAATCAAAGTTTATCAATACAAAATATAAATACTAAATATAAGTAAAACTTAAGAATATAATTTAAATATTGATAGTAAAAATATAAGATATAAGATATCGATATAAAATACAAGTCAAACACATGAATATAACTTAATTATTGATAGTTAAAATACAAATAGAAATAAATATAAAAATAAGTATAAATGTAAATAAAACTTATGAATTTAATTTAATTATTGATAGTCAAAATATAATCTACAAATCAAAATATAAATATAAATCAAATAAAGAACTACGTAGTTAATACTTGCAACATCAGTTTAAATTTGCAAGACCAAAAGTATAAAATGAAACAAGACCAAGGAAAAGTAAACCTGACACATATTTGTATAAACTATTTAAGCTAGAAGTAATATCAGATAAAACAAACATTTTTATACAAAACAAATCTTCATTCACAAGCCTACCTACAAAAGTATATATATTTATATAAATATCTATCTACAGCTAACATGATGATAATTATGTAAACTAATTAAGAAATAAGACAAATATTTGTATATAAACTATCTTCATTCACAAGCCAAGTTTGTCTGCAAAGAGTAAATTGTACAAAATATCTTCACACAGTAAACAAATGATAATAATGTAAATATATTAAGCAACAAAATATTTAATGCTATCTGTTCAAGCCAGCATTTTGCCAATTCAAAAATATTTAGCAAATCCTTTCATTTGCAGTAAATAAAAATCTACCCATATCAAAACAAAAAAAATAAGAAAACAACTATACCAGTTAAAGCCTTCCTTCATACACCTGTTATCTTTATATATATGTTCATCTTTTATTTAGTTCGTTCAGAAATCATATAAGAAAACTAAGAAAACCAAGAAAAAAAAAGCAAATTCAACTTGAATTCAGACTAAAAACAGTCAATCTCAAGACAGATTCAAATTCGCAGTTGAAAAACTTCAGATTTTCAAGAACATTTAGTATTCTCTGTTTATAAAATCTTACAGGTGAATAAACTTAATTCCTTAAGCTTTAAGTTTAAATTAAGCAGTTAAGAAGATTCTGTGACATTATGGTATTATATATGTTTTAATCTTGAGTATGATCCTGTGTTGCCTGCTTCTCTGTTTAATTGATACAGGGGATATTTTTTTCAAAACTCAAATTTATTTGCTGAAAAAATATGTTAAGTTTTAATTGTTCAATCAAACAAAGTAGTTAAACTAAAACTAAGATTTTGTAAGCTATTTAAAACATCTGTGTAAAAGTATGCTACTGGAATATGGTTTTACAGACAATCAAGTAATTTATTGATAAATTCATTTGTTATAAAATTCTAATTCGAATTTATATCTTGAATTCTGATTGAAATTTATGATTTTTAAAACAAAAACGAAGAATTTTTATATCATATTCGAAGAGCAGTTTGGAGTTGAACAAAACTTGCATTTCTTCCTATTTCAAGTGATCGATTCAATTTTAATTGTTGAAACTTGAATTGAAGCAAGTTTATCCATCCATGATCTTAGGAAAAATGTGAAAAAAATTATCTATTGTGTGAATTAGGAGAACGAGGTCATTTTAGGGTTTTCTTCAAGTTTTTTCACTTGTCAGTAAGCGGGGCGTGTTCATCTTCGTTGCGCGATCGAGTTGCACGAGTTTTTGATTGTTTATCGTGTTGTCGTCATGTAGGCGAAGTTTTGGGTGCTGCAGGTGGCTGGAGCGGCGGCGGCGTGACGTTTTGTCGAAGAGGCTAATTATAGCTTTTTCAAGCTGTAGGCCAAATTTTTCGAATTAGAATTTTGTAGGCAATTCGAATTTTTGATTCGAGTTTAGAGATGGATTATGACTTGCCTGAGTGGTTGGAAGTTCACCAGAGCTTCGCGTGCTGTTGTGCACGTGTACGACATAGCTCCGATGTCAGAGACGTTGATGGTTTGTGTCTCGAGTCATGCTCGAGTTTTTAGAATGGTTGCTTCGGGTTGAGGTTGAGTTCGTGCATGAGTATAAACCCGCTGCTTTGTTTTTTTTACTTAAGTTTTCAAATCTTAACTTACTGGAAAACAAAATGAAGAAGAAAAAAAGAAAAGTAGAAGATGAAGAAGGTTGGGAAAGAAAAGGTGAACGTCTTAGGTGATATCAGTGGGTAACCCGAAGTGCTACTCGAGCTAAGGCATGAGATTCTCGGGTACTTCTTTTTTCCAAACTGCTGTGCAAATAAAACAAGTGAAGCAGTTTGTTTGTCAAACAAGTCTTAGATACTGTAAACTTAATTAACAATTTGAGTTAAGTCCTTAATGCGAGTTTTAATTATTTAGTTAATTCTTTAAAATATTTAAACTCTTAATTAAGATTTTAATTAAATAGTTAATATAGTTAAGTATAAAGATAATCAACAATTGAGTTTGTAGTTATTAATATAATTGGTTTTCAAATTTAAAGAGGACTTTTAAATGTTAACTAAGTTGAGTAATTAAAATTAAATTAATTATTTCTAGAAAGTAAATAAGAATAAGTACTTTACAATTGTAATTAAAGATTGATAAACTAATGATTAAGTGATAAGTAAATTTTAATTAACTACTTAAGTTAATTAATAAATGATTAATAGTTAATTAATTAAGTATTTTAATTAAGAATTAATTAATTAAGTAATTAGCAGTTAACAAATGAGTGCTTAAGTTTTATTAATTAATAATTCAGGTTATTAATTAATGATTAAGGAATAGTTAATTAAGTAATTAAAGTTAAATAACTTGATTAAGAAGTAATTAATTAAATGGTGTGTAATTAAACGATAAAATAATTAAGTAATTAAGATTTAATAATTGATTAAGAAATGATTTATTGATTAAATAATTTAAAATGAAATAAGTAATTAATTGATAATTAATGATTAATTAAACAGAGTTAAGTAATTAACTCTCCAGTAATTGATTAAATTTGAATTAATTACAATAAGACTCAAAGATGATTGTTTATGAATGTTATGTATGTAGAATATCTGATTGCGATATTTATTTGGAGATATTCTGTGATGTTCTATGATTTGCTTTGATATATCTATGATGATTGTATATGTTTTATCTGTGATAAATGTTATTTAAATTCTAGAATTGAATTAAACTATTTAAGTTAATTAGACAGCTTGGCCTTTTAAATGGCGTTTGGATTTCGATGAGACCGGGATCGGGTGTCAATTTGATTATCCGAAAACCACAACGATCCAAATTAAACGTTCGGTCGTGAATTCTCAAAAGAAGATCGAGATGGTGTGTTTAGAATGCAAGGGTTATCATCGTTGACTCTGAGGGTGATTCCAAAACGAGTGTAACAAGATAATGCCTTCGGTTTCGTTTGAACCCGGAACGAACTTGTATGGATTGAATCCTTTTAGCACATCGTCAGGCGGACGATGAGCATTCTAAGAGATATTCCCTGTAAAGGTAATTACAGCTTCAAGCCTCATCAACCGGGAATGGCTAAAACAGGGGATGTGCAGCAAGGTTAGGTGGGTCATGCCCAAGCAGGATGAGATATACCCCTGTCTAGATATCCCTTTTTATTTCAGCTGTGTGGGCGTTTGCTAGCTACAACCGCAGGGTTATCTTGTTCGGGACTGTTCAGTAAGGAATGGTTCCGGCATTGTGTTGCAGGGGAGTTCTGGTGGCTCTTCGGTACGGTGATCTAGGCCACGTACTGTGACGGGCGGTACCCCAGTATCCCTGCCATTGTATGGCATCCAATCTCCAATAAGCGCTGTACATTTTAATTGAACCCAACTACGTTGGAATGTGAGATGTAAGCATTTCAGCTATTTTTGTATTTTACTCGAAAACCCTAGACACTATTATAATATCACTGAATTTCCTATAAAATGTTTTGGTTAGCGTAAGGTAAAAACTTACCCGTATTTATTTGTGGGGAGTCTTACGTGATACCTTTATTTTCAAATGTTTTCTTCAATGTTAAACAACTTTAAACCGTTTACTCATACCAGACCCATGTCTGACCCAGAGTTTATATTTTGTTTTTCATAAACTCTTGGGTACTCAAATTTTTATGAGTAGCCAAGTGATAGGTTTTGGATGTTGATTTCTGAAGGAGCTTGGAGCAGGAGTTTCCAAACGTATGTATATATCTATCTAGTTCCGCTGTGTAGTTGATGTATGTTGTATCTCTGATGTATATAGTGACTGCTGTATATATGACTGTCATGTACATGATTTTATACCTCTGATATATGTAAAACTATGTAATAATTATGTGATATATTATATTTTGTTCCGTTCCGCTGTGAGATTCTGATGTTGTTGTTTCTTTCTTTCTATTCTTTTTAATTTCTACCCCTTTCTTTTCTTATTGATGATACGTCTTTCTAGGAGTAGAAGGCTGGTCGTCACAACAAAGTACAGTACTGGTAATACAAAATGCTAAGCATAAACCAAACTACGTCTGAGGGAACTTAGCTTTAAATATTCATCTTTTGCGCTCCATCCAATATGGGCTTGATCTTCATCCATTCTTGTTAAATCCTTTTCCATAACCGATTGTTCAAATTTTTGACTTTCATTGATAACCAGTTTTCATATTTTCAACATTCAGTCAACCTTCTCTTATACTTGCTTGGATCTTTCTTGATGTCTACTTTCGTGAATTCCATGGGCATCGTTCACTCTAGAATTTGATCCGCCTACAGCTTTACTCTTTTTCTTTGCTATTTTTGACCCCATTGATCTATAATCATCATTAGGCTCTTGAGTAAGCACATTGACCTCTTTTTCCACCTCGAACGGCATTCTGTACTTGATAAGTCTCCCAAACTAGAGTAGTATGATAATTTTGATGCTTTTTTATTTCCCTTCTCATTTTTTGAACATCCCTAAAACTCTTTGCATTAGTGGAATTCCACTTCGGTTGACTTGTCAGTAACTTATAATCATTTGGGAATTGGTAATAGTATGGTTTTTTAACACCGTTTTCCACTGCAAAAAGCTTTAAGAACTTATCATTCACTATTCTTTTATAAGAACGAAGGAAATAAAAGAAAATAAGATTACAAATAAAAGAACAAATGAAAATCAATAAAGATATCGAATGCCATTGTCTCCCATTCTACTTGGATTAGCTTTCTTTAACTTATAAATCTACGATTCATAAATTTGTGTTTATCAATTTATCTTCCCGAATCCCCTTGAACCACTTACAATGAACGTGTGTTGTCTGAATGTTATGTTGAGGGTATTCATTATTTTCTTTTAAAAATCAACGCTAAGTTGATCATTACCACTTATCAAATCTTTAGTATAATTTCCGTAAGTCTTAGTCTTCATCGCTTCGCCATTGGATGAATGCTGGCTTGGTAGGGTATCTTCTACTTACTATCATCTTCGAAAACATAGTTTTGAGAAGGAAGATGCGAGAAATATCTGAATGGTGAAGATGTTATGAAGACCTGTTTGGTATAAGATTATTGTGGTGAAGAAGAAGAAGATATATTGAAGAGTTTGATTAATTTTGTAGGCCGAAAGTGGGTTATTTATTGAAGGAGGTGAATATAGCCATTGAATGGCCATTGGGAATAACCATTGGTCCTTGGGCGCCTATTTAATAGGTTGCCCAGGGCCAATATAACATACGATTGGCCCCCTTAAGATTACGTATGTTCTTCTCTATTAGGCCACAACACCCCTTTCATATTAAGGTTGAATATGCAACCGTTGAAGTTGCTCTTAGGTGATATAACACTATGCCCAAACTGCATCCATTTTTCATGCTTAGCAGTTAGCCATTTAGTTTTAAAATTGACAACATATTACATATTTTACTTTTCACATGAAGCATGTACATGACCTGCTCCCTATACTCACTTTTAAGCCAATCAATTTTTCCCACATTTTGGTTTATGTCATTTTAGCCAACACTAGTATGAAACTAAAAATTACGAGTCGATAAAATATGAGTATCTAATGACAGATTCAAAGGTGATGTGGGATATTCAATAATCAAAAGTAGAAATTTTAATGTTTGCTTAATTACAAAAATATCATAATGTCATTATTTGATCAAGTACAAAATGCAATATCCTTAATCATCCATGTAATCAATATAAATACTTTTGAGAATCACATATGAAAGCTCAATCGACCATAATCTGGTTTCCAAAGCAGATTCTCCATAATATTTTTAGTTTAATATTCTATCCTTGAACATACAATATGAATTAGTCTTAGAGTTAATGTAAAAAGAAGTACATGGTTTGAGGGTATACGCTATAAATATCGAAACAACAATAATGGCTCATCTCAAACGGTTTCATCACAAAGCTCAAAATTTCATTTTTAAAAAGACATGTTAAGTGTAGAATATCAAAGATTCATCTTAAAAATTTTATTTCAAAATTTCAAAATTTTGTTCTTACAAAATTGTTTCCAAAAGTCGTCTCAAGAAAAAAAATTATAATCTCAAGTAGTTTTGACATTTTTAAGCCAAAAATTTTTTAGCTAAGGTTTTGAGTGTGTGCGTGCACGTAATTTCCATTAAAAGCTCATGTCAAAGATTTTGCCAAAATGTATCATTTCAAAATATTAACATCATAAATAAATATATAGAGAAACTAGAAAAAATTCTAAGAAAATAAAACATATTTTCATGATTTTCAATTTTGAAAAAATGAAACTAAGAAGGTAAAAACATATTCTTGGATTTTTCAAAATAAAACAAAAACAAAAATCCCCATGTGCATGAAGTAAAATATGTGAAGTATTGGTCAAGTTTTGAAACACGTGACATATCAGAAATATCATATTAGAGGAACCACAAAGGTTAGAAGTCATACCAGATATTCTAATAAGAAAGAATAAATTACCCTATCATGATATCACTTATTATCTGAGCTGCATATGTTGATGAACAATGATACCACTTATACTCTCTGCGTGTCGGCGGCGGCGTACAATGACACCTTTGACACTGGTTTTATGTACGACCTCTTGAACTCTCATCATTGATGTCAAGCATGAATAACGAGTATCATCAAACAAGCACACTACGTACTTCACAATATCAATTGAATTGACTCCAACGTTCGAATTTCCCGACGAAGTCATCCTTGTCAAACAAAAGCACACACAACCAAAAAATCTCAAACATATCATTGTCGGTCTCCATTCTAAGGAAATAAACAAAACATCATCTCATGTAGAAGTATATTACAAACATATATGTGGAAAAGAATTATCATCGAACGTCGACCATTGTTGTTTTGAAAAATCAATCCGTTTTAAACCATTATTTGAAAATTTTAAATCCATAATTTGATTTAGCATAGGACACGAAAGTTTCAGCTATAAAGAATTTCTAATCAACATAATATGTTTCAATTCAAGAGGACAAACATAATAAAAGTTATGTCTAAAATAGTACAACATGTTTGCATAATTCAGAACTACTTTTCAAGTAATGTATTAACTTAGTTACTATTTTTCAAGGTTTTCAGAAATGAAGTAGCAACACAATTTACATGAAAATTATACAGTTATCTGTGTTCTTTCTAATGTTTTAAGGATTTCAAAATTAGGAGCAACAATATTCATGTTAAGGTCGATTTACTATAGTTGTGTTCAAACAATTCTAAAATGTTTTTTAATCATGGTTCTGACATGAAAGCATTTACTCAAGGATTTATGAAATGAATCGTTTAAATTTTAAACAGTGAAGATTATAGTATCTTCTATAAGGTTTCCAAAACATCAATAATTGTATAAATCAGAATATCAAAGAAAAAGTTATAGTCAAGATACTTCAGCTATGTTGGAAAGTTTTGAAATAATTTTTAGACAATGTACTGAATCATTTGCAATTTTATAATCATTTAAATTATAATCAGAAAAAAACTCCAAACATAGAAGATACATGATTTTCTGTCTATTTTCCAAAATACATCGAAAATTCCAAATTTGAGCATTAAAACTTAAGTTATGACAATATTACTATAGCAATATCAGAAAATCAGAACACAAAATAAGAGAAAACTAGAAAGTAGGGTTTTGAAATCATACTTTTAGTTACCTTTGAAGTTGCATTCGTGTTTACCTTTGTAATCCAAAGTGTGCGGGTCTCCGCATCATTTTCCTAGGCTATGAAACATTCCATTTATCGCTCTTTAAATGTGCCCAACAACACGAAACTGCTTCTGTCATAGTTGCTCCTTAGCCGATCTTTATACCTACACTTTAGAAGAAGTGAAAGGCTTAGAAAAAGATGTAGGACCACATTTATTTACATTTGAAATCTTTGGTATCCAAATTTGTTTGTACAGAAACCCTTTAATATTAATAATTATACCCTTAGGAACCCAAATTTGTTTAGCTTGTTTATTTGTATTCCTATTTTGACAATTATTATAACTATGTCCAATTTTTTCAGACTTCATGCATTTAGGAAACACGGTTTTGACCATAATTGTGTTATTAGTCATTTTTTTTAATGTTTAAACTTTTTCAAATCCAAATCTTTCTGTTATTCGCAAGAGCTGATTTCCTAATAGCATGTTAAGCAATTTTTCTCCTATGGAAAATTTTCGAAGTGTTAACTCAAGATCATTGAGTTTGGATTTTAAAAGATTATTTTTATTGGTTAGCTTTAAACAATGAATAATAAAAATTTCTCTCTTTTTAACATAAATTCTTTTTAAGACCGTATTTTTATCTTTAAGATCTTTTATTTTAATCTTAATCTCATGCAGTTTAATTAAAAAAATAGCCTTTTTCAAATTCAAGTTTATCAAAATCCTTGATTTTTCCAATCTTTTTTCAATTCATGATTTGTTTGAATAATTCCAATTTTTTTATTTTTCATAATCACGTCTTCATTTTCAAGGATTTTGAAATTTCCTTTGATATCATATTTTTCCTTTTCAAAATTTGAACATTTACCTAATTCAAGATTTTTAAAATTTTTAAGCTTTCTGATTTTATTTTGCCCATCTAAGATTTCATGGTTTTTACCAAATTATCCTTTTCAAAAATCGCACATCTGGAATTTTCAAATAAGTTAAACATTTACAACTCATTTTGTAAAATTTTGTTTTTTGCAAATCAACTCACTTTTATTTTCCTTTAAAACAATAATTTTATTTTCAACCTTTTGATATTTTTTTTATTAAAGTGAACAAATTCTTTTTCGTAGTTCAAACATTTTCTGTAATCAAAACTTTCGGTTTTCTTATTATTTTCAAGCTCCTTTTCCCATTTATCATTTTCCTAGTGTAGTTTATATTTTGATTTTTCAACTTATTATACTTTAGTTTAAGATCATCAATAGTTTTAGTTAATTTATGTCACAAGATAAATTACCTTTAAATGAAAAATCACTTATATGTGCCACATTCTATAAAGAATATCAATTATAAAATTGTATTCTTTTGATATTTTGTCTATACCATACTCTATAAAAAATATCAATTATAGAAATATATTTGCTATTATCAAAATCAATTAAAAATAAAACTAAAAACAAAATTGTGCCCTTTTGACATATTGTCCATACCACATTCTATAAAGAAAATTAATTGAAATATATTTATTATCATCAAACATGACATATACTCCGCACACCTTTTATTTATTTTGATTTTGTTGGAAATTGAATAGCCATAAGCCAATAATTTTTGGCTATAGGGGGAGAGGAGGTGAGAAAGAAAATGAATTGTTATGGTAGTGAATGAAAGGAATTTTTTTTTTGAAGAAATAATTGAAACCTTTCTAATTCCATCTTTAAACATTCCCTCTTTAATTATTCACTAAATAAAATTAATAAAATTAGATCCCTCTTTTAACGTGCATGATCGATTATAGATGAAGTCTATTTGAGCCTTTATTATTTTTAGACATGCTTAATAATTAATTGATTCAAATCAAATACATACGTCTATCAGTATCGTATATCAATACATACACGTGTAACTTTTATATACGCACTTTATTAAATACTAATGACATTAAAATAAATCAAATAAAATTTAATATATGATATTTCATAAATATTTATTAGTTTAATTAATTTACATTTGATTATTAATTAATCAAATCTCTTGATTTCTTAGAGTATTCATCATTACGGTTGTGCGAATTAAATGTGTAAATTCAATCGGCGATTAATATCAAACAATTTGAATATTAACGTTCATATGCCACTTTGCTAGTGGTGTGACTTCTTTGTTAAATTTTTCGCTTACACACTTTTTTAGTAAAATCAAAATTTACTATTACAAGCGGTATCCGCTAGCAATGATTATTTGCACCAATTCTCTTCATCAATACTATATCACAATAGGACTTATGAAATTTGATTTTGGTCAGTTTTCCAACATCATCCACATTCAACTTGGTTAGTCAGAACAAAAAAAATACTAGATTCAATAACAATAATAATTAATCATATTGCTTTGGACAAAGACTTTGACTTTGAGTTGACAACAGTTGACCACTTATATAATCGAGGGGTCAAATTCTCTCTTGATAGTGTATTTCCCTTTCGATGCTTCAACTCAAATGCAACTATTATAGTTCGATGGATTATCATGATTTAAATATAGTAAAATGGAATGCCTACATTGAAGTTCAATGGTATTCTCAAGTTGAGAGAACCGTGTAATATAGTCAATTTGAGATTCTTTATTGACCTTAGTTATATTAACTAATAGAAAACTCTCGAGTGAGTCATTCCATGTGATGACCGCTTTACATCTGGTGTACTAAGCAAGAAATGTAGAGTACTCTGCCATGATACCAAGCCCATGTGGGGTGATAGTCAAGGGTGTAAAATAATAAAATCCAGTCATAAAATCTACATAACACCTTAGAGCGCATAGACAAAAATCCAATAATCAAATAGATTTAAAATAGATAAGACAGTAATATAATCAAATGTGCCATACATAAGAACATCAGAGTGCAGTAGGTTCAAATATTGTACAAAACAAGGATAGTAGAATTTGTACATCCCAAATCTTAAGATAAACTATAACAAGCATCTCTCAAATAGTACATGAACTGACATTGCTCAACTGTAATGTGCAAAGGAATATAAATGATGTTATGCTCTATATGAAAGCATAGCCTCCTACCTGTCCTCCATACTGTTCCATGTGCTATCTAGATCTATTATCCCTAATCTACTCATTTAAGAGTACTTGAGATAATAAGAGTCAAAGCATAAAACGTTGAGTTAGACAATAGTCTAGTATGAACAATACATCATCCCAAAATAGTACAAAAAATTGTATATAATAATAACGACATAGGGTAATCATACTTGATATGTCCCAACACCCAAAGAGTTAGCACATAACAATCGATATATGTTAATTCTGTTATCTCATCATCATCGTGAGTGTGTACCGTAAATCAAATTATAGTATCGGGTGTTTGGATATACTAGTCAATAATACCTACATCGTATGATACCCTAGCGCGATAAACATCATAGTAAAACATGGCATCCATCAAACAATTCTCACATTACCCAGGTGCCTTGGATATATGATAACTCGCATGGCCTAATCGTTAACTAGAGACCCAATCAAATCTTGGTACCTTGATGCTTGAACCCATGCCACTTTGCAAGGCTAGGAACCAGAATCACAATTGCAAAGTCTAGGCAATCCACATCCATAGGATTTGTACACAGTCATATTCCAGGTGGGCATCCTCATGCACCTCCTCTACATGAGCATCCTAGAAACCTTTGATTTACCATGGATTCCTTTGCAGACATCTGAAAATGGAACCCAATCGCCATTCCATATCATTTATCTCTATAGTAGAACAAAGAAGTTATTCTGCCCAAAAGTTCCGATCATTAAAATTACCCTTATGGATCTCCACCACAGCTCCCGTCATTGAGTCATCATTATTAGAAAACCTCTAAACCCCCCTCGTAATTTGTAGAATTATCAAAACAAATTTCCAAAGTCATCGCATCGAAGTGTCATATCATCTCTACATTGGTTGCCATAAAAGTTCCAAAGTCAATGTGAGTCATCCCGGGGTCATTCACCCTTGCTCCTAGCTATTGCTCAAAAACTCAAAAGTGATCCCTAGGCTGCCCTGAAAAAACTCCATACCATGCCCATAGCCAATAACCAAGACTCTATCCCCAAGCTTTGCCCACCTTTTACAGTGACATGCTCGAAGCGGACAAACCCCTAGATCAAAGCTCATAATCGGATAGCATTTTCTATCTGGTTCTTCGCTACCGAACCAAGTATCTCCTGTGTCTCTCTCTTCTTAAACTTGATTACTTTAGTTATTGCACCGAAGCACCATCGAACGTAGAATTTCATTTCCTACTTTCTCCATCGAACCAACTTAGCTCGAAGCCATCACCGCGTCGTACCAATCCCATCCCAAACCAACTACCGAACCAAGCTTCACCTGATAGAAACCTTGTAGCCCTTCCAACACTTCCACTTTCACGCTGATTCCATCGCCACTGTTAAAACTTTGATCCTCGTGCATTCCTTATGCATCGATATAACTCGAAACACTTTGGAACCTATCCATCGAAGTCTGATTCTACCTTTACGGATGCTGCATCCTTTGTATATCTAATCGAAGAGCACATCTCCACTCCTTCTACACAAAATCGACCATCGCCTCTATTTCATTCCAATAAGTGTTTGGAACCATTCAAACATACATACAAAATCAAAACAACATAAATCATTATTCAAACATGAATACATACATCAAAACATGGCAAGTCTATTCCAAAAATATCTAGTACATAGCCTAACATCCATGTAAGACACCACACATTAAAGCAACATGATTAAACCACTTTAACTCGTTTAAACCCTGTTTTTACTTTAAGTGGTTTCAAAACCATCCTAAACAAAATTTTGACTTTAAAAACATGTCAAAACATATAGATACATGTATAATATGATATGACATGATAAATCACTCACCAAATAACCAAAATGGAAGATTTGCATGTAAAATGAGGCAAATTCGAGAATAGACAATAAAGCCCCAAATTTTCCTCTTCAAAGCTATAGACTCGAATGTCTCTAACTAATCCCCTTATTGATCTACCCTTAATCTATAGGATTGGCTTGAGTTGAAAGATATTAGAGAAGGTATTGGCTTAGAAGAAGGTTTAGATCTATTTGGGAAAAATGGAAAAAATGATTTGAAAATGACCATATAAGCCGCTATAACCCTTGAGCCCGTAGTGAGGTATTGGGCTTACCCTAAAACCACAC
This sequence comes from Allium cepa, assembly GCA_030765085.1. NCBI lineage: Eukaryota > Viridiplantae > Streptophyta > Magnoliopsida > Asparagales > Amaryllidaceae > Allium > Allium cepa. The sequence goes on from CM060944.1 coordinate 596,959,325, forward strand.
TAATTACCCACAAAGTTGTCCCAAAAACTTTTAACTTCAAACAACTGTATCTCCCTACTAGTAAGTCCAAAAGCTATTATAGCCATACTACGGAAAGTATAATCATATTTTTCCAATGAAACCGTTCTTGGACCCTAATTTGGCTCCTATCAAAATTATGGCCATTATAAGTTTCAAAGATAAAATCCTCCAATAAAATTTTTAATGGTCAAAGATGTCACTGCTCAGCATAACCCAAAGTTATAGGGTCATGGGACCCGATATGAATTGAAAAATAATATTTTATAATTCTTCAACATGTAAAATACGGGTTCTTACACTCTCCCCTTTTAGGATGTTCACCCCCAAGTTCCCAACAAAGCCAAAGAAAAGTCAAATGTAGTTACCGGCATGCCCAACAATCATAAGCAATCATCAAGTATCAAATAGGCACACATAAGCCAAGTAATAATATCTACATCTATCCTAGCATGTATGATACTAAACTACCCCATATGATATTGAAGTGAATGTAAATGCAATAAACAAGAAATCTCACAACGTAAAGATCTCCAGATAAGCGATCCTCATTCTCTCCTTGGTCTACCAGGTGCAATTGCTTTCGCTTTCACACTATCAAACTTTCACAAACTTCACCATCTTCCTCGTAAGTTGCTTTACATTCGATAATATGAATGGGTCTATAAGGCCTTGAAGCTTTTTGTTCAACCTTGATATCATCCAATTGATTTGGTGAAATAGTCATGCATGTTCTGTGCACAAATTTCTACAAATGAAAAACGTGGAATATGTTGTTTACACCAGCCGTCTTCTACTGTAAGTCGACTATATAAGTAAGGTTCCTAATCTTTGAAGTATTGAAATGGGGCATATAAATATCGATGCCAATTTCTTCTTAGTACTGAATCGACCAACATTCTTCAATGGAGAGATCTTAAAAAACACCATATCGCCAATAAAGAACTCTATATTATGTATCCTCCAACTAGCATAGCTCTTCTGCCTATCTTGTACGTTTTTCATTCATTGTCGAATGATCTCAATTTTCTTTAATGTCTCTTTGATCATATCTATACCTAATATTATTTTCTTGCACACTTCCCAACAACATGAAGGACCGTTGCATCCTTCGCCATATAATGCCTCAAAAATTGCCATACCAATGCTAGACTGATAATTGTTGTTGCATGCAAATTTTACCAAATGTAAATGGTTGTCCTATGCGCCCCTAAAGTCGAGTGTGCAAATTCATAAGAGATCCTCTAAGACTTGATCCATGCTCTTGGTTATTTGATCGATTTGTGGACGATAGCTATATTCTATACTATTTTGTCCCCAACGTCTCTTGTAAGCTCTTTCCAAACCCACTAGAGAATAATCGGACTCGATCACTCACAATGCTTTTTGGCACACCATGGAATCGTACTATCCATTTCACATATAACTTTGCTAATTTAGATGTTGTTCTATGAAACTTTATGGGTATAAACCTAGCAAACTTTGTCAATCTATTCAACTATTACTTAGATGTTATCCTAACCTATTTTGGTCCTCAGAAATTCACTAATATCTATTTCCACTTCCATTTTGAAATTTCAAGTCGTTGCAATAAACTACTTGCCTTCTTCTGCTCTACCTTCACTACTAGACATTTCATACATCTTGATATGAATGTCCCAATGTCCTTCTTCATCCCTACCCAATAAAATGTGTACCTCATATTTGTAAAAAAATTATTGCCTCCAAGAAGTATAGTCAATTTGGAATGATGATACTTATGTAACAACTCATCCCTTAACGTATCGATGTCCAAATAGATATCTCTCATCCTTACAAAGCCAACCATCACAGTCCAGTCTATAAGGTCTCATATTTTTAGACATTTCTCCTTCAATTTCGAAAATAAACTCCGCTAGCCTAACATCACATCTTTGACTTGTCTCAATCCCCTCAATTAAAGTATGTCTGACAGTTAAAATAACCAACATCTTTGGCTCAAGCTCACATCGGGGTCTGAAGTCATAGCTAACGTTGTACTCAAACTACTGTTCCTTTAGGAAAATCGCCCCCAAACTAGAATGTTTTCAATTCAAAGCATCGGTGACCATATTTCCTTGCCAGACATATAGGAAATGTCAAAGTCATAGGTGGCCAAGGGCTTTAACCATCACTCCCGATGACGGTTAAGACGCTTCTGAGAGAAGAGATACTTTAATGTCTTATGGTATGTAAATAGTTTGAGCCTCTCTCCTAATAAGTAGTGCCTCCAAATCGTCAAAGCAAACACTATCCTAGTAACTTTAAGTCATGTGTCGAATACTTCCTCTCATGCAGTTTTAACTTTCGACTAGAATAATGTGACAACATGTCCTTTCTACATAAACATTTCACCTAATCTTGTACCACAAGCATCCGTGTATACTATTAACTCTTCATTCCTACATAAAATGTCTAGCTCCGATACATTCACTAATCTCTTCTGCAGACTTACGAATGCATGCTCACGAATTGCATCCTAAATAAAAATCTGGTTCTTCTTCGTTAAATGGGTAATGGTGCTCCTACCTTAGAGAAGTACTTGATAAAACATCTACAGTATCCTGCCAGTCCAAGAAAATTCCTCATGTCTATAGCGTTCTTGGGTCGATCCCAGTATTGGACCACTGCTATCTCATAGGATCTACAACAGTATCTTTCTCAGAAATGACATGACCTAAAAATTGCACTTATCTCCTCAAAAATTGACATTTAGAAAACTTTGCCTTCAATCGAAGCTTCCTCAACAGCTTGAGCACAATCTACAAGTGCTCTTTGTATTCTTCATCCGTCTTTGAATAGACAAGGATATCATCCATGAAAACAACCTCTGACTTATTTAGCTGGCCCTCAAAGACACGATTCATTAGATCAACGAAGTATACAAATGCATTGGTTATCTCTAATAGCATAATCAACCACCCTTAGAATCTAGACATGTACAAAACGATGCAATAGGCACATTCTCCTTCATTATTCTCAGTTGATGAAACCATGTCGTAAGGTCTAACTAAGAGAACATTTATGCACCATGAAGCTAATTGAACAAGTCATCAATATATGTGAGTGGGTGCTTATTTTTCTTCGTAGCCTTGTTCAACTCACGGCAATCAACATGAGATTTTAAAGGGTCATCCGCCTTTGTACCGAATACTACAGGTGCACCCCCTTAGATTTGCACCTTCGAATGAACCTTCTACACAAAAGGTTATTTACTTGCACCTCCAGTTCTCTCTATTATTTTGGAGACATATGCCTCAATGGCATAACTACTAGTCTAGCATCCTTCACTAAATCAATACATAACTCTACCTTTCTATGTGGTTGTAATCTGGTCACCTCCTCGAATATGTCTGGGTACTCCATAACTATAGGTAAAGAATGCAACTCGGCATTTCTCGAGTAAATACAGAGAGTTAACAATCATCTCATCCTTGAGTAAGAAGCCTAAGTCCAATCTTTGTCCATTATTAGTCCCTATTATCACCAATGGTCTCTTACAGTCCACCGCTAATCCAAACTTCTTCAGTCGGCCCATCTCTAAAATAATACTGAATCCCATAAAACCTAAAACAAAACAATCACAAACTAGAGTACATCCATGACTCAATAAGACTACATCACAACAAGTCATAGACAAACTAGCCGAACCTCTCATAGGGTCTCAATCCCAATCTATCTACCAGATCAGTAGATTTAAAGGAATGTGAATCTCCAACATCGAATAAAGTGCATACAACCATATCAAATATCGAAAGCATACCATGAATATAACAACCATGTTTTCTATTACATATAAATAAATAAATTTAATTAAAATAAAATTGTTCAAATTGGTATTCGGTAATTAGTATTTTGAAAATAAATTCTTGGTTAATTAAATTCTATTTAATAAAAGATTTTATTTTAATAAGTCAAATTAAGTGAATAAATTGTTTTCAAATAATAAATGAAACTAAATAATCAATATAAATAGTCTGAAGCGTAAATAATATTTAAATGATTGGGATAGTTGGAAAAAAATTCTATTTGTGCTATTGTAGAGAATAATTAAATATAAAATAAGGAAGTATTGAATTGAATAAAGTCGCCCTATTATCGAAATATACATTGAAGAATGAAGTGAAAATCAATTCAAACTAGACAGAAATATATTTATCAACAAATGTCAAGGATTATAATTTAAATTTAGCGTGAAAGAAATTAATTAAAACCTAAATTGAATTATAATCAAAGACCCAAAACCAATCTAGCCCATTCTCTTCTTTTTCCCTTCTCCTTTATTTTACTTCAACAAACCCAAGCCTAAGCCACACCATTTTGTATATCCCTAAACCTAAGCCTAATACGTAGTCTCTTTGCCATAACTCCCCTCTCTAGAAATTTTCAAAATTAGATCGCATCTTAAAAAAAGAAATCGCATGAAGGCAGGAAACGACATGCCTCATTCTAGAATTATCCATAAACATTAATGGAAGGAGCGTGTCATGATTGTTTGAGTGCAGTCACGATTTGGTAATGGGGGCGGCGATGCAAGACCGAAGGTGCGATGTGGTGGCGAGCGACATCACTTGCTGTGACCTTTGGTCATTGTCGAGCTATAGGCGAAGTGCGCAATGTTGGTACGGCGACTAGTGACAAGTGCCTGAATTCGGGTAATGGATGGCTGGTTGGAGATGGAGCAATGTAGCATAAATTAGAGATTTTGTTCGGGAGTTTGGCAAGTAAAATTTCTTACTCATGTATTTGTTCTAGTACATGCCCAATTTGCTTAAATTTGATTTTTGAGTTGAATGAATTTGCTATGGTATTGTCATTGGATGATATTGATTGAAAGATTGTTGCCTGCCTAAGTTAAGTTATATTGTGTGTGTATTGGTTGAATTTGATGATGGTATTTGTCAAACAAAACATTTGAAATTGATCGGAAAAGGGGTAAATGAATTAAAAGGCAACGATTTGAGATCAATAAATTATTTTGGAAATAATAGTGAATTTTTGGAATGATTTTTCCTATTTAACATTAAACACATTGTACTTAATGGGAAATTTAAAACGGAATAATTTTTGAAAATATGAAAGCGGAATAATTTTGAGAATTGTGGTATAGAAATTATTTTGGAAATGATGAATTTTTGGATTTGATCAAATGAGTGAATTTTCGAATAATTATATTTTTGTATTCGTCTATCGTTGATTATAAAAATAAAACTTTAAAGTATTTTTATAGTTAGAATTTATATTATAAAGTGATGGGTTAATTTTTATTCGGATTTAATAAATTAGAAGTTTGAAAAATACTATTTTAAGGCATTAAGAAGTTGAATCCAATATGTTCATGGTATGAAAATTATTACTTAGGGTGTTTATTATTTAAATATTATTAGAAAATTTTGGAAATAATTATCGTGTTTGATTATTATTTTTTAGTAAAAAGGAAATCAATTTAAAAGCACTTGGAAATATGATTATTGTATATTACCAGGTTTTAAGCCAGATTTTAATTTGATAATTAATAAATTTTTAGGATTAATTATGGATTTATTAATTTGAATTTTTTTTAGAAATAAATATATATGTTGTTAATAAAATTTGGTTTTTAATAATAAATATTTTATAAGTAAATGGGATTTAAAAACTATATTTTAAAATTAACAAGAATTTGTTTTCTAATATATATATATATATATATATATATATATTTATTAATATTTGGAAGTTACGATTTGAGATTAATGTAATAATTTTCAAAAGGTTATTCTGAGTTAAATCCTTATATATATAAAACATAAATTGATAAAAGGAAACGTGTTCATCTGAAATTGAAAATATAAGACAAGGATTTATAGAAAGATTTAATATATTTTTATCTTTTGAAATTTATGAAAAAGCATGGTTAGTATAAATAAAAAGATAAAAACATAAACATAGATTTATAAAGACATATGCATATAAACATAATGCATAAATTAACATACATAAGAAAAAAAATTGAATAAGGATTTAAACAAAAATTTAATTGTTTTAAACAAGTGTAAGATTTTAAACACATGAATTGAACAAGTGTTAATTTAAAAAAACAAGTGGCAAATGCATTAATTTTAAATAACATGAACTAATGAATGAAACCTGGCTATATTATTCAGCCTAAAAACTTTCTCAATATTTTCCTTCATCTTTCTTTCTAAATCAAAACCAGAAAAATAAAAAAAAACCAAATCAAAAGCCTGAGATCAAATGTAATCAAAATCAAAGCTTCAGTTTCAATTAGGAATTCCATATTTTCAAACAAAAGTAACCAAAACATCTTCAACCTAAGTTAAAAGCTTCAAGAAATCAAATCAGAAATCAAATTTTAACCTGAAATAAAAGCAATTCAAAGATTCAGATCAAACAAAGTTTCCAGATCAAATCAGATCCTAGTATTCCAGTTCCAAAAATCGAGTTTAAAAACATTTTAGCCTGTTCTCTGTTCTTCATTTAAGGTGAGCAAACTCTTAATTTGATTTGCATGTGATTAATATATAGTAAAGCCGTGAAATATGTTTGAATGGATATGAATATGTATGTATATACATATATATATGTGACTGTGTGCATACAAGCATACATCTTTGTTGTATTTACAGGCTTAGGTTCACTAGAAAAAAATCATACCTCCTCATCTAATCAAAATTAAGCTACGATCATCGAAGGAAAAGTGTTTGTATTTACTTGGTTCAAGTTTTAATGTTTTTAAATATTTACATCGGATAATCATTTCAAAATTATAAAATTTACAGTAAACTCAGTTTAAAGTCAGAAATCAACAAACTTAATTTCATGCTTGGATCCCATAATTAGATTGGTGTTAACAAATGATGATTTTTAAAAGAAATTTCATGACTTTTAGCATTGTAAATAATGAGAATTTTCAAGTTGAACAGGAAATCTGTTTTGGGTAAATTCTGATGATGGACGATAGCTGGTTTGTCGTGCTTTGGTCGGAAGGTGGTTCGAGCATCGATGGTCAAAGAAAAAAATGGTCACAGGGTTATCAGATCATCGGAGCGGTTAGGCGACGCCGTTTTAGGGTTTATCAAGTTATTGGGTCCATCGTTGAAATCGAATCGATTGTGTCGTCAATGGTGATCTATGGTCGATCACACTAGGGAAAAAGTTCTGTAGGTCATCTGAGCAACTGTGGTCAAAGTTGCGTGGGTTCTGGCGTCGTCACGCGGTGGGGTGAATCGATTCTTGATGATCAAATGGGTACCAGGAATAAATAAATTTGCTCGATTTTGTTTGTCGACAAAATTGTTGAAGCTAACTGGTCAAGGGAGTCAGGCTGGTCGTCGATGATGTGCGGTAGGTAGCGAAGTTGGTCGAAGGGCCGACGATCAATAGTGCACGTGTATGCGCGTGCACTTACATGTGTCAGGCATTTGAGAAGAAAGGTTATCTCGAGGCAAACTTGAAGGAATTTGCAAAAATACTCGGGGAAAAGAAGGTGAGGGAAAACTCGAAGATGGGCTAGGGGAAATAAAGTAATAGCTCGGGTCTACTTAAAACATATACCAAATTTTCAAATTGTAAAGGAAAACATGTTTTTCAGGTTTGAAATTTGAAAATAAAGCATGTACAGGTTTAAAAATTTAAATGTAACTTTGTACAGGTTTTAAAAGCAAAGAAAATCCAAGTTTAAAGTAAAAGAAAATTATAACAAGTTTTTAAAGTAAGCTTTAAGTCAAGTTTTAACAAATTTTGTTAAAAAAATTCTTTTATACAATATGTGTTTATTTAAAGTGGGGTTAATTAAAGGTTTTAAAATAAGTGATTTTAATTAATCAAAATTTTAATGTATTTTAGTGCATATACTTTAACTTATTAATCCTTAAGTTTATTTTATTAACTTAAAGATTTATGTTAATTCATGGGTTATAAAAATTTTATTTTAAAAAGGTTGAACTCTAAAAGTTAATTAATTGATTGATTTGGGTTTAAAATAATTTTATTTAAAATCCTAAGTGTTTAATGATGTTGATTATGTAAGTGTTTAAGGTATATGTTTCAATAATTAATCTTATTTAATCCCTATGTTAATGATAATTAATTTTAAGGGTTTATTTAAATTTGGTTTAAATGATAATTAAATAATTGATTAAGGTAAATGGTTTATCTTAATTAACAAAAGAATCTTTATTGATTAATTAAGAATAATTACTTAGAGTAATTAAAGGTGATTAATTAAAATAATTATAAGGATAATTACTTAATAAAATTAATTAAAGGATAATTAATTAATTAATTAAAGGCTAATTAATTAATATAAGTAATTAAAGAATACTTAATTGAGGCTTAATTAACTAGTATGATTAACTTAAGTATAATTACTTAATTAAGGATTGTTTAAGGTTAATTAATTATATAACTTAGGTAATTAATTTGAGGATAATTAATTAAAGGTTAATTAATTAATGAAATTGATTAGGGATAATCACTTATTGTAATTAATCAAGGATAATTAATTAAAGGGTAATTAATTAAGGGTTAATTAATTGATTAGGAAAATCAATTTAAAGATAATTAAATAATTAAAGGTTAATTATTTAATGTTTAAAGGTTGATAATAATCAAAGGTTAATTAATTTATCGTTAAAGGTTAATTAATAAGTGATTAAAGGATAATTAATTAAAATGGTTTGCAATTAATTAATGTTAATTAACTAAGATTGGTAATCTATTCAAACCAACTAATCTAGTTTAAATTAATCAGATGACTAATAGATCTTACTTATAGATGTCTGGATTGTATGGAATTCTTTGAATTGTTTGATGTCCCTGATGTGTGATGCTTTGTGGTATGAATTATTTTAATTTGAGCTATGATGAATTTAATTTATTTATCTATGATCAATTTATATTATTTATCTGTGAATCTGTGAATGAAGATAAGCGTTATAGGATTATACTGCTTGTTGATATTGCTGTGCTTGGATTTGTGATTGATGATAATGTATTGTTGTGTGTAAAACCCCTGGACTACACCACACACACAAATATGGATTGCATGAGGAAATTGTTAAGTCGTAGATATTTGAATTTAATATTGTGAAATGGTTATAAAGATTGAATTTTGAGTCCAAAATTATTTTAGAAATGGAATTGGCTTGAATATGATAAGCTTTTGAAAAGAAAATCTGAAATTGAATTTAGTTTTAATAGAATATACCTTATTTAAGTTTTGAAATTATTTTGGAAACTATGGTATGAAAGGGTATACAAGTTATACAATAATATATATGTATTTTTAAACCATCTTTAAAGTATTTTAAATGTATTATTTTAAAGTATATTGAATCAGATTTTTCCAAAACGAAAAGCATTTGTTTCGAAATGATAATGGATTTCATATAACGAAAGAACTTCCAGTTTTCGTTGAAAATATTTCAAGTTTGAAATGGAATTGTTTTGAAAGCTATGAATGAATCTTTGTGAAAGACTGATGAACCTTGGTTTCAAATTGAAGTGGATTTTAAAAAGGTGAATCTTTTGTTTTTAAAGATTAAAGTGAAATTTTTTTAAAACCATTTGAATAAAAGGTTTTGGGTTAAAAGTTGTGACTTAACTAAGATCCCATATATCAATATGTTTTTAAACATTACGCTCATTATTCGGTTTAGCCGGAAGAGGACTTTATGTCATATAACTCATTCTGAATAATGATACGGCGAAATGGATAGCATTTGAAGACAGGTGGTGAAGACTAGGTATTTTCGAGAATGAAAGAATTACCTATCGAATGACTCTACACTGAGCAGCTATGGTATAGAGATCTCCATATGTGATGGGGAGTCCGATCGGGATTGTGAATACTCGGATTCCAAGAGATTCTTTGAAGTGCCTTTGGTTCCGTTCGAACCTAGAATGGACTTGTATGGATGTATGTCTAAATTACATTTTGAGATGTAAAGCTGGTTTCTATCAAATACATTTCTGTTTGATGGTGGAGAATTTATTCTCTTAGCTTAACACCCTTCTCTGAGACGTACAAGCTCAGATGTTATGTAGTTGATGGTTACTAGTGATACATTCCCAATTTGGTAATGTGGCATACTAAGTGCTGCTGATCATTTATTGATCGAAACATGGCTTTTATGAAAAGCATAACTTCATAGGACGAGACTTCATCAGAACCTCACAACCTGGGAATGGTCGAAACAGGAAGGATGCAACAAGGTTATTGGAGGAGGGTATGTCCATTTTCTTCCGGATAAAAAGTGGTATCATGGTATGGAGCCTAGATACTTAACTTATGTGGTTTCTGCAAATCTATTGCTTCGTGGTTGTTGGTGTTGAGGGCCCTTGGATAAAGGTCGGTGACGACCGGGGAATGGCATACTCGTTTCAGTAGTTACCTAGTTACTGAGGTAACCCGACCTGTGTTAGCAAAGATCCGGTTAGGTTCTCGGGGCGTCCCTCCAGAGGCGTACCCACGTGGCATAGGAAGTTCCTTAGCCAGACCATTGTTGGAAATCCAATCATCCAATACGCACCTTGTACAGTTTTAGTTGTAAAACCTACCATTTAACATGGTAGCTATAGTAGGCATACTATAATGGTACACATGTGATGTGCATGTAAATGTGCATATTTTAACCACCATATTTATTCTTTTTAAATTAAATAAATGATCATATTGGGTATTTTAACTTGTTTTAACCAAAATTCATATTATTTGAAATTGTCACATATTCATCTTCATATAGGGGCAAAACGGTCATTTAAGTGCATATATTTTTTTGAGAAAAATTGATTGGAAATTTATATATATTTTTGTAGGAAAATGGTCTCAAATAGGAGTGGTTTTATGAAGATATGCATGCACAAAATTAATACAAAGGAATGAAGATGGAAATAATTCAAAGTGAAGAACATGGAGGACCCCACCTACCCACCTACCTTAATGTACAAATTAAAGGCTAATGCACATGCTTTTGGAGTTAATGGCTTCATGTACACTTAATGGGGGATTAAGACATGTTAATGATAACTTGGCCTCCACACTTCCTAAGGAGCATTTTGGGCATTCCCCAAAAATATGCATTAGGGTTTCTAACTTGTATAAATACCCCTTATGTTTCATGTAGCCACCTCCCTCTTGGTTAGTGAGTTTTAGTTTAGAAAATAAATCAAATCTCTCTTTCTTTCCATGGCTACTTAGTCATTTCTTCTCTTATGTAATTCTTTTCTTTTATGCAATGTTAATTATTGTTTCTTTTTTATTGTTTCTTTTTAATTACATGTTCATTTCCTTTTATGCAAGTAGTGTAGATTTTCCTTTATGCAATTAGAATAGTTTTCCATTTCACTTTGCTCTCTTTTCCTTTTCTTTTTCTCTTATGTTGCAAGCTTCATTTGTTCATATGATAACAAATATGAGAAGCTAAACCCCTTCAATTTAGGAGTAATGAAGCTCTCTAATCATGTAGCTTCAACTTAATTTGATGTTTATGCTCTCTTTTTGTGCTTAATGAGAATGATTGAAGTGGTTTAATGATGTTGTTTAGCTTTGAATTTGATAGTCTATGTTGTTTACAACAAATAGGCTATGCTTAGTCAAACAAAACACAAATTGCCTCTTCATCTACATATGATTATGGCAAAGAAGTGATTGTTGAAATTAAAATTTGATGGCTTATATTTCTTATTAATAGTTAATAAGCCATGCTTAAAATAGATTTTGCTTTCAACTTTCTTGTCATATTCTATGAGATTTAAAAGTGTATTAGTGGTTGTGTTATACTTTGATGGTTTATATTGAGCTAATTAATAGCACAAATATACCATACTTATGATAAGCACATCAACTAATTCACTAATGATAAGAAAAGAGAGATCATAACTTCATTTTGTTGATTTATATGATCTAGAGAGTGGATTTATCTCTAAATTGTTCTTTTAACTCTCATATTTTTATCATTTTTTTTGCTAGTTTTTGTTAGTTTCTTACATTTATAGCTATTCACTCTCGACTTCGGTATAATTTGATTGAATAGAATTTTAAAATCATCAATTCCCTATGAATCGACCCGTATTCGCCGCGTGCTACATTCGTACACCGTGCGCTTGCGGTTATTTTATAATTTAAATTCGTTCGACGGTTTTCTAAACCGATAGAATTTCCGTCGACGAACAAGTTTTTGGCGCCGTTGCCGGAGAACTGTTTTGATTTTGATTTTCTAGTCTTCGAATTATGTTTGTTTGTTTTTTGTGTGTTTTAATTTATTTTTTTGTGTTTATGTGATTTTTATGTGTGTGTTGGTTTTGTTTTAGTTGTTAGTCTATTTCCATTTGCATTCAAAAAAAAAAAGAAAAAAAAAGAAATACTTCACAATTTCATTTCAAAGGCTAAAACGATATTTATTTAATTTCTTTTACAAATATTTACAAGCATCAATTTCTTTTTTTTTACATTGCATTCAAAAAAAAATTTGCCTACACTGTTGCATTTCTTTCTCTGTTCATTTCTACTTCTCTGTTCCTTCAATTCACTTCAATCCTCTCTGCCTTTTCAATACCTCATCTCTGTCATCCCCTCTGCAGTTGATCAAATCCACCACACCATTCAATACACACTGCTTGCCACCCATTCATCTACCACTGTCCATTATACAGGCCATAACTCTACCACATCACAAACCCCAAAACTGCTCTGCTGCCTAACTCCACAAACCAAAACATCCAAACATACTCCCCTCACCACAGTGTGCACCACCTTCTGCTGCCTCCACTACTACTTGCAAACAGCATACATCACTTCCTCCCAACAGTAGCAGTCCCCTCGACCAACCACTAATCAACCAAAATACCATCATTCACCCACTTCCTACTTGCAGTACCATACATCCCTGAAAACCATCCATACACTTCACAGAAACCATCATTCCAACCCTACATTTCTGCCTAACCAACATTACCACCCACACTTGTACCTTCACCACAGTCATCAGCCCCTCTCCTACAAACTCCAAACAAACTGTGCACATCAACTTTATTGCATCAGTAGCCTGCCATACTGCCCTATATACCAGCATCATCAACACAACAATCAACACAAACCCTTCCTCCTACATCCTTGTCAACAATAACATAGTGCCTCAAACCACTTCTACGACCCCTTGCCAAAACTTCCAGTCTATTTGCCTCCCCTACAACTGTTGCAATTCCTCTTCACCTCTACAGAACACGAGTGCAACCCTTCAATTCCCTGACTACACACGTCCTTATCCTTCAAACTGCATATAACAACCACTAGAAACAGTCACCACCATCAAACTGCTGAAAACATATACTCGAAGTGCATTCCCCTTCATTACCCTCTCCAGCCACCACATTGCAACTTCATCCAAAAAAAAAACTGCTACCAAACATCACACTTTCACTGTCAACATCGAAAAACACTACCCAAACCCATCGCCTAGTTGAACAACCCTCACTTGAAAATCGAAACTCAAACAACTGCATCCCCTGTACTTTATAAACAATCACCTTCGCAACCTCCAATCTCCATCGTCCCCAATTCAATCGCAACCTTCACCTTCCTCTTCGTAGGACCAGTTACTTCTTCCACCAAGCCGAACAACCCCAACTCACTCGAATTGACATCCACGATCGCGACCAACAACTCGCCCATCTATTGAATCGAACTGCTACCAACTCCAAAACCTGCCTTCGCCTTCGATACTCAAGCTTGAATCGCAAATTCGACATCAATTTTTCTTTTTCGCATTTGAATTGAGAAATACGCCATTATTTTGCTGGTAGTTGATGTGTTTTGCTTTAACACAAAAAAGAGAGGATAACTTTGGGCAATTATTTTTTTTATTTTTTATTTTTGAATCGCAGATTTAGATTAAAGAGGATAGCTGGCTTTGGGTTTGGGTTATAAACGTTGGATTGAGAAATTTAGTTTTGGTTAATATTTTTTTAGTGGTTGAGTGAGTCTGTGTTTTGATTGAAATCCAAAAAGAAAAGAAAAGGTTTGGGTTTTACATTTTCCTTGATTTTCTTCTTTTGATATTTAAAAAAAACAAATATTTTTTTTAAGTAAAACCCTACTTTTAAGTTTCCTTTCAAAAAAAAACCAAAAAAAAATATAAAAAAATATATTGTATATATCTTAGTTTTTAATTTTCAGGTTGCCAAAGCAGGAAATAAAGGAAGAATAGCTTGCTGAAAATTGCTTCCTGAGCTAGCCAAAATAAATTGCTCTGCTTGCTAAAAAATTCTGCTTTCATTTCTAGTTTTATTTGAATTGAATTGTTGGTTGCTTGCATTTGCATTTAAAAAAAAAAAATCATTCGTAGTTGCATTGTTAATACACGTTTAATTTCTGTTCTGCATTTCATCTTAGATTTTGATTAATAATAACGATTAGAAATCGATAACACTTAATTGTATATTAACAATTTGTCTTCTTTGAACAATTTAAATTCTTGGTGTCTAGGCTACGCTAGAGCGATAATCAGTTATAAATATTACGGTGATTTGTAAATATTATACTGAATTGTTTCTCTGAAGGTACTTAAACCTTCGGCTGCATTGCTACGGTGATTCGTGGTGCACTGATAAATCCTGTCTGTTACCTGACTGAGAATTATCTTGTTGATTTAAGACAATTTGTGATTATATAATTTTGGGTTAACTTAGGATAAATCATTTGTAATTAACCTTGCATTCATTTAGTTGCATTAGTTCATGCATATTTTTTAAAAAAAATCAAAAAAAAATCAAAATTCAAAACTAAAAAAATTATAAATATTTCTTAACTTAGTTTTTTTCCTTTTTCCTTTGAAAATTTTCAAATCAAAATTCCAAAAATCCAAAAAAAAATTAAAATCAAAAATTCAAAAAAAAAAACTTTTCAAAAAAAAATTGAAAAACCAAAAATTAATTTCCCTTTTGAAAAATAAATTCCATTTGTAAATATTTTTCTTTTACCAAAAAAGAAAAAACACAAAAACATTCTTGTAAATGTCCGAGTTTCCCCACTTACGTGAAGTTTACAATAGTTGCGAAAATCAATATAATCCATATGATTTCACTCCAAATTCGTGTGGATATTTTAACGACAACTATTTTTTTAAACGATTTCAATTTTGAACCACAAAATTTTCAAAACGATGACCAAGTTTCAAATCTTGAAAATAGTATTTCATCTTTACTTGAAATCACTACACAACAAAATCAAGAGATAAATGAGTGGTGCAATTCATATTTGTGCTATAACTCGAATCAAGGTTTTCAAAATAATCAAAATTTGAATTCACTTCAAAATTCAAATGATTTCGAGTGTAACCCATGCCCATTCAATTTCGAATTTCAAGATGAATTTCAAAATAAAGACGAAAATGTAAATCAATTTTCAAATAATTTAGGCAATAGGAATTGTTTCAATAATGATACGATCGAAAACTTTGGTTATCAACAAATTCAAAATGAAAGTTTTCAAATTAATAACCATGAATTTGATTTTGTTGACCAAATGGAAAAAGATAATGGGGATTAATTACTTGAAAAATACAAAAAAATTCGTCAAAATCATAATCAAATCTCAACTTGCGAAGAATCAAATAATAATTTACCGTTTATCGAAATTGACAATTCTTGTTCTCAACAAGTCCAAATCGAAAATTTTCAAGTTAATAATTACAAATTTGACTTTGTTGAGCAAATGAATGAAATTTATGATGATCATACAAATTTGTTATTTAAAACATTGGAAAATTTTCGTGAGAAACAAAATCAAATTTCAATGTGTGACGAGTCAAACGATAATCCATCTTTTACCCAAATCAATGATTTTCAAATGACAACTTTTGAAATTGATAATGACGATCTTAATCAAGTTGTTGAAAATACAGTAATTAAGTTGGATTTCAGTTATTTTGAGGGTGCGAAATTCGATTTAAATTTCGATCTTTCTTTTTCTGAAAACTTGAATACGACAACTTTGAATTTTAAACTCCATTTACACGATGAAGTTGTTGATAGTCCAACAAAGGAAGTCGAATTTAACGAACATGAGTTTTATGGACTTTTTGAAAATGAATTGTTGAATTCTAAAGGGAAAATTTCGATCACCGTTTTGATTTTGAGATCGATAATTTTGAAGAAGTTTTCAATGATAAGTTTGAACTTCAATTTGGTGAAAATAAACTTGAATTGCAATCAATTGTTTTATCAACCCCAAAAATCATCGAAAATAAAACAACTCATACGATTTTCAATAAAACGACTTTCGTTTTTCAAAAAAAAAAGAAATTGATGCTTGTAAATATTTGTAAAAGAAATGAAATAAAAATCGTTTTAGCTTTTGAAATGAAATGGTGAAGTGTTTTTTTTTTTTTTTGAATGCAAATGGAAATAGACTAACAACTAAAACAAAAAAAAACAAAAACAAAAACAACACACACATAAAAATCACATAAACACAAAAAAATAAATTAAAACACACAAAAAACAAACAAACATAATTCGAAGACTAGAAAATCAAAATCAAAACAGTTCCCCGGCAACGGCGCCAAAAACTTGTTCGTCGACGGAAATTCTATCGGTTTAGAAACCGTCGAACAAATTTAAATTATAAAATAACCGCAAGCGCACGGTGTACGAATGTAGCACGTGGCGAATACGGGTCGATCCACAGAGAATTGATGATTTTAACATTCTATTCAATCAAATTATACCGAAGTCGAGAGTGAATAACTATAAATGTAAGAAACTAACAAAAACTAGCAAAAGAAAATGATAAAAATATGAGAGTTAAAAGAACAATTTAGAGATAAATCCACTCTCTAGATCATATAAATCAACAAAATGAAGTTATGATCTCTCTTTTCTTGTCATTAGTGAATTAGTTGATGTGCTTATCATAAGTATGGTATATTTGTGCTATTAATTAGCTCAATATAAACCATCAAACTATAACACAACCACTAATGCACTTTTAAATCTCATAAAATATGACAAGAAAGCTGAAAGCAAAATCTATTTTAAGCATGCCTTATTAACTATTAATTAGAAATATAAGCCATCAAATTTTAATTTCAACAATCACTTCTTTGCCATAATCATATGTAGATGAAGAGGCAATTTGTGTTTTGTTTGACTAAGCATAGCCTATTTGTTATAAATAACATAGACTATCAAATTCAAAGCTAAACAACATCATTAAACCACTTCAATCATTCTCATTAAGCACAAAAAGAGAGCATAAACATCAAATTAAGCTGAAGCTACATAATTAGAGAGCTTCATTACCCCTAAATTGAAGGGGTTTAGCTTCTCATATTTGTTATCATATGAACAAATGAAGCTTGCAACATAAGAGAAAAAGAAAAGGAAAAGAGAGCAAAGTGAAATGGAAAACTATTCTAATTGCATAAAGGAAAATCTACACTACTTGCATAAAAGGAAATGAACATGTAACTAAAAAGAAACAATAATTAACATTGCATAAAAGAAAAGAATTACATAAGAGAAGAAATGGCTAAATAGCCATGGAAAGAAAGAGAGATTTGATTTATTTTCTAAACTAAAACTCACTAACCAAGAGGGAGGTGGCTACATGAAACATAAGGGGTATTTATACAAGTTAGAAACCCTAATGCATATTTTTGGGGAATGCCCAAAATGCCCCTTAGGAAGTGTGGATGCCAAGTTATCATTAACATGTCTTAATCCCCCATTAAGTGTACATGAAGCCATTAACTTCAAAAGCATGTGCATTAGCCTTTAATTTGTACATTAAGGTATGTGGGTAGGTGGAGTCCTCCATATTCTTCACTTTGAATTATTTCCATCTTCATTCCTTTGTATTAATTTTGTGCATGCATATCTTCATGAAACCACTCCTATTTGAGACCATTTTCCTACAAAAATATATATAAATTTCCAATCAATGGTCGTTATAAATATGATAGAAATAGATGGTCATGGAATTTTTACCAGCAAAATTTAATTTAAATCTTGATTAAATTTCTAACGAAATTTGCTAAATATACTGTCTCAAGTCATAATATATAATTAATATTAACACTCATCACTATTTCAGTCACTATTTATCTTTCTGATAATTAGTATGCAGTCAGATTAGTTAATGTAGTCATTTAAGATCAAATCCAAAAACAAATATAAAATCAAATTTCTAAAATGTATAATCTGAAACGAAGTCAACAAAAACGATTTTCTACAAGTGTTTTTTTATAATAAAATGTCTGCTAATTGAAATGAAAAATACGCGGATATTTTCTCTAAAAATATGATGCAACTAATGAATGACTCTACATAAAACACGTTCTACTAGTAATTTTTCTATCAACTAGATTCTAGTGCAATCTGCATGTGAATTTCCCTTTGACTTAAGGTTATTATTAGATAGATATCATAGACTAAATTGTGGAGTGTACAACAAATACGTTAAAATCCTTTTTACAGCTTTTAAATGAAATTCTTTTGGATTTGAATTAAAACTGTGCAAATAAACAAACAGTGAACATAATGTCAGGTCTAGCATCAGTAAAATAAACTAATATATCCACATGTATCAAGAGTAATCATCAGTCGATACAAAACAACATCTCTTATTACCTAAACTTGCGATATAGTTAGTCCAAGCAAATCTATATGAAATAGTTCAAGGATGAAAAGATGATTAGTCAACAATTTTGCACAAATCGGAATCAAAATCACCTTTTATTTACTTATCACATAACTGTTCGATTCAAATCAGATTATGGTGCAGATTTTCAACATTTAATATATCATTCAAGATAAATGTACCGTTACCTATTTTACCTTTACGATAATTTTCGTTGTTACGCATTATGACTCTACCACCTTTGTTCTAGGCTAAGGAACTTTGATTTGTCGTCCGTCGTATGCCTGAAACAGCTAGAATCAAGGTAACACTATTGTTGTTCCTTAGCCTGCCACCACATCTACACGAAAAAAGATTTTTATGACCTATTTGTCTTTATAGGTCCATGGTTGTTAGTGACAATATTTTGAAAAATATGTTTGTGTAGACCCAAGTCAATTTATATTTTTTTCCTTTTGGCACCCAAATTTTTTTGACTTTAAGGGGTTTTGTATTCTTGCCTTTTGGAACCAATTGGTATGGTTTTCTTGTGTTTGGGTTTATACAGCAATTTTTGTGATTGTGTGCGGTTTTTCCACAAATCGTGCACTTGGAATTGACTTTATTAATTTCGCTTCTTACACGTTCAGATTGAGTATAACCAAGTCTTTGTCTAACAGTATTGACAGTTTGTTTCCCTAATAACATATTTAGCGATCTTTCTCCTTTGGAAAATTTTCCTAAAGTTGTAGACAATTGTTGGATATGTGTTTTGAGAGATTCATTTTCGTTCAATAATACGGTTCACTTTTTAATAGAATTTTGTCTCCTAATGTTTTCACTTTCTTTTAAAATCAGAATTTCATTTTCAAGTGATTTAATTTTAATTTCTTATTTTTTAATTTCTTCTTCAAGTGATGGACACTTATCACACTTATGGCTCTTATTTTGATAGTTTTTAACCAATTGATCAAGGAGTTTATTTAATTCTATCAAGCTATCTCTTTATGATTCAATTTTAGCGTATTTCTCCTTAAGTCTTTCAAAAATGGCCATTCACTTTATGAAAATACATAAGTAATTTCGAATGAGTAAGTTTTGATACCTTACTTAGCTTGTCATTATCATTGCCAGTTGTTTCTCCTTAAAGACACAAATTTTCTTTTTCACTCTCACTACCGGTGTTTTTATCAGCTTTATCAGTTTCATCCCAAGTAACTGCTAAACTTATCCTTTCCAGTTTCTTTCCTTGACTGAGTCGATTCTGAGGACAATTGGGCTTGATGTGACTAGGTTTATTGCACTTGTGGCAGATGATCTCCTGCTCTTCTGAGTTTTCTAGAACTTTGAATATTCTTCTTTACAATTGTTGATTTAGAGCTGGATTTCCATATATGTGATTCCACCTTTTGAATTTCTTTATTATCAGTGCCAGTTCTACTACACCATCACCATCTTCACTTTTAGTTGTTCCTTTGAGAGCTATTGATTTCTTTCGAGTATCATCACCTTCACATTCTTCCTTGAATTTCATTTCTAGATCATAAGTGGTGTGATTTCCAATGAGTTCTTCAATTTTAACTTGTTTCGAATCCTTTGATTCTTGAATGGTAGGAACTTTTGCTTCAAAATTTCGTGGAAGGACTTTGAGAATTTTTCGGACTATTTCCAATTCTGTGTAAGATTTTCCAAGAGCTTTTGATTTGTATACAAGATTAGAAAGTTATCCATACATTTCTTTGACATTTTCATCCATGGCCATTGTGAAGTTCTCATATTCGCTACTAAGCATGGCAAGGCGAGATTCTTTGACTTGGGAGGTTCCTTCGCGAGCCATTTCAAGTCTGTGCCAACCTGTGCAGTTAGATAATGTAAGACGCGATTAAATTTAGTTCGATCCAATGAAAAAATAATAGAATTCATAGCTTTAGCATTAGCATTCCGTAGTTTATTTTCAAGATCTATCCATTGATCCATCGGCTTTTCAAATTTCTTGATTATCTACCACTATAGTTGGGTCCAATTTCCCGTATCAACAATATTCCATGCATCTATATTTTTCAAAAAAAATTTCATTCTGTTTTTCCAATAAGCATATTCACAATTGAACATCGATGGTCAAACTATGGACTGACCCCCAGCAAAGGCATCATTAAAAGAAGACATTTAAAAAAATCAAATTTTTAAAACAAAAATTGGATTGTGAAAAAAATAAAAAAAAATAAAAAAATGGTTTTTGTTCCTAGCTCTGATACCACTTGTAGGATCGTTTTCACCCTAGGGGGATGAATAGGGTGATTCTAATAATAATAAAAATTAATGCAAAAATAAATATAATAGTTGCAGCATGGATAATAGTAGAATAATAAAAGCAGAAATAGAACAACATAGATTTATCTAGCTTTAGCACAACCCTATGTGCTGCCTCTGAGGTTTTTACTAGAAATTAAGTAGTCAGATGCTTACACACGTAAACTTGTGACACTGCTAACCACTAACCTAACTCTATGCTCAAATCCTGCTATAACTCAGCCACTGAGTGGCGAATTCTCGAACTACACCACTGTAGTTCATAATCTAGTCACATGACTAGAATTTTACAAATTTTAAAGGAAATTACAAATTAAAACTTAAACACAAAAATGAAACCCTAATGTTTCTTTTATAATTAAGCCCAAGTGGAAAGTAAAAAATGCTGGCCCAAATAGATTAGAGAGAAAAGATCTGTCTCCCTTTATTTTATTTCGTGCTTATGTCGTTACTTTGGCTCTTCATAAGAATGTCGTTCCTTTGTTTTGCTTTGAAACTAGGGCTTTGAAACTGAAGCCGCCTTCTTGATGTTGTGATAAATTGAGTGATGAAGTCAGCTCGGCTTTGTTAAATGATCCTGGCTTCGATTTTCTTGTGGTTGCTTCAATTTTTTGAGATTGAATGTTTAGATGAAATTTGGTACGTGATTTCCTTTTTTCGATTTCGAGTTTTGCTCAACCAAGAATTGAGTTATTGGTTTTGGTTTACTTAAGTGATTAGCTCTGGTATTTTTCTTGAACTTGAATCTGCCCTCTTACCGGTGATGATTATTGGGTAAGTATATGGGGATGTAAACCCTATAATATGTTCATGTATATTGTTTGAATTCTTCATGATAATTTTGTTTGACCATTTGATTTTGACTGAATGTTGGTAATTACTATGACTTGTTCATTATTGACTTGCTTTGCGTTCTTTTATTTCTGTGCTCCTATGGTTTCGGTATTTTGAATTTTTGAGATAATTTGTTCCATTATTTTCTCCTAGCAGCATTCAATTTTTTAAAAAAAACTATTTACTGCTGAAATTTCACTCCCTTGACTTGCGAGTTCATGTTACCTTGCTCTATACCTTGATGACCCATGGTTTCTGGTTATTTCTTTTCGAACCATGCTTCATATGTATGTACTTTTGTTATCACAATATATGTACATACATACATATGTAAGTGTGCATATATGTGTTGTTGTAGTCCTTGTGTTTGCCTTTGAATCACGTAGAGTCTTCATGTTGCATTGTTGAACTGATTGCAATGTTGAAACTGAGCTTGTTGCATTACTATTACTTGATCACATATCCGCTTGCATTGTTTATGGTGCTCTAAAACTTTTTACAATCTGAGTCTTGTACATGCCATTGCTTTTTATGTTCACATGTATGCATTGGTGAAACCGAGCTTGTTGAGACTTAATTCTTGCATGTTGTTTGGTTGAGGCTTGTTGTAGTGTTGTCAGTGCATGTTGAAGTTTTTTGAGTTTTGTATTCTTAAGTCATATGGTCATTTTGTTCCATGATTTTCATTGTGCTGGATCCTTTGAGTCTGGATGCTATTGACCTTGTTTGTTTGCAGTTCACTTGTTTTTAACTGTTTATGAAATTGCCGTTGCATTTGATTCTTCAAGTGTACATTTGTATTCATGTGAATCTTCTTGACCCTTTGAGTCTATCATTGCTTTTCTCTGAACAGTCTTGTTCTGGTGCATAGCCTTGGTTTGGTCCAATATGTTTTAGTGTGATTGCTTATTTATTGTGCATGATGTTGCTGGTCGAGTCATGTGACATATTTCGATTTGAGACTTCATGTTGGTCTTGCTCATTGATCTGGTCTGGTCCATTTGAGTGTTGTATGTGTTCATGTTTTTTTTTGAGTCTGGTCCAACTATGAGCCTTCATGTGTGAGCATTTACCACTTTGATTCAGTTGCTTTTCATCCATTCAGTTCACCACCACTGATCTTGGTTTGATTCACTGATAATCTACTTCTAGTGTGCATACTTTGTACATCATTTATACATGTGCATTATCTGTTGCTGTATGAATTTATGAGTCTGGTTCTTGTGCATTTTGAAGCCTGAAGTCTTTGTCCTTCTGTCTTGTGCCATTATGTGCCTCATTTTTGGCCAGTTGAGACTGTAGTGTGGTTCCACTTGTATGCTACTTGGTTTGTGTTTTCATGTTGGTCTACTTCAATATGTTGGAGTGTGGTCTTCGTATGAACACGTCTGAAGGCTTACATACTTGCTATCTCCCTTTGAGTTGAAGTCCTGTTGTTTTTTTGGACTTGCATTCTTGTACATTAGAGTCTTTTGCATACTTTGAGTCATGTACATATATGTGTATGTATGTGTGTATGTGTGTATATCTGGGTTGACTTGATTGCATCTCTTTAAAAAATACAGTCACTTGATTACATGTTTGCTTTACTCTAACCACTGCTGTGTTGTCTCTAAGTTTTGTACATTTAAGCACTTTGACCAGTTGCATGTGTGGTTTGTTCTGGTTTTGGTTGGTTTGGTCGAGACTCATATGCACTTGAGTTGAATCCAGCCTTTAGCTTGGGTTTGACCTTGTGCTCACCTATCCATGCTATCAAGTGTATATCGGTGTGCACGGCCTTGTGACATGTACAGTGATATACTGTGCATGTTACAAGCTGTTCGTGTAAGATGAATTCAAAATTAATGATGACGAACAACCCAAATAAACGAGGCAAATGATATTTTCAAACACACACTTTTACCGTACATTGCAAAATATTTCTTTTTCAATTTTACTGCGTCGGTGTTTATTTTGTAGATAATTTAGATGCTAGGTGCAAATTGAAATTCGTGATGTAATCAAAATGGTATTGTAAAATGACAATGTGTAAATGTATGGTGAGAGATTAAATTTTTTTCTATTCGAATTTGTAATAAAATATTTTTTGAATAAAATATTTGTTTGAATATGAATTCTGTGTTATTTATTTTATTCATCAAATATTTATTTAATTATATGAAAAATAAAGTAGTACAATAACAAATATATTTAAATGAATATACATATATATATATATATATATATGTGTGTGTGTGTGTTTATTATCATCAAACAAAAATCATATACTAGCATATTCAACACAACTGGTATGGTTCATTCGGTGGTATTATTCTGGTTACTTTTATGACTTATGTTACATGATATTATTATGGGTAAGGAGTATGTTTTACGAGCACTGAGTAAATGAGCGAGTGACATTAGCTGGTATGAGATGCCTACATTGATAATTATTCGATTACTTTCTATAAGCGAGGGATACTCTTATTTTATGGGCCAATGTCTAGAGGAAGGGTCTGTTGTGTGCAAACTTGTGTTGTGTGCTATTTATCTAGATAGACTAGTATCCATCCTAGTTGGCTGACCATAGGTCATGCCTTGGATCTGTGGCATTACCTTATGACACATGTTGTGTGCTGATATCATGATTGTGTGATGATATGCCCCAATGCCACACTAGCAAAATAGTTTATTTACCAATGGGCAGTAGGCTTGTAACCATAGTGTATAGATGGACATAGAGTCACAATAACCGTGAGTAACCAAGATTGTAGGGTGTGATGTCGGTGTTGTGTGTGATCCCCTATAGCATGCTTTATGCTGTGAGGCTCCCATTTGGAATATGCGAGATTATACGATTATATTATATTATTTTGATACCCTTTCTAGACATCTATTCAGGGGTGAGTATCTCTTAACTTATTAGAACGTGCTACGTGTTGTGAGTCTCCAACTGGCATAAGTGATTTGAGATATATAGACATATGATACCATACTTATAGCACCTCACCTGACTTTGTGCTTATTGATAGTGGATTTTCTTTTGTATTACGGGTATGCTGGTTGATGATTGGATATTTGGTTGATTCGCTCGCCGTGTTATGGTTTATCGATGGGTGTTATAATTGGATGTTTGGATATATTGGTTTTCTTTTTTACCTGTGTGATGTGATAGTTATTTTGAAGGGTGATGATATCTGAATGGTATGATATATGTGATATACTTGAGATGTTCACACATATTTCTTAGATATATTTGTAGCACAATGCCCGTTTTTATTATACACCGGCATCTACATTCTAGACATAGTCCAACCTGTTTGTTAGTTATATAATACTCGGGTCAGTCCATGACATTTCATGTTTAGGGACAAACTGACCAGTTTGTGAATGTTGGGCATAGATGGAGGATAGAGTTTTTGTATGTTGTTTGTATATTTGCATCTAATGTGTTCATGTATTGTCGATATATATATATATATATATATATATATATATATATATATATTGGACTTATTATGTATTTCATTAGCAATAATGGGCGTTTGACTATATTTGTTAATCTACATTAACTTGTGTACATTTTTATATTATATATTATCTCCGCATGGATGACCCCATGTTCTCTATGATTTATTTTATATTGTGTACTTTTCTATCCTAGAAATGCACATGTGTATCACTTTATGCCAATAATGTATGCCTATAGATGAGTTGTTTATGATTTTTGAAATATGTAGCAGTGTTAGCCCAAGGGAATATTCATTTGTGACATCCCAATATCACCTCATTCTCCATATTGTCAGATAGCACTAACTAGTAATACTCTTTGATGGTATGGATATAGAAGTGGGGTGTTAGATTTGGTATTAGAGTAGGTGTAGAACAATACAGAGTATAAAAGACACGAGTCATGTCTATATATGTGACTTAGAGTCTGTGTTTCCATGGGTGTGTGGTAGATCAATGTTTATATTTAAGAGACAGTTGGAGTATATGATGACTACTAAATTAATCATCTGGGGATGTATTTGTATTTTTCTTATTATAAATATATTTCTTATTTTTTTTGATTTAAATCTCTGTATTGGATGTAGAGGAATTGATGGAGGTTGATAAGGTATAAGTATTTAGTCCAGCCAGTAGTTTCAATATCGATGTTGAATGTTAGGCCTTCATATGATTTTGAAGTAAGAATGGAGTTGTTCGGTTAGGGAAGTTGTAAAAGACTCTAATTCGAAACTCATACTGAATACTTCGCAATTCCTAATTGTGATGATACGAGTTGAGTAAGAAGATTTAGTAGTGATTAGAGTTACGCAACGGAAACTGATTCATAGTCATTCGTCAGAGGCATTTGTTAGTTGGTTTGGAAATGTATATATAATGCTTGTTTGATATTATGGATGGTTTGTATTATTGTTAATGGTTGCTAAATCGAATATATATACGTGTCTTGAAAATAAATATTTTTATTCAAACAAGCATATAATTTAATAAAGTAGTGATATTATTTCATAAAGTGATTGAAAATCATATTTTCGTTTGATGTTTGAGATTTTGAAAAAAAATGTAGTCTGAGAAAAGATGAATATTAATTTGAAAGGAAATAAAATTTAGATGATAAATATTAGTAATGATTTTGGACAAGATGGTTTTAAAATAGAATAATATTTTAAAGCAAGCATATTTTATGATTGGAACATTTTCGATCAAAGGTGCATATTTTTGTATGATACTAGAAATTGTTTTGGTTTCTGCAAATAATTGTTTTCCATATGAAAACATTTAAATATATTTATTTAAAAAGAAGAGGATTTCATTATGATTTGTCCATTGAGCGCTTAAGAATTTTTGTCGATATGCTTGATCAACGTTATCAATAGGGATTCCTAAACGTTAGGACGAGACTTATGCACTCAATATTTTGAAAGCTGATGCATTATTTTATGGAGAAATAATATATTTTGAGCAATATTAAATCAATATTTGAAATAATATTTCGAAAGTTACATTTGATGTTTTGAATAGATTAGAATGCTATGAAAAATATTTTGGAAACAAGCAAATTGTTTTAGGAAATGAAGAAATGTGTTTTGAAAGAAGTTAGTATTTCAAAGAAAACAATATTTTAAGGAAGCATTTGAGTTGAGTTTTGAAAAGAACATAGATGAAGGTTTGCGAAGCAGGAAAAAATTTGTTAAAAGAAATATTATTTTGAGTTGGTAGTAAAATATGTGATATGACAATTGCATAATATTTTGATGATTTAGAAATTGTTTTGACTTGAGAACACATATATATGTACGTAAGCATGTATGCATGTATGTGTGTGTATGAGTATAAGTACTATCATGGCGAGGTAATGAATTGTTTTTTGAAAAATTAAAAAAGTTATTTTTCTATATTTTGATATTTAATGTGATGATTGTAGCCATCGAACATTAGTCGACAACTAAAGTCGACGGCGAGGAAATGTTGATTATAAGGTCAAATACTGCAACCAGCTGGTAAAGTAAACCGCTAGAAATTCATGGCATGGCGTTGTCTTAAATTTGAAGATATATTTGAATTTGTAATTAGTATGGTTATGATATTCTATAATTGTATACTTGCCATATTATATGATTATTTGAGATTTGGATGAGTGTTGTGAAGATGTTTGTGATATGACGCATTGTGAAAAAAATTGGATTTGTAATGCTAATAAAATATATTAAACTATGTTTTTTGAAATAAGATAAAAACTATTTTGGAAAGATTCGATGGTTGTTTTAAAAAGTTGGTTTTAAAGTATTTGAAGATTTTGAAATGAAAATGATATATATATATATATATATATATATTATCAGGATGATATAGAAAATTATCGAAAGAGATTCATAAAGTTAAGGATTGTTTGACAAATAGTTTTGCAAGTGAAGTTATTTTATAGTATTGTAAAATTATATAATCGGTTTTAAACTTAAACCTTAAACTAGTAATCCTTTGATGATTTCAATTTGATTAAAAAGATGTGTCATTGGAGAACAATTTTTATTTGAAGTGTAATGCCAATTTTAGAGTTTAAATAAGGTTGAAATATAAATATCAGTCAGTTGTGCTTGTTGTCCTGAAAGTGCAAAATATTCAAAACAGCCTCGAATTCATTCAACATAACTTTTGGACGGTTTTACCGATTTTGACGATTATTTCCATTCCAAAATAGTAAGAATATAAGTAATAGTTTTGTGTGTGTTTCATAAAATCTTTAATTTTTCATGGCTAAAAATGTAGATTTAAACTGTAGTCCTACACTTATTCACTATTACAGAATTCGATACATTTTGTAAAACCAACATAACACAAGTTATAAATGACATTTATGCAATCCAGGAGTTGTACTAGAATGCTAACACATTATGCAATAATTCACTCATTGATGTTATTGTCTAGTTATGTATTTTTAGTTATGTAAAGTTTGCCGACGTGTGGCTAAAACTTAAACCCTAGATTGCCTTGAAAGTAAATGAATTCATACCTATTATACCTGGTAATATGAAATTAATGTTTGAATTGGAGTTGAGATAGGTACACATAAGGCATACATGGGCTATATGGCGATAATGGCTTGCGTTTACTTGCTTTATAATACGGCCACTTGCTTAAAATGAATAATATAGGTACATTTTTATGCTATATCGATATACTGATATTATCTTAAACACTCTCCGTACAAAGAAGTCTCTACCAAAAAATTTTGAAAAATTCAACACTTAGAAAAAAATTCACAAAATATATCGTATGTAAAGAATAGAAAGTCATTATTTGAACCTATTTAAAACCATAGCATACAATAAGATGAACTAGAGTATGAAAGCTACGTGAAGTATTGAGTAGTTTAAGTTTGATATAAGTTTGTAGAATACGAAGAAAGTTCAGGGTATAGGTTATGTATGATGTTATCCTTTAAGAAATTCTGAGGACGCAATTTTCTTAAGGGGAAGTCTGTAACAACCCTGCTTTCTACGCCTTATAAATTATTAAATTTAATAGAAGTAAAATTATTCGAAATTGATATTTGATATTAGTATTTTGAAAATAAATTTTTAGTCAATTAAATTTTATTTAATAAATTTTATTTAATAAATTTTATTTTAATAAGTTAAATTAAATTAATAAATTCTTTTCATATAATATAATGGGACTGAATAAAATGTTTTGTTCAATATAAAATTTCTTCAAGTGTAAATAACTTTTATATGAATGGAATAGTTGGAAAATATTTATTTTGTAATATTACAGTGAATGATTAAATAGAAGTAAAGAAGTATTGAATTGAATAAAGTTGTCATATTATCGAAATATAAATGGAAGAATGAAGTGTACATCAATTTAGACTAGATTGAAATATAATCATCAACAAATGTTGAGGATTAAAATCTAAATTTAAATGTGAAAGAAATTTGTTAAA
Source organism: Allium cepa (assembly GCA_030765085.1). NCBI lineage: Eukaryota > Viridiplantae > Streptophyta > Magnoliopsida > Asparagales > Amaryllidaceae > Allium > Allium cepa. The sequence continues at coordinate 596,988,562 of CM060944.1, forward strand.
AGCTAAATTAAGTTAGAATTAAAGAACCAAAACCAAATCTAGCTCATACTCTTCCTTTTTCATTATCCTTTATTTTACTTCAACAAACCCTAGCCCAAGCCACACCATTTTGTATGTCCCTGAACCCAAACCCAAACCCAATACAAAATCTCTTTGCCAGAACTCCCCTCTCTAGAAATTTCTCAAAATCAGATCATGTCTTTGAAAAAGAGAAGAAATCACGTGAAGGCAGGCAACGACACACCTCATTCTGGTATGATCTGCCATCGTTGAGGGATGGAGCGGTGTTGTGATTGTTTGGGTAAGTCGGGATTTGGTGGTGGAGCCCATAATGTAAGATCAAAGGCGTGAAGCTTGGTAGTGAGCGATAATGAAATGTCGTGACCTAGGTTCATTGTCGAGCTAAAGGCAGATAGCACGATGTAGGTATAGAGACTGGCGACTTGTGCGTGACTTCAGGAATGGGTAGCTGGTTGGAGATTAAGCATAAAGTACAAATTAGAGGTATTTCTTGGCAATTTGGTGAGTAAAATTTCATACTCACCTCTATGTTTTAGTATATTCCCAATTTGCTTAAATTTGATTTTTGAGTTGAATGAATTTGCTATGGTATTGTTATTGGATGATATTGATTGAAATAGTGTTTTGGAAATAATATATATGTTTCAGTTGAATATTGATTGAAATAGTATTTTGGAAATATATATATATATATATATGTGTGTGTGTGTGTGTGTGTGTGTGTTTTGGAAATAATATACGCTTGAAATTAATCGAAAAGAAGGTAAATGAATTAAAACATGAAGATTGGAGATAAATAAAGTATTTTGGAAATAATAATGAATTTTTGGAATGATTTTTTCTATTAAATATTGAAGATATTACACTTAATGGAAAATTTGAAGGTGGAATAATTTTGGAAACTATAAAAGTGGAATTTTTTTTAGGAATTGTGGGAGTAAAAATTCTTTGAAAAATGATGAATTTTTTGGATTTGATCAAATGAGTGACTTTATGAATAATTATATTTTTCTATTCATCTATCGTTGATTATTAAAATAAAATTTTAAAGGATTATTATATATATAATTTATATTATAAAGTGATGGGTTAATTTTATTCTAATTTAATAAATTGGAAGTTTGGAAAAAAATATTTTGAGGTATTAATAAGTTGAATGTAATTTGTTTATCGTATGAAAATTATTTTTTAGGGAGATTATTATTTAAATATTGTTAGAAAATTTGGAAAAATTATAGTATTTGATTTTTATTTTTAAATAAAACGGAAATCAGTTTAAAAACATTTGGAAATATGATTATAGAAGTGTTTAAGGTCAATTATTATGAAAAGGTAATTTTGAGATTTTATTATACATATAAATTGTTACAAATCGATGTTTCTATGTCAAATCTTTAAAAGTTTTATATAGAATAGAATTTCAGCTTGATAAATTACTTTGTTAAAAAAGGATTTGAAATGTAAATGTGGATTTTAAAGACATTGATCCTGGAATTCTTACAATATGGCTTTAGAAAATTATTTTGAAAACCATGAAGGATGGGATTATTTGAATATGCGGTTTGAAGGAAATTGTCATGAAACTTCTTTGGTATTTCTATCGTTGAAGAATAATTTTTGAATTTATGAATTGTTTCGAAAAGGAGTTTAAGGAATTTGGAATTGAATAAAATTTAATTTATAGATTTCCTTCTAATTAAACAAGAGGTTTGGAAATATTTATTTATGAAACTGTAAATGGACTTTGAGGAAAGAATGATAATTTTATAATTAATTTTCTTTCAGTTGAATATTGATGTTTGAAATTTTGGTGAAGATTTTGGGAAAAGTATATTTCAAAACCCCTTCCGACTCAGTTGAATAAAGAATGATTTATATTTCTGTGTAACGAGAAATTAGAATAAATGGTTATAATAACGTCTAGTATGGAACTTTTAGTATTCTCCAGTTATTCTTTGAACTTGTTATATAGAATAATGTTGTATGAAATTCTCGATTGTGGGGAAGTTAAGTAAATGCGCACCATCTGGCATGAGACATTTGGTAATATTATTTCGGTTACTATTGACACATGGTATAAAATATTATTTTATGAAGTTCGGTATGGTGAGAATTTTGAGTAAGCTAATTAATAACACCGTCTAATATGTGTACTCGGTAACATTATTTTGGATACTCTTTTTGACTTATGGTATATGAAATTATCGTAGGTAAGGAGTGTAGTTTACTACCATTGAGTAGCCGAGAGTAACACTAGGTGGTATGGATGTCCGCGTTGATATTTGTTTGATTAATTTATGTATGTGAGGGATACTCTTATTTTATGGGTCAATAGTGAAAGGGTCAGTTGTGTGCCAACTTGTATTGTCTACTGTTTATCTAAATTGACTAGTGTCCATCCAATTTGGCTGATCACAGGGTCACGTCCTTAATCCTTGGCATCATTTTATTATGCATGTTGTATGTTGATATCTAGATTGTGTAATGATATGCCTCGAGGTCACACTAGCCAAACAGTCTGTTACCATTGGCAGTAGGCTCGTGACCATAGTGTATAGATGGACATAGTGTCATGATGACTAGGAGTAACCAAAACCATAGGGTGTGTTATGTGCTTTTCTTTAGAGCCTGCTGTGAGACTTCCATATGGAATATGTAAGATTATATGATTATACTATTTTATTTTGATACCCTTTCGGGACATCTATTCAGAGGCGACTTATCCACTAGAGCGTGTTAAATACCATGAGGCTCCAACTGGTATATGTGTTTTGAGATATATAGACAAGTGGTACCATACTTATAGTACCTCACTTGATTGTGTGCTTGTTGATAGTTGATTGTCTTTTATGTTATGGGTGTGTTGGTTGATTTTCTAGCTATTTTATGGTTTTATCGATGGGTGTTATGGTTGGATGTTGGACATATGGATTTCTTATTTACCTATGTGATGTTAGGTTTATTTTAAAGGGTGATGATTTTTCCATGTTATGATATATGTGATATATTACAGATGTTCACACATATTTATTAGGTATGTTTGCAGCACCATGCCACTTATTATTATACATTGACATCTACATTCTAGACATAATCCGACCGTGTTATATATATATATATATATATATATATATATACTCAGGTTAGTCCAAGACATTTCAGGTTCAAGGACATGTTGACCAGTTTGTGGATGTTCGGTATAGATGGAGGATAGAGTATTTGTATATAGCCTGTCTATTTATATCTACATGTGTTTATGTGTTGTCCAGATGTATATATTGGACATATTATGTATATTATTGATGATAGTGGGAGTTTGACTATTTTTTTTGACCCACTTAGACTCATATATATTTTGTATTATATGTTATCGCTGTATGGATGACTGTAAGTTCTTTGTGATTTATTTATATTGTGTATTTGTAACGATCCGTATTTTTAACGATTGGATATTTAAAATAATTAATTTAAATATTGAACTTTAATTAATTGATGGCTCCAAAAATATGACTTTTCGCATACGATCGAATCAGGACTCAAAACCACTTCCGTTGAGTTCGTGTAACACCCCTAATTTTTAATAACATTATTCAGGAGATTTAATTAAATAAATTAAATAGAATAATGTAAATATTAGGGTGATAAGGGGATCGAGATTCGAAAATAAATTAGAGGCCTAACTTAATGATATAAATGAGCTTATAAATGGTTTTAATTGTTAACTAACAAGGAAAAAATTAAGGCAAGGGCTTATTATGAAATTGCTACACCATTAACTTATATTCTCATTTCATTCCCATTCATGTTCATTTTACAAAACGCAAAAATGTAAATCAAAAGAGGAGCCGACAATAACTTAGGATAAAAGAAGAGAAAATCAATCTAAAGCTAAGAAATTAAAGTAAGGAAGATTAATCTCAATCAAATCTCAAATTTCTTATCCAAATCACGGTGAACAATAATCAAAATTATCACTATTTTGTTTTTTGATCATTTGATTTTCGGGTTGAAGATTAAATCCATTATAATGATTTTGGTGATGATATGCTTGGATTCAATAACATATTTGATTCAAACAATATTGTTTGGTAATTGTTTATACACTGTTTAACCTTCTAAATTGAATTTCGAATGCCATAAGGAATTCATATGTTAATTTAAAACAAAATTTTGGAGAAGGGTTTTAATTTCTTTAATTTTCCAAGCAATGGAAAATTTGTTATGAATTCTAAAGGGAAAATATGAATAAATTGGTTTGGAAATTAACTTCGGTTATTGTATGAAGAATTTTGGTTAGAAATTTTTATATGTTAGATAACTTATTGAAAGTGAATTCCTATAATTTTTGAGAAATTTTTATTAGTAATTTTCTACGAAAATTAAATTATTTTAACTATTTAATTGTTTTGCTTAATGGAAGAGCTTAATCATGAAAGTTAATCTTTGTTTATTACTGAAATTATGAAGCAGTTATTTTGGTAAAGAATTAGAAAAGTTTATGGCAATCAATTACATGTTTAAAACAAGAAGGTTAGTTATAAAGTGATTACTTTGAATGGCATTAAATCGGTCTTTACACAGAAAAGTGGGTTTGCCACCTTTCGACCCCATGATTCCGCCTTCAACCAAGTCAAAACCTACCAGGTTGAGAGCAACAAAGCCGAAACCAATACATAGTAGCACAATGTTGGTAGGTAGTGGATTGGAGAGGGGCGGAAGGCATGGTGTCGAAACATAGCTTTCGATGGGGTCGAAACCTTTGTTTTATTTTCCAAAGAAATGTGCTTGCCTGTTTTACTAAATGCTTTCGAAGAAGTAAAAATATATGCTTTTGAAGGGGTCTTTTTAAATTACTTTCGAAACAGATTGTCGCTTCTTATTTAAATTGTAGCTTCGAAATGAGTTACTTAGTTTTAAAATTAATGCTTTCAAAAAGAGTAATTCGACCAAGTTGAAACCCTTCTGCCATTCCTATGCCTTTTGAATGGATCGAAGTCATCAACGAATTCGAAAGGTTGCTTTTTTTTAAATGTGTACTAAGCCACTTTCTAAAGCCTTCGAAAGGATTCAAGGGTTTCGAAGGCAGTGGCTTCAAAAGGGGTGTCGAACCTATCCTTCAACTGTTTGCTTAAATGGTTTGAGCTTTCTAAAGGATGGCGCCGAAGCCATCTGCTTTTCCCCTAAACTCTTTTTAATGGTTTTGAAAGGAGTACTTCGCTTGAATACACTTAGACCTAATAAGATATGTTTAAAATTAAACTCAATGGTTTCGAAAGAGGTACTTTCAAATGGTTTCGAAGACATGCTTCTATAATTGAATTGTATTGCTTTAATACATTTGAAAGGTTTTGAAAGAAAGGTTTTAATGTGTTTCGAAAGGTAGGTGCCTAGTGTTTTGAAAAGAAGATTTGAATGCTTTCAAAAGGAAGTTTACCAATGGTTTCAAAAGTAAAGATTAAAGGTTTCAGAAGCTTTAGTTTTCAAACAAAGAACCCAATCTCAATTTTAAGGTAAAACCCATAGCATTATAAAAGAGCTTTTAAATGCTTTTAAATTGGAGTTTTTAGAAGAAGTTTTCCATGATAAAATAATAGGTTAAAGGGATTAACCATATTTTATATGAAAATGATTTCAAGGATATTAAACCATAAGCGTTCGTGATTATTATGTTAATATGTTTGCTTCTTCTAGTTTACATATTCACTTTAATATGGACCCATAACTGTAATTTAGGGAAAAGGGGCAGAGTAACCAGCTAAGTTGACCTAGTAGTGAATATAAATTGAGTTAATTCTTGAATGAGTAGAATTGCATCCAGGAGGTCAAGTAGACCAGAATATAGGATGCCTAAATACTAGTTAAGTTGTTAGATAGACAGGTTCATAACGACCCATGAGAACTATGCTTAGAATAAGTTATTGGCAGGGACCAATAGGTTCATAGTAAACCCATGAAAACTATGATTAAAAAGAGTTATTTCCAGGAGCCAATAGGTTTGTAGTGAACCCATGAAAACTATATCAGGATTGACTTATTGATTGAAGTCAATAGGTTCCTAATCAACCCGTGAAAACTAGGATAAGATGAAAGTTATTGGGGATACCAATAGGTTCGAGGAAAACTCATGAATAAGGAAGCTATTGGCAGGGGCCAACAGGTTCTTAATGATCCCATGAAATCTATGAAATCAAACATGTAGGATCGATTTCACCCTAGAGGGGGGGGGGGTGAATAGGGTGATAGTGTAAATTATAAAAAAATTAATCGCGGAAGCTTATCAATTAATTTCAATTCAGATCACAGAATAGCAGCACAGATATCGCAGAATATAAATAACAGAATAAAACAGAACAACACAGAATTTACCCAGCTTCGGCAAAACCCTGCCTACGTGCTGCCCCCAAGGTTTCTACTAGAAATTAGATAGTCCCTCGCTTACACACGTAAACTCGCTATACCTGCTATTGACTAATCTAACTCTACGCTCAAAACCCTGCCACAACTCAACTACCGAGTTGCGAATTCTCAAGCTACGCCACGTAGCTTGTCCCCTGGTCACACGACTAGAAATTTAAAACGGTTTGAAAAAGGAAAATACAATTAAAAACAATTCAAAATTAAAATAACCCTAATTTAAAATAAAACCCTTATTATATTTTAAAACCCCTAATCTAAAACAAAAGGCCGGCCCACGCTTTTTCTTTAACCCGTTTGTTATTTCCTTCTTTGTTTGGCCTGAGAAAAAATGGTCGCCGTTCCTCAACTCAATTAGGGCTTTTGCAAATTTTGTGCGTTTGCTCCTTGCGATTCAAACTAGGGTTGTGCAACTTGATGTTCGCCGCTTGATACAGTTTGATTGTATGCTTCGATGCTTTTTGCTTTGCCCACGGCTCTTCAATTTGGATCGAGTTCGTTTTGTGATTTCGGTATGTATTTTATCCTTTTGCTTTTCTGATTTTGGCTTGTTCGAACTCAATAAATTGCCGATGATGATTTGTGGTTATTTATAGGATTCGAAATCCTATTTTTGCGTTCATATATTCATGTTTGAATTTGTCTACTGATTTGCTTTGGCCATTCGATTATACTTGGATGATTGAGATAAAATCTGACTAATTCATATGCGTATATTCTTGATACTTGTTTCCCACGGCTTGGTTGACACGGTTTTGATTATTGACTCGTTCAATATTGACTGTGACGATTTTTGGCTTTGCTATGCTTCCACGGCTTCGTCCCTTACATTGTTCACCTCGGCCTATAGTGTTCATGTTGTACTTGGATAGTTGGTATTTGATTTTGTACTGTAGTTATCTTCGATTGTGTGATGTTGCCTCTGGTTGCTGTCATATACTGATGAACTTGAAATGTACCATGATAGTCATGTGCCACTGCATCACCACTGTTGCACTGCCTTTGTGGTCTTCACTGTGTTCATGCACTTTGGTCTTTGTTTACTGTGTACATGTTGCTGCTGTGTTGCCAATTGGGCTTGTAGTTGATTCTTTGAGTCTAAAATTTATTTGCGAATTCATGTGCTTGATATTTGAGTTGTTGTATGGTCAGTCTTGTTTTTGGCCAGATTTGAGTTTTGCATTGTGTTACTTGTATAGAGTAACTGGTTTTGGTCGAGACTTAATTCTTTGTTGGCACTGGCTGTTGTAGTCCTGTCCACTCATGTACATGCTTCACTGCAGCCTTCTTTGCATTGTTCATTTTACTGTCTTTATTGTGGCATACTTTGATTCTTTTGAAACTCGAGTTGCACACTACTGTCTTGGTTTTGGGGCTGCTGGTTACATATGCATTCTGGTTCATTTTCGAGTCTAGTTGATGTTGCTGAGATCTGTAGCATCTTGGGTCTTGATTATCTGGCCTTCTGCTGCACCATGTAGAGGCTTTGCTTGCATACAGTCCTGTTGCCTCTGTTTCATACATGAACTATTGCACGTGTGTACTTTGTATTCATATGTGCCTGTCGAGTTCCTCTGGCCTGTTGTAGTTTGATTGCGACTTGTTTACATTCTCGGAATTCAGCAGCTAGTCTTCATTTGTGACTGGTTTACACTTGCAGTTGACTGTGTCACTTTCTAGGTGCATTTGTGCATATTGTCTCGAGTACATGTATTCTTGGCTCTGGTTATTTCATATTCATATGAGCATTTGTCTGCACTGTTAGTCGAGCCTGAGTACATGTATTCTTGGCTCACTGATGCATTGTAACTTGAGTTTCACTCACTTGAGTGTTTGTTGCAGTATCTTGTGGTTGCTATGCCTTGTTTACCATGTTGTTGCATTGTATTGTTTGTCTCTCTTTTTTGATATGCATTGATGCAGTTTCCATTGATGTGTACTATTGATTTGCGCTTGAGTTGAATCCAGTTACAAAAACTCGGGTTTGACCTTGTGCTCGTGTCATGGTGTATTGCATGTGAGTTGAACCCGGTTTTTCATTTGGGTTTGACCTGTGCTCACCTGTCCCTGTAAATCAATCAAGTGTATATATCGGCGTGCACGGCCTTGTGGCATATACAGTAATACACTGTGTATGTCACAAGTTGTTCGTGTATGATGAATTCAAATATAAATGATGACGAACAACCCAAATAACTGAGGCAAATCATATTTTCAAAAAATATCTTCTATTTTTGAATTGCAAAAATATTTCTTTTTCAATTTTACTGCGTTAGTTTATATTTTTGCAGATTTCTCAGATGCTGGATTCAAACTGGAATGGAGTTGAAGATAAATACGAGTGTGAGTGATATGTAGTGAGGTGAACTGTAAATATGTAATGTGATGTAATTGTAATCAAAGTTGTATGGTTATAGTGAGAGCTTGAAATTGTACTATTCAAAGTTGTAATAAATATTTATTTGAATAAAATATTTGTTTGAATTCAAATTCCGTGTTATTTATTTTATTCAGCAAATTTTTATTTAATCTGTGAAAAATAAAATAGTATATTATCAAATATATTTAAACGAATGTATATATGTTTATTATCATCAAACAAAAATCATATAAGCGCATATTCAACAATCTCCCCCTTTTGATGATAACAAACATATATTTAAGATTTTGAATATGTTAAATGTATTTGATCATTGATATATCCTAATTGCTCCCCCTATTTAAATGCTCCCTCTCTACACAATACTCCCCCTACATATATGCATACAAATAGAAATATGCAAATGAGTCTAGATGCAAAATGGAAAATTATTTGACCTTTGCTTGATTTTATTTGACAAAATCTTAACTTTTCTCTCCCCCTTTTGTTATCAGCAAAAGAATAATAGTGTTAGAGAAAATAGAGATAAAGTTATCGATATTAACCAATATTAAAACTCAATTGAATATAAATATTAAATTTCAATAAAAAATCAAACAAAAATTATAAATATTTTGTTAGGCGCATATTCCACTTTTAGAATGATGGAAATGATGTCATCATATAAACCATACAGTTGTGTCTATTTGTGGTATATGTATATCAGAAATTTGAATATCTACTAACCATGCATAACCGTTAGGACTTTTAAATGAGATTAGTAGTATTCCAGTTTTATTTTAAAAAAAATGAATTCAAGTATCTTCTAACCACGCATAACCGTGAGGACTTTTAAATGGGATTAGAATCAACTTGTTTATTTTACAAATTAACTTTTGATACGCGTTCCATACATGCATAACCGCGAGGACTTTTAAATGAGCATGGAAGCACATAACAAATTCCAATTAATTCACCCATGCATAACCGTGAGGACTTTTAAATGAGAGTGAATACTTTGGTATTTATTATTATTATTATTTTTTATTTTAAAAAAATGTGAAAATGAAAAACGAACGATTCCTGTTTAAAGTACCACATATCGACAAACTATATAGAATTTTGATGAGTGATGGTCGTTAGAAATATGATAGATATAGAGATGGTCATGGAATTTTTACCAACAAACAGTTTTATAACTCTTGTTTAAATTTCTAAAGAAATTCATTAACTATACCGTCTCGAGTCATAATATTTGATCAACATTAACACTCATCACTTTTTCAATCACTATTTTTCTTTTCGATAAACATTAGGGAGTCTGATTAGTCAAAATAGTCATTTAAAATCAAATTCAAAAATAATTATGAAATTAATTTTTCAAAAATGACTAATCTGAACCTATGGCCAAAAATGATTTTCTCCAGGGGGTTTTATAAGAAAATTTTCTGCTATTTGAAAATTATTTGAAATGAAAAATATGCAGATATTTTCTTTGACAAACGATGCAGTTACTAAATGTCTTAACAAAAATCAAGCTTCACTAGTAATTTTTCTATCAACTAGATTACCAGTGTAATCTGCATCTGAATTTCTCTTTCACTCAAAAATTATCAACAATTGAATTTGATTGACCAAAATATGAAGTGTGCACCAAAACTTTCAAATTCAATTTTAACAACAATTTAAATGACATTGTTTTGAATTTGAAATGAAGCCGTGTAAATAATCAGAAAACCGTGAATAAAGAGTTAGCCATATTATAACCAATTGTAATATCCAACAAAACACTATTTTTAATCCAAACTGATATATATGAAGTAATTCAAAGAATCTAGAGATTTTTATAGTGTTTTTGGCATAAGAATATAATTGACCAACTATGTTGAATAAGTCAGAGTCAAAATCATCATCTCAATATTGGCTGATTTTAATTCAGAATACGGTGCAGATTATCACATTTAATATATCGTTTAAAACATACCATTACCTGTTTTACCTTTACGATATTTTCCGTTGTTGTCCGTTGTGATTCTGTCACCTTTATACTAGGCTAAGGAACTTAGCTTTGCCGCCCGTTGCGTTTCTGGAACAGCCAAAATCCAGAGAACACTATTGTTGTTCCTTAGCCTGCCACCACACCTACACGATGAAAGATTTATGTGACCTATTTATTTTTATAGGTCCATGATTGTTAGTGGCAGAAAATTTTGAAAAATAATTTTGTGTAGACCCAAAACTATTTATAATTGTTCCCTTTGGCACCCAAATTTGTTTAACTTTGAGAGATTTTATATTTGTGCCTTTTGGAACCCAAATCGGTATAGTTTTCACATGTTTGGGTCTATACCAACAATTATTGTGATCGTGTCCAAATTTTCTACAAATTGTGCACATAGAATTAACTTGATTAATCTTGTTTTCAACAATTTTCCAATTATTATATCAAAGTCCTTGTCTAACCGTATTAACAGTTTGTTTTCCTAATAGCATATTTAATGATTTTTCACTTTTGGAAAATTTTTCTAAAGTAGTAGACAGTTGTTGGACTTGTGATTTGAGAGATTCATTTTCGTTTAACAATTGTGTGCACTTTTTAATAGAATTCTCTCTCCTAGTATTTTCATTCTCCTTTAAAATCAGAATTTCATTTTCAAGTGTTTTTATATTGATTTCTGATTTTTTAATTTCCTTTTCAAATGTTGGACACTTATCACACTTAGGGATCCTACTTTGATAGGTCTTAACTAATTGATCAAGTTGTTTATTACATTCTATCAAAGTATCTTTTTGAGATTCAAGTTTGGCGTATTTTTCCCTAAGTCGTTCAAAACAACCGTTTACTTCATGAAAATATATAAGCAACTCAGAATGGGTAAGTTTTGATACCTCACTTGGCTCGTCCTCGTCACTATCAGTTGTATCACCTTGAAGACACAATTCTGCCTTTTCGCTTTCACTGCCAGTGCTTTGATCATTCTCGTCTATTTCATCCCAAGTGGCTGCAAAACTTTTCTTTTTCTGTTTCTTTCCATGGCTGGATTTAATTTGTGGACAATCGGGCTTGATATGGCCGGGTTTGTTGCAATTATAACAAATAAACTTTTGTTCTTCCGAGTAGTCTAGTGCTTTGGCTATTCTGCTTTTTGCTTTTTGAATTCGAGCTGAATTTCCATGTTTCTGATTCCATTTTTTGAATTTCCTTATTAACAGCTCTAGTTCTTCTGCACCATCATCATCGTCGTTATCATCATTACTTTCGGTAGTTCCTTTGAGCGCTATTGTTTTCTTTTGAGTGTCACCTCCTTCACGCTCTTCTTTGAATTTCATTTCTAGCTCATAAGTGGTGAGATTTCCGATGAGTTCTTCAACTTTAAGTTGTTTTAAATCTTTTGATTCTTGCATGGCAGTTACTTTTGCTTCAAAGCTTCGTGGAAGGACTCTGAGGATTTTCCGGACTATTTCTAATTCGGTGTATGTTTTTCCGAGAGCTTTTGATTTGTATACGATATTGGAGAGTCGTTCATACATCTCTTTGACATTTTCTTCCTTCGCCATTTTGAAGTTCTCGTATTCGCTGCTTAGCATTGCAAGGCGAGATTCTTTGACTTGAGATGTTCCTTCGTGAGTCACTTCTAGTATGTGCCATATTTCCTGCGCAGTTAGACAATGTGAGACACGATTAAATTCAAATTGATCCAATGAACAGATAATAGAATTCATAGCTTTGGCATTAGTATTTTGTAATTTATTTTCTAGTTCCGTCCATTGTTCCTTTGGTTTCTCTATTTCCTGATTATCTACAGTTATAGTTGGTATTCTATAACCTGTCTCAACAATATTCCAAGCGTCAACGGTTTTTAGAAAAATTTGCATTCTATTTTTCCAATAAGCATATTCACCATTGAACATTGGTGGTCTAACTATAGATTGACCTTCTGCAAAAGCATTATTAAAAGAAGCCATTTTAAAAATTCAAATTTTTAAAACAAAAACAGATTTTTTGAAACACGAATTTTTAAAACAAAAATTGATTTTTGAAACACGAATTTTTAAACAAAAATTGGTTTTTGTAAAATCAAAATTTTAAAACAAAAATGGCTTTTGTTCCTAGCTCTGATACCACTTGTAGGATCGATTTCACCCTAGAGGGGGGGTGAATAGGGTGATAGTGTAAATTATAAAAAAATTAATCGCGGAAGCTTATCAATTAATTTCAATTCAGATCACAGAATAGCAGCACAGATATCACAGAATATAAATAATAGAATAAAACAGAACAACACAGAATTTACCCAGCTTCGGCAAAACCCTGCCTACGTGCTGCCCCCAAGGTTTCTACTAGAAATTAGATAGTCCCTCGCTTACACACGTAAACTCGCTATACCCGCTATTGACTAATCTAACTCTACGCTCAAAACCCTGCCACAACTCAACTACCGAGTTGCGAATTCTCAAACTACGCCATGTAGCTTGTCCCCTGGTCACACGACTAGAAATTTAAAACGGTTTGAAAAAGGAAAATACAATTAAAAACAATTCAAAATTAAAATAACCCTAATTTAAAATAAAACCCTTATTATATTTTAAAACCCCTAATCTAAAACAAAAGGCCGGCCCACGCTTTTTCTTTAACCCGTTTGTTATTTCCTTCTTTGTTTGGCCTGAGAAAAAATGGTCGCCGTTCCTCAACTCAATTAGGGCTTTTGCAAATTTTGTGCGTTTGCTCCTTGCGATTCAAACTAGGGTTGTGCAACTTGATGTTCGCCGCTTGATACAGTTTGATTGTATGCTTCGATGCTTTTTGCATTGCCCACGGCTCTTCAATTTGGATCGAGTTCGTTTTGTGATTTCGGTATGTATTTTATCCTTTTGCTTTTCTGATTTTGGCTTGTTCGAACTCAATAAATTGCCGATGATGATTTGTGGTTATTTATAGGATTCGAAATCCTATTTTTGCGTTCGTATATTTGTGTTTGAATTTGTCTACTGATTTGCTTTGGCCATTCGATTATACTTGGATGATTGAGATAAAATCTGACTAATTCATATGCGTATATTCTTGATACTTGTTTCCCACGGCTTGGTTGACATGGTTTTGATTATTGACTCGTTCAATATTGACTGTGACGATTTTTGGCTTTGCTATGCTTCCACGGCTTCGTCCCTTACATTGTTCACCTCGGCCTATAGTGTTCATGTTGTACTTGGATAGTTGGTATTTGATTTTGTACTGTAGTTATCTTCGATTGTGTGATGTTGCCTCTGGTTGCTTTCATATACTGATGAACTTGAAATGTACCATGATAGTCATGTGCCACTGCATCACCACTGTTGCACTGCCTTTGTGGTCTTCACTGTGTTCATGCACTTTGGTCTTTGTTTACTGTGTACATGTTGCTGCTGTGTTGCCAATTGGGCTTGTAGTTGATTCTTTGAGTCTAAAATTTATTTGCGAATTCATGTGCTTGATATTTGAGTTTTTGTATGGTCGGTCTTGTTTTTGGCCAGATTTGAGTTTTGCATTGTGTTGCTTGTATAGAGTAACTGGTTTTGGTCGAGACTTAATTCTTTGTTGGCACTGGCTGTTGTAGTCCTGTCCACTCATGTACATGCTTCACTGCAGCCTTCTTTGCATTGTTCATTTTACTGTCTTTATTGTGGCATACTTTGATTCTTTTGAAACTCGAGTTGCACACTACTGTCTTGGTTTTGGGGCTGCTGGTTACATATGCATTCTGGTTCATTTTCGAGTCTAGTTGATGTTGCTGAAATCTGTAGCATCTTGGGTCTTGATTATCTGGCCTTCTGCTGCACCATGTAGAGGCTTTGCTTGCATACAGTCTTGTTGCCTCTGTTTCATACATGAACTATTGCACGCGTGTACTTTGTATTCATATGTGCCTGTCGAGTTCCTCTGGCCTGTTGTAGTTTGATTGCGACTTGTTTACATTCTCAGAATTCAGCAGCTAGTCTTCATTTGTGACTGGTTGACACTTGCAGTTGACTGTGTCACTTTCTAGGTGCATTTGTGCATATTGTCTCGAGTACATGTATTCTTGGCTCTGGTTATTTCATATTCATATGAGCATTTGTCTGCACTGTTAGTCGAGCCTGAGTACATGTATTCTTGGCTCACTGATGCATTGTAACTTGAGTTTCACTCACTTGAGTGTTTGTTGCAGTATCTTGTGGTTGCTATGCCTTGTTTACCATGTTGTTGCATTGTATTGTTTGTCTCTCTTTTTTGATACGCATTGATGCAGTTTCCATTGATGTGTACTTTTGATTTGCGCTTGAGTTGAATCCAGTTACAAAAACTCGGGTTTGACCTTGTGCTCGTGTCATGGTGTATTGCATGTGAGTTGAACCCGGTTTTTCATTTGGGTTTGACCTGTGCTCACCTGTCCCTGTAAATCAATCAAGTGTATATATCGGCGTGCACGGCCTTGTGGCATATACAGTAATACACTGTGTATGTCACAAGTTGTTCGTGTATGATGAATTCAAATATAAATGATGACGAACAACCCAAATAACTGAGGCAAATCATATTTTCAAAAAATATCTTCTATTTTCGAATTGCAAAAATATTTCTTTTTCAATTTTACTGCGTTAGTTTATATTTTTGCAGATTTCTCAGATGCTGGATTCAAACTGGAATGGAGTTGAAGATAAATACGAGTGTGAGTGATATGTAGTGAGGTGAACTGTAAATATGTAATGTGATGTAATTGTAATCAAAGTTGTATGGTTATAGTGAGAGCTTGAAATTGTACTATTCAAAGTTGTAATAAATATTTATTTGAATAAAATATTTGTTTGAATTCAAATTCCGTGTTATTTATTTTATTCAGCAAATTTTTATTTAATCTGTGAAAAATAAAATAGTATATTATCAAATATATTTAAACGAATGTATATATGTTTATTATCATCAAACAAAAATCATATAAGCGCATATTCAACAAAACATGGAGTCCATAAACATTATATAGGTGATTAGTCAACCCATGAAAACTATTAGGTTAACAGTGATCCTAGAAACTCTAATTAAAACAGATAGTTGGAATGAATAGTATAGGTAATCCAGAATTGATTTACTTATTTGCATATCATCATAATATTTTGAATTGTTATGTTTTAACCATTATGGATGCAGAAGCACAGTATATGGTTTTTATAATGTTTTGAATAAGATACTAGTGAGGGAAAAACCTGTTCCGCTAAGTGACGTACTCTCACTAGATATGTAAATGGTTTGAGATGGTAGATTATTATTCATACCAGGTTTTATGTCTGACTCGCAGTTTATAACACATATAAGCTTTTAAAGACATGCAAGAGGCAAGATAGCTATTAGGAGTTCTTTTCCTTTTGATTCCACTGTCTTTTGTTGTAAAGGAAAAGTTGTTTATTTGCCTACTTATTTACTCTAATCATACAAAGGGGCATCTTCATATATCGCTCTTGGCGTACATTGTAATAATTATATTTTCTCTAAACGTGGTTCTCGACAATGGGATTGTGTAATGAATTTGAAATGTTTTGAAATGGAATGTGAAAATTGTTTAATGATTTAAATTTTTGATATCCATATGTTTCTGTTATGTTAATGTATCTAACATTAAATTATTTGGTTGCCGAGGGTTAATAACTATAGATGACTGCGGTATCCATAGCCATTACTTTTGGGCCTCCAAGCGAGAGAAGTTACAAGTTGGTACCAGAGCATAGGTTTATGAAACATAAAAGGAATTTTAACCTAAAAGGTTTTTCAAAACATAACCTAATGAATCTGAAAATAAGATTGGAGTTTGGGATAACACTATAGTAACGTACTTGTATTTGATATATATATATATATATATATATATATATATATATATATAAGTATGTATTCCCCTCTCTCTTAGAATGTTCTTCTGCATCTTACTAAGGCTCGTATGCAGATTTAGGAGAAAGAAGTTATGGAGGTAGGAAATGAAAGAGGAAACCTTGGTGGAGGAAGCACCACAACCAATGGAAATGTTTGGCCCACCAAGAAGAGCCCGGTCGACAGGCTAATGCTAATCAAAATGTAGATGCCAATGTGGATGCTGGAAATCCACCAACGGATATTGGGGCGATGTATCAGTTCTTCATCAATCTGATGCAAGCAGGAGTTGCTGCTGGTGTTGCTGGAAATGTTGGAGGAGCTAATCATATGGCTCCAGTTGGGAATAATTATGTTAAGCTGAGTAGAAACTACACCAGTCTTGGTTGGAAACCATTTATGGGAACGGAGGATGCCATAGAAGTTGAGAAATGGTTGTTGCACTATGAGATAATCTTTGCTGATTTAGGTTTGGATGATGAGCAAAAGAGAAGGTTATCCTCTAGGCAGTTGCAAGGGGCAACACTTCATTAGTGGAATAATGTTACTGCCAGAGTTTCGAAGGAGGACCTGACGTGGGCAGATTTTGGGGGGAGATTTGAAAAGAGGGTTTTATCTGAAGTTGCTAAGTTAGTGTTGATGAGAAGGTTTATGGATTTGGTGCAAGGAGAGATGTCAGTAATTGAGTACGCTACTAAGTTTGATGAGTTATGGGCCTGCTACTATAGACACCGAAATTAGGAGCAATGAGAGGTTCATTCGAGGATTGAGGCCCGAGATTGCTAGGGCAATCCTACCACATCTCCATGATCCTTGTAATGTAGTTATGGAGATGGCAATCCGACATGAGGAGATGCTTGCTATTTGTGCTAGAGATAAGCCGGTTGAAACCCAGGGTTCTCAGGGAAAGAGGAGAAAGATCTTCAAGAAGTAGGGAGGCCAGAAGGGAGAGGCTACCAAGAAGGAAAAAGCTGATTTAGTTTGCTTTACGGGTGACAAGAAAGGTCATTATATTCATCAGTGTCGGTCATGTGAGGGGAAGAAGTCTGCAGAAAAGAAAGGTGTGAAGTGCTTCAATTGTGATCACATTGGGCATTACAAGAATCAATGCACAGAACAAGTCAGGGCAGACAAAGGAAAGTTTTCACTATTGGACCATGATCTGCTGGGCCAACTGTAATAAAAAAGAGAAGACTGTGATGGAAGGTATGCTTTGGATTTGGAGTACACATGTTATGGTGCTATTTGACACCGATACATCACATTCATTTATATCTCAGTGTTTGTTTGATGGTTCTGCTTAGAACCTACATACTTTGTTACTTCCTTAAGGGTTGCAAACCCTATAGGAGGGTATGCAACTCTAGGGATGAGATGTAACTAGTTAGAACTAGACATATTAGGTTATTAGTTTGAATGTAGTCTGTATGTTTTCGATTTTGTAGATTTTGGAACCATTTTGGCTATGGATTGGTTGTGTAAGTATGAGGCTAGGATATTTTGGTAGGATAGGGAGATATCACTAAGACACCCTGATAGCCATAACCAAATTATATTCCCAGGGAGAATTCTGACCGGAGTATTTGTGCTTTGTTAAGTGCTATGGAAGTAGGAGAAGAGTTCAGTCAAGTTTGAGTAGCAAGAGATTTTGTAGATGTCTTTGGGTTGGTTGCAGGACTACCACCAAAATGAGATGTTGAGTTTTGGATAGATCTTATGGTAGGAGCTGAACTGTGAGTAGACCACCTAGCTGAATGACACCGACTGAGATGAACGAATTAAAGGTGCAACTAGTGTATCTAGAAGGAAGGATTTTTATTAGACCAAGCAATTCACCTTGGGGAGCGGCCGCAGTGTTCGTGGAGAAACCGAACAGGTCGTTGAGGATGTGTATCAACCATCATAAGCTGAATGAGAGGGCGACGAATAAGTATCCTTTGCAAAGAACTGATGATCTATTTAATTAGTTGTGTGGAGCTAGAGTGTTTTCCTAGTTGGATTTGGTGACAGGTTTCCATCAGTTAAGTATGGCAAAGGACAGTATTCCATTAACAACATTTCATACTAGGTATGGTTCATATGAATGGTTAGTAATGCCATTCGGATTAACGAATGCACCTTTTTTCTTCGTCAATTTTATGAATCGAGTCTTCCAAGAGTATTTGGATAGGTTTATGTTGGTATTTATAGATGACGTTTTAGTGTAATCTAAGGATATAGAGAGTATGGAGATCATCTTAGAGTAATGCTTGAAACGCTGAGGCAGCATCAACTGAAGGCGAAGTTTTCCAGTTATCATTTTTGAAAGGAAGATGTTAAGTTTCTTGGTCACATGGTTTCAGAGAAAGGCTTGTCAGTCGATCCAAACAAGATCAAAGCCATTAATAATTGGAAGAGACCAGAGACAGTGATTGAGATAGGGATTTTTTTTTGGATTGGCTGGCTATTACCGGAGATTCATTAAGCATTTCTCGTGGATAGTAGCATAAGTAAACCAGGAAAGATGTGAAGTTTGTCTGGTCCGACAAATGTGAGGAAGCATTCCATAAGTTAAAGCATTTGTTGACCAATGCGCTTGCGTTTGTAGTTCCAGATGAAAACCAAGGGTTGGTGGTGTATACAAATGCATGTGGGGCTGGACTAGGTGTTGTGTTGATAAAGAAGGGTAATTGCCTACGCTTCACGGTAGCTTAGACTGCTTGAAGTGAGATGTTCTACTCATGATTTGGAGTTGGCTGCAGTGATCTTCGCATTGAATATTTGGAGACATTATCTCTTAGGGGATAGATTTGTGCATATACAAATTATAATTCCTTAATGTATTTATTCTCTCAGAAGGAGTTAAATACGAGGCAGCAGAGGTTGCTGGAGTTTTTAGCTCCTTATAATTTTGATATAGAGTATACTCCTTAGAAAGGAAATAAGGTAGCACATGCTCTTAGCAGGAGACATCAGAATGTGGTGTTAGCTATGTTGGCAGAATGTAAGGATTTAGAAACTTTGACTACATGTAGTGTGCAGTTAAGATCGACTACTAGTTCTAGTCAGAGCACTATCATGTTTTCTCATTTAGAAGTTCGACTCGTGTTGATCGAAAGGATTGCTTTTAAGCAGAAAAAAGATCCATTATTAGAAGAGAAGATTAGAAGGCTTGAGGTGAGATCAAAGCTCAATGATTTAAAGGAGTTTAATCTTGATACTACACCATAAATGGTATTAGAAATGGCTAAAAGCCGTATCTAACCACATTAAATATGGTGAAAAGCTATATCAACAAATGGCGTCTTTATTGTTTAGCTACTGCTCCAAGCCATATCTAAGTGTCCTGTTAGATATGGCTTAAAGCCGTATCTAATAGGCGCATTAGATACGGACTAAAACCGTATCTAATAGCCTAATTATGTACGGCCTAAGCGTACTTAAGTGATAAATTAGATACGGATTAAAACCGTATCTAATTGAACCTCGAACCGAATCCTATAGGTCATTTAGATACGGCTGATGGCCGTGTCTAACTTGTTAGTTAGATACGGCTTTTAGCCGTATCTAATGACCTGCTCCTACTTGTTTAATTTAGTACTGCACATACTCCGTCAATTTATACGATCATGGGTTCATATTCAATACCACATATATAATCATTCCAAGACATCAAAACAAGTAATATTATAGACAGAGATTCAAATGATTCAATAATCCGCATTGCAATGCGTAATAACTTAACAATATCATTACATAATATGGATACTACACATAAGCATAATATGAATTTACAGTGTTTTACTGCAGAAACCAATACAACTAAGGTCTAAGGACTTGCTGGCAAACAATCACTAAAGTCCCATATCTACTTATGACAATAAACCAAACTGAAATTCCAAATCTGCCTTATGACAATACAACTACTTATGACAATACAACTAAGGTCTAAGGATTAAAAAAACACATTGTACAAATTTGAAATTCCAAATGAGCCTTAATCCATAGTGACACGCCACGCCAATAAGCCATGCCACTACGTACCTGAAACAAAACAAACCAAATTAGTGTGTCAATATAGAGTGGGAATATGATACTAACAGGAGTGGTAAACATTTGTAGTGCAATTACTATTACGACATGGACAATAGTACAGAGAATACTTCGGACAGTGCCAATGTGCACTGCCTCAATGTGCAGGCAGTGCCAATGTGCACTGCCTCAACCAACAGCACATGCTAAGTATATATAAATACATTTTCAGATAGACATCTCTTACAACTGGTTGATTTTCTTTCTAATAAAATTTCAGATAATTTGTTAAAAAGGGAAAAGAAAAGGTTGTAAGCTAAAAGTTAAAGGAATATTATCACTTTTCACAACATAGTGTTAACTATAAGCCAATGCAGTATCATATTGACTCACCAACAAATAAATCCATGAGACCTATCACCAACATGTTACTTATACTGGCTATTTGTTTTTATATTCAAATATTGTATACTTATGCATAATACCTATGCCATGTTGATATATTTAAACCGGTTAATCCTGATTTTGCGGTACATATCATTCAGACAAAGTAATTTAGACTCTAGTGGCGCATGGAATTAGAAAGTTTGTTGTTTTTTTGACCAGCTTTTGTTATACAGGTATACGTTGCATTTTTAGCAGAATATATTTATAGTAGTATGAAAACCTTATGAGAATTATTATTAATCTGAACAAGTTTGTAACTAAGTAACACTAATTATCAACTCTAATATGATTAACAGGATTTAATAGGACCAATAGTAACCTTTTGCATAGCTAATTAGAGGTCATGATGTGATTAGTACCCAATATAGATTATTAGAATCTCCTTTTCATTTTGTTTAAATTATCCAGGTTTACTAACATTTGTTTTCTTCAGATAATAATGTTGTACGAACACACAGCTGATATTCTAAGTACCTCACAATGTCAAATATCAGACACAAATATATGATGTATCGTGTACGATACATACACTAATTAGCATTCTTTTGTAATGCTGTCTCATTTCAGACGCTTTTAGAACTGGTCAGGGCATAAAATTAAATTAATCTAGTAATATTTGATCCGATTTTTCCAGCATGCACAGCTAATCCCTGTTATGAGCATTCTTCGGTAGGTTTCAGATATGCATATCTGATGATTTTTTTATTATTGCATTTATCTTTATCCATCACCAAATAGAACAAGCTGCCATATAATAAACTCTGTTTTTTTTAATTTTTAAAAACAATTACTGTAATCATGTAAAACTTGGAAATGTAATTGCAGGCGCTTTGTTCATTAACCTGAGTCATAAATACGTTTTATGATAGTATAAAATCGTATTATAATGAAGCTGGTTGAGAAATATATGTTTTCTTGATAATAGAAATTTTTATTGGTAAAGCTTCTACTCGTATTGCTTGAAACATTCCCAGTCTGGAAAACACAAAAATGTGCCCTGGAAACACCAAATCCCTTTGACAAATTCATACCTACTCTCTCATATTCATACAGTTTGGGTTTAGCTAGGCAGCCTTTTCAATATTACAAAGTTATACTTACTAGTTAGTAACTAGAAACTATTCTTGGATATAGACTATAGTAGTTCCTTGACATCACTGTTGACTGGGATGGGAATCATTATGATCAAACTGACTCACTTGAAAGGGAATCTGATCTTATAATATCATGACACATTAGAACTAATGTGCACTGCCTCAATGTGCAGGCAGTGCCAATGTGCAGAGAATACTTCGAACAGTGCCGCACCTACACTGCCGCCAAGAGGCGGTGCACAACACTGCCTCACTGAAACATTAAACTAGCTGCATGATAAAGGAGAGATGATGCTGCAAATTGGTCATGTGACTGAAGCATGCATGCAGTGAACGAATGTGCTACAAACTGATATGTGAACTAGAACAAAGGTCAAGGTAGCAAGTGTACACATCAAGGCCAGGCAGAAAGAACGAGGTTACAGGAAATTAAATTAAATGTGACATGGAGGTTTCAAAAAACAATACATAGTAAAATTTTAACATAAACAGAAAATATACCTGCTCCAACGTCTAAAGATATTGAATAGGACCCTTCGGATGGCACACATACCCACCCACTCCAACTTCAGCAAAGGTCTCTGCAAATTGATGATTTATTTTGTTGGTTCTCTCATCTAGTAGCAGTATGTTGTCCAACACCACTTTTTCATGTGTGGGAGGTACAAATTTCCCATGGATTTTGGACGATGTAAAATCTCGGCATACAATACCTGTTGCAATAAAGATGTCTAGATCTATCCAACAAAATATCTGCTCAAAAGCAACTAAAAATAGAAAGCTTGTAATAAATACCTGTTGCTATTATGTCTAAATCAGAGTTGAGGATTTCACATCTTTGATTGTTCGCTACATCGGTCGAATTTTGGAACTGAGAAGCAAAGAATTCAGGAGCATTGAATTGTGTGGCGCGTCCTCCATCAGAAGAATTGCCCGGTGCGCGAATTCCATGTTCGATGTTTCCCACCATGTTGATCTGAAACTTCAATTGTCCAGACAAATTTACCACCGTACCCTCCAAACTTACCATCCTCATTTTCAACTCATCATGGTCTCCACGAACATGTCTGAGTCATTTCTATGCAATGGCACAAGCCTTAACTTTAGTCTTTGGTACAACGGTCCCAACATCGCGGCTCCTATCCCTTGCATCCTTACCAAGCACTTGTGATAAGATGTCTTCATCCACTGTCAATTTTTCTTCATCACTATCAGTGATCTTTTCCTTTTCTTTCGCAATTTGATCCTGACATATTTATAAAATAACAGCAATTAGTGCAAACAATCACTGTTGTGTTTCCCTTCACATTTATAACACTAAAAAATGTTTAATGAAAAAAATATGCAAGTTAGTATTTGTTTGACTTACGAAGTACGAAAAGGTGGCATCTGATATGCTACCATCTTTTTTCGTGTGTGTCTTCTCCCATACTTGACGACGACTGATAGTTGTTGATAGACTAGCAGCGATCTGCAATACATAAAATATGTTAGTTGTGATTTTTATCATTTTTGAAAGAAAATGAATATAAATTACCATTTCTCGTTCTACTTTAGCGTGACTTTTACGTCCTGCATGGTGAGCATAATTGAGCAATGATCTGTTCTTTCTGCATGACTCTCTTCTTTCGCTCGCTTCAGGCGTTGTTTCATTTTTTTAAGAACTCTTCCCAATCTTCTTGAGCAATTGTAGATGGATAATTTTTCATCCGTTCTTCGTCATTGTTGAAAGTGTCATAATAAGTTGTTCTTAAGTGTTGCTTGTGTCTCCTAAAAGCCTCCGACATTCTCTTTAAAAACAATTCCTTTGAAAATGGATTGAGCTTATAAAATTTCTGCAAAAAAGACAAAACACGAAAAACCAATTCAAGATATCAAATCCTGAAGCATAGTAGCGAATTCAAGATATCAAATCCTGAGAATAATAATAGTAATGAATATATGTAAAAACATATACTTACCACCAACTCGTTCCAAACGTTATCCTTGTATATTCCGGGTACTTTGTCCCAACTTATATATGATATAGGCGCATGAGCTCTTACTAATTTACCAAGCATAATAGCGATTTTTTCAGCATTATCTGAGACCGGAATACCAAGTAAGTTTTGATCCACTTTCTTGATTTCTAAACATGATGAATGTGAAGATGTTGGATTTTCTGACATGGTTTCCTGCAAAATATAATATTACTTTGTATGAATCTGTTTAAATAGCTTTATCACTAATTTGCACTGCAAAATATAATGTGCACTGTCTCAACCAACAGAACATGCTAATATTACTTTGTATGATCCACACTCTTGCTTTTTAAATAGCTCTATCAATGATTTAGGAATCTATTTTTTTGTACTTCTAATATCTCTATGTCATAGTCACTGCCAAGTCCTGATATTATTTTATACTTCTAAAATCTGTTTGCTTTTTAAAGGCAAACAAATACCCTTCGCATCATATATTGTGATAACAGTTCTTGCTTAAGTTGAATTTATGATCTTATTTGGCACCTTTGTCATAGTCACTATAAGCAGATATATGAGTCAGTGCTAGGATAGAATTATTTAGTAAAGGTCAGTTTGACTCTTCTTACGAAGCAATAAATGAAGGCCTGGTGTAACTGTACTCGTAAATCCTAAACTTGCCTGGAATAAATGCTACTAGACTGAAATGGAGTAGGCATAAGTTAATTGTGTAAATATTTGTTCCGCACTACCTAATTATCTTCCATTTACGTTTCAATTTACCTCCTTAATCTATAAAGTTAATTTGTTCATTGAATTGTGTATTCATTATTCAACATCTCTCAAAAATATAAAAATAAATAAAGGTAAAAAAAAAAAAAAAAGAAGAGAGAATTTTCTGTTGGTACTAGTTGAACTTTATATGCTGGTCATTTACTCCAAACATTTACTTATTATGCATCTAAAAAGGGTGTGTGACTAACTATGAATTTTGTACAAAAAAAGGTTTTCGTACATATTATGGTAAAGTCTCCAATTTGTAGTTGATGTAGCATCAAAGTTAATTCATATCGATAATGAATTGTGTATTATTGTACAGGAGAAATCCCATTAGGTTTGTCTTTATCTCAAAATGACACTTCAGATAATGAAGAACGTGATGTTTATCATTCATGTTCTGATAAATCTTGTGAGCTCACTTCAAGCTCTGATAAATCTAGTGAACTATCAAGAGAGTTATATCTATTGTCTTCTAATGAACAAGTGGAATCATCTTATCGAGTAAAGGATGAAGTTCCTAAATCTTCAGAAAGAAAAATTAGACATGCCAAAATTCATTGACCGTGCATTCCAATACTTCAAGGGAAAAAATACAGAAACAAATCCAGAAATATCAAAAAAAAGCAAGTAATGTTAGTCTCATAGAAGATATTCAAGAGGCCACTCTGGATACGGAGGTCTCTGAAGACACAACCCATAATTCTGATGATTTATTAAAAATAATGGCATCAAAAGATCTGGAAAGTGAATTTCCCATCAATTTACCAGGTGGAGTTCTCATAGATCAACTGTATGTAACATCACCTGCTGATCAACAGTTGTAGTTGATAGGTGCTACAGAATAAAACTTTTTGTAGCTTTTGTGAGCAATATGTAAATTTGTAGTAACGTTTATGGTTGCAGAAAACTTTGAACTTTTTGTAGCAAGTCGTATAACAATATTTAGCGAAACGCTACGAAAAATTTTGGTAGGTTTTCTGGATGATAGAAAAGACATTTTTTGGTGTAGTGTCCTCCCGATCCCCATATCAGTTCCTACGTATTATAACCCACGATCCAATTGTGACGTCTCACATTTATCCAACTATTCATAAGCATTGGTAGTTAGATTGACTTGGCATGCTTACCTTACATAATTAGGACTAAACCTATGTCTTTCGTGGTTACTTATTATGGGCGATGTCTCAGATCAGTATCAAAGTCACACTGTTGGTAGCCAGATCAGCTGGGTAGACTTCCATGTGCTTTTGGCTGAGCTTGTATCCCTATAACTTGGTCATAATTTACGCTCTTCTAATCATACTATCATATACCACACCGCATTCTACTAAGGCTATATAGAAAGATTTTTTTATTCCAACGCTAATCATAATCATTCTTAACTTCATCCTGGGGGATTTTAATACAAATAACTAACCTATTAATTATGCCATTAATTCTTTATCAATTATGCATTACTTATATGATAATTAATATATATATATATATATATATATATATATAAATATATATGTATATATATATATTCCTAGGTATGCAAAGATTATGCCCTACACTAATTATTAATTGTCAAAACTATCTATTTTACAAGTTTAAGTCCATACTATAACATGTAATTTAGCTAGTATCCTTAGCCCGAAATAAAATTGTATAAAAAAATGGAATCAATTAACAAAATTATTTTACATTAAAATTGTAGAACCAATATTAATAGAATTAACAAGTCAATCTTTTACACTTTAGCTCCAAGGATGGAAATAAGATCTAAAATTATAATTAGATCTCAGGCGAGAAGAAGAAGATCTAAAAACACAATGAACAATACGTCTATTCACCTATTTTCCCACGTATATTAGGAACAATGAGAAGATAAAAGGGATTAAAAATATAGAAGTCGTGCAATTAAAAACATACACACACAATCGTGCAATTAAAAATATACAGACACACAATCATGTGATGTACGAATACTAATAAGTTAACATATGGATTTGGTAAGGTCTTTTAATTTTTCATTGTCTTCAAAAGCTGATTGATAGACGGTAGGGAACTCAATGTCATCCACATTTGTAGTCAACCGTTTTGGTGTATGCAAAACCATAGACCATCCATTATTTTTTTAAATCTTTTGAGTATAACATTTGACTTGCTTCTGATGCAAGAATAAATGGCTCATCATTCACGCTATTTTTGTTCTTCAATTTCCCTAAATTTACCATGATTAGGTTTGAAATGGGATCTACTTTGCAACCATTGACCTTATCCTCGACCTTTACCTAATCATAATGAAAAACTGTTTGTTTGAAGTCAGTGTAATCCAACTCAAGTATCTGTTGAATGACTCCGTAATACGTTGTTTCTACTTCCTTAGAGTTTTTATCCTTACCACTCGCTCTAAATTTTGTAATTGCTCTCATGCATGCACCGCTATTTTGTGTTACCATACGGTCTTCGTACTTTTTAGTGGAAAATGAAAATCCACTCGCTTGGTACTTCATATAACTACGCGCCATGAACTTCGGCCCGTGCACTAGCCGCCACAGAGTTAGATCAACATCGATGGTCTTTAACAATTACATAAAACAAAATAAGTCAACAAGCATAGTCACAAAGGTGTATTGCCCGCTCATAAACACGTGAAATACTTAAGATGATGTAATACCTCATAACGTAACCATAGAGTAAAACTTTGAACGGCTTCCACATTCGTAACCTTGCCTCGAGGTTGAAATCTAGTACTTTTCACATAGGAGTTATACCTCCTACGGAAAACACATATCAAAACTTATATATAAATTGAATTAAAAAAATTGAAATTCGAGACAAGTTCGTGAACTTACTTCTTCCATTCATCCAATCCATCGTACTTATTAAGGACCCATCTATGCACTTGTTCAAACTGCACTTGGGTTAATGTTATGTCTTTACCATTATCTTGAGGTATCTCACCAGCAAACTCATCGTCTTCGTCTAAAAACGCTTCGTGGGTGTGTTTATGATTGTCATCGCCTCCGTTTGGCATATATTCCATGCTGTAAATACTAGCTTCTTGTACGACATATCCTTCTGCAATACACCCTTTGATATATCTTTTGTTGCACACATATCCTTTATATGTTTTCGTCAACCTATGAATGTGATCAATTATATACTGTAGATGGTAGCTATTTATATCGAATATTGATGTACATAATTGAAATTAGAAATTTATCGTTCAAAGGGATACATCCATCTATATCTAATAGGGCCACAAATCAATGCTTCATCGGCTAAATGAACCATAAGGTGGACACTGATATCGAAAAATGCAGGTGGAAAATGTTTTTCAAAAACACACATTGCTTCTACTAAGCTAGCCTTTGCTTTTAAAAGATGTTCCCTATTGATCACTTTTGAATACAAAATGTTAAAGAATAGACTAATACGATGAACAGCATTTCGTAGATCCTTATGTTGTGGATAAGAATGTTGAAGCAATACAGGAAGCAAATGTTGCATTATGACATGGTAATCATATGACTTCATATTTCTTAGTCTAGGAGGATTAATGCTCACATTGTTGTGGAAGTTAGAAGAGAATTTGTTAGGCACTTTCATATTTTTCAAAACGATGCAAAACCGTATCTTTTCTTCTTTGCTCAAAGTGAAAGTTGCCTTTGGTATGATTATTTTATTTGTTTCAGGATCTTCCATCACCCACAACTTTTGTTTTATACTCATGATTTTTAAATCCTTGCGTGCATTGATGCTATCTTTTGACTTACCTTTATGGTCCATAATGGTGCTGATGAGATGCTCCGTGACATTCTTCTCCGTATGTATAACATCAATATTATGTCGGATCAAATTTGCTTTCCAATATGGTAAATCAAAAAAGATAGACCTCCTATACCATCCAGAAACATTGTCAACTTCTTCATTGGTTGACTTTTTCCATTTTCGAGTAATTTCTTCTTTTTGTTTACCAACTTTCATTTTGATATTCGCTACTTTCTTTTCAACTTGAAAACCATTCAATGCCATTTAGGACGACGAAGTTCTTGTTCGTTGTTGAAATTTGTCTTATTGTATCGAAACTTGTGTTCGTTAGGAAGAAACATTCGATGTCCTATGTAACACATCTTCTTCAGGAAGAAGATAAGAACAAGTGTTTTTCCCACAAATAGGACATGCAAAATAATCGTGAGTTGTACATCCCGATAAAGTCCCAAAAGCAGGGTGATCATGGATTGCCCACAGCACCCTAGCTCTCATTGTGAACTCAGATTTATTTAACGAGTCAAATGTAACGACTCCTTTCCATAACTGCTTTAACTCGTCTATCAACGGCTGTAAATAAATATCAATATCTTTCCCTGGTTGTTTTGGCCCAGAAATCAACAATGTTAACATTGAGAACTCCCTTTTCATGCACATAGATGGAAGAAGATTATATGGTACTATAATTACCAGCCAACAACTGTAAGGGTTAGAGAGAGAAGCATGTGGACAGAAACCATCTGTCGCTATTCCAAGTGTAACATTTCGTGGCTCGGCAGCAAAAGCTTGGTCAAAAGAATCTGCGGCTTTCCATTGAGAAGTGTTGCATGGATGACGCATTACGATTGGATCAGACTTGGCACGACCATGCCAGGTCATCACATCTTCTATCCATGGTACAGTATACAGTCTCTTCAATCTAGAAATTAAAGGGAAATGTCTTAATGTCTTTCGAGGTGATTTGGTGCCTTTTCTCTCTTCGTCGAATGATGTCATATATCTTGGTTCATTGCAATTTGTACAAGAAATTTTGTTCGCATCAACTTTCCAGTACAATATGCAATCATTGATGCATGCATCATAATTTTTTTATTCATCCCAACTTGCTTAATGATCTTCTTCACATCGTAGTACGTTGTCGACAGCGTGTTACCTTCGGGGAGAAGCTCCTTTATTAGTTCGAGGAGTGCAGTCACACCATTATCTGAAAAGCCGTATTGGGTCTTCAAGCTATTCAGTTTCACAATGGCATACAGCTTCGTAATCCCTTTTGAACAAGAAGGATACAGTGGCACTTTTACGCTACCAAAAAGTGATTTATACTTCATACTTTCATTGGCCTGCCAATCTAGATAATCAGTAGGTTGCTTTCCAACATTAGCATGATCAGACGACAGATTATTAGGTTGAAAATGATGAAATCTATCAGCATCATTGACCAAATCTTCCATCCTAATATATTCAGACTCATCAGTAGTTGTGGAATGACTAACTGGCTGTTTTTTCCATCTTCGCCCTTTTTCCCCATGAAAATACCACACTGTATATGATTGGATAATACTCTATCTAAGCAAATGAAAATGAATGTCATCTAATTTATCGTCTTCATATTTTTGCACCGGGTGCGAGGGCATAAATACACTCCTTTCTTACCACCGTTTTCTTCGACAATACTAATGAACTTCTGCACACTGTCTATATAGCATGTAGATCTTAGATCTGATTCATTTATCCATTGTTTCTCTATGTTGAAAGACATACTGCCCTCCTATATAATATATAACAGAACATAAGACGTGAGCATAACTTTACCTTGGTATAAACGAAGAATATTTTTTTGCTCTTAGTCAAACCCAGAAAATACTATTAGCCTTAGATATACTATTAGCATAAAGTATATGCGTTGTCTTATGAACAAAAAACCCAAAAAATTTCTATCACTCAAAACCAAAATATGAAAGAATATGAATTGTGCAGAAACTATAGGGTTAAGTGTATACCTAAATTGCATCTATATGTGTATTTGTAGACTATAAAATAAGTGAATTCCTAAGCTGCACCTATCTGTGTATCTACTACTAGATGTATCTAACAATATATTACCAAACAACCTTTAATTCTTGTGAAAATGAATTACCAATCAAGAATAGAAAGCCTAAACAAAAAATCAATGGCAATGAAACCCTAAACATACCACTGAACTGAATGAGCAAAGCGCCGAAGCCTGTAGGGTTGTCGAACGGCGCTGGAGTTGCTGACGTTTGTGAAGAAAGAAATCTAGATTTGGGGCATGTTTTGATGTTTGTGAAGAAAGAAAATAGAATTAGCTAGCAGGAATGAAGTAATTTTGGGGAAAAAAGGAACGAAAGAACAGATCTGGGGCGTTTTGGCAGTAAAAAGTTCGCGCCAAAAATTAGCACAAATTTGATGCGGCTAAAACACGTATCAAATTTGATACAACTAAGAACCGTATCTAAATGGGGGGGAAGTGAATTATTTAGAGGGAAGACGTGCTTATTAAGTGGAAAAGTTTACGCCAGATATAGACACGAAATTAGATACGGCTTATAGCCGTATCAAATTTGCTACGGCTTATAACCGTGTCAAATTTATTAGATGCGGCTATTAGCCGTTTCTCATTTGATATGGCTTTAAGTCGTATCCAATTTGGCGGATGAAGGAGTGGAAAAACAGCTTTTTGGTTATGTTGAGAAAAAGAGATGGTTATGTGTTCCGAATGTCGAGGACCTAAGGAACGAATTTCTTGGAGAATGTCATTGATGCAAGTTTAGGATTCATCCTGGAGGGACCAAGATGTATCAAGATATGAAGTGGAGTCTCTATTGGAAAGGTATGAAGAGGGCTGTAGGCTTGTGGGTTAGGAAATGTGCAAACTGTCAACAGGTGAATGCCGAACATCAAAAGTTGAGTAGGTTGCTTCAACCTTTGAAGATTCCAATTTAGAAATGGGATTCGACATCCGCGGATTTTATGCACAAGTTGCCAAGGTCGGATAGGGGAAAGGGTCATAGTGGACAAGCTAACCAAGAGTTCCCATTTCATTCTAGTTAAGTCAACCAGGATGGTACCTATTTTTGCTAAGTTTTTCATGAAGAACATAGTTAGACTATATGGAATTTCTAGTAGTATAGTCAGTGACAGAGATGCTTTGTTTACTAGCGAATTTTGAAAGAGTCTATAGGATGTATTAGGTACTAAGCTTAAGATGAATACTACATATCACTCTCTGATGGATGGGCAGACAGAATGAGTCGATAAGGTACTTAAGGGTTTATTGAAAGCTTATGTATTGGAATTTGGTGGATCTTGGGAAGATCTCCTACATTTGGTTGAGTTTTCCTATAATAATAGTTTTCAGACTAGTATATGTATGGCACCTTTTGAAACTTTGTATGGAAGGTCATGCAAGTCACTAGCATGTTAGTTGGAGACTGGAAACAGATTAGTCTTAGGTCCAGATCTAGTTAGAGAGGCGACAAAGAAAATTAAGCTAATCCGAGAAAGGATATAGAAAGCTTAGTATAGACCGAAGAGTTATGTAGATAAGAGGTAAAGACCTAAAATTCTTAGTTGGAGACAAGATTTTCATTAAAGTGTCACCAATGAAGGTTGTGGTACGATTTGGAAAGTCATGGAAACTGGCACCGAGATATGTTAGTTCATTCCAAGTTATAGAGAGGATCAGATTGCTTGCATGCAAAGTAGAGTTCCCAAATAGTATGGCAGGTGTCCATAATGTATTCAATGTGTTTCATCTCTACAAGATTGTTCATGATCCAAAGACTAATATTCCTCCGATAGGGTTGGAAGATTTGATAGTAGAGCCTAATTTGACTTTTGTTAGACAACCAGTTTGGATTGTAGCGAGAGATGAGAAAAGGTTGAGGAACAAGACAGTCGGTTTGGTGAAAGTTTAGTGGAGCGACAACGAGAAGGATTATACTTGGGAGATAGAAGA
Source organism: Allium cepa (assembly GCA_030765085.1). Lineage (NCBI taxonomy): Eukaryota > Viridiplantae > Streptophyta > Magnoliopsida > Asparagales > Amaryllidaceae > Allium > Allium cepa. The sequence goes on from CM060944.1 coordinate 597,021,263, forward strand.
TAGAATTAGAGATATATATCTTGATCTAGTTTCCGCGTATGTCTGCATTAGCTTTATATTGATAGTTGCTAGTCAGGTAGGCTAGTATGGTTGTAGGCGTGGTTATAGATGATTGCTATGTTTAGTACCTGTCCTTACTGAATTTCGAGGACGAAATTCTTTAAGGAGGGGAGCCTGTAACACCCCCTAATTTTTAATAACATTATTCAGGATATTTAATTAGATAAATTAAATAGATTAATGTAAATGATAGAGTGATAAGAGGATTGAGATTTGAAAATAAATTAGAAGCCGAATTTAATGGTATAAATGGGATTATAAATGGTTCTAATTGTTAATTAACAAGTAAACAATTAACGCAAGGGCTTATTAGGAACTTTCCACACCATTACCTAATATTATCATCTCATTCCCATTCACGTTCATTTTAGAAAACACAAACAAATGTAAATCAAAAGAGGAGCTGGCCATTATTTAGGAGAAAAGAAGAGTAAATCAATATAAGCTAAGGAATTAAAGCAAGGAAGATTAATCTTGATCAAATCTCAAAGTCCTTATTCTAAGAAAGGTGAATAACAATCAAAACCATCTCTATTTTGTTTTATGATCATTTGATTTTTGGGTTTAAGATTAAATCCATTATGATGATTTTCGATGATGATATGCTTGGACTCTAAAACATATTTGATTCAAACAAGATTGTTTGATTTGTTTATAGAAGTTTTAAGGGTAAAATTGTTTAAATTGAATTTTGAATGCCATGAGTAATTTATATGTTATGTAAAACATGATTTTAGAGATGAGTTTTAATTTTTATAATTTTTCGATCTATGGAAAATTTATTATGAATTTTCAAAAGAAAATATGAATAATTGGGTTTAGAAATAACCTTTTGTTATTGTATCAAGAATTTAGGTCTAAAATTTTATATGTTAGATAACTTTTTGAAAGTTAATTTCTATAATTTTTGGGGATTTTTCCTACGTAATTTACTATGGATTAAATTATTTTTGAAGAAGGATTTAATTGTTCTAATTATTTTGCCTAATGAAAGGGATTAATTGTGAAAACTAATCTTTGTTTAAATCTAAAATAACCGGAAGTTATTTTGGTAAAAGAGTTTGACATTATTTTAACCAATTAAATGTTTACAAATAGCAAGTTAGTATAAAGTAATTACTTTAAATGCCATTAAATCAGTCTTTCCTAGAATAGTAGGATCCACCTCTTTTAGAAGCCACCTTTCGAGCCTATGCTTCCGCATTCAACCAAGTTGAAATTTACCATAGCAACTAAGCCAAAGCCAATACACAAGGTATGACAATGTTGGTACATATGGCTTGGAGAAGGGCGTAAGGCAATGTGTCGAAACATAGCTTTTGACGGGTTCGAAACCTTTGTTTAATTTTCCAAAGAAACGTGCTTTCTTGTTTTACTAAATTCTTTCTAAGGTGTCGAAACATATGCTTTCAAATGGGTCTTTTTAAATTGCTTTTGAAAGGGGTTACCGCTTCTTGTTTAAATTGTATCTTTTGAATGAGTTGCTTAGTTTTAAAATTAGTGCTTTCAAAAAGGGTAATTTCGACCCAGTCGAAACCCTTCTGCCATTCCTATGCCTTACGAATGGATTAGCTAGTAAATGCTGAATAGTGGAGGCTAAGTGGTTACTATGACCGATTGAGATTCCTAGGTGGAAATGGAAATAGATATCGATGGACCTCATCAATGGAATGCCAAGGACTAGAAGAGAATACGATAGCATTTGAGTCACGATTGACAGAGAATGTTGTATCTATATTCGTTAAGTCTAGTAGAATGGCATCTAAATTAGTTGAATTATATGTGGAATGGACAGTGTGATTCCATTGTGTGCCAAAAACATTGTAAGTGGCCAAAACCTATAGTTCACTAGTGGGTTTTGGAAGAACTTACAAGTGGCATTGAGAAATTTGGCATCAAATCGACTAAGTGATATCAGACTGAACTAGGAACTTCGAGTCCTCGTAGGCCTATTCGTACTAATAGACGTGACATGAAACAGGTTAGGAGGAAAGTGGTGGAGTAGTAAAGGTTTGGTTGAGCAAAAGTGAAGGAAATAGCATATGAGAGACCGATAAGAACATGAGGACCTCTTATCTGGAGCTCTTCACTTGGTGAGATTTCTTTTCTTGCCAGCTTTCACATTGGATATCATATCTGTGCCTTATACTAGATAGTTTAGTATCCTGCATGCTAGGATAGGCACAGATGTTACTTTTTGATATTTGATCTTATAGGTGCTTGTTTGATGTTCGACTGTTGGCACTTGATATGATTACTTATGCTTATATGATTATCAAGCATGCAGGATTGTTATGATTTAATATAGCATATATAATAGGTAGGATTGCCATATATACGATTTAGTATGCTTATTTACATTATGATGTTGCTATTGTTCCTAATCCTCTTTGTCGAGTGCGTATTCAGGTGCATGAAGCAAGTGTTGGCTATTTGGATGCTTACCCGGTTTTATTCGCATCTAAATGGTATGCTCTTGCCATAAAAGAGGAATGTAACATCTATAGTGTGGATTTAGCTATATATGCTTTGCTGTCCTCGAAAACGAGATGCCTCATATATGAGATGTGTGTGTGCGTATGTGTATATATGTATCTATTTTGTATTGGGATTTTTCCCGGACTTTGCTGTGCAAAGAACGTGCCATTAAAAAATTTCTTGACATAAGCCAAAATTGAGAGAAAAGTCAATATATAGGATATTAGACGTTAGTGCTTGTTGAGAGCGACGGTTATATATGATATTTAGTTGACTTGCTGTTCGATTCGTGTATTGGCGCTTTTGTTTTCCACTGTCCGTTTCTATGGAAATAAGTGCATAACTTAGACCTTCGGTTTAGCCACATTGATTTTGGATTTGATAGTGATTGTACTTAGGGATAAGGTTGATGTCTCCAACTGATTCTGAGACTATTCCCTTTGTTGTGATCACTTTCAGTGATTGTTGTCGTGAATTGATAAATGACAATTTCTCTTATGTCATTGCTTATGAGAGGATATTGGATTGTGTTGCATTGTCCATGGAATTCCGAGGACGAAACCCTTTTAAGGAGGGGAGAATGTAGCGACCCGTATTTTTAACAATTAGATATTTAAATAATTGATTTAAATAATGAATCATTAATTAATTGATGGTTTCAAAAATAAGACTTTTCGCACATGATCAAATCATGATTCGAGACCACTTCCGCTAAGTTCGTACTGACGTTATGAATTAAAATGAGCATAAGGATCGCTATATTTAAAGAGATCTGATGTCAGAAACAATCTGAAAAAGTGTGGAATTGTCATCCCAAGGTGCTATCTCAGATAGCGATGAAATTTACAGCATCGAGACCAGAAAAATAAGTTAATGTACGTAGACGAGGTTCGTTTTGATCAGACGCAGCGTTTGGTCATGCGAGCTCAAAATGCACGACTGTTTTATTTGAGAAATCAAACATATGAAGCTAGTATTATTACTTGAATAACCCAAACCATTCTCCCTATTTGCCAGTTACAATTCCATTCATCCCCAGGAAGAAAACATGGTCGCCCCCTTCGCTTCATTCAAAAATTAAAATCGAATGATTCGCTCCACGAAAAATACAAAACCAAGCCAATTGAACTCGTATCGAGAAAATCTTCGAGCCTATATACATTTTGACGTGATTGGTTGCACTTGGCCGAGCCTCCTTCTTCCATAACGAAAGTAGGGTTTGATATTGGAGCGGATTCATTGCGAGTTAGGCGAAACAAAGATCGCGATCAACTTTCTTATGTCAACGTCTACCACCTCGTGATTCATGGGCAGTCCGGTTATCTAATGGAAGTTGCAAATTTTTAGGAAGAACATAGGTATAGGGTCGATGTGATTGGATTTGGGAGGTCGAGAACCAAGATTTTAATGCCAGGAGGTCAAGTGTTCGACTAGACGGCTAACGATGCAAATGACGCTTTAAGTGGAACTCCATATCATCGAAGAAATATCCACTGCATGATTGGGTAAGTGCACATACATGCCATTTCTGATTTAGGGAAGGAACATTAGTTAAGGTAATTAGCTTATTTAATTAATATGTTAAGTTAAATAATTGTTTATTTAATATGTTATCTTATAAAATGCGTATCTTTTACATACGAGGTCTATTTTGGAAGCCGTATGTTGTGTTGTGCTCATGATGGAGAGCTCTATGACTTGGTGATGGTTTGGTTAGACTTGGTTGAGATGAGTGATATTGTCTTCTGCCATACTATGACTACTATTTTAGTATTAAGACGACGTTTTGAAATGATTTCTAACTTTTAAAATGTGATTTCTAAAATACTTAAACCTATGTCGTGTTTTATAAAAGAATCTAACAGTGTTCTAAAATGGTTTTAATTAAATATCACATTTTCCCCCCATTGATGCACTATTTTAACGATATTGATAGATTTAGGTTATTACTGATATTATCCCATATTGGTTGGTTGGATGAATTGTATTATGTTATTATAGATGTATGTAGGCCATTATAGACATTTCTATGCTTGTTGGTTACATGTCTGCTTGTTTTTTAGTTGGTTGAAAATGCCTTTCAAAGGCGATAAAACATTAGAAAATATTCCATGCGATAGAATTTCGTGCATAGAGTTTTATGCATGCTGATTTATCTGAAGGTGGGAGGTGGAATCAGGGATATGCTTCGAATTTCGGGATGGATGTATGGCGTTTTCGTTTTCTTTGTGTTTAACCACTTTTGGTTAAGTACACGACTAAAATAGTCATTATCGACTACTCTAAAGTGATCAATATCTTCTACTATTGATGTGGTCGATTTGGCCAATTTTAACATGGACGATGCAAAGGCTTCAAGGAGCATGATGCGATGCTTCGTTCATTCGTTTAATGTTCGAATTTGGTGATATGGCTCTTCAATAGGTGGTTTTGAGGTGAAGTGAAGATGTAATGCTTCGACGTGATGGCTTCGCTATTCAATGATGATGATTCCATGATGGGAAGTAATGGCTTCGATGATGGATAGTTGTACTTCGGCATACAGAGTAGGCGTCAACAAGTCAGATTGATGGAACTATAGAAGGAAGGTTATGGGATGCACGATGATATTCTATGACTAATGATGGTTGTCTAAAATAGTTCATTACCGCAAAGACATGAGAAGGGAGTTGTCGGGACACTTCCGAGATGAGCTTTGCTATGGATGATGTGTGTAAAAGGATCATTGATATTCATAGGTTTCAATGTGTGCTCGTAAAACAAGGGTATTTGTGGACGTTCATACGGATCAGACGGGTCCTTATCGCCAGATGGGAGATTTTTGATGCTCACTTGGATCAGATGGGTCCTTGTGTCAAGGCGGGAGATCTATTTTACCCTAGATCAGCCATGATGGGCGTATTAATATCCTATCCTACTGAGTGGAATGGATTAGAGTACCAAAAAATGGGACCTTGAGTAGTCCTTGACTATATGATGGGGTTGTACGAGTATCATATATGCAGCACACTGAGTGAGGGAACAAAAGGATGGATGATGAATGCTATATTTGTTTTGATTGTTTTATCACCTAGGTATGCCACCAGATTAGATATCTCCAATGCCGATATCTGGATACCCTGAGTACTTTGATGTATAGTTTACCCATGATGACCATCATAGAGTATGATATATCTCTTATATGTGCTAACTCTGTGGATGTAGGGACAGATTAGGTATGATTCTCCATATCCTTTGTTCCATATACATACCGACTTTATAACGTTTTGAGGTTATTTGTCATTCACACAAAACTGTTATTATTACCCCGCCTTTTGGTCAAGGCCGGGATATCAACATATTGGCTGAAAATGATGGATATCAGGATTGGAGTTCGATTGGAAACAAGGTTATGATCGATATCATCAAAATTTGACCAAGCTCCAATTGAGGCAAGATCAATTGGAATGATGAACAAGGCTAGAAAAGGCCACATTTCGAATTTTAAGTTAATCGGAGGTCGTACGCTTGAGTTATGGATGGATTAATGTTAAAGAGAAATGGCTAGCATCGATACTGTTCGTTCGCTCAACGTGAAAGACTTCGAATCGATGGATGTCGTTTGAATCGATGTTGTTCATATCGATCAACGTGGATTACTTTGGACTAATGGATGTCGTTCATATCGATATAGTTTGCATTGATCGAGGGGTGACAGTAGATGGATACGAATATGGATAACACACATGGTTTGGACTGATAGTAGTTCGTATCAATCATGGATGGACTAAGCATCGACGGTTTCGTATCGATCAATATGAGCTTGAATAAGGGAAACACAATTGAAACTCAGTCATAGTATGTGTCAAACACTTTCCTGATCGATACAAAATACTACGCCTGGGATCGATATGAACAAGGAACAATCGGTGGGTACGAAGAAGAAAAGTTCGGATAGATGCGAAGGATAATTATGAACGGCATGGATACGAGGAGGGTTAGTCGATGGATACGAGATGGATACGAATGAGATAAAAATAAGTGGATGCCTCGGTCGAGTGGCATGAAAGGTGGATCTTTCCTGGATCTTCGATTCATGTCATCGATGCGAACTATATCGATACGAAGAAAGGAGAATGTGGAGCTTTAGATCGATACGAACGCGACGACCGACTTGTGAGCACAAACTTGCATCGATCATAACTCATAATCTAAAAGTCCAAATGCTATGAAATTTTGAGAGGAGCATCCTGATGCACTCGAGAACCTCTATAAACGGTCTCAGCTCGATTGGAAATTTTTTGGATTGATACGAATTGAACACACATCGATCCAAAATTTCTACGGATCGATGTGATGGGCCTACCTGCGTAGGAGAAAAGCTATTACAGGTTTTGAAGCGGATATTTTCGGATCTACACCTATAAGTAGGAGTGCTATGGCAACTAAAAGAGGGATCTTCTCCTTCTCTGTTGCTGAAGCTCTACCATTTTTGTAATTGATACTAAAGGCTTGTAATTATAACTACAGTACAAAGGGAATAAAAAGGATTGATTCAAAGTGGACGTAGTCCGTATTTTTGAACCACTATAAACCTTGTGTTCTTTCCTGCTTTCTTCCATTTTAACTATACCATTTCTTCATATTTATTCTCTACTTTATCTTGATCTAAGATCTGTGTTGGAATATTGTGAATCTATGTATATACAGTGGTTTCTTTCACTACTTCTAGGGTTTATGACCAATTTTGGCGCAAACACTTTGGTGCTTTCACTGAGAATGACTGGTATCCGCTATACCGGATTTGGAGTTCAGATTTGGAGAGTTAAAGTGTAACGACCCGATTTTTCGACGTCCGAAAAATCTAACCATTAGGGTTAAAAGAAGAAGGAGGTAGAAAAAGAGAAAACAACACAATAGAATCTTATCATTGCAGCGGAATAAAATATAATAGATAATAACTGATCTTCTCACAAAAGGAACAATATCTCTTTATACATACAACATCAAGATACAATGTCACAGTTCAACAACATCTACAACACACAACTGGACAGTTACATTAACTTGTCCGTACCAAACTGAAAATACAACTTACAACACAGTGGAATTATCCATCAAGTACATATGCTACGTCTCGCCATCCAGCTCGTCTCCTGAGCTTCACAGCATTATTTCCTGTGCTCTATAATACTCGGTCTGACCCGAGCATTATAGTTAAATAACACCCGAGACAGTCTGGAAAACCAACGTGAGAAAACACACTCAATTGGATTATTAAAGTTTCCAAAATCCTTTGAAATCAAAGGTATCTCGTAAGACCACACGACAAATAAATATGCCATTTTTTTACCTTACGATAACCAAAACCTTTTTATCAAATCCGTCTGATATTATAATACTGTCTATAGAAAGTAAAATAGAATCTAGCTATTATGCTTACACTCACATCTTAGCAATAGTTGGGCACAATCAAGACCGTACAGGCTCTTATTGGAGATTGGATTCCATACAATGGCAGAGCTACTGTGGTACCTCTCGTCACAGTACGTGGTCTAGATCATCGTACCGAGGATCCACCCAACACCCCATACAACACAAGACCGGACTACCCCTTACTGGATAGTCCGAATAAGTTCACCTCGTGGTTAGGATTAGCAACCGCCACACAGCCAAATATATAATGAGACATCTAGACAGGAGTGACCTTACTCTAATTGGTTGCTAGCCACTTAGCCTTATGTGCACCTCCCATGTTTTAGCCATTCCCGGTTCATGAGTGTCGAGGCTATGCGTTCGTCCATACAAGTCCATTCCGGGTTCGAACGGAACTGAAGGCACTACTCCTACTACATCGATTTTGGAATCACCCTCAAGTTTAGTAGCGATTAGCCCTTGCACTTCATTGCTCCATCTTCGACTCCCAGCTCTTGTCTTCCACACGAAAACGTTCAAACCGGATCGAAGTGGTTTTCAAAAAATTAATCTCGATCTCGGTCTCTTCGAAATAATCAGCGCATTGGCCAAAATTGATAGCTGGTTATTTAACTATCAAATGACATTGACAAACAACCATCAAACATTAATAATTTCCCCAAATTATTTATTTTCCAAAATATCTTCGCAAGATATTTCCTTACATTTCAATCCTTTGAAAAATAGTTTTCAAATCACTTTTCTCTCTCTCATGGAAATAAATTTCCACCCAATTGTTTTATTCCATTGAAAACTGCCAAGTCCTAAATACTTAAGATTTTAAAAATAATTTAAATCATTTTGTTCTAAAACATACTTTAAAATATTTAAATTAAAATTACTTAAACACTTGATTCAAAAAAAAATATACTTTAAAAATACTTAAAACTAAAACAACTTTATAAAATATAAAAAATAATTTTTAACATAAAAGTTAAGCCAAACTAAATTTTAAAATAAGAGTAACGAAATTCTATAAAATTTACCAAACTATTTTAAATTAAACTATTTTGTAAAATATAAATATTAATAATTTCCTTTTAAAACATAATACCAATCAACTTTTAAATAATTACTACTAAAATAAATTTGAAAATATTTACTTTAAAATTTAAAACATTTAAAAATAATGAATATTTTAAAATATTTCTTAAAACAAATTTTTAAGCCTTTAACTTATAAAAAGTCTCCTTTAAAATATACTTGGCTTTCCAGAGAAATACACTTTTCGTCTGCATACCTTTAAAAATAAACCACTATTTATTTTCAAAATAAATTGCCCATTCCTTCATAAATCCCTACCGTGAATTTAACTCTCGAATATCCACCGATATCCATTTCACTTTATAAACCCAGTTTATAAATTTCATAGTCTCATCTTCCTTTAAATTTCTAATTTCAAACACTTAAATCAATTTTCGAATTGATTTTCAAAATTTACTCCAGTTAAAATAAATTTCTTTACTTACCGAATTTCATTTCAAAACTCATTAATTTAGGATTTAACTTCTTTATCATGATTTAAAATGTTATTTAAACTAAAAATACAAATTTCATACTTTCCAAATTTCTTCTTTATCTTTTCCAAATAAATTTAAACCCTGAATTTAAAAATAAATTCTTTACTCCTTCTAAATATTATCACTTGAATTCATTTATTCAAAATATCTCTTTTCCCTTACTTTGGATTTATTTGTTACAATTAAAAATCAACTATTATTCTTCCAAATCATTTAATTATCCAAATTCCTTATAATTATTTTATTTACAATTACCTTTTTATTTACTTTGACAATCCAAACTTCATATATAGACACACACACATATATATACATACATGCATACATACATACATACATATATATATATATATATATATATATATATATATCAATTCTCAAAATTCCAATATATGTGTATATATATTTAACCAAGCCAGATTATTCAATAAATTCCAGTTCCCAATATGATCAATATAATTCATCACAGATCATCACATAATCATATCGCTGAATATATAAAATAAATTCAAATGTTTTGAGGAATCCAGCTGGATCCTTCCAACCTTTTATTCCCTACGTCCACAGATGTTAGCACGATATAATAATACCAATTCCATTTCGAGGTGGAATATCATGGTATATAGGATCATATTATCTCATCCGCTATTATGCGGTGCATAGGGTCTCATCCGCTATATAATGTAGGAAATCAATCACTCCAATATATGTATATACATATATAAATTTATATATATATATACTACTATATATATATTCCACATCCAATCAATTCAATCATTCAACCAGATATTTAAATTTAACTATTTAAATTTAAATAAAACCCACATGAGTGAGATTAACCCACCTTTGCTTTATGTTACCCATACACTATAATCTTGACTTGGTTCTCCCTATTTCAGACCTGGTATAACATTATATGATTTATTAATCTGTTGAATTAATCAAATAATTAATTATCATTTACTCATTTAATTTAACTTATAATTTAATTTAAATTTAGAAACTGAAAATTTCTTAAACCAATAATTTTTAGTAACCAAAAATTAAATGAGTTAGTTAAAATAGTTTAATCACCACACCCATCATTTTTTAAAAATAAACTAATGGAATAAAAATATTTATATATTATATTCATTATATTTGTTCTTTGAAACTATTTATATCAAAATAACCTATATACATTTTTATTAAAATACAATTTTTAAAAATTCTACAACATCTTAAAATTTCTATATCTTCCCAAAATCATCATATATAAATATATATATGTCTTGTTTTAAATGAGAACATGCATCAAGGTATATATATTTATTTAATTTAAAATAGAATTATTTTTATATTTTGCTGTACTTATATATTTAAATTTTTTTTCAAAATCCTTGCTGTAAATACATACTTCTGTTCTCTATTCTATCATATAATTTAATAAATTACAATAAAATAAAATACCTCACATACACAGCTACCCCCTTATCGAGTCCGCTACCGCCGGCTATGAACCGGAAATGCCGCGCCACCAACTACCTATCGACGATGCAGTCGACTTCTGCCCCTCTCTCTTGTTGCCCCGAATCATAAATCGCCATAGATCAAAGCGAAAACCATTGAACGAAGCTTCGGTCAACTCCACTCTCCAGATCCCATCGCACAACCAGGTCGCTGGTCGCGACTCGTCCACACCCGTGAGCCCTTCATGCTTTGCTGCTTGATTCGAACTTCGACGAGGAAAAGAAAAAAAGGCCGCGGCCTCGATAATAGCTCTCGAAATCGATTTGGGTATCTGAGGATTCTTTTAAAACAAACGGGAAGATGGATTTTGAACTGGAAGGAAATCGATTTTCAATAGGATATATTTTTTGAGATGTTCTGCAGTAATTTCTAACTTATTTTATTTTAAGAAAACTCGGCCAAAAACAAAGAAGACGCGTGTTGAGTGCAATAGGACATGTGTTAGAAGAGGTGGGCCACGTGTTTCAAAGGTTTGCTAGAATAAGATTCAAAAAGTTTATATCTAAATTCAATTTCAATTTCAAATTGTCAAGGTAAATGCACTCAAAATCTTGAACTCCTATCGAGGCGCGCCGTTAGGCGTTTATAATACAAAACCCCTATTCTGAACGCAATGAAAAAGGTTTCAAGGCCTAACTCGATCGTATGGAGAAGATAGCTTTTTGGACCAATTTATTATATTAAATTTCTGATATATTTCAGCAAGTTTATCTATCGTACAATCACATGACAATTCCGAATGCTACGAAAATTGAAATCCGATAATAATACAAAATTACGGATCCAATGGAACTAGTTTCGTCGAATTCCGAGACTGTGTCCCTGAAGGCTATTTTTAAAAGTCAATTTAAACTATATATTTTTAAAACTGAACAAAACACCTTTAAATTTAATTTTAACACTTTTTCTGTCTTCAGTATCATCGATATAAATTTTGCAAGCTTTTAAATCATTTTTAACAAGCTTAAAACTGAAGATGAAATATTTTACCCAATTCCATATTATTAAATTTAACAATTTAATTGCCAATTAAATAGTGATATTTGAAATTCAAATTAACTATCTTTCAAATATTTAAAATCCATTAAATATTTCAATTTTCAATATCCATAAATTCTGGATCGTCACATTTCTCTCCCTTAAAAGAATTTCATCCTCGAAATTACTAGTTAAGAGGAATGATCCCTAACCCGTTAAATACTTTTTTAAACAAATAGTTTTTATCAACTATCCAAAACCAAACGGCTTTTAACAATGCCCAAACAATCTTTTTATTAAAGACAAATTATCATCCTTATTAACTTCCTAAACTTATCCATAGATTTCAGTCTATATTGTTGACTTAATTATTTCAAATTATAATTCAAAACCAAGTTTTAAATTTTCAAAATTTTTCTAACCCCTAAATTCTCGAATTTTTTTGCCAACGTCTCCTTTGCGCGGCTAGTTCGGTACAACTACAAAATGCCTCTACGGTCCCCCAAATTCAAAAGGAAAAAAAAACGCCATGTGGCTAGACCAGAAAATCATCAAATTTCATATAGAAATTTAAACACATACCTCTATGTGGTTCCAATTCAATTTATCTTTGAAAATCAAGACATCCATTTATACTTTTTCCTTTAGATACCTATATATCTTACTAAGCAATAATATCCATTTAAAGATTTCATAATCATTTTATACATTTCTTTACAATAGCTTCAATATCTATTACATTCAAGCCCGTACGATGTACATATATCATCCGTATGCAATATCAAATTCGATCGCTCACTCGATAACACAACTTTACTTCTGAACTAGTATCGTCCACCCGACTTCCTAGTGCGGACTCAGATCTGGTTTCTTGATCAGAAACCGTCATTCTCCTTGCATAGCCACAAAAAGTATGATAGAGAATTTCCAGAAGCAATCAAAAATCAAATAACCAGAGTTCGTCGTCAAAAATCGAGTGAAAAATCCCAACTCGGATCGGTATAACTACCTCGAAATTCCATGTTCGAATCTCGATCAAATCACTATGCGAATAAAATAATATACGTGCATCTTACATATTTATATCCATTGATTATTAACTATATCAATTCTCTTTTATTCACATTATTTTGATTTCTATTCACTTATTCACAATTATCCCATTTCACAACTTCACTTAATCTCTATTCCAAAATTACTTAGCATATTTCCAATACCAAACTTACTTAAGAATTTCACCATTCATTTCTTAAGTTTAATATAAGCATTTTATATACTCTTATATTATTACTCTACCATTTAATCTTTATATCCACCTAATTTTAAACTGGATCTCCAATCCCATACGTATTCAATTTACCTTCATCTCAAGCCATATTCAATTAATCATTTCTTTAATTAATCTTACTACTAATTTATGTAAATACCAATGGATTTATTTCCAACTTTAAATTATTTTTAGTCTACTACGAATTAATCTTTCAACTTCACTTATCACTTGGTTTTTATCTATATTTAATAAATTTGGAACCTAATTCCAAATAGATTCAATTTGCTTCAATTTACTAATTTATCTCAAATCTCAATACTTTTTCCAAATTTCATCCAGATTTTCATTTCCAATTCTACTTGAATTCAACTCATTTTCAACTGTGATTATTGAATTTTATCAACTATCTTCCATTCACAACTGGTTCGTATCATTATCTAAATTAGTTCCACTACTAATTTATTTCTAATCTCAAATAGATCTAATTGTATTAGTTTCTATAATTGATTTCTTTTGTGTAATACTAATTGATAGGGCCTCATTGGTAAGTGCTACAAGATCTCGTGCATTAGAACCCATGGTTATGGACCCGAATCTGTTAGTATGGAACATAAATTTCCAAACTTTTATAATTTTAGTTCACTTCAAAATAATTTTATAACTTCGCTTTATTTTACACATTTTAAATTAAATATCATCCCAACATACAATCCCAATTCATCTACTTACCCTCTTGAATCAATTAGTTTATTTACTAATTTTATTTCAGTTCTTTACTTATTTAGTCAAATCCTGACTATCTTCTGTTACACACAATTCAAAGTAATTCCCAGTATTTAGTTTCTATTCTATTTTCTTACAAATGCAAATTCATTTGTCTATCCACAATTTTATTTCTAACTTGCTAAGTTTTATTTAAGTAGCCATTTACCTAGTCTACTTAAACTTTTTCTTTATATCCGCGTTTACTTTACTAGATTCAGTGGCACTCTAATTCAATTCAAATTTTAATTTCTATAAGTTTTCAATTTATTTCCATTCCATTTACTAACCTTCTTTAGTACAATTAAGTCCAACTCATCTATATTTTCCATTTTACTTTGTTTAACACCTATTCAAATTCAATTTCAATATCCAGTTTCAATAATTTATAAGTTTCCAAACCTGTTTATAAATCCATATACATTTTTAGTCAAGCTTCCAAAGTTCAAACCACCACTTAAACACTAAAAACATTTTAATCCAATTCTAGAGTCTTCAACAATAATTAAAGTATTTCAAAATGATTTTGAAATCAATTATATCCACAATCCTTTGGTATCAAATTATACTTTGAATTTTAAAAAGGTTATACCAAACCAAAACTTCAACATTTCAAAAACCATTTTTGAAATCATAGCATATCCAATTATTCCTTGAATTTTTAAAACCAACCCAGTTCTACAAACAACTCCAAATTTAAATCATTCGAGTAGCAATTCCTCTCTTGGAAACCCGAAAATGAACATCGATGGTGTTGCGGTCATCACCAAAATTATTTTCCAACTAACGAAGAGAGTTCAATGCTTTTATCTCCCCAAAACCATTCAAATATTTTTAAAATCCCAATTTCACCAGATTTCTATTCCAATCCAAAATATTTCTCAAATAATATCACCATTACTCCTCCAAAACCTTTGAAAACCATTTTCAAACTCAAAAGGAGTTAAATTTTCAAATTCCAAATTCTTTTAATCTTTATTCAAATTTTCTCTGGAAGTTCAAGTTATAAGTCCCATTTTAGTTATAAATCATATTTATAATTCACATTTACAAATTTCATTCTATTATATGAATTCATTTCTTAATCTTTGGTTATAATTTTAATCCTTTATTCGACTTTCACTTAACAATGATAATAATTTAATATTATCATTCCTTAACAATCAAGCAACCACATATCATAATAATTAAAAAAAATTATTTCCTTTATATACAAAAATAATTTGGATAAAATTATTCCATTTACCCTATTTTAAAACAATATTGTGTCGGTTTATCTTGTTTAAGAGTTTAGAAATCCCTATCGATAACATGGCGTCCCACATATTGCCAGAATTCATAAACACTCAACTGATAAGTCAACACAATATAAAAACAATTTTTATATTCATTACAAATACGCGCTCGTACTATTAATACACTCAAACTCATTCTTAGAGTATTACCGACTCTATTCAAATGAGTAATCCCCACCAGAGCTAAGGTTCTCGCTTAACCTTCCGCTCTGATACCAAGTGTAACGACCCGATTTTTCGACGCTCGAAAAATCAAACCATTACGGTTAAGAGAAGAAGGAGGTAGAAGAAGAGAAAACAACACGACCGAATCTTATCATTGCAGCGGAATAAAATATAATAGATAATAACTGATCTTTTCACAAAAGGAACTATATCTGTTTATACATGCAACATCAGAGTTCAACAACATATATAACACACAATTGGACAGTTATATTAACTTGTTCTTACCAAACTGACAATACAACTTACAACACAACGGAATTTTACATCAAGTACGTATGCTACGTGTCGCCATCCAGCTCGTCTCCTGAGCTTCACAGCATCATTTCCTGTACTCTATAATACTCGGTCTGTCCCGAGCATTATTGTTAAATAACACCCGAGTAAGTCTGGAAAACCAGCTGAGAAAAAACATTCAATTGGATTATTGCAGTTTCCAAAATCCTTTGAAATCAAAGGTATCTCGTAAGACCATGCCACAAATAAATATGTCAGGTTTTTACCTTACGACAACCAAAACATTTTTATCAAATCCGTCTGATATTATAATAGTGTCTATAGAAAGTAAAATAGAATCTAGCTGAAATGCTTGCATCTCATGTTTCAACAATAGTTGGGCACAATCAAAACCGTATAGGAGCTTATTGGAGATTGGATTCCATACAATGGCAGGGATACTGGGTACCGCCCGTCACAGTATGTGGCCTAGATCACCATACCGAGGATCCACCCTAAATCCCGTGCAACACAAGACCGGACTACCCCTTACTGGATTGTCCGAATAAGTTCACCCCATGGTTGGGATCAGCAACCGCCACACAGCTGAATATACAAAGGGACATCTAGGCAGGGATGACCTTACCCTAATTGGTTGCTAGCCACTTAGCCTTGTGTGCACCTCCCCTGTTTTAGCCATTCCCGGTTGATGAGGCTCGAGGCTATGCGTTACCTTTTTAGCACACATTCACTTAGAATGCTCATCGTCCTCTTGACGATGTTATGAAAGCATTCATTCGTACAAGTCCGTTCCGGGTTTGAACGGAACCGAAGGCACTACTCCTACTACATCCATTTTGGAATCACCCTTAGGATTAGTAGCGATTAGCCCTTACACTTCACTGCTCCATCTTCGACTCCCAGCTCTTATCTTCCACACGAAAACGTTCAAACCGGATCGAAGTGGTTTTTGGAAAATTAATCTCGATCCCGGTCTCTTTGAAATGATCAGCGCATTAGCCAAAATTGATGGTCGGTTATTTAACTATCAAATAACATTGACAAACAACCATCAGACATTAATAATTTCCCCACATTATTTATTTCTCAAAATATCGTCGCAAGATATTTCCCTACATTTCAATCCTTTGAAAAATAGTTTTCAAATCCCTTTTCTCTCTCTCGTGGAATAAATTTCCACCCAATTATTTTATTCCACTGAAAACTGCAAGTCCTAAATACTTAAGATTTTAAAAATAATTTAAATCATTTTATTCTAAAACATACATTAAAATATTTAAATTAAAATTACTTAAACACTTGATTCAAAAAAAATACTTTAAAAATATTTAAAATAAAACTACTTTGTAAAATATAAAAACTAATTTTTAACATAAAAGTTAAGTTAAACTAAATTTTAAAATAAGAGTTACGAAATTCTATAAAATTTACCAAACTATTTAAAATAAAACTATTTTATAAATTATAAATACTAATAATTTTCTTATAAAACATAATACCAATTAACTTTTAAATAATTACTACTAAAATAAATATGAAAATATTTACTTTAAAATTTAAAACATTTGAAAATAATAAATATTCTAAAATATTTCTTAAAACAAATTTTTAAAGCCTTTAACTTATAAAAAGTGTCCTTTAAAATATACATGGCTTTCTAGAGAAATACACTTTCCATCTCCATACCTTTATAAATAAACCACTATTTATTTTCAAAACAAATTACCTATTCCTTTATAAATCCCTACCGTGAATTTA
This sequence comes from Allium cepa, assembly GCA_030765085.1. Taxonomy (NCBI): domain Eukaryota; kingdom Viridiplantae; phylum Streptophyta; class Magnoliopsida; order Asparagales; family Amaryllidaceae; genus Allium; species Allium cepa. Next base: position 597,038,812 of record CM060944.1, read on the forward strand.
TACTCTCGAATATCCACCGATATCCATTTCACTTTATAAACCCAGTTTATAAATTTCATAGTCTCATCTTCCTTTAAATTTCCAATTTCAAACACTTAAATCAATTTTCAAATTGATTTTCAAATTTTACTCCATTTAAAATAAATTTCTTTACTTACCCAATTTCATTAAAAAACTCATTAACTTAAGATTTAACTTCTTTATCATGATTTAAAATGTTATTTAAACTAAAAATTCAAATTTCATACTTTCCAAATTTCTTCTTTATCTTTTCCAAACAAATTTAAACCTTGAATTTTAAAAATAAATTCTTTACTCCTTTTAAATATTATCACTTGAATTCATTTATTCAAAATATCTCTTTTCCCATACTTTGGATTTATTTGTTACAATTTAAAAATCAACTTTTATTCTTCCAAATCATTTAATTATCCAAATTCCTTATAATTATTTTATTTAAAATTACCTTTTTATTTACTTTGAAAATCCAAACTTCATATATGTATATATATATATACATATATATGTGTGTGTGTGTATCAATTCTCAAAATTCCAATATATATCTTTAACCAAGCCAGAGTATTCAATAAATTCCAATTCCCAATATGATCAATATAATTCATCACAGATCATCACATAATCATATGGCTGAATATATAAAATAAATTCAAACGTTTTAAGGAATCCAGTTGGATCCCTCCAACCTGTTTTTCCCTGTATCCACAGATGTTAGCACAATATAATAATACCAATTCCACTTTGAGGTGGAATATCGTGGTATATGGTATCATATTATCTCATCCGCTATTATACGACGCATAGGGTCCCATCCGCTATATAATGCGGGAAATCAATCACTCCAATATATATATATATATATATATAATATTCCACATCCAATCAATTCAATCATTCAACTAGATATTAAAATTTAACTATTTAAATTTAAATAAAACCCAGATGAGTGAGATTAACTCACCTTTTCTCTAATGTTACCCATCCACTACAATCTCGACTTGGTTCTCCCTATTTTAAACCTTGTATAACATTATATGATTTATCAATCTCTTGAGTTAATCAAACAATTAATTATCATTTACCCATTTAATTTAACTTTTAATTAAATTTAAATTCAGAAACTGAAAATTTCTTAAACCAATAATTTTTAGTAACCAAAAATTAAATGAGTTAATTAAAACAGTTTAATCACCACAACCATCATTTTTTTAAAATAAACTAGTGGAATAAAAATATTTATATATTATATTCATTATATTTCTTCTTTGAAACTATTTATATCAAAATAACCTATATACATTTTCATAAAAATACAATCTTTAAAACTTCTACAACATCTCAAAATTTCTATATCTTCCCAAAATCATCATATATAAAGATATATATATATATATATATATATATATATATATATCCTGTTTTAAATGAGAACATGCATCAAGGTATATATATTTATTTAATTTAAAACAGAATTATTTTTATATCTTGCTGTACTTATATATTTACTTTTTTTCCAAAATCCTCGCTGTAAATACATACTCCTGTTCTTTAATCTATCATATAATTTAATAAATTACAATAAAATAAAATACCTCTCATACGCAGCTACCCCCTCATTGCGTCCGCTACCGCAGGCTTCGAACCTGAAATGTCGCGCCATCAACTACCTATCGACGATGCAGTCGTCTTCCGCCCCTCTTTCTCATTTCCTTGAATCATAAATCACCATTGATCAAAGCGAAAATCTTTGCACGAAGCTTCGGTCAACTCCACTCTCCAGATCCCATCGCGCAACCAGGTCGCCGGTCACGACTCATCCACACCCACGAGCCCTTCCTGCTTTGCTGCTTGATTCGAACTTCGACGAGGAAAAGAAAAAAAGGTCGCGGCCTCGATAATAGCTCTCGAAATCAATTTGGGTACCCGAGGATTCTTTTAAAACGGACGGGAAGATGGATTTTGAACTGGAATAGATTTTCAATAGGATATGTATTTTTTTGAGATGTTCTGAAATAATTTCTTATTTATTTTATTTTAAGAAAACTCGGCCTAAAGTAAAAATGACGCATGTTGAATGCAATAGGACATGTGTTAGAAGAGGCAGGCCATGTGTTTCAAAGGTTTGCTAGAATAAGATTTTAAAAAAAATGTATTTATATTCAATTTCAAATTCAAATTGTCATGGTAAACGCAACTCAAAATCTCGAACTCCTATCAAGGCGTGTCGCTAGACATTTATAATATTAAACCCCTATTTTGAACGCAATGAAAAAGGTTTCGAGGCCTAGCTCGATCGTATGGACAAGATAGATTTTTGGATCTGGTTATTATATTAAATTTTCGATATATTTCAGCACATTTATCTAACGTACGATCGTACGACAATTTCGAATGCTACGAAAATTGAAATCCGATAGTAATATAATTTTACGGATACAATGGAACTAATTTCGTCGAATTCTGAGACTGTGTCCTGGAATGCTATTTTTAAATGTCAATTTAAACTATATATTTTTAAAACTGAACAATACACCTTTAATTTTAATTTTAACACTTTTACTGTCTTCAGTATTATCAATATAAATTTTGCAAGATTTTAAATCATTTTTAACAAGCTTAAAACTGAAGATGAAATATTTTGCCCAATTCCATATTATTAAATTTAATAATTTAATTGCCAATTAAATAGTGATATTTGAAATTCAAATCAACTATCTTTCAAATATTTAAAATCTATTAAATATTTCAAATTTCAAATATCCAGAAATTCTTGGTCGTCACATAAAGTATCTGGTCTAAAAGGAACCATGACAAAGCAGTCAACAAGGAGATAAAGAGCGGAGAGAAGTCAGCATGAAGGATGCCAGGAAGCATCTTCGAGAGCTAATCAAACTTCGGCCTTCATCAAAAGAGACAAGATGGAGATGATGATGGTAGCTATGCATGAAGAGCTTCTAAAAAGGAAGGAGGAAATGATGCAGAACCTTCTCAGACAGTTTGGATAGGTAGGAACAGTTGGAGCTGCTAGAGTTCAAATCCACGAAGTTGGAATGGAAGGACTCAACAGACAATTGGATGGAGCAGCTCAAAGCGCGTAGCCCCTGATCAGCACACAACAGTTAATCTGGAGGGATCCAGGCTCAGGGGCACACCACCTGGCAATGATGGACCGATTCACGAAGGAATTCCGAGTGACACCACACAACAAGATGCTAGTAGGAATACAAGAGTATGTGATGAAGAGTACGTACCAGAATTCCCTTTGGGACTCGGGGGGAAATCCTTGGTAGACAATGCTGGATTAGCTGAGATTATCAAACTATGCACGGAGGTTTAGCAAACAAAGATGTGGAAGGAGTAAAAGGAGTCCATTTACCCATGAAATCAGAATGGCTCGAAATCCACTAGAGTTCAAGCTGCCTACTCTGGAGGTATACAACGGCAAGTCCGATCCTACCGATCATCTGATGAGATACACGAGACACATGGAAGTTCTAGGGGCACCGAAGGTAGCTATGGCCTGATGTTTCCCCTGTACTTGACATGTATAGCTGCTATGTGGTTTAAGCAATTGGAAGAGGGAACTATCAGGACATGGACGGAATTGGTGGATAAGTTCTTAAAGAAGTTTCGAGTTCATATCAGAAGGCCGAAGAACATAGTGACCCTAACATCGGTGAAGCAAAGGATAGGAGAATCTCTTAGGGAATTCTTGACTCAGTTCAATGCAGCGGTCGCTTCGGTGGATCGACCGGATCAATCGATGGTTTTGATGACGGCAGTGTTGAGAGTCAGGGATAGCTCGGATTTCAAAGTATCATTGATAGAGATCCTCCAATGGATCTCGGGGAGTTCTTTCATGAGACCGAAATATTTCTTTGGTAGGAAGATGCATATTCGAAAGTGAAGTGGAAGGAAGTAAACACGGCTGAGGATGGAGAACCATCCAGCGGAAGCTTGGGTAAAGATAAAGATAAAGGAAAGAGGAAGTTGGACGACGAATCTAGAAAAGCGAGGAAGCAATGGAGAGAGCCGAAATTCTCTACCTACACAGGATTGAACGAACCGTTAGAATGGATATTCATGGAGACTCAGAATCACATTCCTTATCGAAGGCCGGCTAGGAGGGAACCGTCGGAACGCTAGAGGGCATCCGAAAGGCACTGTATCTTTCACGACCTGGATGGACATGATACCAACAGCTACAAGCATTTAAAGGATATCATCGAGGAGCATGTAAGGAGTGGTCAGTAGTGACAATACGTCGAAACTCGAAATGTGGCAGTGGAACAGGAGCAGCCACCGTCTATCTCTAATGACAATGGCACGAGGCGCAAGAATGATGGTCGATTGGTTATCGACTTACAAGAATGACATGGAATAAGTAGCAAACTCTGGGCAAACGGCCAAGTCCCTTACTCATGTACGGGGACGGTTGGCATGCTCTGAGATGATGATGATGACTAGGATGATATAGCTTGTGAGATCTGTTTTTCTTTTTTGGATTTGGACATTTGCTTTTTTGGTTGGGTTTTGGAGTTTGGTTTGAACTCCTGGTTTTGTTTGTTTTCTAGTTTGGACTTTAGTTTGGATGCTTGCTTTCTGGTTTGGATATTGGTTTGGATTTCTAGTATGAATCTTTGGTTTTTCGATTTGATCTGGATTTTCGATTGGATTTCGATTACATTTTTTATATGGCTTTTAGTAAATGGTCGTCGGGTAGACAAGGGGTAAGTTGCTTCGCTCGAGCGTGGCGAATCGACTTATTCAGGTCGTCGAGTATGGACTATGCTCGAAAAGGGTCTCAAGAGACCAGGATTCAGCCTAGGACTTAGGCCCTATATTATCGGTTACTATTTCAGGTCATCGAGTGTGGACTATACTCAGCAAGGTTCCGAGCGACCAGGATCTGCTAGGACTTAGGCCCTTTAATATCGGTAACTATTTTAGGTCGTCGAGTGTGGACTATACTCGGCAAGGGTCCGGAGCGACCGGGATTCAGCTTAGGACTAAAGCCATGGAATTACTCAGCGTTCAGGGACACTAGACCACGGACACCAAGGCATTGCTTAGTACAAGTCGTCGAGTGTGGATTGCACTTGATAAACCTGGAGAGGTTATGAATTTGGATATCGACTCGGAGCAGTCATAGATTTGGATGAGGATACGGCTGTGGCACTCAGATAGGATAACTTGGTAATAGATGGAATATGGATTTCAGATGTCAAATTTGGAGCTATTCAAAACACGCCTTCTTACCACAAGACATGTTTTGGGGGGTAAATGTTACCCCACCTTTAGGTCAAGGCAGGGATATCAACATATTGACTAGAAAGGAGGGTATCAAGATTGGAGGTCGACTGAAAATAAGGCTATGATCGATATCGTCAAAATTTGACCGAGCTCCAATTGAGACAGGATCGATTGGGAATGATGAACAAGGCTAGGAAAGGCAACATTTCAAATTTATGGTCAATCAAAGGTCGTACGCTCGAGTTATGGATGGATTAATATTAAAGAGAAATGGTTAACATCATACCATTCGTATCGCTCAATGTGGAAGACTTCGAATCGACGGATGTCATTCGAATCGATGATGTTCATATCGATCAACGTGGATTACTTTGGACCAATGGGTGTCGTTTGTAACGATATAGTTTGTATCGATCGAGGGGTGTCAGCAAATGGATGTGAATATGGATAAAACACATGGATTTCGATCGATAGTACTTCATATCAATCAGGGATGGACTAAGCATCGACGGTTTCTCATCGATCAATACGAGCTTGAATAAGGGAAATGCAATTGGAACTCAGTCACAGTGCGTTTTGAACACATTCCTGATCGATACGAAGTGCTACGCGTGGGATCGATACGGAACAACCGAAAGTACTAACATAGTTCCACAGTACTACATGGCAGAATAAAAGTAATAGTATACTCCAAAATGAAGATATATGAAAGCATAGCCTCATGCTCATCCTACATACGGTTTAAGGTGTTATCTAAACCTATTATCCATAATCGTTCATTTAATAGTACCCCAGATAATAAGAAGGAAATCATAAAACCTCAAGTCAGACAATAATCTGGTGCGAGCGATGCATTATCTCAAAATACTATAAATATCGTATATAGTAATAAGGACATAGGGTATGTAGAATCATACTTGACCGATCCATGCATCCAAAGAGTTAGCACGTAACAATCGATATATGTTATTATACCATCATCATATTGGGGTACTACACATCATAGTACAGAATCGGGTGTCTAAGTATACAATTCAATAATACCTATGTCATGTAATGCCCTGGAGTGATAAACAATCATAGCAAAACATAGCATCCTTTAAACAATTCTCACATCACTCGGGTGCTTGGATATATGGTAACTCGCATGGCCCAATTTTTAGCCAAAAATCCAATAAAATATCGGTTTCTTAGTGCTGGAATCCATACCACTTCTTAAGGCTAGGAACCAGACTCTTAATTGTAAAGGCTACGATATTCCACAGTCATAAAATCTAGATGCAATAATAATCCAAGTGGGTGTCCCCATATACCCCCTCTGTACAAGCACTCTAGGAATCTCTGAGTCATCAACGATCCCTTTGCACGCGTTTCCATAATGGAACCCAAACGTTATTCCATATTTTTTATCCCTATTGTAGAACGTAATTGTTATTCTACTCACAAGTTCCCATCATTGAACTTGCCCTAATGGACCTTTGTCACAATACCTAGCGTTGAGCTGTCATAATTAGTGCACCTCTATACACCCTTCGTGTGTCATAGAGTTATCATATAAAAGTTTCAAAATTATTGGTTTGGAACATTACGTCGTCGCTACATTGATTACCACAAAAAATCCAAAGTCATCTTGAGTCAACCCAAGAATACACCCTTGCCCCTAGCTATTGCTTAAAAATTCCAAAGTGATCCCTAAGATGGCCTGAAGTAATCTCATGCCATGCCCAAAGCCAAAAACTAAGACACTATCCCCGAATCCAGTCCGGTTTTTTCTTTAGTAGGGCCGAAGTGGAAAAACCCTAGACCGAAGCTCATACATGGACAACATTCATGTCTGATTCTTCACTATCAAACCAAGCTCTTCCCATATCTCTCATTTCTTGGCCTAGGTCTTTTCAATCATAGGACCGAAGCACCACAATACATGGATTTTCATTCAGTACTTTCTCCACCGAACAACCTTAGCCCGAAACCATCACCATGCCATACCATCCTTGGCATGAAGCTGATTTCCAAACAAAGCTCCATTAAACAGAAATAATGTGTCGCTTCTAGCACTTACACTTTTACATTGATTCCATCGCTACACTTAACACTTCGAACCTTGTTCATTCCCTGTGCATCGATACGACTTCAAATGCTTTAGTACATGTTCATTGATGTCTGATTCTACGTTCATGGATCCCCATCTTTAGTGTATCTAATCGACGAGTTCATTGCTACTCCTTCTACATGTCGACCCTCGATTATAGAATCGACCACCACCTTTATTTTGTTCCAATGAGCATTGCAACTATTCAAATATATGTCTTACATCCAAACAAGAATCACACAACCTATAGTCATCATTCAAACATGAATCCGTATATAAAAACATGGTAAATCCATTGTAAACACATCTAATACATCGCCTAACATCTACATATGCCATCACTCATTAAAGTAACATAACTAAATCACTTTAAACTATTTAAATCTCCTTTTTACTGGGGTTTAATTTTAAAATAGTTCTCAAACATTATTTTGACTTCAAAAACTGGTTCAAAATATGTCAAAATATATAGATACAGATATAATATGATGTGAGAGATAAATCACTCACCAAACATGCTGTAATGGAAGATTTGCATACAAAACAAGGCAGATTCGAGAATAAACATCAAATTCTCTGCTTCAAAAATGAAGATTCGAAAGTCTCTAGCTAATCCCTTTGCTAATCTACCCTTAATGTATGGATTTGGCTTGATTTGAAATAGAACGAAGAAGGTTTTGGTGAAGAAGAAGGTAAATAGAGGTTTAGATCTATTTGGGAAATGGAAAAATAATTTGGAAATAACAATATAAGCCATTATAATCCGTGAACCTGAAATGGGCTGTTAGACTCCCCCCAACATCACTATTTACCTAGGAAGCCATATATCCAAAACCTTAAGTCCAAAAATCCATTTAGAGCACTTCGTGGAAAGAAAATTCATAATATATTCCCAGTGGAAATTGTAGTGGGATTTAATTCGACACATATCAAAAGCTATAGCCGTTACAAATTTTCAATAGTAAAGTCCTCCAATAAAATTTCTAAAAGTAAAAAATGTAACTACTCGAGATATCCAAAAATTATTGGGTCTAATAACCCAATATGAATTTAAAAATAATATTTTACAATCCTCTAGTAAGTAAAATACAGGTTGTTACACTCTCACTCCTTTAGGAATTTCGCCCTTGAAATTCCTAACAAAGCTAAGGCAAAGTCAAACATAGTTACTTCACATGCCTAACAACCATAAGCAAACACAGCAAATATCAAATGGGCACACATAAGGAAAGAAATAATATCTATGCCTATCCTAGGATATAGGATACTAAACTAGCCTATATGATATCGAAAGTGAAAGTAAATGATTTAAAAAGAAAGTGATACCAAGTAAAAATCTCTAGATAAGTGGTCCTCATGCTCTCTTCGATCTCCTAAGTGAAATCACTTTCACTTTAACCCCACTAAACCTTCACCAACTTCACTGTCTTCCTTCTAAGGTGTTTCTATCACGTCTGATTATATGAATGAGCCTACGAAGGTTCGAAGCTTCGGGTTCAACTCATCATATAATTGATTAAATAAAATAGTCTTGCTTGAGTTGTGCATAAATTTCTACAAATGAGAAACGTGGAATACATTGTTTACGCACGCTATCTTTTAGGGTAAGTCGACGATAATAAGAAACGTTCCCAATCCTCTCAAGTGTCGAAATAGGGCCTACAAATCTTGATGACAATTACTCCTTAGTACCAAATTGACCAACATTCCTCAATGGAGAGATCTTGATAAACACCATATCACCGACATAGAACTCTATATCACGTATCCTTCTATTAGTGTAGCTCTTTTGCTTATTCTGGGTAGCTTTCATTTATTATCGAACGAACTCGATCTTCTCTGACGTCTCTTCGATCATATCGAGCCTTAATATCAATTTCTCGCATATTTCCCACCAATATAAAGGAGTGGTTCATGGTTGGTCACATAATGCCACAAATGAAGCCATACCAATGCTAAACTGATGGCTATTGTTATGTGCAAACTCAAACAAATGTAAATGATCTGTACACGAGCCTCAAAGTAGAGTATGCTTGCTCGAAAGAGATCCTATAAGATACGATCCACCCTCTCGGTTTCTCAATCTGTTTATAGGTGATAAGCTGTACTCGGATGTGGCTCTGTCCCAACACCTCTTGTAAGCACTTCCAAAACTCGCTAGTGAATAATGAGTCTTGGTCACTCACAATTCTCTTTTGCACACCATGGGTTCACGTTATGCATTTCATATATAACTTAGCTAATTTGGATGTTATTCTACTAGATTTTTTGGGTATTAGCCCAACACTCTTTCTCAATCGATCTAACTATGAACTAGATACTATCATACCCCTCCTTTGGTCCTCGATAATCCTTTAATGAAATCCATTAATATATGCTTCCCTATATATTTGGGAATTTCAAGTGGATGCAGCAAGCCACTTTGCATCTTCTACTCAGTCTTCACTAGCTGACAGTTTATACATCTTGAGATGAATGCCCCGATGTCCTTATTCATTTTTCCCAGTAAAATGTCTTCGTCATATCTATAAACAGTTTATTGCCTCGAGGATGTATAGTTAACTGGAATGATGGCACTCATGTAACACCTCATCCTTTAACCTATTGATGTCTAGAACAAACAATCTCTCATCATTGCTAATCTAACTATCGCGGTTGAGCCCACACTGCCTCATATCTTCAGACTCTCTACCTTCTTCAATTTCAGAAATATTCCCTACTAGCCCAACATCACATCTCTAACTTGCTGTGATATTCTCAATTAAGGTAGGTGTGATAGTCAAACTAGCCAACATCTCTAGCTCAAGCATATATTGAGGTCTGTAGTCATAGCCAACAATGTACTCAAACTACTTCCCCTCTAAGAACATTTCTCTCAAACTAGCATGTCTTCTACTCGAGGCATCGACGACCACATTTTCCTTACCACACATATAGGAAATGTCAAAGTTATAGGAGGCCAAGAATTCTGACCATCACTACTAACGAAGGTTAGGATCCTTCTTCAAGAAAAGGTAATTCAATGACTTTTGGTTAGTAAAAAGTTTGAACCACTCTCCTAGTAGATGGTGCCTCCAAAACATCAAAGAGAATGTTATCACTGCCAACTCCAAGTCATGAGTTGGATACTTCCTCTCATATGGTTTTGGCTATCGACTAACACAATGCGATAATTTTTCCCATTTTCATCAACTCCACACCTAGTCTAGTAAAATAAGCATATTTGTATACTGTCAGCATTTCATTCCTATTTAGAATGACTACCACCGATACACTTATTAGCCTCTCCTTCAGATTCATGAATGCATGCTTGCACTGCACATCCCGAAACAAAGTCAGATTCTTCTTCGTTAAATGGGTTAACGGTGCTGCTACCTTAACGAAGTCATTAAGAAAATGTCTATATTATCTCACCAGTCGAATTAAATTCCTCACATTTGTAGTGTTCTTTGGTCAATCTCAAGATTGGACTGATGTCACCATCGTAGGATCTACAACGGTTCCCTACTCAAAAACAACATGACTCGAAAATCACACTTCTCTCCTTCAGAAGTGACATTTAGAAAACTTTGCCTTTATTCAATGCTTCCTCAACACCTCGAGCACAATCCTCAAGTGCTTCTTGTGTTCTTCCTCCATCCCTGAATAGACAAGGATGTCACCATGAAATAGGTATTAACTTATTTAGTTGATCCCTGAAGACACGGTACATAAGATCAATAAAGTATGTCGATGTGTTGGTTATACCGAATGGCACAATCAACCACCCACAGAATCCGAATAGCATATGAAATGATGTAATCAACACACTTTCCTTCACTACTCTCAGTTGATGAAACCTCATCACATGGTTCAACTTAGAGAATACCTTCACATCATAGAGCCGATCAAGGAAATCATCGATATGTGAGGGTGGGCGCTTGTTCTTCTTCATCACCTTGTTCAGCTCACGAAATCTGCATACAGTCTCAAAGAGCCATCCACCTTCACAGCGAATACTATAGGTGCTTTCTATTAAGATATGCTCCTTTGAATGAATCCCTTTTACAAAAGGCCATTCACTTGCATCTTCGGTTCTCTGTACTATTCGGGAGCCTAAATGGCAGTACTACTGGTCTAACTTCCTTCACCAGATAAATACAGAACTCTATCTCCCCATGTGGCGGTAATTCTTCCACCTCCTCAAATATGTCTTGATACTCCTTAACTATAGGCAAAGGTGATAACTCATCGTGCAGGATCTTAAGCAAATATAGAAAGCTAACCATCACCTCATCATCAGGTAGGCAGCCTAACTCCAATCTTTGCCCATTGTAAGTGCATATATCACCAACCTCTTATAGTCCACCAATACTTTGTACTTCTTCAATCAATACATCCTTAAATTAATACTAAATCCTATAAAACCTAAAAAATACAATCACAAACTAAAGTACATTCATAACTTGATAAGCTTATATCAAAACGAATCATAGACGAACTAGCCGAACCTCTTATACGGTTCGACACAATCAAGGGTCTATCTACTAACTGGGTCTTAATCCTAATCTATCCACTAGATCACTAGATACTAAGGAATATGAAGCCCCAATATTGAATAAAATGCACAAAAATATATCGAAAACAGAAAGAACACCTTGAATAATGATGTTTTTTTCCATTCTACTTCACTGATGAAGTTGGATGAAGTCAGAACAATGTTAATAGAACATGCCTTTACTACCTACTTTTGCCTCAATAATTCAGGATAATCCTTCTTAATATGTCCATATCTGTTATAGTTGTAGCACTTATTTCTTTCAGCTTTACAGTCCTTGATAAGATGGCCCCTCTCCCTACCATTAGCAAGTAGGTCCCCACTTGCTTTTTTCTTTCCACCCTTGTTTAGAAGTTGTGTCCTATTGTTGTTGTTCCACTTCTTCTTGCCTCCCCAATCCTCTTATGGGTTTGGCTCATCCTTGGAATCAACAACTGGCCTAGACTTCGAATACAACCTCTTATGTCGATGATCCTTCTCTACCAACTTCTTAAACGATTCATCGATATGTTCCACTAGCTTTTCTTTGAGATAATTATCCAAACTTATATAAACTTATCTTTCATTTTAAGCGGAGTATCAATAAAAGAAAGGTCATTGTTATCCAACCCAGTGACTAGGCCATATTTGGGTGAAGTTCATCTATCGAACTTGAAGGTTATCAAGAAAAAAGTCCAAAGTGATAACTACCAAACTCAAATGCCAAGTGCAATCAGTGGATCAAACCTAAAAGATAGCAAATGATCTCCAAGAGATGACTACACACATTATACCTATGAGCAACAATTCTTAAGCCAACTACACAAGAACTGATGGATTGGTCACATACCTGATTAGAGTTTGGTTCTGATCCCTAAATGCTCACCTAGGTTGTCATTCATCTCATGAACTACCAAATTAAATGTTTACAACCGGCTTCATGCCCTCTAGGATGGTTTGCAAGCTCGCATCATCAACCACCATCAACACAGAAGTCAAACACTATTATCCTGCCCCGAACTAAGCAATTCACTCAGATCCAAGCCCTTAGAAAAGTAAATAAAACAAGGGAATACGAGACATAAACTTATCGAATTTCATAAGATCATGGAAAAGGCCCAGAAGGCAACAGCATGGATCGATATCGATCCCTGAATATTGTTGACGTTGCCATGATCTTCCTAGCATGACACCTCTTGGGCGTAGGAAATATGGTCATGAACATGGGGAGAGTATTTTGGCAACCTAGAGCTATGAATAGAGGGGTAGAGGCAAGGTTTTAGGGATCTTTTTCAATTATTTACAAATTATCAAATCATTCTTGTAATTTCGTGGATCGTCACCGATCTGTAAGAATAGTTTCTGTAAATAGCTATCAACCATTAACAAAGTTGAGTGGATGTAGGCAATGACTAGCTGAACCACTATAAATCTTGTGCGCTCTGTTTTTTCTCATTTTAATTTGCTTTCTTCATTTAACTCTTTTACTTTTTTTTTCTAGGTGTTTGTTCCATTTTCAGGTATAAATATTTTGGTGCTTTCACTTAGAATGTTGACCTTCATCTATTAGGATCTGTTTTCTACTTTTGGATAGGCCAATTCCACGAGGTAGATTCGTTAGTTTTATTATTCCAATCCATAACTATTCTGATTCCAGTAGAATCTATCGAAGGATTAATTCAAGCTATGGCCACAGGAAATGAAATATTTGAAGCTTCTAGACCTTTGAATGATACTTAGAATGTTGGTTCTCAACATGTTGAGGAAGTTGTGCAACTAGATACTATCGAAGTTCAGATCCTGTCAGATATGGTAACGAGGTTGAAATGGACTGGATGATGTAAGAAATGAACGATAAACTGCATGAGAGTTGGGATGAGATGAATAAACAAATGAAGGAGAGCCTTGATTTGTTAAACGAGTTGACATGTAGTCATAGAAGGAGTAGGAAAGACTTATCGCCTTCTAACTTCGAAGGTTGTTCCTCTTCGTTTGTTGGAAGACGTCTAGATGGAAACCAAAAAATGAAAAGAAAGGAGATAGGTGCTTTGAAAAAGTGGTTGAATGTTGTTCATAGTGAAATCCTGGGGATCGACACCAAACCGAATGTAGGGATCGATACCAAACCCTCCATAATCGAATTAGTTAATGAACATGTTGATGTCATGCATGATGATATTGGTTGTGATGTAGGTCGTGTTTTTGACGGCTAGAATGTCAAAGTTCAAGCGGCTGCTATTGACCCGCCTTTGGAAATAAAAAAATGCATCGATTGGAAAAATGGTTCTCCCAGAGCCAGGGAACCTAGATATCATGGAACTAACTATGAACATTTGGTAAGTCAAGCAGTCGGGGCAGGCCAGGACTATCACCGTCCGGTGGATCATGTTGAGCCAGATTATTCAGTGGAGATGGTATGGAAGCAAGTAAATGAACCCAACATAGAAGTAACATGAATGGGGTACTTCCCCCAGTAAGAACCTAATCACTAAGGAGATTTTATGTGAGAAATAACCCGAAGGTTCAAGATGTCGACGATGCTATCCTATGGTGGAACAGTGGATCTAAGGCAGCACCTGCTGAAGTATGAATGACACATGGACACTGCTAGGGCAACTAATGCCGTCAGATGTCAATGTTTTCCAATTTTTCTTACAGGTGTAGAAACGATGTGGTTTAGTTGGCTTCTACCGAGATCCATATCGTCATTTGACCAATTAGAAAGGAAATTTGTTGAGCAATTTCATTTGCATACAACTTTTTTGAAAGATGTGATGTCGCTGTCGAATCTCTTTCAGGAAGTGGAGAGTCGTCGAAAGATTTCTTAGGCAGATTCAATACGTTAGCGACATAGGTGAGTAATGTGGAGGAAGACATTGTATTAATGGCCTTGATAAGGGAGGTGCATCCGGATACCGATCTTGGGAGATGGTTAAAGATGAAACCTTCACTGACAATGGTTATTTTTTATAGGAAGGCGAAAAAGTTCTTACACTTTGAAGAGGCCAGCGCTACTGCTAGGAAAACTAATGCTAGGTAATCAGTTAAGGTTTTTTAGAGTAATGTTGCTGTGAAATAGACATAGGAAAGTTCCATAGAATTGATGCGAACGTGGAGAACAAAGGTGGTGCATGGAAGAAATTTAATCGAGGTGGTCGTGATAGGAAACCGGGCTCCAAAAAATGAGCAAGATTCTCGAGATTCGAAGCTTACACCACTGAATAACTCAACTGAAAATATTAACCTACCCATACATGATATCGAGCATTATAAGAAACCACCTCCAAGGGAGTCAATGGACAAAGATAAGAAATCTAGTAAGTACTGCCGCTTTCACGAAACTCACGGTCATAGAATGAATGAGTTTTGGCATATAATGTGATAGAAATTTGATTAGAAAAAGAAGTTTTAGCAATTTGTAAAGGCCGCATAGGTTGGCGGGCAAGGAAATGCTTGTCCCTAGGAACAATGGTACCAACTGGGCCAGGCTGGGCCTAGTTAGGATGAATCTAGACAACTTAGGAAAGATTAGTCAGGAACACGATTTCTTGTGGACCTTATCTTGCTGCAAAGAGCTGGAATGAGATGGAGAGATAAATGAGTTCATTAAAGCATACTATGAATGAGATTTGCTTTGCCGTCGAAGACACAGCTCTGGCAAAACAACTTAAGACAATGACTGATGATATTGTTCTCAGAACAGAGATATAGACAAGGTTGAAGTGCATATGCTTTCCCTCTGGTGATATCAACCATGATTGGGCCATCAATTATGAAGGTGGCTATTGAATGTGGTGGTTTAATAAATATCCTGTTTAAAAAAGCTTAAGATCAAATGAAAATGGATAGTCAGGAACTTAAGCTATACAAATCCCGCATCCAAGGATTTAATGGAGCGATGACAGAACCTATGGGATGTGGAACCTAATGATTGTTTTAGGTGAAGGTGACCGCAATCGAGTGTGAGTTGTGAGCTGCTTGGTGTTGGATATTTTCTCAGCATATAATTCTTTTCTGGGCCAGCCGCCCCTTGCCAGTTTTCTAGTGACCTCTTGCCCCATGGTGCCCGACGATGTAGTATCCTATAGATAACAGAGTAGGAGTTATCTAAGAGGATCAAAGTGTCAGGTATAAGTGTTACGTTGCGGAGTTGAAGAAGGCAAAGCGACGTCGGAAAGGATGTAGAGAAGACTCTCTGCATAAAGTCGTTGGATGCATAGCAACACCGCCTAAGCCTTGCTCAGGCAGCATAGTCGGTTCCATGAGGATATGGATTCAAAAAAAGAGCTAGTGGATGCAAGGGTAGCCACTATGGAGTTGACGATCAATATTCCTATCAGTCAGGACAATCCCATATGGATTTTAAAGATCGGATCTCAAGTTAGCATGAGGATAATGAAAGTGCTGATAGGTTTTCTCCGGGCGAACTTGGATATGTTCGCCTAGATGCATTCTAACATGTGGGAATATCGATGGGGATAGCATACTATGCATTCAATGTAAACCCTAAATTTGTTCTTGCAAGTCATAAACGACATAGCCTAGGTCCAGAGTGATTCACTACATTGAAAGAGGAAGTGGTCAAGATGAAAGATAATAGCTTCTTCCGCAACACTCTATACCCGAAATATGTATCCAACCCAAATCTGGTCAAGAAGTCCAACAGGAAATGGAGAACGTGCATCGACTATTCAGATCTTAATAAGGGATGCCTGAAGGACAGTTTTCCACTGTCGAAGATCGATCAATTGGTGGATTCGACCGCTAGCCATGTGCTATTATCATTTATGGGTGCGTACTCTAGCTTCAACTAAATTCACATGCATGTTCTAGATCAAGAAACACACTATCTTCATAACCGACCTAGGACTGTATTGTTATCTTGTAATGCCTTTAGGTTTGATGAATGTAGGAATGACTTACCAAAGACTGGTGAACTTGATATTCAAGGAGTAGATTGGACAAACAATGGAAGTCTACATGGATGATATGCTTTGAAATCTCGACGATCGATGAACCACATGTTAGTTCCTGATATGACGGTTTTGATGACAACAACCTTAGGACTTGTTATAAAATATTACTAATATCTTTGCCTAAATATATGTATATGCAGGATATATATATATATATATATATATATATATGTATGTATATGTATATGTATATGTATATGTATATGTATATGTATATGTATATGTGTATGTGTATGTATATATATGCGTAGGAACTGAGAATGAGGACCATACAATATAGAGATTCAAGACCGATGAATTCAAGGTTGTAGAAATCAAGACAGAGGACTCATGAGTATCAAGATTATCAAGATTCAAGAGTTCAAGATATCAAGATAAGTAATAAAGTCTAGACTTATGTCAGAACTTCACAATAGCACTAAAATCTTTATTCGGATTTTAATTATGGAATGGAATCCACCTTCTTGCTTTAATAGTGGGATGGAACCCATGTCCTTCTCTAGTGGAATGGAATCCACGAAATTTTCAAAATGACTTATTTTTAGATTTTTTTTTCAAAACTATATTTTAAAAAGACATCTCTCTCGATTTAAACATTTTAGCCTTAATTCGAAAAATATTTTCAATCATATTAATTTCATAATCATTTCTTGTTTTTAATGTTTTAGCTTTAATCTCAAAATATTTATAAATTTAGTTTTTGTCACTTTTATATTCCGTAAGGTCACTTTCCAAAAGGTTTTTATAAGCATAAATAGTTTACGAAATTTAGAAATTGTTTTGACAAGTTTTATAATAGAAATCATTTTAAAGAAAAGTCAACTTTCAGAAATAAGATAGGCATGTCGACATTCCTATGCCCCCAATATCGACATGGTAGCCGTAGATTTTAAATTCGAATTTTCAAAAGAAGTGCCTATTCGTCATAACCTTTCACGAGTAGATATGACTGTTATTCTCCTAATATACCAGTAGTTTTCAACGAATTTTCACTTAAGATTTCTTTGTTTTCTCTCCTCTTTCTCTTTCATTCTTAACAAAACTCTACTGAAATCCTAAGTGAATCAAACTCGATCGTCTCTAGTATGATTCTCTGCCACTCTCTCTCAAAGATCTCAGTGCTATTCAGAGTTATAGGTTCATTTATAATGAAAAATTGAAAGATCAAAGTGTATCAAGTCTCTCTCTATCAAAGTGTGATTGGAAACGATGTGATTATGGCCCGTAAATCAATTGGGTGTGATTATTGCCCGTAAATCAATGATCTTGTAGCCTAGTTAAATCAAGAGAGTTTGCCCTTGACTCTGAGATAAGAGGGTGTATCTCATGGCCTTGAAATCAAGGTTGTAATATCGACATTATATTCGGAAAGAAATCTGCATAAGAAATTGTGGGACTGGATGTAGGGTAACTCCAAACCCGTATAAAATTCCAGTATGTTCTTTCCTGTACTGCTTTTATTTACTATTTGCATCTGTGTCTGCTTCTTTGATTGTCTCTGTGTTTATGAACTGCATCTGTTTGGATTTAATTTAAAAAGATTTCAAAAAGATTCATAAAATTAATTAAACATTATTCACCCCCTTCCTCTAGTGTTAATTCTGCCTTAAGATCCATAATCCGCATTTCCTACATTTGGTATCAAAGCAAGGTTTTCAAAGTTATCATAATCTAAATTTTGAAAAAATTTAGAATTACAATTTTTTGAGATTCTGTTAATACTAGTTCAAAACTATCCAAATCATCTTCAATTCTCATTATTAAGAAGCAACTACATATCCATTTCTTCGAGCAGGATTTGCTGGAGGCATGTAAGGATATTTTCAAGGCTATGCCGCTAGGGCTTCTTGAATTATCTGCATCAATAAGAAGGGATCATTTGAACGATTGAGAATATATTATCCACATAAAAAGGACGAAGGTAAGACTTATGTTAGAACAACCATCTCTATGCAAAACTATGAGGGCCGCACACAAAAAAGAATTCCTCTTTAAAATAGCTCAGTTTGTTCCAAAGACTTGTGACAATTTGACAACCTGCGGAAGGTTCCAGATATGTAAGTAAAGGAGATTATTTTCGATGTTTGAACTATATAAATAGTGGATCTCCTGGGTGCTTGGCTTGTGAATTAGATGGCAAGCAAAAATGATGTAAATGCTATTCAGAAAAACATAGCTATTGGGGTGCAGTTGGGCTAGAGCCAATTTCATAAACTGCAAATATTGTGCAAATGAAGTTGGTGAATAGCGAGACATACCCGACGATACACATGTACTGGTTACATGCCGTGTATCCTACTGACAGGAGGTCTACGCGTTAATGGCAAGAAAGAACTAACACAACTTCAAAGAGGATGACATGCATTTCACATATCCTCTTGAGAGACCCTTCATCGATTCTTGGGGTAAGAGAATCAAAGGGGTCATCCAATATAACAGCATCACTATGATTGGCATCCGAAGTGGCCTCTACTTCAGGACCCTCTGTTGGCCTAAAGGGATTCATTTGAAGAAGTTGCCACTAATGGAATATGACCTTGACGGGGTTGGTGTATGCCTTGCTGCAGGAACTAGAATTGAACTAGACTCAGCATCAGATTCAGCATACCTAGAAGTCGAATGACCTACGACCATCATAAAGAGGCGCGAGGAATGTCTAAGATCCATAACTATCAAAGCTCAATACATAAGCAATATCAAACACATTAAAACCAATGCCCCCATAACAGAAAAAAAAAATACCATAAAGTGTCATGCAGCTAACAGTGTTGTGCGGTGCCATGAAAAATGTACATGCATGAATGTGCGTGAATGTACAACGCTAACATCAAACACCATGAAATAGTCCTCTCGAAGGCCAACTCATTACCCAAAGTGACCGTCATCACTGATCATCCCATCGAGCCTCGAATCGTCGACCATGAATTGGTAATCCCATCGCTATACTTAGGAAATTTCCACATGAGTGCAAAACACATTCAATCACCTAAAATTTCTCAAGTTAAAATTGCCTAAATGTAGGATGTTGGCCAATCAAGAAAATTGTGCTCAAGTGCTCGTGTTGCGGAAGCGAAAACCCCTAGGTGTAGGTTTGATGCCATTTCGCAAGAGCAAACACAAAGGGCTTCCCTTTCCTGAGATTAAGCGTGACCAAAGATATAAGCCTCCAGCAATGTCAACCCTCAAGATTGCCACCTACCTAGAGAAGCAAATAGTGATAAATAAAAAGTTCAACTCCTCGGTTCTTAGTGAAATATGGTGCGAAGTCGAGGCCTAGAGATTCAAGGTGTGAAGGCGACGAGGTTGACGCCATTCGATGGCTGGGGCAGAAAGCAGTGGGAAGTTGAGGCGAAGCTTCAAGTTGAGGAAAGGAATTTTTACAGTGAGCTCAAGCTTCAATAGTTTAGAAAGTATAAGTGAAGAGAATGGGTAAGGGTTTCGGTTTATAATACAACAAATCCAAGAATTTAGGCAATTTTCTTGCCTAAATTCACGAAGGTTAAAATCGGTATCGAATCTAAAAAAAGTAAGTAATAAATATATATGTATGTAGGCATACACGTATATGTATACATATGTGTATGAAGCATGATGGCCAGTTTACATATGTGTGCATGTGTATATAAGATGCTAGACAGCTAGAATTCTAAGGTAACGAGTTCAAAAATGTAGAATTCAAATGGAAAGTCTGCTGAAAACTTGTGAATTTGGGGCGATGAACTACAATGGCACACTCCAGCTTTTATAATGCCAGGTGCCCATAAGGCAAAATCAGGCGAAATGCTACAACGATTTATTAAAGACGATACGCTTCACTAAACAATCCAAGGAAAAGATGATAGCTATTCGAAGTGAGAATTGAAATCCGATATAATAACTACAATTTGTCTTGTTTCATAGAACATCTTGTTGGAAATAAGATGTACATAAGGGGGAAAATGTTATCCAGCCTTGCGACTAGGCCATATTCAGACGAACCTGATTAGTCGAATTGAAGGTTATCAAGCTAGAAAGTCTAGAGTGATAACTACCAAACTCAAATGCCAAGTGCGATCAGTGGATCAAGTCTAAAATATAGCGAATGTCACCGAGAGAAGACCTATATACCCTATACCTATGAGCAACAATTTACAATCCAACAACACAAGAAGTGATGGATCAGTACCGATTACTAAATATTCATCTAGGTTGCATTCATCTAATGCACCACTAAGCTAAGATGTTTACAATCAGCTCCATGCCTTCTAAGATGGTTCACAAGCTCGTATCATCAACTTCCATCAACATACAAGTCAAACATTATTATCCTACCCCTGAACCAAGCGATTCACTTAGATCCAAGCCCCTAGGAAAGCAAATAAAATAAGAGAATCGGAGACACAAACATATTGAAATTCCAAAAGATCATGGTAGAGGCGCAGAAGTTTACTTCACGGATCGGTACAGATCCTTGAGCATGGATCAGAGTTGATCCCTTAATATTGCTAATGTAGCCACGATCTTCCTAGCATGACTCCACCTGGATGTAGGAAACGTGGGCACGAATGTAGTATAGAGTATTTCAGCAACCTACAGTTATAAAGAGAGGGGTAGGGCATGGTATTAGGGATCTTTTTCTGTTGTTTACAATTTATCAAATAACTCTTGTAGTTTTGGGGATCATTACTAATCCGAAAGAATACTTTTTATAAACAGCTATCATAATCATTAATAAAGTTAAGTGGATGTAGACAATGACTACCAAACCACTATAAATCTTATGTGCTTTGTTTTCCTCGTTTTAATTTACTTTCTTTATTTAATTCTTCTACTTTTTATTTCTGGGTGTTTGTTCCACTTTTTAATATAAATGGACGTACATTGATAACGTATCAAACTTCACCACATACTCCGAGATACTCATATCTCCCTGTCCCAAATCAGCCAATTTACGGTACATCACCGACTTTTGGGAAGCCGTTATATACTTCTCCACGAACCTCTCTTAAGCTACTCCTAGGTAATCTGGTCCTCTAGAGTAAAAATCTCGATTGCATTCCACCACCTCCTTGCTCACCTCTGAAGCTATTTAAAGGAGAACTTCTTCTTTATAGCATTATCTATCTCTATATCCTAGAAGATGCGTTCGTCGGTGTTTAGCCAATCTTGCTCTTCAATGGATTATTTAGTTCCAAAAAAAAGGATTCCATCATGACTAGAGTAGAATTTGCTTAACTTAGCAAAGTTAGCCATCGGTGCTGCATCGGAGCACCACCATCAACAACTATAGTAAAAGAAACTCCTCGAGCATTCTACAACATCTTCCTTATCATATTATTGAACATAGCATGTAAATTAGGGTTCACAACCGCCTCATTACCCTCTCCTTGCTCAATGCTAGAAGTAGAATTCCTAACAACATTCCTCATTTACTGGCTCATTCTTATAAGCTACAATAAGGATAACCATTCTTCCAAAAAGGAATAAGTGGTGTTTATGAATTCAATATGACTTATGCTATATACTATTATAGAGTTTTGAAAACCAAATGTAACAAGTATGTTCTTTCATATATCGCATGACCCATCCTAAGGTGATAATTCCTCCTATCTCTGATGGATTCAAGTATCAGCTTAAGTTAACTTTGCAACCTAAGATTTGATACCAAATATGATGATCGTCCTATACCTCGTATACCTGATAAGATATGAAGAGGGCGCCATGATAGTACCATACTAATGTAGGATGATAGTTAAGGGTGCAAAATAACAAAAATCCAAATTACAGAATCTATAGAACATCTCACAGCGCATGGACAAAATATAACTACCAAATAGATATAAAATAGGCAAACCAATAATATAATAAAATGAACCATAAATAAGAACATCAAATTGCAATAGTTTTATAGACTGTACAAAATAGAATAGTAAAGTTTGCACATTCAAAATCTCGAAATAAACTCTACTAATTGTCTCTCAAATAACAAAAGTACTGACATAGTTTTACAATACTATACAGCAGAATATAAGAAATATATGCTCTAATATATAGATATATGAAGGCATAGCCTCCTGCTCATCCTTCGTATAGCTCCATGCATTATCCAGATCTATTATTCCTAATATACTCATTTAATCGCACCCAATATAATAAGAAGCAAAACACAAAACCTCGAGTAAGACAACTGTCTAGTGTGAGTGATACTTTATCTCAAAATACTATAAAAATTGTATATAGTAATAAGGACATATGGTATGTAGAATCATACCTAACCTATCCCTGTATCCGAAGAGTTAGCACATAACAATCCATATATATTACTCTACTATTGTTATGGAAATTTGCACCCAAGTGATCCAAGTCCAGTGGAGCAGGCTAACATGATTGTAGGAGAAGTCAACGACCAACAAAGGAAGTAAAGTGATGATGTAGATGGAAAGGACTAGGGCAACTTGCTCTGCTTGATAGGAACACAAGAATAAGCCCGATCTAGAATTGCTCTGCCCATAAGAATTACCAACAAGGTTTTATCTAGTGATAAAAATACACCATATAGAAATTATTGTCCAGTAATCCCAACATCGAACCAGAATTCCAGTTCGGTAGGTGGTACATCGAATAAGAATTCTTGTCCAATGCAAGATACTAGCTTACAAGATATGCTGGTTGGTACCGGATACATCGAACACAATATCTTATCCATTGCAAGATATTACCAAACAAGATATTTTGTCTAGTGTTTTCTATACATTGAATAGAATGTCACATTTAGGACCGAGTAAGGAAAGAGTTGAGGTATGCCGATCCAAGAGGGTGCATTATGGAACCCGATCACGAAAGCGACTACATTCATCCACCAAACCAATTGCCCCCGAAAATAGCTATTTCAGCCAAACCAAACATGTTATTTATGGAATAAAATATGAGTACATATGGAAATTCCTGATCGTACCTTCTATATATAAAAACAACTGAACCGAATAAGTTATATAGGGAAATTGCCTAATTTACCGGGATGCCCTACCTACCTTTACACTTATATAAATATCCAAGCATCTAGCAGTTATGGGAACACCTTTGAAACCTCTAGACTCTACTAAATAGGAATAGCCGAATAGATCTTTTGGATTCCAACATTCAACAATAAATCATTGTACTTCATATTCATATACTTGTAAAAGGTGAAATATAAGAAAGGAAATAAAAATAAACAGTGGGCATAGGCCTATTATGGCTGAACCATCATAGATCTATCTGTACCTTACTTTTATTGCATTCTATTTCTGTTGAATTATCAATAAAAGCACCGAAATTGTTTATACGAAAAGTAGACAAACAACTCTATATTTCGGCCTTTTCGACTTTACTAGCATATCATCAACATATAACTCCATAATCTTTCCAATCTGACCATCTAACATCTTATTGACTAAATTTTGAAACATTGCCCTTGCATTCTTGAGTCCAAATGACATAACCTTATATCTATAGAGTCCTAATTGGGTAATAAAGCTAGTATGTTCCTGATCCGGGACATGCATAACAATCTGATTGAATTTGAAGTATGCATCCATAAAAGATAGAAGTTCGTGCCCTGGCGTCCTATTTACTAATTGGTTGATTCTTAGGAGAGAAAAGTAGAGTTATATCCAAGGCTACTGATAAGTGTGTTTCATTCTTTGAAGCTCTCAAGAAGGAGAACAGTGATTTTATGTGGACAGATGAATGTCTGGCCGCGTTCCATAATTTATTGGAATATTTACAGAAGCCTCTGGTTCTTTCCACACCAGTTGAAGGAGGAGACAATATCTGTACTTGATAGAGTCATCTCATGCCCTAAATGTAGCAATAGTTAGCGAGGATGTTAAGGTACAACATCCATTATATTATGTGAGTAAGTGGTTCACCAGGCCCAAGTCTAAGTATCCTAAGCAGGAGAAGTTGTCATACTACCTTCTAATCGCATCCTGGAAGTTGAGGCACTATTTCCAGTCGCATTCCATCTGAGTGCTGATAGATCAGCCTCTAAGACAGGTTCTACACCAACCTGACAGTTCATGGAGGCTTACTAAAAGAAGTATTGAGTTGAGCCAATACGAGATTACCTATCAAACTTGAGCGGCAATAAAAGGACAATCCTTAGTAGACTTTATTACTAAATTTATCTTTAGGGATGGCAAAGTGGAATCCCAAGAGGAAAAGGCTCTTAAATGGTGAATGTATGTTGATGGAGCATCGAACGAGCGCGACTCTGGTATAGAAGTAGTACTCTAGACACTTGAAGTAAGGAAATTGAGCTATGCAAAAAGATGGGATTCAAGGCGATGAACAATGAGGTAGACTATGAGGTTTTAATAGCAGGATTGGAGATAGGAAACGATCTAGGAATCAGGTCGGTACACATGCACAATGACTCGTAGTTGGTCATAAACTAAGTGCATAGCGAATTCTAGGCTAAGGGAGAACATTTGTAGTCATATTTAAAGAAGGTGATGGTTTTTCTCAATGTAATGGAACGCTACACATCCTACGAGAAGAGATTAAGCTGTCGATGAGCTGGCGAAGTTGGCATGTTTGAGAGAAGGACCTCTGTTAGGATCGATACCTATTACGACCCTACTTAACCCTAGCTTTAAGTGGGTGAATGTGATTTCAACTGTCAACGGCAAGGACACCTAGAAGACACCATTTATAGGATATTTGAGTAAAGGGGTATTACCGAGTAACAAGAACAAAGCTGGGAATGTGTTGAGGAAGGAACCTCACTTTATCATTCAAGATGTTGTGCTGTATCGAAGAGGATTTTCTATCCCATTGCTGAGGTGCATAGACAAAAGAGACACTAAGGAGGTATTGGAAAACGTTCATTAAGGGAGCCATGGAGACCATATTGGGGGGCAAACTCTAACAAAGAAGGTATGGCGATATGGATGTTTCTAACCAACGTTAAATCACAAAGCGATAGAGTACGCTTAAAGGTGCAATAAATCCCAACGGTTCACAAAGACCCAAGATTGTACATGGCCGAACTGATTCACATGGTTAGCCTCTAGCCTTTCACCCATAGCCACTATATCATACTATATGGCGGACCAGAGTGGCCCTAATTAGGGGTCCACCATTGACAATCAACTCAAACATCTTACTAGCAATGGCAGACTAGAGTGACCCTAGCTGTATGTCCACCATTGACGATCGACCCAAACTTCTTCTCTCCCATGATGAACTAGAGTGACCCTAATTAGGTGTTCACCATTGATGATAACCTTAAAATCCATGGTTGGCATGGAGAATCCGACTTACCTGTTATCAGGACATGACCGCCCCTTGGTTGGTTCACCCTCGACTATCAGCTCTGAATTTCTATCAGCACTGGATAGCTAAGTTTGCCTTTAGTAAAGGACAACTATCAAATCAAACCTTTTTAAAGTATGCATGGATTATGTATGTAGTATTAACCAAACAAGGAAAGAAGAAAGTGTGGTAAGGAAAACTAAATACGCAAGGATAATAAGCATACAAACTATGTTGCCAGACGTCCAAACATTACAGTACAAGCTCATAAGTGTCAAGAAATAATATGTACCCACCCTCACCAATACATCAAAATTGGACGAGCACAGATAACAATAATTATTACAAACAACAGACATACAATATTCTATTCCAAACACACAAAAAAACAAAATGTATGCAAATGCAGCTATCACTTGGATCTAGGTTTGGAGATGGCTTGTTTGCAATGAGATTTAGAATCCCCGTGCTCTTCTTCCTTCTTCTCTTCCTTTGACTTGGCGACGACTACCTCATCAAGTTTCGCCTATTTTTTCTTAATCAACTTTAATTCCTCCATTGCCTCTGCTTGACTCTCATGACCTCTTCAAGTAATTTTTCCATGACATTCTTCCTAAGGGCTTCTTTCCTATCAAAATCCTCATAGGAATCAGTGCACCCAAAATCTTAACATCGACATCATCCTTAATGGCAGCAATCATCTCGTCTTAAACCTCATCGATTAGAGGATCAGAGGAGCTCGGGGGAATGGCCCCTGATAATGGATTTTTTGAAGTGATTATAGCTTCGAAAGGAATCACTTCAAAAGGATCTGCCATAAGCCCGTACCTGCATGGAAATGAGGAGGGCTATCAGATATGGTTTTGCCCAAACAGGCTCGAACATA
The DNA here is from genome assembly GCA_030765085.1 of Allium cepa. Taxonomy (NCBI): domain Eukaryota; kingdom Viridiplantae; phylum Streptophyta; class Magnoliopsida; order Asparagales; family Amaryllidaceae; genus Allium; species Allium cepa. The sequence continues at coordinate 597,065,831 of CM060944.1, forward strand.
CTGAGAAATAGCTCAGGCACTATAAAGAAGATGACTACCTCCTTTAGGAGAAAGTGGAGCATCGCCAAATGGTTAAACATCATATGGAAGTGGAGGAATGTCCTGAGACAGACTCATAGTCTGTGCATCAGAATAAATGTGGAAAATAGTTAGAGGGACATCATGCATGGGGGCATAAATGACATATTTTGAAATTTGGCCTTGTGTCGTCACCTCTGAAGTCAAGCCGCCATTTTTTCCCTTTCCTCCTCCACTTTTTAGGCCTTCTTAGCCTCGAACAGTTTGATATAACTGAGGCAAATTGCCTCCCTCTCCTTTTTGTTATGAAGCAAGGTTGACTACATCAAGACTGAAAGGTGGCCCTCCTTGTTCACTAGCGATCTTGGCTTCCTTGATTAATCGTTTATGGATGGACACCACAACTTATTGATAATCGTCCATAAAAATCAAGCTTTTTTTAGTAAACATCCTAAAATAGATCTCGTCCAGGAGCTCTTCCACCTAATCCGGTTGGCTATTCATCGGGTCACACTCCGCCTGTAGCTTTTCAGCCTTAGTGGTTTTAGCAGCTTTCCTGCCAGCCGTAGTGGTTTCAGCAGCTTTCTTACCGGCCTTAACTTTAAGCTCATTTTGAAGGGAAACACTTTTAGCTTTCCATTCCACTACCTTGTTCTTTAAATAAGCAAGACAGTTCAGTTTTTACAGCCACTTCATGGAGGTCATCTAATCTTTTTGTGAACTTGTCTTCAACATTCTTATATTCCTCATATAGCCATCCGACTTTAACATTGTACTCCTCTTTGCCAGCTTTATGTTGTCAAAATGCTCTTTCTTCAATTTCTCCGCTTCATTAAAATAAGCAACCTTTAGTTTCCCAATCTCCTCTGCCTCAAACCTCTCTAATGCATCTAACACTGCCTTGTAATCTAAGTCCTTATTATGCATATGCTTCCTTACTCAAAAATCATCAGATTTTATTCAACATTCATTTTGTTGATCTCCTCTCCAGCCTTGACCATTATGGTATGAAACTCTTACAAGGCATTTACACTGTACATCCCGTCCACAAGAAGATCGATCACTCCTAGAAAGGAGAGATGGTGAGCCTCAGCAAGCAAGCAGGCAAGGGTCTCTTTGGTAGGGTTGCTGGAACTCTTCAAAATTCAAGTCTGTAGGGTCAGTAATAATGACCGGTCCTTCTTTACTCTTCCTCTTATCTTTTCCTTAGTTGGAAAGAACAACTGCTCCTTTCTTCTCTGTCCTCTCCTATTACATGGAGGTTTTCAAATTTGCTAAGAGAAATAAAGCCCGAGGAGATTTAAAAGAATGATCAAGAGGCCGGGATCTAGACTTGCTGCCAAGGAAGGGATATCTCTTTCTAGAACCATCTTTAGGGTCTTGGTGGCCTTTTCCCCAATTGGGAAATAAAATACAGTATCTCCCATCTTAAGCTCCATGGACGACGGCCTCACATTCTCGCTCGAACCATACGATCATGCAGCTTTCTTGTTATGTTCGAGGGGTGCTTCCGGCTTCTGCTGCTGCATTTTAGATAGAAGTTTTCCTCCTTTTGAAATTATTCTCCTTTCAATAGTGTAGAAATAACGAATTAGAATAGCAAACATTCAAGAAGCACATGAATATAGATATATGTGAATGTGTGCGTGCAAAAAAGTGCATGGCATCTAGACAAACCCATGGGGTCCTCATGTGTTTCCAACTACAGTTGGATTTCTTCTATGAAAGCAGGGTCCCCATAATCAATCCCTAGCTCTAGATCACAAAGATAATCGAAAATGGTGATATGTCCAGAGATAAAAACTTCCTCTTCCTTGGAACTAAATGTGCAGTGTAAGGCTTCCACCACGTCCAAATTAAATGAACTGCTAAGGAAAATTTCCTAGAAGAGTGAGCTTTACTAGATCCAAAGCAGTGCATTTGCTATCATGAGAATAAGGACTTATTTGTTCCTCTATCTTTGTCAGGATGCTGTCATTATCAAATTCCCTTATGGTTGTGAGTCGGCCTCCTTCACAGAACTCAATCCAAAAGGAATCCATTACTGATTTTTTCTATGTCCTCATGAACTATGGGATCAACTCCAAGTGGATTTGAAAGATGGTACTAGAAACAGAGGGCTTGGAAGATGGTGCTTCGGTTGTCTCATTGGTTGCTGAGGCTTTACCCTTCTTTTTCTTTATGGGATTATGGGGGGAAGGATGCCTGCCTTTTGCAATCAGGTGCTCTACAGCTAATAGTCTAAGTTGTCTCAAATTATCATGTATGACTAGATCGGGAACTTTTATGACCTTCCTAGCGAATTATTGAGGTTTTCTCAACATGTCCGCTAAGTCATCCTCAGATACAACTCTCACCACACATGAAGGAGAGGCCAAAGAGAAGAAAATTAGTGGATGACACAGAATTAATTGGATAATGATAAACTAAATAACTTACATCCTGAATGCCATTGATGGAAGCACATGGAATCTTACCGAATGAAGAAAAACTATTTTTTAAACATGCCATACTTAGAGACTAGTCCCCTACCGGTTTGAACTTGCTCATTACCTTGAGATAAATGAAAGAAAAGCCTTCTACTTTGCTCTTAACAGCATAAAGGAACCTGATCTGGCAATGGGTATAAGGAACTTAAAACTCACTCGTAAAAATGGCCTATAGGATGGCGAGAATAGCATAACTATTAGGGTGTGGTTGGAAGGAAGTGTTATATGGGTACATGAGGATGCATGTTATCCACTGAGGAAGAGGAGGAGGGGAACTAGACATGCGGTGATATCTTGAATTGGCCATGTACCTCTCCAGTGGAGCATGAACTCGTTGTTTAGAAGTAGGCAAGAGCATATCATTCCTAGGAAGGCCGTGAGTAGCTACAATTTATCCAGCTGCCTAGCCGTTAGAGTAGAAGCTATAAAGTCAATGGAGTTGACTAGCAATTGTAATGGCCCGTATCCATGCACAAGAGAGTGAGAAAAGCTAGGATGGTTAGTTTGACATCTTAAAGGTGCAGGATCCGGAGAATAGAGGAAGATGAAGCCTAATCTCCAGAAGCAGTCAACGAGAGAGTCTGGTGATGGTCCAACATACCTGTCAGATGCAATAACCTATCTCATGTGCTATCATGGAGTGTATGTGCTCATCGAACCAGGTCTGTTTGGCACCAAACAAAGAGAATGTAGAACCTAGTGATGATCATCGAACCGAGCATACCGAGCTAGAATAAATGCAGGATTAACTACATGTAGTTACTAATGAGTTGCATGGTTGAGTAAGGCATCAAACAAAGCCTGCTTCATATTCTATGAATTGTAGAGGGAAGTATTATAGGCATTTGCACCTAAGGGATCCAAGCCCAGTGAAGTAGTCTATCATGAAGGCAAAAGAAGTCAAAGAGCAGTAAGAGAACCAAAGTGATGATGTAGATGGAAGGATTAGGAAAAACTTGCACTCCTTGATAGGAAAACAAGAATAAGCCCGATCCGGAGTTGCTATTCCTAGAAGAATTACTGACAAGGTTTTATCTGGTGGTAAAAATACACTAGATAGGAATCCTGTCAAGTAGTTCCAATAACGAAAAGGAATTATTATTCAGTATGTGGTACACCGGACTAGAATTCTTGTCCGGTGTAAGATACTACCAGACGAGATATTTTGGTCGATACCAGATATGCCGAATAGAATATCTTATCTGTTGCTTGACATTATTGGAAAAGATATTTTATTTGGTGTTATATACACCAAACAGAATACCTTGTCTGGTACACATTTAGGAAAGAGCAAGGAAAGAGTTGAGGTATGTTGAACCAGGATGGTGCATTACGGAATCGGGCCAAGAAAGCGACTGCATTCATCCATCAAACCAATTGCCCCTAAACAGAGCTGTATCAGTCGAACCAAACAATTTATTTGTGGAATGATACCTGAGTATATATGGAAATTCCTGATCATATCCTCTATATATGAAATAACTAAATAAGTTATATAGAAAAATTGCTTGATATCGAGGGAGGCCCTCCCTACCTGTACGCTCCAATAAATATCCAAGCTTCTAGCAGTCATGGGGACAACTTTTAGAACCTCTAGACTCTAAAGAATAGAGCTTTCGAATTACAATATTCAATAACAAATCATTGTACTTCATATTAAAGTACATGTAAAAGCTGAAATATAAGAAAGGGAATGAAAATGAATAGTGGATATAGGCATATTATGCCTGAACCACTATAAATCTCCACGAACTTTACTTTTATTGCATTCTATTTCTATTGAATTCTCTGTTTTAAGTTTGATTGGAGATGTTTGTCCAATTTTTATACAAACAACTATCATTATCATATCGATGTACTAGAAATCAAATTGCAGTATCTGGTATCTGGGTATACAAGTCAATGATAACAACATCGTGTTACACCTTAGAGTGGTAAACAATTATGGCAAAACATAGCATCCATCAAACAATTCTCGTGTCACTCTGGTGCATTGGATATGTGATAACTCGTATAACCCAATTGTTAGCTAGAGAACCAATTAAATCTCGATTTCTTGATGCTTGAATCCATACTAACTCATAAGGCTAGGAATCATACTCATAATTGTAAAGTCTAGGGTAATCCACAATCACAAGACCTCGATGTAGTCATAATCTCAGTGGGTGTCCCCATATAACCCCTCTATACGAGCACTCTAGAAACCTCTGAATCATCAATGATACCTTGGCATGCGTTTCCGTAATGGAACCCAAACGTTATTCCATATCATTTATCTCCATAGTTAAACACAGTCGTTCTACTCACAAATTTCCCTCGTTGAACTTGCTCTTATGGACCTTTATAACAACTCCCTTATTGTGTTATCATCATCGAAACACCTCTACACCCCCTTCGTAAGTCATAGAGTTACCATGCCAAAGTTTCAAAGTCCTTGCGTTAAAGCGTTACATCATTGCTTCATTGGTTGCTACATAAATTCAAAAGACACCTCGAGTCATCTCGAGGCATACACCCTTGCCGCTAGTCATTTTTAAAAAATTCCAAAGTGATCCGTAGGTTGCCAAGAAACAATATCATGCTATGTCGAAAACCAAAAACCAAGACTCCATCCCTAAGCTTTGCGGGTTTTTCTTCGACAGGCCCGAAATGGACAAACCCTGACCAAAGCATATACCTGGAAAACATTTCTTGTCTGATTCTTCACTATTAAACCAAGCTCCTCCCATGTCACTCTCTTCTTGGCCTGGGTATCTTTAAGCACTGAACCAGAGCACTACTAAACATGGATTTTCGTTCAGTACTTTCTTCACCGAACCAACTTAGCCCAAAACCGTCATGACGCCATACCATCCCTTGGTCAAAGCCAATTGCCAAACGAAGCTCCATTCGATAGAAATGTTGTATCCCTTCTAGCACTTCCAATTTTGCGTTGACTCTATCGCCACACTTAATGATTCAGCCCACATTCATTTTATATGCATCAATATGACTCCAACACTCTAGAACCTATTCGTCGAAGTCCGATTCTACGTTCATGGATCCCCCATCATTTATGTATATAATCGAAGATCATATTATTATCTTTCTACAAGTGTCCCCTTCACTATAAAACCAATCATCGCCTTTATTTTGCTCCAATGGGCATTTGCAACCTTTCAAGCATATATACAACATCCAAACAAGCATCAAACAACATATAATCATCATTCAAACATGAATCCACACATTAAAGCATGGTAAATCCATTCTAAACACATCTAATACAAAACCTAACATCTATATAAGCCATCACACATTAAGGTAACATGATTAAATCACTTGATCATTTAACTATCCTTTTTACTTCAATTCGATTTTAAATAGTTCCAAAACATAAATTTGACTTTATAAATGGGTACAAAATATGTCAAACATGTAGATGGATATATAATATGATGTGAGAGATAAATCACTCACCAAACATCCTAAAATAGAAGATTTGCATGCAAAACAAGGCAGTTCTGAGAATAGAACTCAAAGCCCCCAACTCTTCAAAAATGTAGAGTCAAAAGTCTCTAGCTAATTCCTTTACTAACTACCCTAAATCTATAGACTTGGCTTAATTTGGAATATGCTAAAGAAGGTTTTGGCCAAGAAGAATGTTGATGGATATTTATATCGATTCGGGAAGATGGAAAAATAACTTGGGAATAATATTACCCATCATAACCCTTAAACTTAAAATGAGCAATTGGCCTTACTCTAAACTCACCAATTACCCATTAAGCTACCCCAAAAGCTATCTAACTTCAAACAAACATGTCTCTTAAATTGTAATCCAAAAATCTATTATGATCACTCTACAGGTCCAGTGGAAGTTATCTTAGGCCCTAATTCAACCACCTATCCAAAGTTATAGTCATTACAAATTTTCAAAGGTAAAATCGTCAGATAAAATTTCTCATGGTAAAAATGTAACTATTCAATGTAATCTAAAGTTATAACATCATATGACCCAATATGAATTTAAAAATAATATCTTGCAATCCTCTAATACATAAAATACTAGTTGTTACATATTCCATAGTCATCCAATAATTATCAATGTGTTACTCCTTGGTGCCCCCAACAGCCATGAGTGATACACTTTCCAACTTTAGAAGATCGTTATGTAATCTAGTCTCAATGAATGAATCGATATCCTTTCTTAAAACACTTTGACTAGGAATATTTAAAACAATTTATTATTTTACAATGTGATAAAATTCTCATGATTTCAACACATTGTAATTACTATCACAGAACATATCACTTAAGGATTTTCTATTCAGTATACTTTAAGTTAATTACTTAATTAATTAAAACATAACATTACAAGGTATATATTAGAAATCAAATACCTTTATTATGAACAAGATTAATTATCGAGTTGGATATATGCAACAAATTATATAGTTACCCCTAGGGCATACCTGTGACAACCGCCCTGCACCACATATGCTCATATAACCGAATAGTGCGCTGCTTGGGCGTCCAACCAACGTAGGACAGTTGTCAAGGGAAAGAAAAAGAAGTAAAGAAGAGGAATAAGAAATAAGAGAAGAGAATAGAAGAAAGGAGAAGGAAATAAAACATCATACACAATCACATATCCTGTCATATATCTTACAACGCACCAGATAAAATATAATAGTCATCATAGATATAAACGGATGAGATAACAATAACTATATAAACCATAGAATCAAAGTACATAGGCTCATACAGTTATACAAATAGTAAATAGAGTTTATATAACTGATAAATAAACGCCACTAATAAACTGTATCAAATAGACAGTAAGTCAACGCTGTCAAAGCTTCATAATGTCACATGGTGAAATAAACAATAATAACTCAAAATATAAATATGAGAAAGCGTCACCATCTGTTAGTCTGTCTGCACCGTTCGAAGTGCTAGTTACACCTGCTATCTAGTCTGTTCATTTAAGCGCTACCGAGATAATAAGAAGCAAAGCATAAAATCTAGAGTTAGATAATAGTCTGGTGTGGACGATAAATAATCTCAAAATACTATCAAAGCCGGCACAGTATATGGAACAGAGGATACAGAGAATCATACCTGACATGTCCCTGAATCTATAGAGTTAACATATAACATCAAATATATGCTACTCTATGATAGCATCATAGTTTTACTATACATCAAAGTACTAAGGATGTCTGATTCAGCATCGTTAATATCTACATCACGGGACACCCTATGGTGATAAAACAGTCAAAAAATATGGCATCCATCCTCACATTCGCCCACTTAGTGCATTGGATACATGATACTCATATGACCGCCCTGGCCAAGGACTACTCAACGTCCTGGTCTCTTGGTTCTCAATTAATTCCACTCAGAAGGCCAAGAACTAGACTAGCCGATCTGGTAGTCCAGGGTAAACGGATCGGGTCATCGTGTGATCCAAGTGAGCATCCCCACACCTCTACTCTATAAGTATGCTGCAAACCTATGAATATCAATAATCTCTTCACACTTGCCATCCATAGCAGAACTCAACCCATAATTTTCCTTACAACTCCCGTTTGAAGTCCTTGCGGCTGGGAACTATTCTAATAACCATCATCAGTATAGAATGTCATCATGCATCCCCCGACTTGTGAACTATTCTAAACAGCCAATCTCAGTCATAGAATGTCATCATAAGTCCCATAACCCTTCTCCAACAGTTCCATAAATTTGACTCATCGTCGCCTCCCTGCATACTGAAGTACAGTTATCCGTCGTCATAGCCATCACTTCCCATCATGGAATCATCGTCGTTGAATCATGAATCATCACGTCAAAGCGCCACACCCTCGCTTCATTGCCAAACCACTTGCAAAAGTGTAGTAACACTAAAATAAAACGTCGATAGGACGAACAGACCATCGCAACGTGCTCCTCGAAGCATCCCTATCATCCATGTCAAAATTGGCCAAATCGACCATCATCGATAATGGTAGATATCGACCACTCCAAAGTAGTCGATAACAACCATCTTGATCACGTACTTAATGAAAATGGTTAAATACAAACCAAATGAAAATACCACTAAAATTTGAAGCGTATCTCCAAAGTCTATTATGCTTCATCTTCAGATCAGTCAAAGTGCACTGCACTATAAACGAAATCCTCTCATATGGGTTATGTTATGATCCTACATCGCCTTCAAATGGCATTTTCAACCAACTACCAAGTACGCAAACATGCAACCAGCAAGCATAAAAATGTCTATAATAGCCTACATATGTCTATAATAATACAATACAATCCACCCAAGTAACCGATATGGGATAATGTGAGATTAATATCAAAATAGCCTAAATCTATCACTATCATCGAAATAGTATGTAAATGGGGAAAATGTGATATTTAGTTTAAAACCATTTTTAAAACACTCATAATTCTTTTTATAAAATAATATATAGTTTAAGTACTTTGGAAATCACATTTTCAATTTGGAAACATTTCAAAACATCTATTTTATACTATACTAACAGTCGTAGTATGGTGAGAGATAATTCAACCAAATTTGTCCAACCTCTCGCTGTAATAGAACTCTCTACCATGAGCATAATGCAAGAAATGACTTCCAAAACAGACCTCCTATGCAAAAGATACGCAAAATATAAAAAGCGGAATTATTTAAATGATTAAATCATTAATTAATTATAATTAGTAAACTAATCACCTCATTAACCATAATTCCCCTTATTCCCCAAATTAGTTTGCACGAAACCTATACACGTCCAACCCATTCATCCAAGTTTCCCTCCTCGATTCCTCCCACATTTCTCCATGAAACCGCGAATGGAAAATTGCAATGAACTCCACTGCCAAATCTCTTCGCCCCTGACCCAACGATGTCGAACATGACCACCTATCCTAGAATGCGACATGGAACCAGCCCTCTACAGGACTTTGGATGTGTTTCACGTCCCTCGACCACACGTGACAAGATCTGACATGTAGGTGCTATTTGCGAAAAGATATGATGGCACCATTCATTTTGGATATTGTTGCTTCATTCTCCAATGAGCTAAAACCCTAATTTGCTATTCATATATGGCCATGATCAAAATTGGTGCTGCACTCCCTATCATGGATACGGGCTTAACGATCTTGAGCACACGAATTAAATGGGGCAAAAATTATGATTTTAGGTGGCTTGGAATACATGATTTTAATTTTTGAATCATAATAGGTGAAGGTAACCATTATCTATTCAAAATGGATGGAACAATAGTCGGCTTATAAGAATAAAAGGGTTTTGGGTAATGAAAGTTTTGTGTTAATTAATATTTTAGTCTCTTTTATTTAATTTCTCAAATAAAATGGTGTGCGTTTCGAGTTCGCACCATCAAATAGTGCATCTAATCGTAGCGAAACTATTCTGCGTGCATCACCTCATTTTCCAATCCCGATGGCATAAATTTCGTCGCTATTCTAGACTGCGCTCTAGGATGATAATTTCACACTTTTAAAGGCTGTTTCGGCCATCAGATCATTTGATCTCTAAATATAGCGATCCTTATACTCGTTTCAATTCCAAAAAATTGATGCGAACTCAATGGAAGTGGTCTTGAGCCCTGATTCAATCATATGCGAAAAATCACATTTTTGGGACCGTCAATTAATTAACGATTTAATATTTAAATATCCAATCATTTAAAATATAGGTCATTACAATACCTCTAACTCTACCAGTCTTAATGGATGTATCGATATCCTTTCATGAAACATCTTGATGAGGAATATTTGAAATATTATGTTATTTTATATTTTGATAATTTTCTCATGGCTATAACTCTTTGAACAGTTATCACATAAAATATTATTTACGGATTTTCTGACTATATACTTCAAATTAGTATATCTAGTTTATTGTATTATATAATATATTATATAATAGAAAATAAATACCTCCATTACGAACAAGGTTGGTTATAGGGTTAGATCTATGTAACAACCCCTAGGGCATACCCCTGACTCTTTCAATCTTTTATTTCACTTGGGATTAATTATGCAATCTTATCATGATTTCTTTGATCATTTTTCTCAAAACTAATCAAACTAGTCCATTAGTAAACGAAAATGCTATATTGTCTTAGTTATCCAATTTGTCAATCAACTATCCCAGACATTGATAAACATCATTTATCATGTGGAACTTTTTAGAGTAAGTTTCTTGCCTTGTAACGAGATTTAGGTTCTTTTGTAGTATGTATCATGGAATTATTATCATATAACAATGTCATGAGATTCTTAACATTTGGAATCACCCATATCTCAGTTACAAATTTGCGCATACACACACATACACATTGCTTTTATTTTGCGCTATTCAAGGCGATGTACTTAGCATTTTAGTTGAACCAGCCACAACCTCTTATTTGTAACATTTCCAATTTAAACCTTCATACCTAAGATTGATCATGAATTTAGGACTAACATACCATACTCTGTAACGACCCGAAATTTCCGATCCCGAAAATTCCAGATAGTTATGACAAAAAGAAAGAGATAGAAGCAGAAGAAGAAGAAGATCAGAAAACATCGACATCTCACATTCGCAGCAGATAAAATATAATAATAAATAATAACAGTTTACAAAGAATATTACATTTGTCTATTACATTTTAATACATCAGAGCCACACATATATATACAGACACTGAATATACACAATTGACACGTCACAGATAACAGCAATATAATACAATAGAAACACTCCATACGTTCTTGCCATCCAGCTTACCTCTTGAGCTCCAGAACGTCCTTACCTGAAATCCTATAATACTCGGTCTGACCCGAGCATTGCATCAAAGTAGCACCCGGATCAGGCTGGAAACCAGCGTAAGTAAACCCTTCTAACATGGAATACAAAGCATACAACTTATATAGAACCCGGGGTAACTCATATCAATTTACAAATCCACAATTTGTTACAGACATCACTTATTTCACCATCAATTTTCTAATTACCAAAATTTAGACTAAATTGTCCAATTAACTTAAAACATTTCATTCCAGCGTATAGATTTCACATATCAATCTATAAAAATTCGAAATGGTTTCGGGTATTTCCTAACACCCGACCCCGATCTCTTCGGGTCCCATGTCATCCTAATCCAAGTTATCCAAATGAAATACACAACATTTCATATCAGAAATATCAACTCATTCAAAGCATCCAATACCATTCAATCATCCATGAGCAAAGCTTAATCCCGTACAAATTTAATTAAATTAATCCTGATTGAATTACTAACTTCAACCACCTAGATTTCTTTGCTTGTCATTAATTAATTTCAAATCAATTATTCAATCATCCCTTCATTATTCATCTCAATTAATCAACCTAGATTAATTATACTTCAATTACATTCAAGTAATTACCTTTAATTAATTTCACGATATTAATTCTTCTTAACCAAAATCAATAAGTAATCTTAATTACTTCATGAATTAATTAACTATTTTAATTGCATTAATCCTTAATTACTTATGTTAATTAACTTCTCTTAAGCCACTTATTACTGATTAATTCATCTTAATTAATCAATCTTTAATTACAATTAAATTACTTAATCCTTAACACATCAATTCTTAGCAAATTAATCTTTTAAATTACTCACATTAAGTCATTATTATTAATTAATTTACATTTAGTGATTGCCCATCAATTACCTACCTTAATTAATGATATCTAGTGATTATTCTTTAATTTAAGTAGTTATCATTAATAAATTTCAATTTAGTAATTTACCTTTAATTAAATTATCATCCTTAATTGCCGGAATTAATCACATTAATAAATCAATCCCTTATATTGATTTCTCAAACTAATTAACTAATTATCTTAATAATTAAATTAATTATTTATCCCCTTAAATTGACTAATTAATCAACTTCCATCCTTATTAATTAATTTGTAGTTATTCAATTGCATTATTTAAATCATCTTTAAAAACATATAGGAATTACCTACGATATAATTCAAAAACTTTATCTTTTTTAAAATCTAGGATTCAAAATAAACTTGAATCCTGATTTACTTAGATTTAAACTCTATTTAAATCTTTATTTTCAGATTTAAAAATCATTTTATAAATTACTTTAACAATTTTAAGTTGTTAAAAACATTTCATTCTTATAAAACTTGTCTAATTAAAACTAGGATTCAAATTCATTATGAATCTTTACTTTTAAAACTTGCTTCAAAACTTTGCTTCAAATCTTTGATTTAAATCTTGCTCACATTTAAATTTCAGTTTAAAATTTAAAATCCAAAAGAAACTGACAGGTTTTAAAAGAAAACCTGTAACAAAATTGTGATTCGAGCCTACCCCACAATTTCTTCTGTCATGCCTCTTAGGACTTCGAGCAACTCACACAATACACGAGAAACTCGAGTACCCATCTTCCTAAACAAAACTACTGACACAACACTACAGTCATGCACATGCACCGTTGACACTACCAACTCCGTTCAATAATGACGATTCCCACATGTCGACAACCACAACCTCAGACCAACAAAACTCCAGTCCTATCGATTCAAGTTCGAAAGCAGAATCGAGCTGTTCAAACCAAACTGGAACCAGAACCTGGACACACCACATCCACCTAAAATTGCCACGTTCTCGAATCTCCGACCACCAGAAGGTCTAAAACTCCGGCCAATCCTTCCTCAACATCCAAGCTTCCATTACCCAGAACCTTGTTACACTCGATCAACCTGAGAAGCCTTGCCGATCAAAATACTCAACCTAGTCAAAACTAGGTTTACAAACAGAAAAAAGTCACTGCCGCTTCGACGATCATCTGAACTCCCATCCAATATTTTTAATTGATTCTCCGATCACTCTTCCACCTCCAGGAAGAAACACGACCTCCCAATCCCTCGAGATCATCAGAAATTCCTAAATTTCCTAGAATAGTGCAACCCACTTCATTTCTGATCTAAAAATTTTGATTCCTTTTTTAAAATTCATGATTCAAGATAAGGTTTTAGCTTATATGCCTGAATTAAGAATTAAGGAAGTTTGATTTTTCGCAAAACTCAAGCTTGTACTGTCTTTTTTTTGTTTTCCAAAGTAGTTTGAATTGTTTTAACTTAAATAATTTTAAAACTAATTTTAAAATCAAACAAACAGATATTGTTTGGATCCTAGTTTCCAACAATAAGTGGATCAAGAGGTAATGATATTTAAATTAAAACTTGGCTTGAACTTTAGAACAAAGGTATTTACAGGTAAAACATGCATACATCATTCATCTAAAATGCACAAAGCTCACCAACATATATTCAAAAACATACTTGTTTTCAGACAATAATTCAAGCAACAGATTGTATATTTTTTTTAAAAGTGTTACTCACCTGGATTTTAAAATGGACAGAGTTCTTTTGTTTTGAACAGGCTTTGAACTTTGCTTGCTGAAATCTTCTTATCTTTAATCCTCTTGAATCTCTGGTTGTTGAGTTGTTTTAAGTTGAATTGTTGCCTAAGTTTTGAAATAATACTTGCTTTAGATTTTCTTAGCTTCTGATGGACTGAACTGAGGATGAGAGTTGATGCATATAAATTTGAGTTTACAGGGTATCATTTGCACAAGGTGATATTATTGTCTTTGTACAATATAGGTATATAATTTTTTGTTTGTACAACTTAAGCTCAGAGATTTTTGTTCTTGTTTTGTTGACTAGCAGATTTTCTTGTTTACTTTTGGTTGCTGATAAAATAATATGGTGGCTAGAGATATTGTCATTAATTGTTGTTGTCATTTTCTTTTCAAGTGTTCATACTTGAATATATAATGTTGTCTTCTTATGCAAGCCTACATAGATATTATATTTTCTTTTGTTTAGTCTAATTGTTTTATAATATAAATGAAATTTTATTGTTAAGATGATGTTAGAATTTGTCTAATATATTTACTTTATATTTTACAAACTATATATTTCATCTTATGTGTACCCATTTGTATACTTATATGTTTACATAGATACTTATGTTTATGACTCCGATATTTTCATATCCAGAAAGTTTATATTTGCTTATAGTTTTTACATTTATATGTATATATATATATATATATATATATATATTCAAATATTTTACATATGAGAAAATTTATTTATTCGACTAATAAAGTCAATATTCCAGTAACTAAAATAAATTTATTTACCAAACTATAGACGTTAGAAAACCCAGGTTGTCACATTCCTTCCCCCTTTAGAACTTTTTGTCCTCGAAAGAAACGAAGCCAGAATTTATGAAAATGCTTAAAATCAAATAAATATTCTTTGATCATTTTGAAAAAAATACTTTTTAATATCTATATAATATTATTTCGAAGTAGTTTTTATAAAAACACTTTTATAACTCGATGTTTCAACAAGTCCAACCTCGTTCTTATAGAAATTCTGTCATACGTTGATCAGGCGTAGGACTGAAAATCTATAAGTACTTGGTACACCCGTCTTCAACACCTAGTGAAAATACTTTGGAAAATAATTTTATTGAAAATATCGAAAAACATTTTGAAAATAGAGGAAATATCTTTGGTGAGAATGCTCTGGAAATCATCACTCCCATCCATTGTCGCAGTTACATCCTGAGTTACGTTGCCATCGCAGCAAAAGTCCATGTAATTGTAGGCACTCCGCACCCCTCGATTACGCCATGGAACCCACAACAGACCGCAGTTACATTTCAGGGTTACATTGCCATCGCAGCAAAAGTCCATGTAACCATAGGCATCAGCGCCCCTTGATTTTCGCTGTCGAAATAAAACTTCTTCACTCCTACATAGGTCGTAGTCTACCGATGTAAAATCAAACGTAGACCGTTGGCTCTCAGCAGCATACACGACTTTCGCTATGTTATCACAAGTCGCAGTCTACCGATGTAAAATCAAACGTAGACCGTTGTCTCAGCGGCACACACGACTTTCGCTATGTTACCATAGGTCGCAGTCTACCGATGTAAAATCAAGCGCAGACCGTTGGCCCTCAGCAGTACACACGACTTTCGCTATGGTACACACTACTCATAATCCTCAGGAACTACTTTTGTCCGGACTCCTCATAAGATCAACTTTAGAAATCCCCTGGGGGCTCAAGGCAGCACCACCCGGTGGCACTCCTGAGAAGTCCATTTCAAGGGAGCGCCTTTTTCTCTAGAGCCATCATCAAAACACTTTATACTATACACATATAGTATGTTTCAAATCATACACCTAGTATGATCTCATATAAAGATCCTTTACAAAAAATCGATTATCCTAAAATCGATAATTCTCAAACTAGGCTTTCCAAATTTCAATATTGATTTTACCCAAAAATCAAAGTCATTCCAAATCCAAAGGTTCCCAAAACCTTTTTCCAAAATCCTCATAAGATCCTTTATATATATATAGATATATATAAAATTCCTGATAAAAATCTTTGGATCATTTTAAACCTGTATAAAACTCCTTTTATACTTCAATTATTTCCAAAAATCCATTTTCTTCTGGCTATGGATTCAACAAGGGGAGTTCCATCTTATATAACAAAAACATATAACTTTTGTTTACTAAAAATCAAATATTCAAATTTGATTACTCTTTCCAATATCAATTTCATTCAAAACTGTACGATGTATACTTATCATCCGTACGTTATACCAATCTGATTGCTCGCTCGATTACACAGTTTCACTTCCGAACTAGTATCGTCCACCCGACTTCCTAGTGCGGACACAGATCTGGTTTCTTGATCAGAAACCGTCATTCTCCTTGCATAGCCATAACTATGATAGAGAATATCCAGAACCAATCAACAATCCGTATCCAGGTTTTCCGTCAAAAATCGAATGAAAATCCCAACTCGGGTCGAGAAATTACCACAAAATTATGTGCTCGAATCTGGATCAAATCACTATGCGAATAGAATAATATAAGTACATCCTACGTAATTATCTTCATTGATTATTAACTAAATCAATTTCTTTTCTATTCACATTTCCTTAAATTCTATCCACATAATCACAATTATTTCAATTCCATTGGATTACCTCTTTAATCCTTATCCCAAATGGATATTCAGTCATAAACAGTTTGAACTCCGACTAGTTTATATTTAGGAAATAGCATAAAAATTTAAAAATAAATAAATAAGTAGTTGAAAAACAATTTATAATTTGTAATATAGCTGTAAAATAGTTAAGTAATTGTAAAATAGTTAGAAAGTAGTTAAATAGTTTCAAAAACTTTATATAGTTGCAAAATAGTTGTAAAATAGTAATTAATTTGTAAAATAGTTGAAAAATAGCAATTAGTTTATAAAACAGTTGAAAAATTGTTAAATAGTTCCAAAATAATTGTAGAACAAATACAAAATAAGTTGGCTTCAAAAGAAAGATTGTATATATTATATAGCTTAGAAAAATAAGTTTATATTAAAACAATTTATATTGAAAATAGTACAGAGTCAAAACTGTTCACTTCCTCATCAAGTCAATTTAAATTTCCACTTCCATTTAAATGGATTCAATTCCAATTTAAATAACTTCAATTTCCCTTGAACTTGATTTATTCTCAATTAAAGTTGAATTAACCTCAATTTCTTTCCAAATTCAAATCAAATTCCATTTGATTTTTAAACCTATTCAACTTTAATTACAATTCCAAATTATTCCAATCAATTTGGACTAATATCAATTGAACCCGCTTCAATTTCGAGTCATTTCAATTTCTATATGAATTAATCCCAATTCCCATTTGAATTCCATACCTATCCATCTTCAGTTCTAATTAATTCAAACTAAATTCAATTTGAACTAATGAAATCTAAATTTCAACTTTATATAAATTCGAGCTAAATTTCCAAATGTTGATTTAACCCCTTAAATCAAATTAACCTTTATTTATTTATTTTTATTTTTATTTTGAATCAACCATCCGAATTTTTATGCAATTTAATTCTGAGTCCAATTTTCAAAATTCCATTTTAAATTATCTTTACTTAACCTTTTCCAAAGTTCAAATAAGAGTTTAAAAACAATTTTATCTTAAAAATTTAATTTATTACTTGGTTTTATCTTCAGTTTTGAAATCAGTTCTTAAACAAATTTTCCTTTTATCTCAACAATGGCTATACTACCACGCTTCATTTCACATTCATTTAAACAAATCCAAATCGCAATTTAAAAACTATTAATAACAATAGGATAATATTATCCAAATTATTTTAAAACACCCATACATTTCAAATTTACAGGTCTCAAACCCACTTTGAGATCACCCAAACTCCCAATTAAATTAACCCTTTAACTTCCCAAGTTAAATTCCAATTCCATATTGAAATTTCCAAATTAGGTTGTCCATTTGAACTTATTTAACTTCCTCTAAGTTAAATTCAATTTACCTAATCTAGTCAAATTTACACAATTTGAATTTTCCATTCAAATTTTATACTTCAGATTTAAAATCTTCCCACTTAAGTTTAATACTTACTTTACTTTGGGTTTTACTCACATTTCAAGGAAAATTCAAAACTCAATCTTAGGGTTTATTTCATATTTATTTCCTTTACACACCAGGTTACCTTTCTAATTTTAAACCACCTTTGGTTTTAAATTCAAACAAATTCCTTTAAGATTTTCACACGACTCTTGTTTAATCAAGTTCTATCATTTAAATAATTTTAAATAACATTATTATTATTTCTTCATTACTTTGAAACAAAATTTTCAAATTCTGGACTCAGATTTAAAAATCCACAATTCAGACTAACTCCAGTTCCAATTTATAAGTCATGCTTGCCTAAATGTTTTACTTCTTTAAAGCATTTCATTTTGCATACTCATTAATTATTAAACACGACCATCATTTAGGATAATAACCAAGATTATCATATCTAAAACCATTCATCATCATCAATTCTGAAACACTTCTCTGATTCAAGATTTCAATTTCAATTTAAATCCATTTTAAACTTATCTTTATTAAATTCCAGTTTGGTTGTATTATATTACTTCTTAATTTAATTCTAATAATTTAACAACCAATTAACCAATTGTTAGAAAAACTATTACTTTATATATTAAAATATAATCTTATATAAAATCAGTTACCTTTAAATCATTTAAAACCTTTATATTAGGAAATAACAAGTACGTGCTCTCATATATATATATATATATATATATATATATATATGTATGGACACTCAACTCATTCTAGGGTACTACGGACTCTATTTAAGAAGTAATCCTTACCAGAGCCAAGGTTCTCGCTTAACCTTTCTGAAATTGTATAGGACCATATAATATGGATAAACGGTAATACAGAGTATAGATAGTAAATAACACGGAATATAAATGCAGTAAGCAAAATGACACCAGAGATTCTGCTCTGACACCAACTGTAACGACCCGAAATTTCTGATCCCGAAAATTCCAGATAGTTATGGAAAAAAAGAAAGAGATAGAAGCAGAAGAAGAAGATCAGAAAACATCAACATCTCACATTCGCAGCGGATAAAATATAGTAATAAATAATAACAGTTTACAAAGTTTATTATATCTGTCGATTACATTTTAATACATCAGAGTTACACATATATATACAGACACTGAATATACACAATTATCATGTCAAAGATAACAGCAATATAATACGGCGGAAACACTCCATACGTTCTTGCCATCCAGCTCACCTTCTGAGCTCCGGAACGTCCTTACCTGAAATCTTGTAATACTCGGTCCGACCCGAGCATTACGTCAAAGTAGCACCTGGGTCAGGCTGGAAACCAGCGTGAGTAAACCCATCTAACATGGAATACAAAGCATACAACCTATATAGAACCCAGGGTAACTCATATCAATTTACAAATCCACAATTTGTTATAGACATCACTTATTTCACCATCAATTTTCTAATGACCAAAATTTAGACTAAATAGTCCAATTCACTTAAAACATTTCATTCCAGCCTATAGATTTCACATATCAATCTATAAAAATTCAAAGTGGTTTCGGGTATTTCCTAACACCCGACCCCGATCTCTTCAGGTCCCATGTCATCCTAATTCAAGTTATCCAAATGAAATACACAACATTTCGTATCAGAGATATCAACTCATTCAAAGCATCCAATACCATTCAATCATCCATAAGCAAAGCTTAATCCCATATAATTTAATTAATCCCGATTGAATTACTAACCTCAACCACTTAGATTTCCTTGCTTGTCATTAATTAATTTCAAATCAATTATTCAATCATCCCTTCATTATTCATCTCAATTAATCAACCTGGATTAATTATACTTCAATTACATTCAAGTAATTATCTTTAATTAATTTCACGATATTAATTCTTCTTATCCAAAATCGATAAGTAATCTTAATTACTTCATGAATTGATTAACTATTTTAATTACATTAATCCTTAATTACTTATATTAATTAACTTCTCTTAAGTCACTTATTACCGATTAATTCATCCTAATTAATCAATCTTTAATTACAAATTAAATTACTTAATCCTTAACACATCAATTCTCAACAAATTAATCTTTAAATTACTTACATTAAGTCATTATTTTTTATTAATTTACATTTAGTGATTGCCCATTAATTACCTACCTTAATTAATGATGTCTAGTGATTATTCTTTAATTTAAGTAGATATCATTAATAAATTTTAATTTAGTAATTTACCTTTAATTAAATTATCATCCTTAATTGCCAGAATTAATCACATTAATAAATCAATCCCTTACATTGATTTCTCAAACTAATTAACTAATTATCTTAATAGTTAAATTATTTATTTATCCCCTTAAATTGATTACATTAGTCAACTTCCATCCTTATTAAATAATTTGTATTTATTCAATTACATTATTTAATCATCTTTAAAAACCTATAGGAATTACCTACTATATAATTCAAAAACTTTATTTTCTTTTAAATCTAGGATTCAAACTAAACTTGAACCCTGATTTACTTAGATTTAAACTTTGTTTAAATCTTTATTTTCAGATTTAAAACTCATTTTATAAATTACTTTAACAATTTTAAGTTGTTAAAAACATTTCATTCTTATAAAACTTATCTAATTAAAACTAGGATTCAAATTCATTACGAATCTTTACTTTTAAAACTTGCTTCAAAACTTTGCTTCAAATCTTTGATGTAAATCTTGCTCACATTTAAATTTTAGTTTAAAATTTAAAATCCAAAAGAAACTGACAGGTTTTAAAAGAAAACTTGTAACAAAATTCTGATTCGAGCCTACCCCGCAATTTCTTCGGGTCACACCTCCTAGGACTTCGAGCTACTCACACAACTTACACGAGAAACTCGAGTACTCAACTTCCCAAACAAAACTACTATCACAACACCACAGTCGTGCAAATGCACCGTTGACGCCGCCAACTCCATTCAACAATGACGATCCCCACATGTCGACAACCACAACCTCAGACCATCAAAACTCCAATCCCATCGATTCAAGTTCGAAAGCAAAATCGAGCTGTTCAAACCAAACTGGAACCAAAACCTGGACCCACCACATCCACCTGAAATTGTCACGTTCTCGAATCTTCGACCACCAGAAGGTCTAAAACTCCGGCCAATCCTTCCTCAACATCCAAGCTTCCATTACCCAGAACCTTGTTACACTCGATTAACCTAAGAAGCCTTGCCGATCAAAATACTCAACCTAGTCAAAACTAGGTTTACAAACAGAAAAAAGTCACTGCCGCTTCCGCGATCATCTGAACTCCCATCTAATATTTTTACTTGATTCTCCGATCACTCTTCCACCTCCAGGAAGAAACGCGACCTCCCAATCCCTCGAGATCATCAGAATTCCTAAATTTCCCAGAACAGTGCAACCCAAAAATACACCTTTATTTCTGATCTAAAAATTATGATTCCATTTTTAAAATTCATGATTCAAGATAAGGTTTAAGCTTATATGCCTGAATTAAGAATTAAAGAAGTTTGAGTTTTTGTAAAACTCAAGCTTGTGCTGTCTTTTTTTTTGCTTTCCAGAGTAGTTTGAATTGCTTTAACTTAAATACATTTTTAAAACTTATTTTAAAATCAAACAAACAGATGTTTTTTAGATCCTAAGTTCTAACAATAAGTGGATCAAGAGGTAATGATATTTAAATTAAAACTTGGCTTGAACTTTAGAACAGAGGTATTTACAGGTAAATCAAACATACATCATTCATCTAAAATGCACAAAAGCTCACCAATATATATACAAAAACATACTTGTTTTCAGACAATAATTCAAACAACAGATTGTATTTTTTTAATAAAAAAAAGTGTTACTCACCTGGATTTTAAAATGGACAGAGTTCTTTTGTTTTGAACAGGCTTTGAACTTTGCTTGCTGAAATCTTCTTATCTTTAATCCTTTTGAATCTCTGGTTGTTGAGTTGTTTTAAGTTGAATTGTTGCCTAAGTTTTGAAATAATACTTGCTTCAGATTTTCTTAGCTTCTGATAGACGAAACTGAGGATGAGAGTTGATGTATATAAATTTGAGTTTACAAGGTATCATTTGTAAAAGGTGATATTATTGTCTTTGTACAATATAGGTATATAATTTTTTGTTTGTACAACTTAAGGTCAGAGATTTTTGTTCTTGTTTTGTTGACTAGCAGATTTTCTTGTTTACTTTTGATGGCTGATAAGATAATATGGTGGCTAGAGATATTGTCATTAATTGTTGTTGTCATTTTCTTTTCAAGTGTTCATACTTGAATATATAATGTTGTCTTCTTATGCAAGCCAACATAGATATTATATTTTCTTTTGTTTAGTCTAATTGCTTTATAATATAAATGAATTTCCGTTGTTAAGATGATGATAGAATTTGTCTAATATATTTACTTTATATTTTACAAAATATATATTTCATCTTATGTATATCCATTTGTATACTTATATGTTTACATAGATATTTATGTTTATGACTCTGATATTTTCATATCCAGAAAGTTTACATTTTCTTATAGTTTTTACGTTTATATATATATTCAGATATTTTACATATGAGAAAATTTATCTATTCGACTAATAAAGTCAATATTCCAGTAACTAAAATAAATTTATTTACCAAACTACAGATGATAGAAAACCCGGGTCGTCATAATACTCGGTATCACTTATGAAGTTCTAGTCTTAATACTCATTCATAAGGAGTTCAATATTTTAGTAAAAATTCTTGAGTATTTTCTAAATACTAGAGAACGCCATAAACTATCATTTAGTGATCATAATTTGGATTTTTACATACTTTATGTATCAAACACATAAGCAAAATGTGATATCATAGACATTAAAATTTGTATAATAATTTCTTTTGCTAATACATAAGGAATCCATATTACATGCTCCATTTTAATATGGTGTCTGTGTACATCATTTAGGGTATATCCAACATCCATTTACACTGATTAAAAAAGATGTCTTTTCAAATCATATACCAAGAATTAGAGAAACAAAAATTAAATTGATTTCAACATGGATGCATTGTTAATAATCAATATTAGTAAATTATTTGCTTATAGTTTAAGGAATACTCCAGGCGCCTTTATAGTTCTTTCTTACAGACACACGCTTCCTCTTCATTTTGACTGACATTCAAACTATTTGATTTTTCGATTAAAATATTTGGACAAGTTTGATGCTCTTGAATGATACTTTCGTATCAATTCTTGGATCTTATCGTACCCATAAAGTCAATACTGCTCCCACAGACTTTGAAACACAATGGTTATAATGTGAAAATAGTCTATTCTAAATCACTATTTAGAATTTTTATTTCAACATATATGTACCAAATCTCAAAATCATACCGAATGATAATTTTGGGAGTAAAATCTGAATTAACTAAAGTACATTGAATAATGAATATGTTACATTTATTTCAGCATTTGAAATTTAGAATATTATTATTATTATCAATATTGCATACTATGATTCAACTGCGTTAATCTTCTTCTCGAAGACACATTTGTAGCCAATGGATCATGTCCCTTTGAGTAAAACTATCAAAAACATACTTTTATAATATACTTAGAATCCATTCTAAATTTGTGCATCATGCCATGGTAGAATTGATATTCTCAATGGATTATTTAGGAATCGTTTTCTCAACATCAATAAGAACTAAAATTCTCTTTAATGTGCGAGAATTCTTATTAGACATTCTAATGGTTGTGCCTATTTTGGTTAGGTTAATCTCAATTCATCTTACATAATCGGTTTTATATTTGCATCGTATCCAAGTCCCTTTTACTAACAATATTTCTAAAAGAAACTCCTTTGTCATAAAGTTGGCAATTATTGAAACAACTATTGTTTCTCAGTATAATGGAACATGCATTCAAAAACATTTTATGAGTTACTTATTATTTCTCAGTATAATGGAAGATGCACTCAAAAACATTTTATGAGTTACCTTATATATATATGTATGAGATTGATTTAGTTTTGAGTTTACAAAAATTTATGTTCATAACATAAGTGTCTCAATCAATATTGGCTTGCCCCAAAAGCCTCGGGTTGATCCACACAAGATCCCTCATGAACAAATATTGTGTGCGGCTTCTCAACTTACACACCTATCAACTCCTTGACCTCTGATATGTAGGGCTTTCTTATAAACTCCTATCTCTTATGATCCCATGAACTATGCTTTTAATGATATTATACCTATGTACTTACTCTTAAATAAACATCCAAATGGAAAGAAGTTATCTCAACTTCAGTCATTATCAATTGTTCTTTATCCAGTAAAGTTTGATTACTCCTTATTGATACATCATTATGCATCATAGGAAAGATTGACTTTTGAGATAGAATCTTATTTGCTTTAGGTACATTTAGAACTCCTTTTCCAATATAATTGCCTATGCGATCAAATTGGATCATCTTATTTTCTTTTGCGTGTTGTGTTATATACTTCTATTTTTATATTCTACAAACTTATCATAGACATACTACTGTGTATCAAATACACATGTCCATGTCTATGATAATTCATCAACGAATTGAACAAATTCAACTAATTCTATAGAACTATTTTGGTATCATTAGACTTACAATTGCATATACCAATACATATCGCTCCGAAGAGTTCACAACATCTTTTGTTGCTCCTGCTAAATGTGTGCTTTGCCCTTAATCATTTGAGATATAATTCACAAGTACCATATGATTAAAAAAACTACTTCTTAAACCTATGGCTTAGTCCATAATTCCAAAATAATTGTAAAAAATTTGAGAAACTTCTATACTATAGTTTCATCTTATAATAATACACCTGATATCCATATTGAATTATTTTTAGTCAATATTGAAAACAGTTTTTATTTCATAAGTAATAGTTGGTATGTTTACAAAAATAACTTTTTCTAACTTGATGCGTCCACTAAAAAGTGTTATATGGTTGCTCCAATTATTTTTGCCATTACTATAATTGCTTATGAAATATGATGCTCCATTCAACCACATATTATGAAATTTCATTTCATACACTATAACTAATTACGATCAAGAGTTTCAAATCAAATATCCTAAACTTGACCAACAAATTCGGAGAAAAAAATTTCTATATGAAAATACATTTTGGAATAGAAATTAGATTTCCCATTCCATATTAGTATATATCGTTATTTTATATAATTCTTGTTCCTGATGTACCTTCACGAAGCAGAAGTCCCCATTCACTCTCTTTATCTCAACCGTGCCTTAAGTTTCATGTACCCTCGAAGGTTTTCTTTCCTAAATGATTGACCCATTCAAACGGAAAAAACTCTTACTACGTGACCATACAAAACTGTTTACAAAAATACATTCGATCATCCATAATATTTAAGGATAACGAATAAGTTTCACTATAAATGAAGTGATCAAACGGATACTATGGTGATTGAGTTCTTAGGTCCATCTTATAGTTCTTGGTCCATTGCTAAATCTAACACAATAAGATCCTTATTGCAATCAAATGCATGATCTCGCATCATGGTTTACTTTCTCGTTTTGATTGAACTAATTTAGTTGAAGTTTCGTATATTATGAATTGCGACTGTTCACTATATAACATTTATATGTGATCGAATATGAATCAAATATCCATATTCTACATCGCTTTTAGAGTTTAAAACTCTTATAAGATAGTATAGAATCTTGGGCAAATAATCACCTATATGGCAAAGGCACGAATGTTTTAGTGATTGGGTAAATTGGCTCCTGCATGTATGTTGAATTGACAACATGCCAAAATATTTATTGGTGAGTATATTTTATATTTCTATATCAGTCTTAATTCTATTCATTTGTATATATTAACTAATAAATATTTTATCAATTATAATGGTTGCACAAATTTATTTAAGTAGATTATTTTAACTTCATATAATAGATATACTATTAAAATATTAGAAAGGTTAAATGTATTCATTTTATTTTTATAATAAGACTCCCACTAGATTTTTCTATTCTCAGAATCCTAAGAGAAAACATAGAAATCGTTTGATTTTTCTAGTGGGCATCATAACTTACTTGCCTTAGGATTCTGACCTTAAGGAAGCTCAACAAATCATACGCCGGCAAGCAATAGATAGCACTTTGTCTATGGTATCATATGCAACTTCAAACCTATGGTCTTTGACTTAATCTCATCTCGACCCTGAAGAAGCTCAATAAATCAAAAGAGATTATTCATTTGTACCCACATTTTCTAAGTGTAATGCACACACCCTAAGTAAGCTCAACAAATTCGTGCATGTATCTTACTTCCTGTAGTTAATATAGTAATGGCACTACACTTAACATCCCTAATTTAAGAAAGCTGAACAACTAAAGAGTATGAAAGTAATCTATTAATATATAAATGGTAAAGGAAAACTTATATGTTAAGCACTCATAATCTTTAATACACATACACACACATTGAGAGATATCGATTTAGAGGATAACGTATTTCTAATTAAATACGCTTGTGATTCAAGTTTTGAATAAATTTGAAATCACAGTACATGTACAATGCTCATGTATTCATTCTTTAAACTTACATTGGGTTTCTTTTAGTTCCACTTATATTATACATTCATATTAAGCAAGTTTAATTTTTGTCGAACTATTTACAATTTAAATAGCTTATATAATATTCTTATGTATGTTATTAACTAAATCACATTTAAATAGTTTAATTTATTAATTTAATCAACTAATTAATTGGATTACTTTAAAATTCAAATTTTATTTTATTCATCCTAAATAATTTATAATGAATACAAATTACAACACTTGTAGTTTTATATGACCAGATCTCAGCGCCGATTTGGTGCCACACCAGATCTCTCTGATGATGTTAACCCTCCTCGGCTTCTATCGAACTTTGCAACTGCTTTCGTGTTCCCGCCTTTAGGTTCCTCTCTGGCCAAATGCCTATCTCTAGCTTTGGGTTACCCCTTTATTATTTCACCTAATCATTTTGTTGATTTGGATTTGACAACTACTTGTGACGTGAATGCTTCTCCTATATCTGGTATAATTTCTAGTACTGAGTAGGTCTCCCCTGCTGCTACATTTTTGGCAGCTACTGCTGATGGCAACATTAGTTAATGGTCAAAAATACTTATGCTGGTATTTGGTCCGTTGGTCAATGAAGTCGATAGTGTGTTAAATGGAGTGGTTGCAGATGGCATATCTTTGGATGTGTTTTTCAGGGTGGTAGTATTGTCTTGGATGTTGTGGAGGAACAAGTATCTACAAAATGTACGCTAAGTTCTTCTGTAAATGTGCAACCCCATACTGTTGTTTTTGGTCAGGTAAGATGCCATGTTAGTCCTCGTTCTTCTCTGGGCAGTGGTTTGCTTGATAACTCACACAGGTCCTCCAAGCCTTCAATTAAGTGATCTTCTCATTTTAGTGCTTTATCGAGAAATGCGGGTGCTTACCATAATCGTTTGATATTGTAGAGGAAAACAGTGTTGTGATACCTCCGACGGAGGTGTTGGAAGCTGGGACTGGTTTTTGGTTGAAGTATTTAGTTGGTTTCTTTCTTGAATCTATCCCTCCTTATCATGAAGTACGTGACTATGGCCGTAATCATTGGAATATAAGGGAAGGCTTCAAGTTCACTTTGATAACTGCATGTTTTTTTTTCAAATTCTCTAAAAAGAAGAAAGGCCCCATGTGCTTGAGGCAGATCCCTTATTATAGCTGGGTGGCTTTTCATTATTACCCCATAAAGTCTTATGGTGGACAAAGCTAGGGAACAGATTCTCTCTATTCCTGTTTGGGCTTATTTCACTCATATTCTATTCATTCTGCATCCCATGATTGGGCTAAATTGGTTAGCGGGTGTTGTTGGCGAGCTTAAGCGTTTCGATGCAGATACTGTAGCTCAGAATAGGTTGGTTTACGCTAAGGCTCTTAATGAAGTATCTCCTGACAAGTCTTTACCATCTAAGATTCATATTCACATTACTGAAGGGCATGTTTCTGTTGTCGATGTTCAGTACAGTTGGAAGCCTGATATATGCTTGTCTGGTCACTCTTTTGGATACCTCATGGAAGCTTATACTTTGCCCCTATTCCACTTTCTGATAGGATCCTTCTCCTCGTCCTTGTGCCAGGTTCGTAAGTCTTACCAATTATTGTTTCTTCCTCTTCCAATATTCTGCCTTCGATATCTAGTTATCGCTCTGATGTTAATGTTGATGATACCTTGGTTGCTCCTGCCGCGGTTCTTCCTTCCTTTAACATTTCATGGGATCCGTCTGACCTAGCATGGCTTCATAGGCCTTCTAAAATGCGGCTTAACCTAAAAGATGGTAGCTTTTATAAGTTTGTCAGTGGACTTAAAGAGGATAGAACGATATTTTATCATGTTGAGGGGAAGGTCTTATCCTCACGGCGCTTGGTCTGTTATTCGATTTCAGCCACTCTCTTCTTGAGGATGTCTCTTGGAATCAAAAATTCCTTTACTACTCTGATTCAGTTGACTTTGTTCCTTCTCTAGCATTACTTTTTCTAGGCTCCTTCATGTTATTAGGACTGTTCCTTTAAGTAAGGGGAGTTGTTCTTCCTCTTCGATGGAGGACTAGTGTGATATCCTGGAAATTTTGGCAATACCAATTTAATAATCTGTATATAAAATTAAATTGATTTGATAAATTTGTTAGTAAAATTTGACTTGATTTAATAATCCAATTAAATAGATGTTTAATTGGTGAATTTTATCTTTTAAAAACTAATAAAATATTTTCCTATTTATAATATATATATATTGTGAATAGGTAAGATTTGAATTTAATAAATCAATCTAGTTTTTAAATCCTAATATACACTTTGATAATTTGGAAATTAATATTTTATTTAATACATAACTTTTCAAAGCTATCTAATAAATAAACTATATGGTTTTAAATACTTAGGGTAAATATTAATTTGTTTAGATTATGTCTTAGCTTAAGTATAAAATTAATAAAAGATTTATTTTAGCTTCTTTTTGAATATAGCTTAATAAATATAATTTGAAATTATAAATGAAAATTTAAAATACCATTTATATATTAAACATTAATGCATCTAATAAGTTAAATAAGTTAAGTAATATGTAATTTATAATCTCTTTTATAAAATATTTAAAATTGGTAAATATGTTATTTTCAAATAATATTAATAAATGTATAAATATAAATAGATTTAATATATAAAGAATTTCTATTTATAAATTTAATATGTTGATATAAATTAGCTTTAAATTGGATTTTTAAATTTATGATTGGATTTGAAATTGAATTAATTTTGAATTCAAAAGAATAAACATTTTTAAATTATTTTGATAAGCTTTCATTTATATATAATTTGTTTTATTTCATTTTTTTAAAATAAAAAAATACACATATACATTTACATATGAAAGTAATTTATAAATAGATAAGTATTTAATAAATAAAGAAAAGAGTTTTGTTTAATTTTAAAATTAAATATAAAATAAGTAAAATTACTTATAAGACAAGTGTGATTATGTTAAGCCTAATATAACAAGTGTTGATTTATAAGCAAAGGCAAATGACAAGTGTTAAGTAGATTGTACAAGTGTCGTTTATTATTTTTGTTTTTTTTGTTTTATTTTAAATAAGCTACAAATTTACTTATATAAAACATATGCTTTCTTTCTCTCATTTCTTTTCTATTCATTTTTTTCTTTCAAAACTAAGAAAGAAAAAAGGAAAACTTCAACCTGCATATTTCTCAAATCTGAAAATCAATTCCCCTCAAACCAAAATGTAGATCAAAGCCTATAGTCTCATTTTCAAAATCTGTAATTCACTGCCTCAAACCAAAGAATAAAATCATTACCTGCAATTCATTTTTTTAATCAATGCGTGCAAAAATAATTTTCAACCTAAGAAAATCAAAATAAGCAAATCTGTGATCATTTGCAAATCAAAAAAATCAAGGCATGCAAGCATTTTCAAAAATTAAAAAGGCCTGTAGCAGATAATCAAGTAGTTTCATCTCAAGTTCATCCCTGTTCCAAATTATAGTTATCTTTGCAAGTTCCTGTAACCAGTAATTCCAGTTCATCAATCAAAGAAGAAATTTTAGCATGTAGTTTTCAAAAGCCTAAATCATCTTAGTTTTCAAGGATCAAGTTTTCCCAGTTGCAAATTTTCAGCTCAAACAACATAGCATCTCAGTTTTTAAAAAGTCTTCTCATCATCTTTTAGGTGAGTAAATTTTATTTTAAAGATAGTTTTTAAATCTAAGGTTATATTGATATCAGTAACAAATGTTGCAGTAACATAGATTTAAAATGTTTATATGTTCGATGATGTGAATGCATGTATATTTAAAGTTGAATTTGTGAAATAATCAGTACATCTGCTTCTTTGTTTATACTCCAGGATCCTGTTGATTTTTTTTTAAAAAGGAATTCTTATCTCCAACTTTAATTTACACTTGCCTTTGATTTTTGAATAAAAGATATTTATTGTAGTATAATATCAAGTGTAAAATAAATTCTGGAATTATAATTTAGCAAATAAATTTTAAAATTTGAAATAACAGTGAAATATTTATATATGTTAAATCAAACTATTCAATTTTAGATTTGGATTGCATGATTGTATTCATGGCTGAAAATAATGAATTTAGGAGTTAAAATCATAATTTTATAGTTTGGAGATATGGTGATTTTCTGTGTTGATCTGGAATTGGATATTGGTCAATCTGCGTCGAACGAAGAGATGATTTTGGTCAGGACCAAGGATGGAGGTGGCGAGTAGATTGGTGGTCATTGGAAAAATAGTGGGAGAATACCTAGATGGTCGTGGAGGATGGTCGATGGCAGAATAGGGTTTAGTGTGTAGTTTTGGGTCGGCATTGATTCTTGAGGTCATGTGTCGACTGGGAAGCATCGAGATTTATCGTGTGATGGGGGATCATTGACTGGGTGCGAGGCGCAGCTCTGGATAAAGTGGCAGGAGCTCCGGTGTTAAGATCATCATCGGCGAAGTGGTTTTGGGGTCGAGTGTTTGTTCCAGATTTTTGATCGATCGGTGAATTTTCGTTTTGCTATCGTATTACGAAATTTAGGGGGTCATACGAGATGAAGAGACGATCATTGACTTAGAGGCGTCTTCGGCAGGGTGGCGGTGACGTTCGGACTATCGTGCACGTGCACGAGATTGGGTATTGTCTGATTTGCTCGATGGGTTTGGGAAGACGATGTTTTTCTCGAGTTCATGTTCGAGTGTTTGGTGATAAGCTCGAAGCAGTTGAAGATGGGGAAAATGTGAGAGTTTCTCGTGAAGTTCACTCGAGTTTTTGATGGAAAAGCTCGGGTCTATCTTGTTGTCAGGGTGTTAGTCCAGATTTGCAGTACCCAGAGTTTCTTTTGGCCAAAGGAAATCATAATAGTACACGTTTTGAAATTTAATTAAATGAATTTAAAAGGGATAAAGTTTGGTGTTGTAGAGTTTTGCACTTGAATTTATCTTGAGTAATTCGAGTATTTGACTCGAAGTAGTGGGCTCGAATTTAATTAATGATGGCTCGAGTTAGTATTTTTGTTACAGGTTTTAACCTGTAAGTGTTTTTAAAATTTTAAACTGAAATTTAAAATGTAAATAGAGATTTAAACTAAGTTTAAATCAAATCTTATGTCTGGATTCAAGTTTAGTTGAATCTGGTTTAAAAATAAAATAAGGGTTTTAAAATTTGAATTATTTTAACAACCTTAAAATGTTTAAATAGTTTGGTTTTAAAAATGAAGTTTAAAATGTAAATAGGTTTTAAATCTAAGTTTAAATCTGATTCAAAATCTAAATTTGAATCATATTTTTGAAATAAAGGAAGTTTTAAAATTTAAAATGTTTCAAACAACTTTGGATGTTGAAATATATTTTAAATATGGTTTGTATTTAAACTGAATTTGGTTTTAAATCCTTTTAAACTTCTTTCATAAAATAAGTAATTCTTTAGCATAAGTTTTAAAAGGTTTTTAAAATGTTTTTAAACTTTGTTTAAGTTAAGTTTGATTTCATTTTAAATCTTAAATTTAAAATAAAATTTGAAAGTAAATTTAAATGTAAATTGTTTTAAATTGCTTGTTAATGATAATGTTATCATTAATAAGAAATGTTTTTATTTTAAAGTAAATCAAAGATTTAGTGAATTGTGATTCATTAAATTGGTAAGGTAATTTAAATAGGATAATTAATTAATTCACTTAATTTATTAAGGGTTTGAATAAATTAATTAAGGTTAAGTAATTAAAATTCATTAAATTTGTAATTAATAATAATTAACTTAAGTTAATTACTTAAGAAAAGTAATTAAAGAATTGTTAATAGTTAATGAAGGTCACTAACTTAAGATTATTTAATAATTAATTAGTGATAAATTTTGATAATTAATTAGATTAATTAATTAAGGATAATCATTTATGGAATTGTTTAAGTGTAATTACTTGATGAAAGTAATTAAGGAATTAATTACTCATTGTAATTAATTAAGTTAATTTGATTAGTTTAAGTTAATTAATTAAGTTTAATTAATTTAGAATAATAACTTGATAATTTGATGAGCATAACTACTTGGTGAAGTATTAATAGATAATTACTGGATGTAATTAATTAAATAATGATTTGTTAAAGGAAGTAATTTGAGTATAATTACTTTGTGAAATTAAACAAGGTATTAATTAAGTTAATTAATGAAGGGGTAATTAGTTGATTTAATGCAGTAATTAAGGGAAGTTAATTACTGGATGGAATTGATCAAGGGTGATTAATAATTATGGGTTAATTTAATAGCTAATTACTTATTGTAATTAATTTAAATAGAATAAGTAATTAAAGAAGTAATTAGGGATCATTAATTTATATAATTAATGATGTAATTAAGATTAATTAATTAAGATTAATAACCAATGATAGGCGATTAAAGTAATTAATTAAATATAGTTAATTAAGGATGGATGTAATTATTTATAGTTGATTAATTAATGAAGAATTTAAAGGTTAATTACTGTTTTTGGTTAAGGATAATTAATTTGTGAAATTAATTAAAGATAATTAATTTAATGTAATTAAAGGATAATTAATTAGGGGTGATTAACTAAGCTGATTAATTTGAGGATAATTAATTAATTGATTTGTAATTAATTAATGGTTATGTAAGCAAGATTTATAATGATGAAGTAACTAATTTAATTTATTTTAAATTAATTAAAGACAAAATAATTAATTTAATACACTTTAAATTAATTAGAGATGCAAATAATTAATTTAATTCATTTTAAATTAATCATAGTGTGATTAAGTAAATCCTTGCTTATGTATGGATGATATTGATTGCCTTGAATGGTTTGAGATCTCAGAGATGAGATAAGTGATGTTGTGTGATATGGATGCTTTGGTTGCATTGTGATGATAATATGAATTATCTGTTGGTGATGATAATATGAATTATCTATTTATGATGATAATATGGATTATCTGTTTATGATGATAATGTTGATTATTTATTATGATGATGTGAATTATCTATCTGTGTGTATATAGTTAATTAAATTGAATTGTTTAAACTTAAAACAACTTGGACCTAAAAGATACGTTTTGGATTTCGATGAGACCAGGATCGGGTTTCCAGATTTGGATATCCGAAAACCACATCGATCCAAATTAATGATAGGTCATGAATCCCAAGTGAAGATGAAGATTAAGAGTGCAAGGGTTATCGTCGTTAACTCTTAGGGTGTTTCCAAAATGAGTGTAATGAGATAATGCCTTCGGTTTCGTTCGAACCCGGAATGAACTTGTATGGATTAAATGCTTTCAAAACATCGTCAGGAGGACGATGAGCATTCTGAGAGATGTGTTCTCTAAAGGTAATCGTAGCCTCAAGCCTCATCAACTGGGAATGGCTAAAACAGGGGAGGTGCAGCAAGGCTAAGTGGGTCATGCCCAAGTAGGACGAGATTTTCCCCTATCTAGAAGTCCATTTTTATTCGGCTGTGTGGGCAGTTGGGTCGCGGCCACTACGGGGTTGTCTTGTTCGGGACTGTCCAGTAAGGGATGGTTTCGGCCTTATGTTGCAGGGGATTGGGAGTAATCCTCGGTACGGTGATCTAGGCCCCGTACTGTGATGGGTGGTACCTCAGTAGCCCTGCCATTATATGGAATCCAAAATCCAATAAGTGCCATCGGTTTTGATTGTATTACCCACTTTTGTGGCTAGTAGCTGGAATTTAATCATGTAACAGTTTCGGCTAGTTCATATTTACTTGAAAACCCTAGACCTATTATAATATCACTAGATTTCCTATCAAATGTTTTGGTTAGTGTAAGGTAAAAACTTTTCCATGTTTATGTGTGGGAAGTCTTACGTGATACCTTTTCTTTTCAAAGGTTTTTTCAAAGTTAAGCAACTTTAACCCGTTTGCTCACACCAGACCTATGTCTGACCCAAGTGTTTAGTTTCTGTTTTATTAAACTCTTGGGTACTCATATTATGTATGAGTAGTCGAGGGATTCAGGTTAGGTTTGACGAATTGTAGAGGAGCAATGGAGTAGGAGGCTTCAACGTTGTATATATTTATAGTGTTCCGCTGTGTGTTCTCTGAGTCATTTGTTTGTGTTGTATTGAATTGTAATATCTAAACAAGTGTTTATAACTGTTTAGTATGTGATGTATAATCTGTGTATCTCTGATAAGGGTTGTATACTATGTAATACTTATGTTATTAATATAATTTATTCGTTCCGCTGTTGAGATTCTGATATTGCTTCTCCTTCTTCTCTATCTTTTCTCTTTCTATCCTTTCTTTCTTAATTCATGATGCGTCTTTCTGGATATTGGAAGATGGGTCGATGATAGTTGGTATCAAAGCACTAGGTTGAGTGAATACCTAGGCTTTGGAGTGTTTTCTTTCTTGAGAAAGCGTATTTGTAATTTTAATATATATATATATATATATATATATATATATATATATCTACCTATTTGTTGGGTTACCTGTTTGGGTTTTCCAATATAGGTTATAAAGTTAGATAAGGTAGTGGTGTGTGTAACACGACTACTACCATTGGTTGGAGTTTTATGTTTGAGGTTGGAGGTGTAACTGTCGAGACTGTAGACCCAATACCGTCTCGAGTGAGCTTTGCTATGGTGAAAGGATTCCATCAACCTCTGAAAGAAACCTTAAGAGGTTCGAAGTCTATCTTTGAAGATGGATAAATAGAGTTTGGATCCGTTAGTTGGCGAAAGTGAGTAATGGTATCTTGATACCTCAGGAAGTAGTAGCTGCGTGATGAGATGCAGTGACTATGGATTGTGTCCGAAGATGTTTCTTTGGAACAAGTTTTAGGAAGTGTGTCTGCTCTGGTGTTCTGGTTGGGTTCAGCGGGATGTGGTGGTTGGCTTTGAGGTCCGAGTTTCTCAAAGAGCTTATGGATTAGGAAGTCTTTGGCTTTGGTGTCAGCAGTACAACTCGGAGTGTTCTGTATGCCGGCAAGGAAGTTTTCTGATTGGTTAAGTGAGAACAATTTTCATTGGATATTAGGCTTGGTTGATCGCAAAAGAGACTTGAGATAGTTTGAGTGTTCTTTTGAGTTATTGAAGATTTTTCTGGATGACTCCTGAGAAGTCAGAGGTTTTTTTGTATCTGGAGATTGAGTTTTCTTATCGACTGGATTCCAGGAGTAATTTCGATGGTTCAGCTAGTTATAGGATGGTTTCTTGAGATAGGGTTTGGTGAAGCAGCTCAGGATTGGTAGAATTTTTGAGTTTTCTTTATAGATATGTTGAATCATATTCTGGGATGTGTTGTCCAGATTGTGCTCGTGTTCTTCATCAGCATTTTCTTCTAATCCGGATCAGAGTTGTGTAGCGAAAGCAGTTTGGGAGTGCATCTGTTTTATCTTTTTCGGATAGGAGAAGTAAGTTCGGTCTTTTGTTGTTTGTGGAGTAGATTTGTGTTCTTGGTTGATGGTTGATCTTGAGAGGATCATTTTGATGGGTTGTTTTAGGTTTTGTTTGTTTCGAGAGGCATCCGCGTAGGGTGAGCTGATCAGGGAGGATGTAGGCAGCCCAGAATCGTCCGAAGGATTTTGTGGATAAGTGATGAAGGAATTTGGATTCCGGAATCGAAAATTTTGTTTTGAATAAGTTTTCTCCGGTCCAAGGAGCTATAAGTTTTGGTAAGTCTGGGAAGCTAGCTCCGAGGTGTTTTGGATCTCTCCTGTGTTTTGGTTGGATTGGTGTTTGGTTTTCAGAGTTGAATTGCCAGTTTGGATAACTGAGATTTGATGTGTTTCACGCATCTCTGAGGGAGTACGTGTATCTCTGGTTGTGGAACCAGCAGTTCAGGAGGTTAGGTTGTTGAGTCAGACTCGTCTGTAGTCTGATATCTTGTTTTGTTTTGTAGATCTAGATGAGTAGGAGCTCTGTAGCTTCGTAGTTTTGATTGTTGGATTCTGTAGAGCGAGTATCCCGGTATATATATACTTGGGAACCTCGAGGAAATTTTATCCAGAATTTTGTCTGGATAATTAAATTTGTTTGATTGAATAAATTGGTTGCTATGGTTGTTAGCATATGATTGATGTATGCTTGTGATTTAAAATTTAAAATCTTTGATGGGTTATTAAATTACCTTTGCTTTTAAATTTCAGGGACGGAATTCTTTTAAGGGGAAGGAATGTGATATCCCGAAAATTTTGGCAATATAAATTTAATAATCTGTATTTAAAATTAAATTGATTTGATAAATTTTGTTAATAAAATTTGACTTGATTTAATAATCCAATTAAATTGATATTTAATTGGTGAATTTTATCTTTTAAAAACTAATAAAATGTTTTCCAATTTATAATGTGTATATATACATTGTGAATAGATAAGATTTGAATTTAATAAATAAATCTAGTTTTCAAATTCTAATATACATTTTGATAAATTGGAAATTATTATTTTATTTAATATATAACTTTCCAAAGCTATCTAATAAATAAACTATATGGTTTTAAATACTTAGGGTAAATTTTAATTTGTTTAGATTATGTCTTAGCTTAAGTATAAATTTAATAAAAGATTTCTTTTAGCTTCTTTTTAAATATAGCTTAATAAATATAATTTGAAATTATATATGAAAATTTAAAATACCATTTATATATTAAACATTAATGCATCTAAATAAGTTGAATAAGATAAGTAATATGTAATTTATAATCTCTTTTATAAAATATTTAAAATTGATAAATATATTATTTTCAAATAATATTAATAAATGTATAAATATAAATAGATTTAATATGCACAGAATTTCTATTTCTAAACTTAATATGTTGATATAAATTAGCTTTAAATTGGATTTTTAAATTTATGATTGGATTTGAAATTAAATTAATTTTGAATTCAAAAGAATAAACATTTTTAAATTATTTGGATAATCTTTCATTTATATATAATTTGTTTTATTTCATTTTCTTTAAATAAAAAATACACATATACATTTACATATGAAAGTAATTTATAAATAGATAATTATTTAGTAAATAGAGAAACGAGTTTTATTTACTTTTAAAATAAATATAAAATAAGTAAAATTACTTAAGACAAGTGTGATTATGTTAAGCCTAATATAACAAGTGTTGATTTATATGCAAAGGAAAATGAAAAGTGTTAAGTAGATTATACAAGTGTCATTTATTATTTTTGTCTTTTTCTTTTATTTTAAATAAGCTACAAATTTACTTATATAAAACATATGCTTTCTTTCTCTCATTTCTTTTCTATTCTTTTTTTTTCTTTCAAAACTAAGAAGAAGAAGAAAGGAAAACTTTAGCCTGCATATTTCTCAAATGTGAAAATCAATTCCCCTTAAAACAAAATGTTGATCAAAGCTTATAATCTCATTTTTAAAATCTGTAATTCACTGCCTCAAACTAGAGAATAAAATCATTACCTGCAATTCATTTTTTTAATCAAAACCCGCAAAAATCATTTTCAACCTGAGAATATCAAAATAAGCAAACCTGTGATTATTGGAAAATCAAAAAAATCAAGGCACGCAAGCATTTTCAAAAATTAAAAAGGCCTGTAGCATATAATCAAGCAGTTTCGTCTCAAGTTCATCCCTGTTCCAAATTGTAGTTATCTTTGCAAGTTCCTGTAACCAGATATTCCAGTTCATCAATCAAAGAAGAAATTTTAGCATGCAATTTTCAAAAGCCTAAATCATTTTAATTTTCAAGGATCAAGTTTTCCCAGTTGCAAATTTTCAGCTCAAACAATATAGCATCCCAGCTTTTATAAAGTCTTCTCATCATCTTTCAGGTGAGTAAATTTTATTTTAAAGACAGTTTTTAAATCTGAGGTTATATTGGTATCAGTAATAAATGTTGCGGTAACATACATTTAAAATGTTTATATGTTTGATGATGTGAATGCATGTATATTTAAAGTTGAATTTGTGAAATCATCAGTACATCTGCTTCTCTGTTTATACTCCAGGCTCCTGTTGATTTTTTTTAAAAAGAATTCTTATCTCTATATTTATTTTATACTTCCCTTTGATTTCTGAATAAAAAATATTTGTTGTAGTAGAATATCAAGTATAAAATAAATTCTGGAATTATAATTTAGCAAATAAATTTTAAAATTTGAAATAACAGTGAAATATTCATATATGTTAAAAATCAACCTATTCAACTTTAGATTTAGATTGCATGATTGTATTCATGGTAGAAAATAATGAATTTAGGAGCTAAAATCATATTTTTATAGTTTGGAGATATGGTATTTTCTGTGTTGATCTGGAATTGGATATTGGTCAATCTGCGTCGAACGGAGAGATGATTTTGGTCAGGACCAAGGATGGAGGTAGCGAGTAGATTGGTGGTCATTGGAAAAATAGTGGGAGGATACCTAGATGGTCGTGGAGGACGGTCGATGGCAGAATAGGGTTTAGTATGCAGTTTTTGGGTCGGCATTAATTCTTGTGGCCATGTGTCGAATTGGAAGCATCAGGATTTATCGCGTGATGAAGGATCATTGATTGGGTGCGAGGCGCAGCTCTGGGTTAAGTGGCAGGAGCTCCGGTGTCAAGATCATCGTCGGCGAAGTTGTTTTGGGGTCGAGTGTTTGTTCCAGATTTTTGATCGATCATTGAATTTTCGTTTTGCTATCGTATTACGACATTTGGGGGGTCATACGAGATGACGAGACGATCGTTGACTTGGAGGCGTCATCGGCAGGGCGGCAGTGACGTTCGGACTATCGTGCACATGCACGAGATTGGGTTTTGTCTGATTTGCTTGATTGTTTTGGGAAGACGATGTTTTTCTTGAGTTCGTGTTCGAGTGTTCGGTGATAAGATCGAAGAAGTTGAAGATAGGGAAAACGCGAGAGTTTCTCGTGAAGTTCACTCGGGTTTTTGATAGAAAAGCTCGGGTCTATCTTGTTGTCAGGGGTGTTAGTGCAGATTTGCAGTACCTAGATTTTCTTTTGGCAAAAGGAAATCATAATAATACACGTTTTGAAATTTAATTAAATGAGTTTGAAAGGGGTAAAGTTTGGTGTTGCAGAGTTTTGCACTTGAATTTATCTCGAGTACTTCGAGTATTTGACTCGAAGTAGTTTGGTTATGGGCTCGAAGTTAATTAATGATGGCTCGGGTTAGTATTTTTGTTACGGGTTTTAACCTGTAAGTGTTTTTAAAATTTTAAACTGAAATTTAAAATGTAAGTAGAGATTTAAACTAAGTTTAAATCAAAGCTCATGTCTAGATTCAAGTTTAGTTGAATCTATTTAAAAATAAAATAAGGGTTTTAAAATTTGAATTATTTTAACAACCTTAAAATGTTTAAATAGTTTGGTTTTAAAAATGAAGTTTAAAATGTAAATAGGTTTAAAATCTAAGTTTAAATCTGATTCAAAATCTAAATTTGAATCATAGTTTTGAAATAAAGGAAGTTTTAAAAATTAAAATGTTTCAAACAACTTTGGATGTTGAAATATATTTTAAATATGGTTTGTATTTAAACAGAATTTGGTTTTAAATCCTTTTAAACTTCTTTTATAAAATAAGTAATTCTTTAGCATAAGTTTTAAAAGGTTTTTAAAATGTTTTTAAACTTTGTTTAAGTTAAGTTTGATTTCATTTTAAATCTTAAATTTAAAATAAAATTTGAAAGTAAATTTAAAAGTAAATTGTTTTAAATTGCTTTGTTAATGATAATGTAATCATTAATGAGAAATGTCTTTATTTTAAAGTAAATCAAAGATTTGATGAATTGTGATTCACTAAATTAGTAGGGTAATTTAAATAGGATAATTAATTAATTCATTTAATTTATTAAGGGTTTGAATAAATTAATTAAGGTTAAGTTAAGTAATTAAGATTAATTAAATTTGTAATTAATAATAATTAATTTAAGTTAATTACTTAAGAAAAGTAATTAATGAATTGTTAATAGTTAATGAAGGTCATTAACTTAAGATTATTTAATAATTAATTAATGTGATTAATTTTGATAATTAATTAGATTAATTAATTAAGGATAATTATTTATGGAATTGTTTAAGTGTAATTACTTAATGTAAGTAACCAACGAATTAATTACTCATTGTAATTAATTAAGTTAATTTGATTAGTTTAATTTAATTAATTAAGTTTAATTAATTTAGAATAATCACTTAGTAATTTGATGAGTATAATTACTTGGTGAAGTAATTAATAGATAATTAGTGGATGTAATTAATTAAATAATGATTTGTTAAAGGAAGTAATTTGAGTATAATTACCTTGTGAAATTAATCAAGGGATTAATTAAGATAATTAATGAAGGGGTAATTAGTTGATTTAATGCAGTAATTAAGGGAAGTTAATTACTGGATGGGATTGATCAAGGGTGGTTAAAAATTATGGGTTAATTAAATGGCTAATTACTTGATGTAATTAATTTAAATAGAATAAATAATTAAAGAAGTAATTAGGGATCATTAATTTATATAATTAATACTGTAATTAAGGTTGATTAATTAATATTAATTAACCAATGAAAGGCGATTAAAGTAATTAATTAAATATAATTAATTAAGGATGGATGTAATTATTTATAGTTAATTAATTAATGAAGTAACTAATGGTTAATTACTGTTTTTGGTTAAGGATAATTAATTTGTGAAATTAACTAAAGATAATTACTTGAATGTAATTAAAGGATAATTAATCAGGGGTTATTAATTAAGGTGATTAATTTGAGGATAATTTAATTAATTGATTTGTAATTAATTAATGGTTACGTAAGCAAGATTTATAACGATGAAGTAATTAATTTAATTTATTTTAAATTAATTAAAGATGAAAGAATTAATTTAATTCACTTTGAATTAATTTGAGATGCAAGTAACTAATTTAATTCATTTTAAATTAATCATAGTGTGATTAAGTAAATCCTTGCTTATGTATGGATGATATGGATTGCCTTGAATGGTTTGAGATCTCAGAGATGAGATAAGTGGTGTTGTGTGATATGGATGCTTTGGTTGCATTGTGATGATAATATGAATTATCTATTGGTGATGATAATATGAATTATCTATTTGTGATGATAATATGGATTATCTATTTATGATGATAATGTTGATCATTTATTATGATGATGTGAATTATCTATCTGTGTGTATATAGATAATTAAATTGAATTGTTTTAAACTTAAAACAACTTGGACCTAAAAGATACGTTTTGGATTTCGATGAGACCGGGATCGGGTTTCCAGATTTGGATATCCGAAAACCACATCGATCCAAATTAATGATAGGTCGTGAATCTCAAGTGAAGATGAAGATTCAGAGTGCAAGGGTTATCGTCGTTAACTCTGAGGGTGATTCCAAAATGAGTGTAACGAGATAATGCCTTCGATTTCGTTCGAACCCGGAATGAACTTGTATGGATTGAATGCTTTCAAAACATCGTCAGGCGGACGATGAGCATTCTAAGAGATGTGTTCTCTAAAGGTATTCGTAGCCTCAAGCCTCATCAATGGGGAATGGCTAAAGCAGGGGAGGTGCAACAAGGCTAAGTGGGTCATGCCCAAGTAGGACGAGATTTCCCCCTATCTAGAAGTCCCTTTTTATTCGGTTGTGTGGGCAGTAGGGTCGTGACCAACTGCAGGGTTGTCTTGTTTGGGACTGTCCAATAAGGGATGGTTCCGGCCTTGTGTTGCAGGGGATTGGGAGTAATCCTCGGTATGGTGATCTAGGCCCCGTACTGTGACGGGCGGTACCCCAGTAGCCCTGCCATTGTATGGAATGCAAAATCCAATAAGTGCCATTGGTTTTGATTGTATTACCCACTTTTGTGGCTAGTAGCTGGAATTTAATCATGTAACAATTTCGGCTATTTCATATTTACTTGAAAACCCTAGACCTATTATAATATCACTGGATTTCCTATCAAATGTTTTGGTTAGCGTAAGGTAAATTTTT
Organism: Allium cepa; assembly: GCA_030765085.1. Lineage (NCBI taxonomy): Eukaryota > Viridiplantae > Streptophyta > Magnoliopsida > Asparagales > Amaryllidaceae > Allium > Allium cepa. The sequence continues at coordinate 597,108,404 of CM060944.1, forward strand.
TCCATGTTTATGTGTCGTGATACCTTTTCTTTTCAATGGTTTTTCAAAGTTAAGCAACTTTAACCCGTTTACTCACACCAGACCCATGTCTGACCCAAGTGTTTATTTTCTGTTATATTAAACTCTTGGGTACTCATATTATGTATGAGTAGTCGAGGGATTCAGGTTAGGTTTGACGAATTATGGAGGAGCAATGGAGCAGGAGGCTTCAGCGTTGAAGATATTTATAGTGTTCCGCTGTGTGTTCTCTGAGTCATTTGTTTGTGTTGTATTGAATTGTAATATCTAGATAGGTGTTTATAACTATCTAGTATGTGATGTATAATCTGTGTCACTCTGATAAGGGTTGTATACTATGTAATACTTATGTTATTAATATAATTTATTCGTTCCGCTGTTGAGATTATGATATTGTTTCTTCTTTCTTCTCTATCTTTTCTCCTTCTATCCCTTTCTTTCTTAATTCATGATGCGTCTTTCTGGATAGTGGAAGACGGGTCTATGACAACTAGTTCTTATATTACTATTGTTTAGTAGTTTGATATATTTGCCAAATTCCTGCGTTTCATTTCCTTTAGCTATTCTGGTGCACGTTTCGAACACATGTTTTCACATTCATTTATGTACGTGGACGGTCCACTTTAAAATGCCAGCTAGCTTTGCTAATATATATATATATATATATATATATATATATATATATATATATATCTGTGTGTGTGTGTGTGTGTGTCTGTAACGTCCCGAAAATTTTCGACTTTCAAAAATTCAACATCGATACTCACTTTATCGACTGCCGAGAAATCGAAGGCTGGAAACCCGAAATGTTATGGTTTAAGAAAAGAAAAGAGAGAAGAAGAGATAAGAAGATAAGAAGATAGGGAGAAAAGAAAAAAGAAAATAGAACGGAACAGAACACAACACAACAATATCAGAATCTCACAATTCGCAGCGGAACAACATATAATAATAAATGAATAATCTTTAAACAAAGAACTATATCAGTTATTACATTACATCACATTTCATTACGTCATCATCAGAGTGTACAACAATATACAACAACAAATAGTGCAGCGGAAAAAAGAAATACTATATAGTAGTAATATGCCATGCCATCCAGCTTGCCTCCAGCAACTCCTGAATATCCAGAATATCCTGATAAACCTAACTCTTGACTGCCCGTGTGGAAATTGGTGGGCACCCAGAGTTTAGGAAGGAAAACAATAAACTCTGAGTCAGTCATGTGACTGGTGTGAGAACTCAAAACAGTTTATTTATCTTTTAAAATCAAAATAAAGGAATATTTTTTTAAAGTCAATTCGCAATGCTTTTAAAAATGAGACTACCATAAGGCCTCCCGCACACACACACAATGCAAACGCAGAATCGGAGGAGATTTCTCCTTATGATAGTCAAAGATGCTTGATACGCATTAAAAAGAACATTTTATATTATTACTAGTGCATAGTGTAGGAAAAATTTATTTCGAAAGTAGAATATAAATCTTAGCCAGCATAGACATTCCGCACTTATGCCTACTATAGCTACTATGTTCAATAGCAGGTTACCGCCACATTCCATAGCAGGTTATACAACTAAAACCGTACAAGTCTCGTATTGTTTCTTTGGATTTCCAACGAATGATCAGGCCAAGGAACTTCCCATTGCCACATGAGAATGCCTCTGGATGGACATCCCCGAGAACCAAACCGGATCTCTACCAACACAAGGCCGGGTTACCCCTAACTGAGTAACAACTGACCGAATATGCCATCCCCCGGTCCTTTGGGACCTTTCACCGAGCGCTCGTAATCAATTCACACAATCATAAAGTGTTTTCAACATGAGTAAGTATCTGGGCTCCATACCATGATACCACCCTTTTCCAGAAGGAAATGCACATATCCTAAAGGGCGCTACCCCTCATAACCTTGCCGCATCTTTCCTGTTTTGACCATTCCCGAGGTGTGAGGCTCGACGAAGTCACGTCCACAAAAACATACTTTATACAAAAGCCATGCTTTGGGTCAACAAATGATCATAGAAATGATCACCAGGATAGACGATCAAACAAATGATCCTATCACAAATAATCAACACAATGATCATTTCATAGCAACACTCAGCATGTCACATTACCAAATTGAGAATATATCGCTGATAAACTTCAACTACATAACCTCTGAGCTCGTACGTCTCAGAGAAGGGTGTTAAGCTAAAAGAATAAATTCTCCGCCACCAACAGAAATATATTTGAATGAAATCGGCTTTATATCTCAATTTGTAATGTCCGACATACAATCCATACAAGTCTGTTCCGGGCTCGAACAAAACCGAAGGCACTTCTCACGAAGCCCTTGCAATCCGGGTATTCACAATCCCGATCGAATTTCCCATCACTTAGGAAATCTCTATACCAGGAGCTACCCAGTGCAGAGATAATCGATAGGTCATCCTATCGCTTTCGCAAATACCGGGTCTTCAACACCGATCTTCAAATGCAATTCATAACGACGTATCACATATTCGGAATGGGTTATACGACCCCATGGTCCTTTCCCGGTTAAACCGAACAGTGAGCGCTTATTCAAAAATAAGTGTGGCATTCAAATTCAAACAAATCACATCAATTACCCATTCAAAGGGAAATATTGATAGTCGGTTATTGAACTATCAATGGATATGCACAACATCACCAGATTCCAAATAATTTTCCAAATTATTTATTTCCCAAAATATCTTTACAAGATATATAATTTCAATATATCAAAAATAAATCAATATTTATTTTTAAACAATTTCCCCTTTCTATAAATTCCATAGTGAATTTATATTCTAAAATTATCTATCAATATACGATTTCAATTATTCATTTCAATTTACCTTCAAAAAGATAAATTCTCTAATATTCACTTTATATTGGAAAACATTTCCATACTTACTTAATAAGTTATTCTCAAATCCATTTATTTTCAACACTTGGAAAATATTCAATATACTTCAATCGAAATTAAGTATATATTTCATTCTTTAAGGAAATCATTCTCTTAAACATATTTATTTGGGCTAAAACGAATGTTGCGTAAAACATCGTTACGACAACCCAAAATCACTAGTATAGGGATTCGAAATTTAAAATAGATATATAAATCACAATACTATACAAAACATTTCCTTTCGGAAATCATTTACTATAACAACAGTGTTATAGTCCACTATTTCCTTCTATTTCTCGAAAACGTCTATTTCAACAATAGATGTTGAAATCTATGGTTTCGAATCTCAACACATTTAAAACATCGTTAGATCATTTTAATTCAATTTAAAATATCACATTCTAACATTTTCTTTAACATATTATTCACTATTCAAAAACGTGAATATACTACGTTAACAATTTTCATCCTTTTATACATTTCATTTTAAAGGATTATTCACAGTCAAAATGTGAATATAACTCCATTAATAGGTTTCAACAATTTACTTCTCAAAATAAGTCGTTTACGAATTTATAAAAACAACGTTTATCAATTCCATTTATCAACCTACTCAATTTCATATCTCAATGATATACTAAAAGTTCATATTATAAGTGAAATACTTATAAAACGATTATTTTACAAAATCTTCTTTTAAGACTTTCCAAATTATAAATCTTATAACTTATAAGATTCAATTATTTATCCAAATCTATTCTTTCTATAACTTTATAAATTTTATAAACCTACTGCTTATAAAATTCCATTATAACTTCACCGTTTATAATTCTATAAATTTCATTCATTTATGAAATCCATTCATAATTCATTATAACACTTATAAAACTCGTTTTATAATTCAAATATTTTAATTTACAAATCATCAATTTATAAATCTTTTATATAGATCAATTTATATTATTATTCTTTTAAAACATCTTTAATCCCCTTTATAATTTCACCATTTTGATTTATAAAATAATCAAATTTATAAATCCTATATTTAAACTTTTATAATAAATTCAATAAATCCCGATTTTAACTCTTTTATAAAATCATTAATTCATATTTCTCAAAAATCAACTTTAACCGTATTTCTCAAAAATCATAATTTTTATAACTTTTAAAAGTATAACGTTTATTTATTTAAAATAAATCAATTCCAAAAATATAGTATATTTTCAAAAATCACTTTAAAAATCATTTTAAAATTCCAAAACTTGGTCCAATGATGCTACATACCAAATAGCCAATCACGACAACAACGATATCATATATCGATATGATAATCCATCAAATATCAAAATATCCGAAATCAAATAAATACTGTTGAGGAATCCAGTTGGATCCCTTCAACCTGTTTTTCTGCATCCACAAACATTAGCACAATACCAATTTCGCTCCAGTACGAAATTATCGCGGTATATGGGATTTAAAATATTATCCGCTTAATAGACGGCGCAATAGGGTCTCATCCGCTATACAAATGCGGGAAATCAATAACTCCAATATATACATATGCCAATATATATATATTGCTATTATATATAATACCAATTTCACTGTTTATGAAATATTCGCGGTATATGTTTTTAATAAATAACATCCGCTTACTAACGGCGTATAATGTCTATTTTAACAATCAATAGATAACAATCATCATTCAAACATGCATTCGAATATTTTAAATCTAACTATTTAAAATAAAATCGAAACTGATTCGATTGAGTGAGAAGTTCTCACCTTGATTTTTATTTCGTTTTAGCGATTTACTTCGAATAAAATTAAACGGACGTTTAATTTTACCCAAAATTCTCACTAACTCCAAACGACTCCAATCCAATTCCATCGCGCAGTGCTCGTCCATACGATTCCAACGCTTCTGGTTTCGCGCGTTTTCGACCTCGTATGAAAAAGTTATGCATTTTTAAACATTGAACGAATTTTTATTCATAAATTTACAACTTTTATTTATAATTTTTAAACTATTCAATCTCAGCCACCGATTTCATCCCCCTGCAAATCATAGCCGTGCACAAGCTTCATCTCCCCCCCCCCCTCATTCACGTCTCCTGATAATCATACGCAAGCTCAACCCATTGCTCGAAACTAGGTTTAAATTTTGCAACCTCAATACTCAACTCCACGTCGATCAGGAACCGCCACGTCGCGCGCCTCCATCCCCTCCATGCTCGGCCCAAACCCCATAAAGTCCGGTCATCCCTTTTGCATGCAAGACGAGGGTGAACGGCCACCAAACGCGGGTCCATAGCTCCTCCATCGCTGCGCCATACTGCATCATCGCCGTAAGGATCTGTAGTGCTCGAGACCATCTACAATTCTTGTGTTGAAGCTTCGTTGAATCGATGAATGGATTGGGAGTAATTGAGGGAGGAAGTGGAGAGGATTTCGGCCATTGATTCCATTAACTGGCGGCTAGGGTTTTAGAGAACTAGGTTTTTTTTTAATTTATGAAGGGAGGTGGGCTTATAGAGAACCGAACGAACACTATTCATCCGGGAATTCCGAACTCCGATTCACGCGCCGTAACCAGCGTTTCTAGGGTTTACCCCGCGTTCCGGACACAATGGAATAGGTTTCGAAAGCTAATTCGGACATCTGTGCGAGTTATGGCTATAAACGTTCAATTTAAATTAAACCGATTTAAACGATTTTCTAGGCGTTTTAATTTGTACCGGACAAACGGTAAATCCAATTGACACGAAATTTGAAACCTTACAATAATATCACATTACGGATCCGATGAAACTGGTCTCGTCGAAATCCGAGACTTTTTGAAAAATGGCTATTTTAACACGCCAAATTAAAATTAAAAATAATTCGATGCGTTTCGAGCTGCCACGATCAAACAATAACTCTGATTGACACGAAAACTGAAATCCGGTAATAACTAACTATTACGGATCCAATGGAACTGGTCTCGTCCAATTCTGAGGCTGTTCAAAAATTGACTATTTTCACTAGTCGATTTTAATATTAAAATATTCAATTTTCACAATTTAACTCTTAATTCGATTTTAAAAGTTCTAAAATATCTTTCTAACTTCAATATGATAAAATAAAATTTTACAAATCATTTTCAATCATATTTAACCCAATTTTCAATTATTTCCATAATTTAACATTTTAAATTATCGATTTAATTATTCAATTAAATCCAATTATTCGAAATAAAATTTATTCGACTTATAAATTCACTTCTTAATATTTAAAATTAATTAAATATTCAAATTTTAATTATCAAAAATTCTGGGTCGTTACAATCTTCCCCCCTTAAAAGAATTTCATCCTCGAAATTATTAAGTAAGAAAAGTTATAGAATCTATTAATTTTCCCAAAACAAATTTAAACTTCTTACAATCTTTACTAAGTTTTCAAATCATACTTAGTTATCTTTTCAAAAACAACTACTATTGTTTAACTTTCAATTCCAAATCAAAGTTAAAGTTTCCAAAATTTTCCAATTTTCTCAAATTTTTTCTAACGCCTTAAATTTTCGAAAAAATTCGCCATAGTCTCCTTTGCGCGGCTCGATCCGAAAAAAATGACAGTATATATATCACAAATATACATCTCATCAAGTAATGAGGCATCCCGCAGGGAAAAAGTCTAAAAGTACGGTATGTAATCCGAGATATGTACCTTATATTTTATTAGCGAGCATATACGGCTAATATAGCGCGAAAGCGAGCTCCAAATGCGAAGCAAACGCGATCCGCACCTACTAATCACTCAACAAACAACATGAGAACATGCATGTAGACAATAGTATCGATATACAACATATAGCAACATAATAACTATATATGCCAACATAGCAAATGAAACAAAAGCAATATGTTCAACCATCAACCAACTATCATCCAACTAACATCCATAACCAATAAATATTCATTCATATTCTCATTAATATTCAATGAATTGGTTTTCAATTTAATCATATTTGATTCATTAACAGTGGATGTTTACTAACATTCATTTTCAATTAGTTTATATTCACTAATTCATATTCAAGTTGGTTCACTTCCAAATCAAATTCGATTCTATTTAAAATTCATTTAACTTCCAATTGAATTTCAATTACTTTAGCTTTCAATTCCATTAACACTTAATGAATTTTATACAATCAACTAACAGTCATATATCAACCAATGTATATTAATTTCAACCAAATTACTTTACTTATATTCATTCAATTTGGTTTAACACTTTCACTTTCAATTGGTTAAATTAAATTGATCTTCATTCAATTATTCAACTTCTAATAACATTAGATTTTAATGAATTAACACTTATATTCATTATTTCATATCAACTTAATTTACATTCAATTGATTAACATTCAATCCATTCATTCAATTCATATTCAATTACTAAAGTTGAATTTCATTTCATAACTCAAGTTCACATTTATCACTCAATTCAGCTTCCAAATTCTAAAGTAAATTTTCATTTAACTTTAAATTCATTTTTATTTACAACTCATATTCATAAATATATTCATATAGTTTCACTTCTTATATATATAAGTTTATTTCACAATTGTAAATCACTTTAATTATAATTCAATTCTTATAATTCTTTTGCTTATACAATTATTCTTCAATTTAGATTATTCAAACATTTAAACAATCAATTTATATACACTTTAATAATTCTGAAAAATTATTCCTTTATATATAAAATATAATCAAGGTAAAATTATTTCATTTACCCAATTTTAAAACAATATTATGTCAAATTGTTCTATTCAAGTGTTTATAAAACCCCTTCGGCATAGTTTTGCAGACCACGCTGACGAAAGTTCATATGCCACTCAATAAACCAATCATCACAATATAAAACAATTTTATATTCACTAACAAATACGCTCTCATAGCTATTATTACACTCAAACTCAATCTAGAGCACTACTGACTCTATCTCTAATGAGTAATACCCAACAGAACCATGGTTGTCGCTTAACCATATGCTCCGATACCTAATGTAACGTCCCGAAAATTTTCGACTTTCGAAAATTCAACATCGATACTCACTTTATCGACTGCCGAGAAATCGAAGGCCGAAAACCCGAAATGTTATGGTTTAAGAAAAGAAAAGAGAGAAGAAGAGATAAGAAGATAAGAAGATAGGGAGAAAAGAAAATAGAAAATAGAACGGAACAGAACACAACACAACAATATCAGAATCTCACAATTCGCAGCGGAACAACATATAATAATAAATGAATAATCTTTAAACAAAGAACTATATCAGTTATTACATTACATCACATTTCATTACGTCATCATCAGAGTGTACAACAATATACAACAACAAATAGTGCAGTGGAAAAAAGAAATACTATATAGTAGTAATATGCCATGCCATCCAGCTTGCCTCCAGCAACTCCTGAATATCCAGAATATCCTGATAAACCTAACTCTTGACTGCCCGTGTGGAAATTGGTGGGCACCCAGAGTTTAGGAAGGAAAACAATAAACTCCGAGTCAGTCATGTGACTGGTGTGAGAACTCAAAACAGTTTATTTATCTTTTAAAATCAAAATAAAGGAATATTTTTTTAAAGTCAATTCGCAATGCTTTTAAAAATGAGACTACCACAAGGTCTCCCGCACACACACACAATGCAAACGCAGAATCGGAGGAGATTTCTCCTTATGATAGTCAAAGATGCTTGATACGCATTAAAAAGAACATTTTATATTATTACTAGTGCATAGTGTAGGAAAAATTTATTTCGAAAGTAGAATATAAATCTTAGCCAGCATAGACATTCCGCACTTATGCCTACTATAACTACTATGTTCAATAGCAGGTTACCGCCACATTCCATAGCAGGTTATACAACTAAAACCGTACAAGTCTCGTATTGTTTCTTTGGATTTCCAACGAATGATCAGGCCAAGGAACTTCCCATTGCCACATGAGAATGCCTCTGGATGGACATCCCCGAGAACCAAACCGGATCTCTACCAACACAAGGCCGGGTTACCCCTAACTGAGTAACAACTGACCGAATATGCCATCCCCCGGTCCTTTGGGACCTTTCACCGAGCGCTCGTAATCAATTCACACAATCATAAAGTGTTTTCAACATGAGTAAGTATCTGGGCTCCATACCATGATACCACCCTTTTCCAGAAGGAAATGCACATATCCTAAAGGGCGCTACCCCTCATAACCTTGCTGCATCTTTCCTGTTTTGACCATTCCCGAGGTGTGAGGCTCGACGAAGTCACATCCACAAAAACATACTTTATACAAAAGCCATGCTTTGGGTCAACAAATGATCATAGAAATGATCACCAGGATAGACGATCAAACAAATGATCCTATCACAAATAATCAACACAATGATCATTTCACAGCAACACTCAGCATGTCACATTACCAAATTGGGAATATATCGCTGATAACCTTCAACTACATAACCTCTGAGCTCGTACGTCTCAGAGAAGGGTGTTAAGCTAAAAGAATAAATTCTCCGCCACCAACAGAAATATATTTGAATGAAATCGGCTTTATATCTCAATTTGTAATGTCAGACATACAATCCATACAAGTCTGTTCCGGGCTCGAACAAAACCGAAGGCACTTCTCACGAAGCCCTTGCAATCCGGGTATTCACAATCCCGATCGAATTTCCCATCACTTAGGAAATCTCTATACCAGGAGCTACCCAGTGCAGAGACAATCGATAGGTCATCCTATCTTCAACACCGATCTTCAAATGCAATTCATAACGACGTATCACATATTCGGAATGGGTTATACGACCCCATGGTCCTTTCCCGGTTAACCCGAATAGTGAGCGCTTATTCAAAAATAAGTGTGGCATTCAAATTCAAACAAATCACATCAATTACCCATTCAAAGAGAAATATTGATAGACGGTTATTGAACTATCAATGGATATGCACAACATCACCAGATTCCAAATAATTTTCCAAATTATTTATTTCCCAAAATATCTTTACAAGATATATAATTTCAATATATCAAAAATAAATCAATATTTATTTTTAAACAATTTCCCTTTTCTATAAATTCCATAGTGAATTTATATTCTAAAATTATCTATCAATATACGATTTCTATTATTCATTTCAATTTATCTTCGAAAAGATAAATTCTCTAATATTCACTTTATATTGGAAAACATTTCCATACTTACTTAATAAGTTATTCTCAAATCCATTTATTTTCAACACTTGGAAAATATTCAATATACTTCAATCGAAATTAAGTATATATTTCATTCTTTAAGGAAATCATTCTCTTAAACATATTTATTTGGGCTAAAATGAATGTTGCGTAAAACATCGTTACGACAACCCAAAATCACTAGTATAGGGATTCGAAATTTAAAATAGATATATAAATCCCAATACTATACAAAACATTTCCTTTCGGAAATCATTTACTATAACAACAGTGTTATAGTCCACTATTTCCTTCTATTTCTCGAAAACGTCTATTTCAACAATAGATGTTGAAATCTATGGTTTCGAATCTCAACACATTTAAAACATCGTTAGATCGTTTTAATTCAATTTAAAATATCACATTCTAACATTTTCTTTAACATATTATTCACTATTCAAAAACGTGAATATACTACGTTAACAATTTTCATCCTTTTATACATTTCATTTTAAAGGATTATTCACAGTCAAAATGTGAATATAACTCCATTAATAGGTTTCAACAATTTACTTCTCAAAATAAGTCGTTTACGAATTTATAAAAACAACGTTTATCAATTCCATTTATCAACCTATTCAATTTCATATCTCAATGATATACTAAAAGTTCATATTATAAGTGAAATACTTATAAAATGATTATTTTACAAAATCTCCTTTTAAGACTTTCCAAATTATAAATCTTATAACTTATAAGATTCAATTATTTATCCAAATCTATTCTTTCTATAACTTTATAAATTTTATAAACCCACTCCTTATAAAATTCCATTATAACTTCACCGTTTATAATTCTATAAATTTCATTCATTTATGAAATCCATTCACAATTCATTCTAACACTTATAAAACTCGTTTTATAATTCAAATATTTTAATTTACAAATTATCAATTTATAAATCTTTTATATAGATCAATTTATATTATTGTTCTTTTAAAACATCTTTAATCCCCTTTATAATTTCACCATTTTGATTTATAAAATGACGCAGCGGATTAATCAAACAAAACTTCAATCGATGAAATGTAGCAATCGGTGAGTTGAAGATACCAAAATGCCCAAGTTCGTTGATCCAAAGATACCGAACTCTAGCTATCTCAAACACGTTGATAGCGCACTATACCGTGTTCAAAGATCTACGATTCTTCGCACGTTGATCTAGCGCACTAGATTCCGTGAATCGGCTTCAACAAACGTGGATTCGAGCGCACTCGAATGACGTAAGTGGAGATAGGAGATTACACTCAACTACCAATTGGTATGAAAGCACAAAGCTAACAAAAGAGAATTTTATTCCAAAATCAACAACCACAAAAATTACAACACACACGCTATTTATAGAGAATTACAACTCAACACAACAAACAACACCCATCTCTTAGGTCGGCACCGACTCACGACCCATTTTAAGTCATGACCGACTTAACACTCGCGACTCAACGCTTTTACAACAGACCAAAATACAACCGACTCATCCAAGGTCGTTAACGACCTAACACATTACATCTATGACCGACTCAACTCTTGCCGACTCAACCCCCAAGTCGCACACGACTTAGTACCATACATCTCACACATCCATAGGTCGGTAACGACCTACAATACAACACACATAACCTCTAGGTCGGTAACGACCTAAATACAACACGACTCAACAAGCCCAGCGACTCACGACTCAACCGACTTAACACTGGACGACTCATCTAGGTCGTAGTCCCTCCACCGACTCAAGCCTCCATCAGTTGAACCCTTCTCCCTCTTGATGCTAACTCGGGCACGACTTATGGATAAGTTGTTGAGTCGTGTACGACTCATCAGGTACGAACACCCCACGATCCCCTTGAGTCGTAACCTTGTTTCCTTAACTCGTATGCGACTCAAGTATCTGTTATCTCGTGCCTCCTCTTCTCTCGCCCAATTAGGTCGGAAACGTTCCATGCTCTTGAGTCGTAGACGACTCAAGTCCGATGCCTCATCTCCCTTTTTGTTAAGCCGTAGCTCGTTCCTCCAAGCTTCGTTAGGTCGGAAACGACTCATGCATCTATTAACCCGTGAACGACTCATCAAACACGTATGACTTAAGCCGTTAAGAGATGCATCCCTCTCATATATCTCCTTCAATTGTCTCGTGTACGACTTACGAGTTAAATCCGAAGCTCCTTGACTCGTGCACGACTTAATATGGTCTAACTTCTGAATTCCCATAGGCCTTGCTGCATCATCCTCCCCTGGTTGAGAAAAATTCGACCTCGAATTTGTAAATTCTTCCTCAACAATCTCATTCCCATGATACGGAGTTAAGTGTTTGATGTTAAAAACATCAGAAGTATAAACATCATCTGGTAACTTTAATCGATAGGCATTCTCATTGATTTTCTTCAAAACTTCAACTGGACCAATTTTTCGCGCCTTCAACTTGTTATAAGCACCCACTGGAAAACGATCCTTTGTTAACACAGCATAAACCAAATCGCCTTCATTAAGTTCAACATTTCGACGTTTCAAATCTGCAAACTTCTTATATTTCTCGTTCGACTTTTCCAATCGTTCCTTAACGATTCTATGACATTCAGTCAGCTCGTCAACAAAATCAACAGCTCGTTTAACTGTTCCCTTCGACTGTGGTACTACTGCCAAATCTAGCGGTCCCCTGGGTAAAATTGAATAAACGATCTGAAATGGACTGAATCCTGTGCTACGATTCACTGCATGATTATGAGCAAACTCAGCTTGGCATAATTTCATGTCCCAACTTCTCAAATTATCCTGTACAAGACAACGCAACAAATTTCCCAATGACCTGTTAACAACTTCTGTCTGCCCATCAGTTTGTGGATGGTAAGCGCTACTAAAATTCAGCTTTGTTCCGACCATCTTCCACAAACTCAGCCAAAAGTGACTCAGGAAACGAGTATCTCGATCAGAAACAATAGATTCTGGTAAACCATGAAGTCGATAAATCTCCTTGAAAAATAGCTGTGCGACTCGAACTGCATCTGCTGTCTTCTTGCAAGCAACAAAATGTGCCATCTTTGAAAACCTGTCCACCACAACAAATATCGAATCATTTCCCCTTTGAGTTCTCGGCAAACCCAAAACGAAATCCATGCTGATATCAACCCATGGCTTAGATGGTACTGGTAACGGCATATACAACCCTGCATTCGTTGCTGTCCCTTTTGAAACTTGGCAAATATGACATCGCTCCACGAATCTTTCAACCTCTTTCCTCATCGACGGCCAAAAGTAAGACTGCGAAATCAACTGTAAAGTACGATCACGGCCAACATGTCCTTCCTCGTGCAATTCCTTCACAATCTTCATCCTCAAACTACAGTCCGGAATACATAAACGATTTCCTTTAAACAGAAAACCATCAACTAACATGAATTCATCGGTACTCCCATCCTTCACTTTTTCAACATATTTCACAAAGTAAGGATCTTCTTCAATCATCTCTGGCAACATTTCAAACCCCGTCACTTCCACCTTCATTGTCGTCAGTAAATGACTCCTCCTACTTAAAGCATCAGCTACTCGATTGGTCACCCCAGATTTGTGCTTAACGACAAAAGTAAACTGCTGTAAATATGCAATCCATGATGCATGTCTTGCTGAAATCTTATCTTGCCCCTGTAAATGTTTCAAAGCTTCGTGATCAGTGTACAGAACAAATTCCTTCTGAAATAAGTAATGTCTCCAATGCTTAACAGCCTGAACAACAGCATAAAATTCAACGTCATATGTACTGTATCTGATCTTTGCCCCTGACAGTTTCTCACTAAAATAAGCAACTGGCTTTCCATTCTGGCTCAGAACTCCTCCAATTCCAACCTTCGAAGCATCAGTATGCAATTCAAACAATAACTGAAAATTAGGTAGAACAAGAATTGGTGCAGACGTCAACAATTCCTTGATCCTTTCAAAGGCAACCCCCGCTTCCTCTGACCACACAAATTGTTTCCCTTTCATGCAATCAGTCACTGGAGCCATCACGCTACTGAAGTGTGGTATGAACCTTCGGTAGAATGACGCTAGCCCATGAAAACTTCTCACTTCTGTAATTGTCTTTGGCTGTGGCCAATTCTTGACTGCTTCAACTTTGCTCTGGTCAACTTGAATACCTTTCCCTGAAACAACATACCCCAGGAATAAAACACTAGGTGTCATAAACACACATTTCTTTGTAGCAGCATAAAATTGTTCTTCACGAAGAATAAACAACACTTCTCTCAGATGTAGAACATGTTCCTCCGTACTCCTGCTATAAATCAAAATATCATCGAAATAAACCACGACGAACTTTCCAATGAGTGGTCTAAAAATTTGATTCATCACCCGCATGAATGTACTAGGTGCATTAGACAAACCAAATGGCATAACCAACCATTCGTACAACCCCTCTCTAGTTTTGAAAGCTGTCTTCCATTCGTCTCCAGGTCTGATACGAATTTGATGATAACCACTCTTCAAATCAATTTTCGAGAATATAGTTGCCCCACTCAACTGATCCAACAAATCATCCAACCTCGGCATAGGAAATCTGTAACGAACAGTGATCTTATTCAAAGCTCTACTATCAGTGCACATTCTCCAAGTTCCGTCCTTCTTTGGTACTAACAATGCAGGTACAGCACACGGACTCAAACTTTCCTGAATACGACCCTGTTCAAGTAATTCTTCCACCTGCCTTCTCAATTCCTCATGTTCCTTCGGACTCATACGATAATGTGGTCGATGTGGTAACACTGCCCCCGGAACAAGATCAATCTGATGTTGAATGTCTCTAAGTGGTGGTAACTCCTTTGGCAACTCCTCTGGAAAGACATCTTCAAACTCTTCCAAAACTGGCTTTGCTTCTTCGGGAATCTCAACTTCTTCACTACTCTCTCTCCCAATCAACAAAAACACTTCCGGTTCTTCCTCCACTTCTTTAACAAACTCCTTCAAAGTCAACAGAGTTTTCAATTCTTCAATCTCCTCCAGTTTGTTCTCCTTCTGCTGTTGCTTCTTAGGAACCAAAGTGATTTTAGTACCCTCGAACATGAAACTGTAACTGTTGGCACGACCGTCATGCTGAACTGCTCTATCAAACTGCCATGGCCTGCCCAATAACAAGTGACAAACATCCATGTCCACAACATCACACCAAATTTCATCTTTGTACTTCTTCCCAATCGAAAAATTCACACAAGCTCTTCGACACACTTTCACTTCACCTCCTTTTCTTAACCATGCTAGCTTGTATGGTTTAGGATGCTTCTCGGTCTTCAAATTCAACTTTCTCACTGCTTCTGTAGAAATAATATTATCACAACTTCCTGCATCAATAACAAACTTGCAGACCTTTCCCAGAATAGTACATGTCGATTGGAAAATATTGCTTCTCAGCCAACTACAATCCTCCTCTTGCTTAGGTGTCAAACAACTTCTCCTCATCATAAGATTACAACCTTCATCACCCGACACTTTTTCTTCCTCCTCAACATAAGGTACATTTGAATACTCTGCCTCCTCACCATCATCTGCTTCAACCTCTGCAACCATGGTTCTCTTCTTCGGCTTCGGACATTCGTTGCTTTTGTGACCCAACTCCTGACAATTATAACATTTGAAAACACTACTAGCCTTCGCCTTCTCAACCTCCTTGACCACTGGCTTTGTAACAGGTTTAGGAACATTAGAACTTCCGCCAACACCCCTTGCTTGATTATTGGAATTAGTAAACACACCACCTCCACGCCTTCCTTGTTTCTCCCAAGCTAACGCTTTCTGATGTGCCTCTGCTACTGATCTAGGATCAAACATATTAACCATATCTTGGATCTGCATTCTCAAGCCCCCAATGAATCTAGCAGTTAGCTGTTCTTCTGTTTCCATGATATCATTCCTGGCGATGAGTTGGTAAAATTCATCAGCATAATCACTAACAGATTTTGTCCCTTGCCTCAGATTCTGCAACCTCTGGTACATAAGTGATTGGTAGTTATAAGGCAAAAATGTAGATCTCATCAACTTTTTCATCTTCTCCCAAGATTCTATCTTTGACTTCCCCATTCGTTCTCGAGTAAGTTTAGTTTGCTGCCACCACGCCAAAGCTCTCCCCCTCAACCTAGTAGCAACCAACTTCACCCTTCGATTCTCCGGCACCTCCTTGAAATCAAAGATTTCCTCCACATTAGACAACCAATCTAAGAACTCCTCAGCAACCATCCCGCCTTTAAACTCCGGAATCTCCATTTTCATACCCGACTCCCAACGACGGTCATCCTCCACATCACGGTAAGAATTTCGAACTTGGTCTCGATCTCGATAATGAATACTTGCTCTATCACCCTCTTCAACAAAATCAAAGGTACGCCTACATCGATCTCGACTAACATCATCCCTTCTCTCATGCATGCTTCTTTGACTATGTCCCTCTTCATCTCTATATACTTCATGGTCAAATTCTCGATGACTTCTTCTTTCTTCATGTGCATAGTCATGATGATCTCTTCGTGATGAAATTGATGTTTCTCTTCTATCTCTACAAGAATGTGGTGATACCCTCCTCGCTTCCGTAACCAATGGCGAAACTCGGTTTCCTCCATGGTTCGAGTTTGGTGATCTCCTCCTTTGATTCAAATCATTCATCAATCTCTCCAATTTACCAATGCCTTCATCAAATTTTTCATTAATACGTTGTTCCATAAGCTCGGCTTCTTCTCTACGATACAAAGCTTCAACGTTTTGATGACGATTAGCTCTCCTTGGTGGCATGGTTAAAATTTTCACAAACTTCAACAAATTGAACACAATACTTCAAAATTTCACACGATAAGGCAATCTAGGCTCAACTGTCTCGGCAATGCTTGTCTCGGCCTTGACTCTTCACAACTTTGCTTGGCTCGGTCAAGACTTGCCTCGGCTCACTCCAAAACCTTCAAAACTTTGGCGCGCAAATCACCAATTCAAAATCCAAACAAAATCCAACTCCTCGATCCAAAATGAAATGGATCAAACTCTCCAAACTTGATGCAACTTCAATATGAACACGATGAACTACTTCAAACTTCAAAAACTTGGCTCCAAGAATCAAACTTAGCTATGATTGGCTAAGTATGGCTCTGATACCAAAAATTGACGCAGCGGATTAATCAAACAAAACTTCAATCGATGAAATGTAGCAATCGGTGAGTTGAAGATACCAAAATGCCCAAGTTCGTTGATCCAAAGATACCGAACTCTAGCTATCTCAAACACGTTGATAGCGCACTATACCGTGTTCAAAGATCTACGATTCTTCGCACGTTGATCTAGCGCACTAGATTCCGTGAATCGGCTTCAACAAACGTGGATTCGAGCGCACTCGAATGACGTAAGTGGAGATAGGAGATTACACTCAACTACCAATTGGTATGAAAGCACAAAGCTAACAAAAGAGAATTTTATTCCAAAATCAACAACCACAAAAATTACAACACACACGCTATTTATAGAGAATTACAACTCAACACAACAAACAACACCCATCTCTTAGGTCGGCACCGACTCACGACCCATTTTAAGTCGTGACCGACTTAACACTCGCGACTCAACGCTTTTACAACAGACCAAAATACAACCGACTCATCCAAGGTCGTTAACGACCTAACACATTACATCTATGACCGACTCAACTCTTGCCGACTCAACCCCCAAGTCGCACACGACTTAGTACCATACATCTCACACATCCATAGGTCGGTAACGACCTACAATACAACACACATAACCTCTAGGTCGGTAACGACCTAAATACAACACGACTCAACAAGCCCAGCGACTCACGACTCAACCGACTTAACACTGGACGACTCATCTAGGTCGTAGTCCCTCCACCGACTCAAGCCTCCATCAGTTGAACCCTTCTCCCTCTTGATGCTAACTCGGGCACGACTTATGGATAAGTTGTTGAGTCGTGTACGACTCATCAGGTACGAACACCCCACGATCCCCTTGAGTCGTAACCTTGTTTCCTTAACTCGTATGCGACTCAAGTATCTGTTATCTCGTGCCTCCTCTTCTCTCGCCCAATTAGGTCGGAAACGTTCCATGCTCTTGAGTCGTAGACGACTCAAGTCCGATGCCTCATCTCCCTTTTTGTTAAGCCGTAGCTCGTTCCTCCAAGCTTCGTTAGGTCGGAAACGACTCATGCATCTATTAACCCGTGAACGACTCATCAAACACGTATGACTTAAGCCGTTAAGAGATGCATCCCTCTCATATATCTCCTTCAATTGTCTCGTGTACGACTTACGAGTTAAATCCGAAGCTCCTTGACTCGTGCACGACTTAATATGGTCTAACTTCTGAATTCCCATAGGCCTTGCTGCATCATAAAATAATCAAATTTATCAATCCTATATTTAAACTTTTATAATAAATTCAATAAATCCCGATTTTAACTCTTTTATAAAATCATTAATTCATATTTCTCAAAAATCAACTTTAACCGTATTTCTCAAAAATCATAATTTTTATAACTTTTAAAAGTATAACGTTTATTTATTTAAAATAAATCAATTCCAAAAATATAGTATATTTTCAAAAATCACTTTAAAAATCATTTTAAAATTCCAAAACTTGGTCCAATGATGCTACAATACCAAATAGCCAATCACGACAACAACGATATCATATATCGATATGATAATCCATCAAATATCAAAATATCTGAAATCAAATAAATACTGTTGAGGAATCCAGTTGGATCCCTCCAACCTGTTTTCCTGCATCCACAAACATTAGCACAATACCAATTTTGCTCCAGTACGAAATTATCGCGGTATATGGGATTTAAAATATTATCCGCTTAATAGACGGCGCAATAGGGTCTCATCCGCTATACAAATGCGGGAAATCGATAACTCCAATATATACATATGCCAATATATATATATATATATATATTGCTTTTATATATAATACCAATTTCACTGTTTATGAAATATTCGCGGTATATGTTTTTAATAAATAACATCCGCTTACTAACGGCGTATAATGTCTATTTTTAAAATCAATAGATAACAATCATCATTCAAACATGCATTCGAATATTTTAAATCTAACTATTTAAAATAAAATCGAAACTGATTCGATTGAGTGAGAAGTTCTCACCTTGATTTTTATTTCGTTTTAGCGATTTACTTCGAATAACGTTTAATTTTACCCAAAATTCTCACTAACTCCAAACGACTCCAATCCAATTCCATCGCGTAGTGCTCATCCATACGATTCCAACGCTTCTGGTTTCGTGCGTTTTCGGCCTCGTATGAAAAAGTTATGCATTTTTAAACATTGAACGAATTTTTATTCATAAATTTACAACTTTTATTTATAATTTTTAACCTATTCAATCTCAGCCACCGATTTCATCCCCCTGCAAATCATAGCCGTGCACAAGCTTCATCTCCCCCCCCCTCATTCACGTCTCCTGATAATCATACGCAAGCTCAACCCATTGCTCGAAACTAGGTTTAAATTTTGCAACCTCAATACTCAACTCCACGTCGATCAGGAACCGCCACGTCGCACGCCTCCATCCCCTCCATGCTCGGCCCAAGCCCCATAAAGTTCGGTCATCCCTTTTGCACGCAAGACGAGGGTGAACGGCCACCAAACGCGGGTCCATAGCTCCTCCATCGCTGCGCCATACTGCATCATCGCCGTAAGGATCTGTAGTGCTCGAGACCATCTACAATTCTCGTGTTGAAGCTTCGTTGAATCGATGAATGGATTGGGAGTAATTGAGGGAGGAAGTGGAGAGGATTTCGGCCATTGATTCCATTAACTGGCGGCTAGGGTTTTAGAGAATTAGGTTTTTTTTTTTAATTTATGAAGGGAGGTGGGCTATTTATAGAGAACCGAACGAACACTATTCATCCGGGAATTCCAAACTCCGATTCACGCGCCGTAACCAGCGTTTCTAGGGTTTACCCCGCGTTTCGGACATAATGGAGTAGGTTTCGAAAGCTAATTCGAACATCTGTGCGAGTTATGGCTATAAACGTTCAATTTAAATTAAACCGATTTAGACGATTTTCTAGGCGTTTTAATTTGTACCGGACAAACGGTAAATCCAATTGACACGAAATTTGAAACCTTACAATAATATCACATTACGGATCCGATGAAACTGGTCTCGTCAAATCCGAGACTTTTTGAAAAATGGCTATTTTAACACGCCAAATTAAAATTAAAAATAATTCGATGCGTTTCGAGCTGCCACGATCAAACGATAACTCCGATTGACGCGAAAATTGAAATCCGGTAATAACTAACTATTACGGATCCAATGGAATTGGTCTCGTCCAATTCTGAGGCTGTTCAAAAATTGACTATTTTCACTAGTCGATTTTAATATTAAAATATTCAGTTTTCACAATTTAACTCTTAATTCGATTTTAAAAGTTCTAAAATATCTTTCTAACTTCAATATGATAAAATAAAATTTTACAAATCATTTTCAATCATATTTAACCCAATTTTCAATTATTTCCATAATTTAACATTTTAAATTATCGATTTAATTATCAATTAAATCCAATTATTTGAAATAAAATTTATTCGACTTATAAATTCACTTCTTAATATTTAAAATTAATTAAATATTCAAATTTTAATTATCAAAAATTCTGGGTCGTTACAATGTCGATTTTAATTAATCAACTTTTATTTTATTTTATTTAGCCAATTAATCAAATTATTAAATAATTTCAAAAATATTAATTTGTTTTCAAAAATAACTTTTTAAAATATTTTACAACCATTTAAAATTTAATTTTATATTTTAAATTTAACTTTTAAATTCAAAATATATACTTTAAAATTGTAAATTGAATTTTAAAATTAGCCCAAGGCTAAAATCCATTTAGGCCTTTACAATTGGTTCAGCAGATGAGTAGCCAAGAAGGGGATAATACATGATTATCCAACCCCAAGTCTAGATACTACTATTTTGGATATCCAAACGATAGGTAGGTCTTATTAGTTGGACCTAAAGTTACTAATTTAGACCACACAGCATAAAATAAGCGGGAAAATAGGTAGATTTAAAAAATAAAATCCTATTTTCGATTGTGGTGAGCCTACGAAGTCTAATGAGTAGCACTAGATCCAATCTACATTATTCAAATAAAACCATATTTTATTCAATTTTTATGATTTATTCTACTTAATGAATATAATTTAAATATTTTAAATAGCTAATGAGTACATCAATATATACTCATATGTATATAACGTGCATGTGCAACATAACATATGATGCGAATGGATAAGGTTATACATAAGTAGATATTGGGATTTACATTTATTATGTATATACTTGGCACTTACTTATATGTCTTTTTCCTCTATTAAAATAAATATAAGTATATATACATATAAATTTTGAAACTAATTGTTATCCCATTTTTGGTCAAAACTGGGATATCAACAAATGAACGAGGAATGATGGATATCAGGATTGGAGATCAGTTGGAATCAAGGCTACGATCGATGTCGTCAAAATTTGGTTGAACTCCGATCGGGACGAAATTGATTGGAGACAATGATAAGGACTAGAAAAGGCTATGTTTCAAATTTCAGGTTAATCGGAGTTCGTATGAAGGAAATATGATGGATTCAAGGTGGGAGGGGTATGCTGTTCGAATCCTTCAGGATGGAGTGCTCGGTTCGAATCCATCAGATTCGAACCCATCAAGATGGATTCGAACCCACCAAGCCCGCATCGATGGTACTTCGAATCGATGGGGACTCGATGGATACAAAGAACATGGATTCGAAGGATTGGAGATGGATTCGAAGGTTATGGAGTCGAAGGGTTTGGATTCGAAGATGATGGATTCGGACAATGGATATGGACTCGAAGATGATGGATACGAAGGATTGGAGATGGATTCGAAGGTTATGGAGTCGAAGGGTTTGGATTCGAAGATGATGGATTCGAAGAGGATGGACTCGGAGGATGTGGACTCGAAGGAGATGGGCTCGAAAGTCATGGACTCGAAGGAGGCGGCTTCAAAGAGCATGGATTCGAAGAGTATGGATTCGAAGGAGTCGGCCTTATGGATACGAAGGGGATGGTTTCGAAATGGATGGTTTCGAAGCATGGGTTCGAACCTAGCAGAACGCACGGAGCTTTGATCTTGAATCAATCATATCTTCCAAACCGTTGATCCAAATGCAATGAAATTTTTACAGGAGCTTACATACATGTTGAAGAATGTTCTCACCAAATTTCAGCTCAATTGGATGATTTCTTGATTGATTCGAACCTTACTTCGAATCGATCCCAAGGTGGGCCCAGACTTCCAGATTTCGGGCATGTGGGCCCCCTCACGTGCCTGAAGTGGTCTTCCCGGATTTTAGGAGAAATATCAGCCTCCTACGCTTATAAATAGAGCCCCTGGTCATTCAGAAAAGGGGTCGGAGATTCTAGAGAGTAAAAGGACGCTTGGATGCTGCCAGAATCATTCCATATCAACATTGTGGCTACTTATTTCAAGTTTTGGACATTGTAACTGCTGTAATCATCTGTAATCATCAAGGATAATCAATAAAAGGATAAAAACTTTGGAGTGGACGTAGGCCGGAGATAGCCGAACCACTATAAAACTTGTGTCTCTGTTCTTTACTTTGGGATTATTGTTCAATATTTGCTGAGATCTGTTATTTGTGTTTGAATATTATTGGTTTGTATTCATACACTGGTGCTTTCACGGTATTTGGGGTTTGTGACCAATTTTGGCACAAACACTAATATTAATAATAATTTATTTAAAATTAATTTCAATATATCATAAATAATAGCCATTTCTTTATTTTGAATTTGGATTTAAAATATCTAATAAACTTAGTAACAACGTTTAAATTCAAACTAGATCTAAGATTTGAAATCAATGTATATATGTGTATACAAACGCACACACACACACACACACACAAATATATATATATATTTGTGTGTGTGTGTGTGTATGTGTTTAAAATTTGCATTGATAATAAATATAATATACTTTTGAAGATGCCAAAAAATAACCAAGTCTTTCAAATATGAGCTATAATATTTAATTCACTAGGCAAATAATTTTAAATTCTAACTAGATCCATGATTTAAATTTCAAAACCATAACTTTTACTTAGTATTATATAAAATAAATATATGTATACATTGATTTAAAATATGTTAATAGCCGAAAATAGTTTTATTTTTATATCTATTGATAAAGATTTTGACATCCTAATAAATATTTGAAAAAATTTCTACATAAATATAATATAAATATTTACATATTTATATGTATTTGTATGTATGTATATAATACATGTTTTGACTAAAATAATTTTTATTGAAAGTAATTTTAAAAGTATAAATATATATATACTTGTAAATATAAATATGTACATTACATAAAACAAAATTTTTGTATAATATATAAAATATGGCCAAAAAGAAAATTAATTTTGTTTTTTTATAGCAATGGTGGTACTTTATTTAAATAGAGCGGCTCATTTTGGTATCCAAAAAGCATTGAATCCAAGACCTTTAGAACATAATCTAGAGATCTTACCAATTGAGCTAGTGGTCCTTGACAAATAATTTGGTTTTCTAAACCATTTTAAAAAGAATAATACATGCATATATATATATATATATATATTACTTAAAATTAATTCACCAATAATTTTTTTAAATAATGTATTATGTTTAAAATAATTAAAAACATTTGGTATTTCAAAATAATTTTAAAATAAAATTACTATAGTCGAAAGTTATTTTTTAATAAACAATATCATATAACAATAATAGGAATGTGTGTAAATAAAATACAAATATGATATTGACACATAAAATTATAGTGATGATATATATATATATATATATATATAGATCATACAATAAAACGTAAATCAGAGTTTGTGCCTTTAAAATGCTGCATTTGAACAAATGTTCAATGAGGCATTCTTATATACACACCTTCATCGACCTCTGAGCATTAAAATGGCTTGGGGTACCACTAATTTTTATTTGATTTTGATGTGAATATGTGCTAATAATTTTTAGCCATAGTGGAGTCAATAACACATGGCTATGATGGGAAATGAGCAAAAAGAGAGGAGGTCCTGAATTATTAAGGTTTGAGGTGGCTTTTATAGAGAGGGAGCTAAGTGAACTATATTCCTTAATTCTCTAATCCACCTTTTACCAAGTTCTAGATTTAACATTCAAATCTATGAACCTTCCCTCTCCTCCACTCTTGGCCAGCCATACATAGGGCATCTTGGGCCTTTAATTCTTCCAAACCTGCTTAGCAATTAATCATATTTAAATCCAATTTAAATGTGTATCGATATCATATATCAATTTGTACGTGTATAACTTTTATATGCACAACCAATTAATTACTAATGGCACCCAAAAATTATTATTAGTGTCCAATATACCAAATAAACCAATTAATATTTCAAAAATATTAATTTATTTCGCTATTTACAACAAATTATAAATTAATTAAATTGTACGGTATTTCAAAGAGTTCACACATACGGTTGTGCAACTCGCATGTGTAAATTCTGCAAATTATTAATATCAAACTATTCGAATATTAATGTCCACTCGTCACATTAGCTAGTGGAGTGACAGTTTGGTCACATACATCACTCATACATCTTTATCTATGAAATCCAATTTTACAAATTAAGCGGTGCCTTTTAGTAACGATTATTTACACTGATTCTCTTCATCAACACTATACTACTTTATGAATTATGGATTTGGTTTTGGTCATAATTCCAATATCGTCCACATTCAAATTGGTTAGTCTTTAAACAAAGTCTTTAGTTCAATAATAACATTAATTATTAACTATACTACAATGACCTGAGACTTTGACTTTGAGTTGATTATAGTTGATCATGATACCAACCTTGCATAATCGAGGAGGTGAATTCTCAATTGAATAGTGTTTCATTCTAATGCTTGAACCCAAACCCAACCGTAGTACGATGGATGTCATGCTACAATTTAATTAAAATCAACGTAGAGCGTCCTCATTGAAGTTCAACAGTATTCTCTAGTCGAGAGAATTGGTTGATATAATTCTTCAAGATTCTGTGTTTGATCGCAGTAATTATTAACCAACAAGAAACACTCAAGTGAGTCATTCCATACTTATCAAATGATTATCAGTACGTAACTCCATGATGACCTTAATAGTTAAGAGTAATATACAACCCGACATTTCAAGAGTGTTACAAACTCTGGTCTCAGTGGATGTATCGATATCCATTCTTGAGATATCTCGATGAAAAATATTTAAACAATATGTTGTTTTATATTGCGATAATTTTCTCATGGTTATAATTCTTTATAACAATAATCACATTATATATTATTTAAGAATCTTCTAATTATATATTTTAAGTTAATTCGTTTGATCTATTATATCACTATAAAAAAATATAAAATATACACTTTTATTATATATTGTGATGACCCGCTCTTCATAATAATCTGAATCAATGTCGAATGATAACGTCTGACTTTTAAATAACACAAAACACAGTCCTTCAAGGTAAATTAAAACTAAACGTCATACAAAGGCATATCGATACAATCTCATAGCGGAATAATAACATATAATATATTAAATATAAATTAACAGAACAGGATAAACAGTATACAAGAAACGCATCAGCGAAAGCAACTAGTAAATAAATATCAATAAAGAAACTTAGAATATGTCAACTTCATTCAAATGAAGTTCTGAATACAACATCTGATATCATAAGTCTCATATACAAAATAACCTGTCTACCATGTTCTACTTCAACAACAAGCAAAAATAATCAATAACAACCAACAACAAGCAGTCATAAGCAATAGAAATCAATCAACGATCGATTAATCAACAAAATAAAAAATTAATCGATAATCAAGCAATAAAATAAACAATCAAACAAAATAAAGCAACCACTAGCAATCAACAACGATTACCATAAAAACTACCAGTCATTTAAAAGAAGTCTATAATGACACGCACGGTAACCTAAAAAAGTCATAGTGCGCGTAAAGTTATAAATTCACATGAGTCCATTCGACTTGTAAGATGAATCAAATACTTAAGTGGTGCTACTCCATTCATGGATACAATACAGAAAAGACTATTACACCTTCCTGTAATAACTTGCCTTAAAATAGGCCTAATTTTCAATCCAGAAAGGCCCATCGAATCTTAGACCCATTTCAAAGATGGTTGTTGGTTGGTAAAATTGATTTAAATGACAATATACAAAGCTATCTATCTACACATTCAGAATTTCAGTGCAAGGATAAAATATAACATCCAAAACAGTACCCATTCATTTAAATTTCCAATGTAAAAGACAAAAACATAATTCCACATAACAACGCCAAGTACTCATGGTACAATATCTTAAAATACATCATGTTTCAATGGGTATATTAGAAATAGAAAAATAACATAGTTAGCTAATCAACTGCCCTAAATCTGCATCTCCACCACCATTTTCGAAAATCTACATCATCTCTATCCAGTGTTGTAATGAGGAGGCAGTCAGAACAACAAACTCTGGTGAATAAAATTTTGATAATTTATATAATAGTACTTGGGAAGTATAATTTAAATAGAAATACGTCTTACATACTTTAACCATATTATAAGTTTTCCAACTATAAGCCTGAGGCTTTCCCTGTCTAATTCCCCGACTGTTATTCTTTCAATCCAATAACTCATATTTATTGTCAATAATGTCCTAACAATGTAAGAGATAACACCTAAGCCACTTAATACATTTTTAATGGGAACTAGGTAGACACGGGCCATTTAAAACCTTATTCAAAGCAGGTCCCCATCATTTAATACCCATCCCAAGGTAGACTCCTCTTTGGTACTATCTAGCTGACATTGCATGGAAGCTCTTCAAGCCACTTAATGCTTCAAATCTGAAGAGGAACCTACTTGAGATATCTTTTACCATGCTAAACCATTAACCCTGACTATTTAGGGAGGAGGCGAGCCATCAACCAACCACTTAATACCTTTGATCCCAAAGCAAATCCTTTGTATTACGACCCATAACACAACTGTAACGTCTCACAATAGTCTGATTATTCGTAGGTATTTGTAGCCAAATTAACTAGGCGGATTTGCTGTAACGACCCACTTTTCCGAACAGTTTAAGCTGACTAAACCATACACGTCCAACCCAAATTGAATGGAAAGGCGGATAGTTAGGGAAAGAAAGAAGAAAGAAGATAAGAAGAAACTAAACAACACAGAATCTTACAATGGAATGAATCATCTATAAGATACAATAAATCTTTACACATTAAGAACTGTAATATATGTATATACAAACATCAATTAAGTACTAACCTATTTCAGCCTGGATAGTTATAATAACCTATCCTCACAATTGCTTGTAAATACAATAATAAATACAGGGGAAAAAGCCATGTACATAAATACGTCTCTAGGCCTCCAACTCGTCTCCTGATGCTCCAAGTATACGATCTAAATCTGTAATATGCTCGGTTTGACCTGGGCATTATAATAAAATAACACCCTCGTTAGTCTGGAAAACCAGCTTGAGAAAACACACCCAACTAGATTCTAAAGTTATACAAAACTCTTGAAATTAAAAGTATCTCGTAAGACCACGCCACACGTAGACATGGATAGATTTTTACCTTACGATAACCAAAACATTTCATTTGAAATTCTCTGATATTATAATGATATCCATGATACAAATACTTATTAATCATAGCCAAAATTGTTATATTAATTAAATTCCACCATAATAGGTATACAACTAAAACCGAAGGCTCATAGTGGATAATGGTTTCCAACTATGAATGGGAAAGAGTTTACCCACTGTATTCGTACACCTCTAGATAAAATGTACGGAAGGCTACAACATGTTGCACCTCTGCTACTCAGGGCCGGCATTACCTCCTTCTCGAGTAGCACCAAATATGATTACCCTTTGGTTGTGATCAATAACCATACAACGGGATCCCAAAGCATACATGATTATCACTCTAGATTTGAGATGATCACACCCTACTTGGGTGCAACTCACTTTGCCCTGCCGCATGTCCCTGCTTTATTCATTTCTCGAGGTATGAGGCTCGAAGCTATGTTCTACCTTTTATATAGCACTTTCCCCTTGGAATGCTAACACTGCCCTACAGGCAACAATGTTATACCAGTAGTCATCCATACAAGTTCATTCTGGAGCTGAATGAAACGTTTGAGAGCTCCATTTTCAATTCCATAATCTTCAAGATGTCTTTACTTCAAAACACTTGAGTTGGATCGAAGTGGTTTTCAGATAATATATTAGATCTCGGTCTCTTCAACACAATCATTCAATAATGTAACGACCCAGAATTTCAGTCATTAAAATTTCGTGTATTTAATTGATTTTAATACTCACAAGTTAATTTTATAAGCTGAATAACTTATATTCCAAATATAATGATTTATTTAGATAACTAAATTGTTAATTTAATATTTGAAATTATGTAAATAATTGAAATTTGAATTTAATGTGAATGAAAATGATTTATAAAGTTAAATTAAATTCTATTTGAAGTAGAATGATGTTAGAGAACTTTTGAAATTAAATTAAAAGTTAAATTACAGAAATTGAATATTTTAATATTTAATTAACGTGTAAAATAACCATTTTTACACACTCTCGGATTTCGATGAAACTAGTTTTATTTGATTCGTAATATTATATTATTGTAGGATTTCAAATTTCGTGTCGATCGGACTTATGGTTTAGTCGTGGCAAGTTAAAACGCGTAGAAATTTATTTAAGTAAATTTTAAATTTAAATAAGTCGATTTGAAAACATATTTTCCAAATATGGTCCAATTGGGTCTCGATATATATTTCATTGTGTTTGGAATAAGGGTAAAACATTATAAATGCTATGCGGCACGCATCGTTTGGAGTTCGAAAATTTTGGCGATGTATAGTGTCACGAAAATTTTCTATAAAAGGACATTATAATTTCCATTTTTCACTAAAACCCTAATTTCCTAAGTCACAGCTGCCATTAGCATTTAATGGCCAAAATACACCCACCTACGTCCCCGTTTTTCTCTCGATCCCTTCACTTTAAAATTTTGGTTCCTCAATGAAAATTGTAGAGAGCGTCGAGATATTCCAATCCAATGGTTAAGATCGTCAACGGTGCAACATATCGTCGGTAAATCTCACTTAAATAGCCAGCGTTCGAGCATGATTTTCGAGATGATGGGGCAGCCGAGTTCAACCGTGTCTTCGACGATGGTATTTCGTGTGACGTGCTTTCGTCTGGACGTTGTGGATCGAGCTCCGATCGCGTGGAGGAGGCGCGGCGATCAAATACTATCATTGACGTATGGGTTTTGTTCGCTGGAAATTTTTGCGTGAAGAGGAAAATGATGCACACGGCCAAATCATGACCTCTAGGAATCAAAGGCTCGAGATCTATTCTAGGTTTTAAAATAAATAAAAGTTGTAAAATAATTATATTAAATTCGTATAAACTTCTAAATAGCATAACTTCATCATATGAGATCCGTTTTTAACAAAACAAGTTGTGTTGGGTCCGTATTGACGAACACTATATTTTAGAGCTGGTTTGGAGTTGATTGGAGCTGGTGTAAATTTTGGATAAAATTAAATGCTCATTTAATTTTATTCGGAATAAAACACTACAACTGCTATTGGAATCAACGTGAGTACAACTCACTCTTTCTGACTCACTGATATTTTATATAAGTGAGAATAAATTTACTTTATGCTGATTGATGATTGTTTGGATGTTATATATATATTGATCGGTATTTGGATATATTCCTGCCTATTGGAGCAGATGAGACCTTATACGTTTCCATGTATGAACAGATGACCCTTTGTAGCGCGTTTGCCTCGAAGCAGACATTGTACACATATTCTAATATGTATATTTGTTGCGGGTGACAGGTTGGCGGGATCCAACTGGATTCCTTAATAGTATTGGTTTTATTTACAAATATTGATATATATGATGTTATTATGTGATATATGATGTTTTGGAGGCCGTGATTGATGTATTTAGTGTTGTTGTAGCATTAGGCCTATTTTGGTAATTTAAAAATGTTAAAGTGATGGTTTTTAAATTAAAAAGGATTTTCAAGTGATTATGAAAGTAGACGTTTTGTTAATTTTGAATTGTTAAAGGAATGGATTTATTTTATATAAATAAAAGATATAATTTTTATATTATAAAAATTGTGATTTTTTGGAAATATAATCAGAATGTTATTTTCGGGACTGGAGTTAATTATTTCGTAAATATTTTAAATTGAGATTTTTGATTTATTATAAATGGTATGTATATAAGGTTTATAAAATTGAATTTTTATAAATCAAAAGTGATGGAATTATAGAGGGGTTTTATAAATGTTAAAATGAAGTTATAAGTGAATCTTATAGGTGAATAAGATTTATGATTGTGAAGTTATAAAAAGAATGAAGTTGTAAATAAGAGTTTTATAAGTAATTAAGTTATGATTTGGATTTGGTATATAAATGAGACATAAATAGAATTGGTTAATGAAGATTTTTTATAAATTGAAGTTTCTATTCAATAGAAATGTGAATTTATAAATATTGCTTTATAAATCCAAAATCAATTGAATTTGAAAGTTAATTTATGAATTATATTAAAGGAATTATATTCACGATTTTGGACAGTGGATAATCTTTAATTAAAGGTGTAGAAATAATGAATTTGGATCAAAGGAGATATATTCACGATTTTGGACAGTGGATAATCCTTTAATAAATGTGTAGAAATAATGAATTTGGTTAACGAATTATATTCACGATTTTGGACAGTGAATAATCTTTTAAATTAAAGAAATGTTTTGAAAAGTGATCTTCTAAATGGAGTTAAATGGTTTAAAGATGTTTTAAAATGTGTTAAGTATCGAAACCCTAGGTTTCAACATACATTGTTGAAATAGACGTTTGGAGAAGTAAGGAAATGATGGACTATAACACTGTTGTTATAGTAAATGATTTTCGAAAAGAGATGTTTTGTATAGCATATGAGATTTATATATCTATCTTATTTTCGAATCCCTATACTAGTGATTTGGGTTGTCATAACGATATTTTATGCGACATTCGTTTTGACCCAAATAAATATGTTTAAGAGAATGTTTTCCTTAAAGAATAAAATATATACTTAATCACGATTTAAGTATATGTAATATTTTCTAAGTGTTGAAAATAAATTGTTGTGAATTTCTTTTATTAAATAAGTATATGGAAATGTTTGCCAATGTTGAAGTATTGAAATGGTTTTGGAAATATATGTTTTTAAAGATAATTTGAAGTGAATATTTGGCAAGTGATTTAATTAATAAAGAATAAATAAAAGGGCCTAGTGATTGCATATGGCTCTAGATATTTGTTGTTTGCTTTGATAGTTAAATACTCGACAATCAAATTTGGCTATTTTAGTTCCTCGACTTAATGTGGGAACTATTTAGTAGTACACTTAGTACGTAGCTTTCTATGTAGGCTTGATTGTCGCTTGTGTTGAGGATGTTGATTCATGTAGTGCGGAGTATTACTCTAGTCTATCGAGCTTCCTTCTTGGCCGAAGGATAGAAAGTTGAAAGTTGGAGACGTGATAAGTCTATGAGACTTAGTTTCTATGTGAGGTTGAGAAACGCTTTTGCGTCGTTGGTGCGAAGAGACTGGGATCAGATTTATCTGAAAACCACTTCGGACCAACGTTTATGCGACGATTGTGCAGGTGTTCATGATGATATTGATATTCAGGATTTTCATAGTGGAGGACTGCTTATTGATCGTTTGGGGTTAAAATCCCTATATACATCCAGTAGCGGTAGTCTCTCATTATAAAATATTCAATGGGAGGACTATTCACTACTAATCCTAGGCTTTTCCCGATCGGATGTGGTAGGAAAGTACCTTCGGTTTATCCTGTCCCTGGATAACTTTTATGGATGTTTGTCTGACATTGCATTTCTAAGATTACGTACATTGGTTTTTACAAACGTACATCAGTGGTGGCGGAGAAGGCAACTTCTCTTAGCTTAACACCCTTGTCGAAGGCAATTAGTAGTCAACGGAATTGGCCGTGTGGCATTCAAAGTGATGAGATGTGTGATATCTGAAAGGTAATCATTACCTCAAGCCTCATCAACCGAAAATGACCGAAACAGGTTAGATGTAGAATGGCTAAGTGGGTCCCTCCTATCAGGATATGATCATCCTCTTCTAGATTTATTTCTTCCCACTCTGATGTTCGGGATGTAAATTATTGTGGTTTGTATGCTAGAGAGCCCTCGATTAAAGGTCAGTAACGACCGGAGGATGATATATTCGGTACTATCTAGTTACAGAGATAGGCCGGTTTTGTGTAGGTAGAGGTTCCTTTGTGATGTTCCTCGGTGCATTCCTATAGAGATGTACTGCCGAAAAGTAATCCCTTCACTTGGTCATCTGTATGGAAATCCAAACTCTAGTACGCACCTGCCATTTTGTTTGTAGAGCCTAGTATGCTGGAATTTAATAATGGTAATAGTTTCGGCTATTTTGATTATTATTTGTATACTAGACACTATTATAATATAAGAGGATTGAATATGAAATGTTTTTAGTTACCGTAAGGTAAAAACATGTCCGTGTTTATGTGTGGGCGTGTCTTACGAGATACTTTTGTTTTGAAAAGGAAAAGTTTGGTAATTTAATTAATTCAGTTGAGTGTGTTTCTTACGCTGGTTTACCAGACTGATCCAGGCGTTCTTCCCTTCCAATGCTCGGGTCAGACCGAGTATATTTACAGGTTCAGATTTGGTGCTTTAGGCGCTTCAGCGGGAGAGCTGGAGATCTTCATTTTCGAATACATGTATCTGTTTTGATTATCCGATTTACGCATTGTTGTTGTATATTATTCGCAATTGTGAGGACAGGTTATTATAACTATCCAGTCTGATAACTAGTGATTGATTGTTGAACTCTAGTTGATGTATGTATTTGCAGTTCCTATTTTTTAAAAATCATTGATATGATATTATATGTTTTCCGCTGCGATGTGAGATTCTGTATTGTTTTGTTTTCTCTTCTCTCTTCTTTTCTTTCTCATGACTTTCCGTCAGTCTGTGCTTTTTAGGTCGGACATGTGTGGTTTATTGTCAATTCAAAGGGTACAGATTTGTGGGTCGTCATAGATAGTTTTTGGTAAACTCAACCCCAGTTCTTTAGGAAATAAACAGTCAAAGATAAGAGCATAAATCACCTCCTAACCGTTACTGGGCAGATTTCCTTATCATTTATCTTAGGAGAATGAAACGAGATTTGTACACATAATACAACATCATCAGAGGCGACTGAGCCATATAACTCACATATTTCATCTATATATTTCCAAAGTTACGTTTGGGTCCAAATTCAATAGTTAGTTATTTAACTATCAACAAACACACATCTAAATCAGGGACTAATTTCAAGAGGGAAAACCAACGTTGGTTATACACATAAGCAATCACTAGACTCCTAAATTAATCTTCTCATTAATTAAAATCACTTTATAATACTTGTATATATGTATACCTTTACAAAGATATGCCTACAAATCCCTATATTTCAATACTTAGAAAGTACACATAAGCAAACACTAGCCTCCTAAATTAATCTTCTCATTTATTAAAATCACTTTATAATGCTTGTATATATGCATACCTTTACAAAGATATGCCTACAAATCCCTATATTTCAATACTTAGAAAGTATCTACATACTTATCTCAACGGTAGAAGTATATTCACCAAACACTGAGGAAGATTTCCTTTTTGCCAAATTCTAAAATAAATTAAAATTCTTTTATAACTATATAAAACCATTTACAAACCATTTATAAATTATTTCTCAAGTCATTTATAAACCCTTTATAAAACCATGCAATTATTTATAAACTCTTTTTATAAATCTATAAACCATTTATAAAATTTCCTTTATAAATATCTAAAACCATTTATAAACCATTACCAGTCATTTATAAACCATTTTTAAATCTTTCATTTAAAAAAAATTCCCTTTAAATATAAATAGTTTATTATTTTTAATCATCTTCTTTTAAAACCATTTATTATCCCAAAACACCTTTTAACAAAACAAGCCCATCATCTAACACTTGTCACATAGCAAGTTACCATTTAAAACACCCGTTATAAAATTCAAGTCCGTTTATAAAACTCTACTTATAAATCTCGAAAACATTTACAAACAAATTCTAATCATTTACTTTAAAAACACTGTTATAATAATAATAATAATAAATAATTGTAAACATTATAATTAATTATTGACTTAGGATTATCTTAAAAATGATAATTATTAGTTCAGAACATTATAAATAAAACAATAATATTTTATCTTTATCACTACTATAAATAATCATAATTTACTTTCAAATTATTACTAATAATCATTATTATTAATTCATACCATCTTAATTATTTGAATAATTAACTTTTCCAAAATAATAAAATATGATAAATATCTTTAGAACAACATTAAATGAAAATAAGTAACTTTAAAACAATATTGATATAAATAAGTAATTTTAAAACAATATTAGTATAAATAAACAATCTTTAAACAATATATTATAGTAATAAATTAACTTTTGAAACAATATAAACTGAAGTTGATTTGAATATAAACTTTTTGGATTTGACAAGAGGCTTAGCAATTTCTATGGTACTAAAACAAGCTACCATTTTATATTAATTAACTAAGTTAATTTCTATTATTAACATCAATCCTGGTTTAACTCATCACTTAACAAACATTGTTGATGATTTTCTATCACTATTGGGTTAATGTCGACCATATACAATGTCGTTCGATAATTATATAACAAGATTGTTATTGAAATTAAATCAACAATGGTGGGGAATCCTGTTGGATCTCTCCAATCTGTCCCCTTGCATCACATACGGTATATAACCATATAATATTAATCAACCATTTTGAGGCAGGATCATATACAAAGGGTCATCTGCTCTTACAAGGGAACATAACAGGTTCTCATCCGCTCCAAGGGCTAAAATATATCCAAATCAACAACATAAAATAGTAAATCAACCAACAGTCAATAACGATCAACAATAAAATATCCACACATCTAATAAATAATTTTGTTGACTATATAATATTTCTGATTAACCAAAAAGGTGATATTAACTCACCGAAGTTGTTGTTGCTGCCGAGGCATTCCGGTTTGGAACTAAAATTGAACGACATCTGATTTTAGCCCAAATTTCAACAGTCTCCAAATTCATCCAATGTAGTTCCATTGCTAAGATAAAGTCGTTACGAGTAAAATGCAATGAACGACATCCGAATTCGACCTTGTACACAAAAGTTATAAAATTTTCAAGTTATTGATTAATTTAAATAAATAAATAATCTACTATATAATAGCAACATTACCCCTCACTAATACATCTTCGTCCTCATATTAATCAGCTGTACATGCACAAACAGCACACGCCCAAACCTCCAACCCTCTCTCTCCTCCATACTGGTTTGTTCCTTGATGAAACTTTAAACCGAGGAGACCAATGCTCCTATCAACATGAGCTCCTCCAGAACATCACCTCGAATCAATGCTGAGATCCCCCCAATCACGAACTCAGCCCCTGCCCCTTCAATCGTAGAGGTCGCAACGACACTCCAAGCATTGCACACCCCGAATCTCGACGACGATCTACCCTTCGATATGTTGAACCCAATTACAACATCCATATATCCAAACTCCATCACCATTTATATTAAAATCAAGCCTTAGTTCTTATCCATTATTGACGTACTCCTTAATGATGCCGCAACCTACAATGCTCATACCAGATTGAAGCCGATGATTATACGAGTACAACCAATCGAGAATTAGGATTTTTAGTTGAGTAATTAGTTAGATTTTGATTTATAAACTTTTGGAAACTTCATTTTCTTGTTTATAGAATGATTTTTAAAGAGAGGGAAAAGTATGTGCAGCATGGTAAAGAGGAATGGCAGGTACGGGGTAGGCATGGGAGAGTATGGTAATTATAAAATAATATATACAAATTTCAATTTAAAATATCGAATTACAAAACATCCGAAATTTCGAACTCATATTGAGACGCATCACCTAGCGTTCTATACGTAATACCCCTATTCTAAAATCAATGGAACAAGTCTCAAGGCCTAATTTAATCATATGCAAAAGATAACTTTTCAAACCTAGTTATATCGAATAAATTTTATAATTAATTTATAAGCGTTTCAAACCCATACGACCAAATGTTACATATGATCGCCACGAGATCGTCGGCGTATAATAACTCACTATTACGGATCCAATGACACTGATTTCGTCGAAATCTGAGACACTGTCCCGAAAGGCTATTTTTACACGTTAATTAAAATAAATTATTATAAAAACAAAATTTACCGCTTTTAAATCTAAATTAAAAGTTTACTATCTTCATACTTATCCAAATAGAAATTAAATAAGCTTTGAAATCATTTTTATCCAAAGTAAATCCAAGATTTAATTATTTAAACAATCTCAAATATTAAATTTAATAATTTAATTATCAAATAAATCGCTAGATATGAAATTTAAGCTATTTAACTTAAAAAAATAATATTTTAAAATTTAAAATTAACTGGATATTTCAATTTCAAATGAAAAAAGTTTCAGGGTCATTATATTTGCCCTATGGAATTTCGGATTAACATCCCATCCTCCGTAGTTACTTATTATAGGCGTTGTCTCAC
Organism: Allium cepa; assembly: GCA_030765085.1. Classification (NCBI taxonomy): domain Eukaryota; kingdom Viridiplantae; phylum Streptophyta; class Magnoliopsida; order Asparagales; family Amaryllidaceae; genus Allium; species Allium cepa. The sequence continues at coordinate 597,145,514 of CM060944.1, forward strand.
ATCAGCCCTAAAGTCACACAACTAGTAGCTAGATTAGCTGGACAGACTTTTATATGCTTTTGGCTGAGCTCGCATCCCTATAACTTAGCCATAATCTAAAACACTCTTTTAATATATACCACATCTCTCCGCAATCACAAGAAACTTCTTATTTCACCATTAAAATTAATTACTTTCCAAAGAGGGATGTAATAATAATTAATAACCTATCAACTACGCAATTAATATGTTATAATTCTACGTTATTTAGGCTAATATATGTATATAAATATGTGCCCTAAACATTTGTTGAGTCACGTGAAGAATGTGCCTTAAACTATCGATTAAATGTCAAAACTTCAATTTATACCAGTCATTCCATATCAACAAATATACCATATATCCAATATACACAATTTAATCAACGGACTTGTATAATATAGAATGCATACCAAATTTATTTTATACGAAAATAGCGGAATCAACACTAATAGAAGCTTAGAATTCAAATACTTTTATGCTCTATTCAGCTACATTGTATAAAATTGAAAAAGAAAATTTATATTTAAATTGAGAAAATAGGCAGTGCAAACTATAGATATAAGAATACGTAACTTACACGCCATTTTCTAATTTATTCTTTTCAAAACCTTTAATCGGATCTAAAGAACATATAAGAAGTGAAATAAAATGTAAAACATTAAATTTCAGCACCTACATGATTCCATTATTTTAATATAGAATAATTAAAATCCTAACTTAAGAATCAACATTTTGCTTTGAGGAATTTTGGGGTTTTAATTTATGTTTTCGTAAATCAAATTGACCAAGGAAAATATCAAATCCAAGTTATACTATTCATTTACTAAAATAACAAAGTGTAAGATTTCCATTTACAATTAATCATTAGCTCTTTCCTTTTTGGATTTTATACACCTGCTTTACTGTCTTATTTGATCTCTCCTTTTAGAAATATACAACAATGGAAATGTATACGAATTATATTAAGAAATCTAGGGACTGGAAGAAAAAGGATTAAAAATTGAATGATAAATACCTAAAATTTTGTTACATGAAATCCTAGAGTATTCTTTGAATATTTGAGGAGAGAGACTGATAGAGCTTTACTTGGTTTCCAAAATAATTTGTTAATAAAAGGGAGGGGGCTAGATGTTTATTTATAATGGTTAAAATACACCAAAACTGTTGGATTTAAGTTGGTTAAGAATAATAAGATCCGAGCCATTCAAATGCCGAAAACCCTGGCCGCCATCAATAGGGACCGGTCGACTACTCCTATCCAACCGATCGACCGCTAGCGGTCGACGGTCAACCGGTAGTATTACTTTGGGAAGGGTTTTATGTTTCGTTGATTGATTTATTTAATACCTTAATTAATTTTAACGTTAACATTTACTTAACCCATAAGTCTAGCCGCTGTTATATTTCGAATTTCAAACTTATATTTGAATTTGAATTCCATTTAAATTATTTCGAAACTGAAAACTTCAAACATCCATAATTTTGCTTTTGAGGTCCGTTTTCAAAATATTATATATGGAAATTGATCAGAAAACCACCATGAATGCAATGGCAAACTTTTTTGGCCAAACTCCAACTTTTACAAAATTTCCACTTTTAGCTTTGTATTATTTAATTAATTCATTTACTTCTTATTAATTTTTATCGGTTGTTACATTTTCCCCCCCCCCCCCCCCCTCCTGCAAAAAAAAGGATTTCCTTCCCAAAATCCCCCAAGAGTGGACAGTGTAATATTCACTAAGCATCCTCGCTATTAGACCAAGTTAATTACACATCCATCCACTCAACCAAAAGTGCAATGTGATTATGTATGCAGGCATACTATATGTGAGATCAACCTTAGCACGAATGCAAATGTCGTGACATATAGGCATGTATGCAACGTCCTAAACACGCAAAAAGTTTTCTATATGAGTGCAAATGTGATTGTGAAAAGTGTGGCAACCATCTTCTACCATTCAATCTAACAACCATCATACATACAAGAACAAATTTTTGGAGAGAAAAGTTTACCAATGAAAAGCTTATGATGAAAAGTCCTCATACTTTCCACTGGATTTTCTTTTCATTATCCTCGAACCAGCCTAATTTCTTTATTGTAGCCTCCTAGTTCTGTGCTCCACAATGCATGTGGTGGCACGAGATGCTATTGGCTCCAACTTAATGTCTCTAAATTTATCACGCTCTTCCATAGTGGCTTTGTTATGAAGACATTTCCTTAAGTGCGAAACGTGAAAAAAGTTATGGACTCCTACCAACTTATCTAGTAGCTCCTAACGATAAGAAAATCTTTCTATTTCTTTTCAAAATTGGGAAAAGCCCAACAAACCTTGTTGCCAACTTTCTTGACTTTTCAAATCTTACAACCACTTTAAGAGGGAAAACCTTAATAGACACTATGTCCCCAACCTTAAACTCTAACTCCTTTCTTCGCTTATCCATGTAGGATTTCCGACAATCTTGTGCGGCCTTCATATGTTGCCTAATCAACCCTACCTTTCTCGATGTCTCATGAATTAAATCTGGTCCAATATAATTTCGTCGGTGTTTCCCCACTAACAATTTAGCGATTTTCATGGCCTCCCATAAATCTCTTCATAAGGTGTTATACCAACCATCACTGGGTGATTATTATTATACGTGAATCCTACTAAAGGTAAGTGTTACTCCCAATGTCCTCCAAAGTCCCTGATGTAAGCTCTTAATAAGTCCTTCGTAATCCTAATCCCCCTTCCGGTCTATCTATCTGTCTGTGGATAGTAAGTAGTGCTAAGATTTAATGAAGTTCCTAAAACTAACTTCAAACTCCTCAAAATTCGTTAGTAAATAATGGGACCCTATCACTAATCATGCTAACTGAAATTCCATGAAGTCGAACAACCTCCTTGATATAATTCTATGCTAGTGATGCTGCGGTCCTTTTACTGCTAACGGGAATAAAATGAGCGCTTTTTATTGAGACTATAACATCATTTCCCTTTTTACTCCTAGGCAACCCAGCTACAAAGTCCATCGATGTTAGCTCCCATTTCCAAGTTGGAATCTCCAATATTAATACAATCCTTTGGGCTTTCCTTGCTCAATCTTAATCCTTTGGCATGTCAAACATCTAGAAACAAATTCAGCTACTCTCTCTTTATCCTTGACCAATAGAAAATTCTCTTCATATCGCTATACAAATTATCTTCTCTTGGATGAATGATCATCCTTGAATAGTAAAACTGCGCAAGTTAAAATTTATTTTTTCTAAAATTTTAAAGTTTTTTGGATTGAAGTATCTTTTATTCCAAGTTACTAACCTAATTTTCTTATTAATTTCCAGTCTTATCCATAGTTTATCGCTATTTAAGTGTCCTTATGAAATTTTCTTATTTATGATGTTCCTCAATACGTATATATTTATCCATGGTCTAACCTCATCCATATAATCAAGTCACCAATAAAATAGAAACATATCTCATACCATATCCTATGCTTTTCCAATAGCCTAAAGGAGAAAACTAGCGATTACAACCTAAAAATCTAAAAGAAAATTTTGTTAGAATCTGCCATTTATCATCGAGTGATTTTAATGATGTTGGGGCCTTAATACTCCTTAGTGAATTAAGATTGTCATTTTAAAAAGTTATTCCACCATCACCCACCTTCTTTAATTCTCCTACTTAGTTTCTAATAAATGTCCATCACCTATTATAATTGGTCATTAATATCAAAATTGACAACCTCTAATCAATCCTTATTTAATCCCTTTTTACATATTTACTGATTTCAAAATCAACCAATTAGGCCTATTCAATTTCTCCATAAATAACATATTAATTTCCTTAATCAATCCCTATTTAATTCCTTTTAATTTTATATTAATTAAAAATTTATTTCTCATTAAATCTTTAATTAATAACCATAAATCCTAGTCCTATAATTACCACACTGTTAATAATTAATATGAATACCACTGTAAATTATGCTACTTATATTTTTATTTTTGAACGTTAAACTGGTTATACGTATTCACACACACACATACACACACACACACACACACACACACACACACACATATATATATATATAATTTCAAATTAATAATTTCGAATTACTAATTTCTAAACTAGATCATTCATTTTCACATTTTAATCTATTAGAGTTATCCTTTTAAAAAGGATTCCGTCAAAATTTCCCAAAAACTAACCATAAGTGGGAATTTTGCTTTATTTGAAATTAAAAAGGATTCATTCTTTTTTTTATTGAAATAAATAGTATAAAATATCAAATCAATATCCATATCTCAAACATCTCTTTCCTTTTTGGTGTATGCCTTGTTAATTTGAAACAATGTACTTTCATACATATTTTGGAATTGGGTAATTTATGGAAATTACACGAAACATTTTCCAAATAAACAAAAACATATCAATTCATATTCCAAGTCAATTAGGGCAACCTAATTTTGTAATGACCCACAATTCCATTCATTTTATATTGGTAATGAACCATATACGTCCAACTCAATTTGAACAAAAAGATGGATAGTTATGTGGAAAAGAAAATAAAGACATAGAATAGAATCTTACACGAATGAAATAACATATATTATTTCAATATATAATCTTTACAGCAAAAGTTTTCAAATAAAATTACCAGAGCTTAAGGTGAAAACCCGTCACGTGTTTATACACGGCGTAGTCTTATGAGATACCTTTTTTTCTTCAAAATGCGTATTTTGTGTTTCTCACACCAGTCCCAAGGCTAATCCAGAGTTTATTTTCTTTTCCCTTAAATTTTAGGTGCCAATTTTCCCTGAGCAGCCTAGTATTTAGCTGATTAGGAGCTTTTTAGAGTGTTTGGAGCATATGGAACATGAAGCCTGAAGCATGAAGCAATTTGGATCTTTTTTTTATTACCACCACTTTCCGCTATGTTTGCATTATGAATATCTTTCTACCAGCACCTGTAGGGATAAGCCGTTATAACTATCCCAGCTAGGTTAGTACCTATCCTGACTCTGATATCTCACTTTAAGAGTGATTATATATACTACCTTTATGATTTCCACTTGTTAAATATGATCAAAGATTATATTATTGTTCAATCTTCTGTCTTTATTTTCTTTTATCCCATGATAATCTTCCTTTTGGGTGCTTGGATTTGCGGCACATGAATACCGAGGACGTACTAGTGTCGATTTCTAAGGGTCGAGGAGGTGGGTCGTCACATTTAGTATCAGAGCTTATGGTTTGGTGAATACCTAAGCCTTAATAAGATCAACTCATTAGAGATAGGGTTAGTAATTCCCTAGAATGAGTTTAGTCCGAGAGAGCGCACACTTAAAAAAAATTAATCCGAAAAAATATATTCAAACTTTATGAAAATTTCGTAAGATATCTCGTCTATATATTCTAAAAACATATTTCCTTACCATATGCAGATAGTAGGAAATGAGTGGAAGAATAAAACGAGGTAGGAGAGGAGCGGTGCAGTACCAAAATACAAACGGTCAAACTCCCACGACCACAATAATCGAGAAAGCAACAATTCAGGTATAGCCCCAAATCAAATTTGCTACTTGACGCAAAAACTATACTAGTTTGGGAGGAAAACTACTTAAGGGAATGGAATCCATCATAGAAGTTCAAGCAAGGATCCATTCATGTGAAAGGATTTTCAGAGGGCTACATATTGTAGAAGAGATTCTTAGCCCCTTGGCAATTGCTAGATAGAGCTCTCGCCTGGTGGGAGTCTATTACTATGACCGAATTGAAAGACAAAATTTCTTGGGCATGATTCAAAGAATTATTGGAAGAACAGTATATGCCTGCATCTAGAAAAGCACGCCGTTACCATATGTTTATGGATTTGAAGTAGGGGGAAATGTCAGCGGAAGCATATACTAACAAATTCAATGAACTGTCACGATTTGGACCCGGTCTAATTGACTCTCCTTTGAAAAAGAATGAAATGTTTATTTCTGGAATGAAAAAAAAATGTCAAGACAGAATGATGGCATGTGAAGGGAACTTTCATGGATATGGTGGATATAGGTTTTCAATACGAAGTCTAGACAAGGAAGACCCACCTGAAACCCAAAGCAATGGCAACAACTATTAGAAAAAAAGAAAATTTAACCGGCAAGGAAAGAAGCCAAAGAAAGCCAAGACGAAGGTAGATCATTTGAAAGATGTAATTGCCCGCAAAAAGGACACCTTTCCACCACCTGCAAAAATCCTACGAGACAAAGAGGAACCTGCTACAACTGCCACAAGCCAGGACACAGAATAGTGGAATGTCCATTAATAAAGAAAGTAGAGCAAGCTAGAATGTTTGTTATTAAAAACGAACCTTCAACCTCAACAGATGCAAAGGGAAAGGGAGTACTGTAAGGTAAAATTGATATTAATGACATATTAGTTAGAGTTTTGTTTGATACCAAGGCTATCCATAGCTTTATTTTCAAGAAACTAGTTGATAGGACTTGAACATAAACCATAAGTATTAGATATTCCCATATGTGTGTCTAACCCAATTGGCAAAACAGCTAATCTCGTTATGATTTGTGAAGGAATCCATGTTACCTACCTATCTCGGATTTTTCCATGCAATCCAATAGTCGTTAACTTTTATGAATTTGAAATTTTACTCGGTATGGATTGGTTGTCCAAATATAAAGCTATTCTTGATTATAATGAAAGGATAGTACTATTACGAAATAAAAGAGGTAGACCTTTTGTGATAAAATATGAGAACCTTTGGATAATTATATATACACACTTAGTTTATTCCAAAAACATCTAGAAGAAATACCCAGAGTAAGTGAATTTTTTGATGTTTTGAAGAAGTAAAAGGCCTACCACTCCGTCTAGAAATTGAATTCTGATAGATATACTTCCCAACAAAGTCCAATTGTTCACCCAATTCATAAGATGGCTCCTAAAGAGCAGGAAGAATTAAGAAAAAAAAACTGATGAATTGCTGAAGAAGTGATTGATAAGACCTAGTCGCTAAAGTTAAGGGGCTGCAGTGATCTTTGTTGTAAAGTTTGATGGCTCGCTAAGGTTGTATATGGACTACAGAGATCTAAATGAAAGAACAATAAAAAATAAGTATCCCTTACCCCACATAGATGATATGTTTTACCATTTACATGGGGCTAAGGTATTCTCAAAAATGAACTTAGCCATCGGATTCAATCTGCTAAGGGTAGCAAAAGATTGCATTCCTTTAACCGCATTTAGAAGCTCAGATGAATTTTACGAATGGCTGGTTATGCCCTTTGGGTTTATAAATTCTCCTGCCTATTTCGTTGATCTAATGAATATGGTATTTAGAAAAATAATCAATAAATTCGTATTAGTCTTTGTCGATGACATTTTGATATATTCAAAGAATGAGGAAGAACATGAAGGGCATATTGAGATCATACTAGTGCTATTAAGGAGAAATATGTTGAAAGCTAAACTATCAAAATGCTACTTTTGGGAAAAAGAAATAAGGTTCCTTGGACAAGTGGTGTCAGAGGAGGGAATTGCAGTTGATCCAGCAAAGATTACGACTATTCTAGATTGGAAACTACCAAAACCCCAAAGGACATTCGTAGTTTCTTGGGATTAGCAGGATATTATCGGAGATTCATTCAAACCATCTCAAAGATTTCCTCTCATTTAACAAAGCTGATATGAAAGACGTGAAGTTTGAGTGGATAGAAAAAAGTGAAGAAGCTTTTCAAGAGCTCAAGAAAAGTTTAACCACTGCTTCTGTATTAGCAATAGAAGACGTAAACGGCGGATTTACTGTATATACAGATGTTTATGGGGAGGGGATTGGTGCTGTTCTAATGAAGCGTAGAAAGGTTATTGCTTATGCAAGTAGACAACTGAAGATCCACAAATGTAACAACCTTGAATTTTGAACAATTTAAATTGAGAATATTTAATTAATTTTAAATATTTGAATGATGGTTTGGCTTGAATTCCCAATATAACTATGAAATTGGCAATTAAATTTTAGAATTTAATCTATTGAAAGTTGAATAAAAATTTGAATCTTCAATTTGAAGCTGATTAAAAATAATTTAAAAGCTTAGAAAATTCACTTTGATTATGCTGAAGATAATAGAAACTTCAGAATTGAATTTGAAAGTGATTCGTCCAGTTTTGAAATGTTATCGTTCAAATTGAATTTAAAAATAGCCTTCCGAGGCACGGTCTCGGAATTCGACGAAATCAGTTCCATTGGGTCCGCAATGTTGAATTATTATCAAATTTCAATTTTCGTGGCGTTCGGAGTTGGCATGTGAGCATACGATGTATAGATGCGTTGAAGTTTGTGTTGAAAACAAATCGTATTTGAAAAAAAAAATAGAAATAATAATAAGATTTTTTTTTTCACCAGCAACCCTATCCCAAGATTCACGCCATAATCTATGCCTTCAACCACGCCCAAAAATCACGATCTCCTCTGCAAAAACACGTCTCCCCTTTCTCTTTTGTACTCGAAACCCTCTTCATTTCAGAGAAAAAAAATCAAACGATAAAATAATGGCGGCCTCGTTCTTTTGTCCCTCTAAATCAAATTAGGGTTTTCGTTCGTCTTCCTTCAACAATTAGGGCTTTTCGAAATCGTGGGTTTCGGCTTCAATTTTGCTCGACACCTCCTTCGCCTCGCCGCGGCTACTTCGATTCAAGCTAAGGTGAGTGATCCCCCTCACTCACATCTAATTCAAGAACTCTAGCGATTATGAACTTGAGATTTCGTGATTTCTGATTTAGTTCGATTTTATTTATTGTTGATAATTTCTGACCTTTTCAAATTCGGTTATTTTTCGTATATACTACTTGATAGTCACGGTTTGGGTTTCTTGACTTGGTTTGAAATTCTCGGCTTTGAATTTTTGTGATGTTTGACTATGTCCGTGAATTTCTCTGTTGACTCGATTCCAGTATGCTTTGAATTTGAGACATCACTGTTGTGGATTGCCCCAGTTGATGATTTTCTGGCTAAAACTTTTTCTTGTCTTCTCCTGACTTCGACATTTTTGTGTATTGGCTTCGGCCACTGTCGGGGTATGTTCCAAATATTGTTGACATTGGATTTTGATTTTGAACTGCATAGATATTTATATTTTTAACTTGCTTTGACTTTGTCGATCTGGTTACTATGGTCCTAACTTGATGCTGTAAATAAACTTTGACCATTTTGGGATTTTTGACATTTTTGATATTTAGTCGACTTCGATCACTTGAACTATTTTGATTTTTATCTTCGAGTAGTTAATCATCTAATATGTAAATTATATTTGTGCATTTTGTTTGCACTGTGCATTCATGTACTTGAGTCATTTGAGACATTGGATCTTTGCATTCAGTTTATTTAATTTGTTGAAGCTTTGCATCCATATACTTGAGTCTTTGCCCTTTGGTCTGCATCATTGCTTGACCTGTTGCACTGTTGTCGACACTGGGTTGCATACCTTATTGCATTCACTCCAAGTAAGTTGATTCTCTTGACCATATGCATCTGTAGTTGTTTCACCTGTTGCACTTCATTGTGGTTTCATGTCTGTAGTTGTCTGCATCGAGCTCGTGTGGTCTTCATTTATGTGCAGTTTGCATTTATATTGCCTCTGACCTTTTGGGCATGCAAACATTATTTCATGTTGTCCCTTACTGTAACATGTTGCCACTCGTACACACTTTGATTTGAATCGCATTATTTATTCGAACTGCCGTATATATGTATTGCATCACATGTTTATATAGGCACTGCCTATGTATGTTCACTGTGTTCATTTGTCTACGCTTGCATTTCTCACTTGGATGCTTTGACTTTACCATTACCTGACTTGTGCCTAGATTTCTAAAATAAAATGTACAAGTTCATCGTTTAATGTTTTATTGTTTTTGTTTTTATGTGATTTGGAATTTCAAGCATTATATAAAACTCTATCTGATATATAAATATAAATATGTGATTTGAATACAAGCAAATTTATAAAAGAGAGTTCATATTAATATATATATATATTAGTTTCAAATTAAATTTCTATTTCAATGCAAATTCTTTTTTAAAACAATTTTAACACGTAATTTTAACAAGTATGTGTGTGTGTGTGCGTGTGTATATATATATATATATATATATATATATATATATATATATAACAGTTAGTTCATGTCTTTGGAAAAAGAAACAAAAAAGAAACTGATTTTAATCTGTTTTAAACCCAGGTTTGACCTGAGTTTTTCTAAAGCAAATCCTGAATATAAACTCCAAGTTACTCTTATATGGAGTCACTACAATTCTTTGTCCAGTGATATATGCTATTCACTGTTGCCTAGATTGAGTCTTGGATTGCAGACTTGAACCTGTTGTGCACTTCGTATAGTGTAGCCACCTGATCATATATGTTAACTGTGTATGCTTGATGTGTACCTTTTATTCTCCTGACTTGAAACTTGATTAACTTGTATGCTTGTTGCCTTCTTCATATACTCTCTGATTTTGAACTGCCTGGCCTACCTGCCTGTGCAGTTGCATTCTGGTCATGATAGCATTATCCATTCTCTGTTGCATACATGTTGGGTTCGTATAAAATGCCATTCCGGCTGTTGCAGTCCCATTTTTGCATTGAGGTTCCAAATTAGTGATGGTTCCTGTAAGGTCGTAGTTGCATTGAGTATTTGGGTCCAGTTTGGTGGACCTTGCATTCACTTGATTATGAGGGTTCATAAATTTCAATTTTTGCCATACCTCGGTTGCTGTGTGATGGTTCTATTGTGCTATGTTGCCATATATTTTCGATGTCGAGGCTGCTGCACTCCATTATGTGGTAGCTGTCTCACTGATGACCCCTCCTTTGTTGACATTGGCCTTGCCTTCATTAGTCTTGCATGCGGCCTACATGTATTTTGTTAATTGCCAGTGCGCACTATTTAGTTGCTGCTGTATTATGTAGTAACCCAGTTTTATTGGTATTGATCCGCAGTTTCATTTTATATAAAATATTACACTTGTTGAAGTGTGCAGTAATCAGTTGTTTGGAAACTTGTTTCTTGAGTTTTACTTGAGTATATGCAAACAATTACATTTCGACCCTGCCATGTTGCACGGGTTTTGGTGTTGCAGCCGCGTTGAGTCACTGACTTGACCTTTTGCATTTGGTTGAAGTTGATTTGGGCCTGTTTAATCACACTCTACATTTCTTATAGTGGATTTGCACTTAAATTTCTAGCCCGTTATACTTAGTTTTAGTTGCAGTTGCAGTTGCGTTGAGTCACGATAGCACTGACTTGACCTCTGCAGCTTCGATTTCGGTTAGTATTCACTGTTGTGATGATTTCTATTTCATTACGTAGTGGCGAGGCAGTGCACGCAAGCGTGAACTGCAGCCACACAGAGTTAACATTTTAAATGTGGCGAGGCCGTACACGCGTGCGTGTACTGCAACCCTACTAGACTTGATGTTTTAAATGATGTTTTCTATTGATGAAAATTTATTTTATGTTGCCAATTCAATATATTTTGATTCGCATTTTGATGATTTTGTAGTTAATTGCCGTTTTGGCAATTCTGATGTTTTTTTTCTAAATTATCTTCATCAATAATCCTTTCATCCATCTTCATTGATAATCTGAATCTACTGATTTGTTGTTTAACACTGTTAAGTGTTATATTTACCGTTATCTGATTTCTTGTTAAAGGATCGGATAGGTGAATTTATATTTGATTGTCGTCTAAATTGTCAATTGATTATTATTGCCTCTATGCACTAATAACTGAGTTTGAATTAGACTGACCTGTGTATTATTTTCTTTTGAACGTAATACTCGGGTCAGACCCAGTATTTTACAGCTTGAAGATTTTCGGGCAGCGAAGTTAGAGAGAGAGTTGGGGAAACGCTTCACTTTAGCTTTTCGGAGATTTATTTTTGTACTTAAAAGAAATGTTCCGCTGTATAAAATTTAATGCATTGTATAAACTCTGATATATGTACAAAAAATTCATTATGTGAAATATAATTATTCTGTATTTCTGTGGCTGATTCTGTTTAAACTCTATAAACTGAATAACAATCCGTCATTTTGAATGTTTCAAGTTGGTTTAATTACCGACTGGGGGCGGTCAGAAGGGCGGGTCGTTACAAAAAGTGTTATCAGAGCTTTGGTTTATACAAAGCTCAGTTTATGATGTTTAATATGAATAGTTACTAGAATCACTTTAAAGAAAACGTTTTTCAAATCTAATGAAGTATTAAATTGTTTTTTTTTATAAATAAAAGGTATTTTGAAAATTCAACTCTTGTTCGGAAATTCCCCTCTCTAAATTTAGGTTTGCGATAGTTTCTCTTCGGAAAAACCCATTATCGATTTGCTGAGATTTATGAAAAAATAAAGTGTAAGTGAAGTGAATTAATGAATTGGTTTAAATCAAATATTTTGAATATCTCCAAAGTAATAATTGTGAAATAAAATGATATGTCAATTTAGTATAGCCAAGGGGATCATTGAACTATAACTTGGGAATTTGATTCTGAATTCTTTTGAAAATTGATTTCAAATGTTTTGAAGAATGATTTAGTAAATAAATGGATTATAAGTACTTAACTTATAAATGGACTTTTGGTATATAATTGAGTTATATAAATTGAATTGAATTAATAAAGGAGATTTATAAATCGAAGTTTTATAAATAGAAATGGAATTTGTAAAGATTTTTTATAAATTCGAAACCAACTGAATTTGATAAATGAAACATAGAAGTTATTAAAGGAGATATATTCGTGATTTTGGATAGCGAATTATCCTTTATGTTAGATATTGTGATAGTAAATGTTGGTTGGGAATTTTATCCACGATTTTGGACAGTGGATAATCCTTTAAATAAATGTGTAGAAACACTGAATTGAATAAATAAGTATATTCACGATTTTGGACAGTGAATATGTGGTTAAGTAAAACGGGTATGATTTGGAGAAGTGAAATTTAAAAGAATTAAGTTAATTGTTTTAAAAGATGTTTTAAAATGTATTACCTATCGAAACCATAGATTTCAACATTCATTGTTGAAATAGGCGTTTTCGAGAAATAAGGAAATGGTGGACTGTAACACTGTTGTTACAGTAAATGGTTTCCGAAAGGTAATATTTATATAGTATTGGGATTTATATATCTATCTTAAATTCGAATCCCTATACTAGTGATTTTGAGTTGTCGTAACAATGTTTTACGTAACATTCGTTTTGACTCAAATAAATGTGTTTAAAAGAACGCTTTCCTTAAAGAATGGAATATATACTTGATTATGATTTAAGTATATTGAATATTTTTCAAGTGTTGAAAATGAATGGATTTGTGAATTCCTTATTATTAAATAAGTATGGAAATGTTTTCCAATATGAAATGGAAAGTTTGAAATTCTATCTTTTAAAGATAAATTGAAAAAAATGAATATTTGAAATTTGTTTCAAATGGTTAAGTGTGGAAAATTATATATATCTTGTAAAGATATTGATGGGAAATTTGAAAAATTAGTTCAACTTGAATTTTTTTCAAAAAGATTGAATTATGAGTTAAGTTGAGTTTAACTTCGACATCAAAAACAAATATAAGTTGAGCTTTGAATTTCGAATAGTCGATTTGGATTGTATGTCTAACATGGTGAATTGATGACATAGCAATTGATCTCTATTAAATATATATCTGTGGTGGCGGAGAATTTATTCTTTTAGCTTAACACCCTTCTCTGAGACGTACGAGCTTAGAGGTTATATATCGGTAGACATCAATTATGTGTTGAGAATTGATGATGTAACGTGAAATCCAAATCGAATGTGAAGTCGATAATGAATTGGATTATGAATGTGAATTGGGTTTGAGATAACCTTAAATTTTCAAATCGATTTAGAGGAAAATTTTAAATGAAATGGAAAATTTTGGAATCCTCTATTTGTTATGAATATGAGATATTGTGGTTTTCGTAACTTATATATGTGAATGTAATAATTCGAAAACCATCAGTTTGGAAAGTCATTATTATGAAAATCCTATGCAAGTTTACATAGGTATGATATGTACGAAATGTGAAATGAAGTACTATATGTATATGACATATGTTTTCTAAACTGAGGATATGGAAATGTACCTTCCATTTAAAAGTTGTGAAGGTGATTGGAACTCGGTGTGAGTGTCCATTTGAAAATCGTAGCTACGTAGAATTTCCATTAGTGGAATGTCCATTGCGACTGGAATCCCCTACGATGGATCATCGTGTTGGGATCATGTGAATTGATGATGTATGCTGGCGTAATTCGTGGGGCGTGATGCCTACATTTACAAGCGATTCTACTGGGATAGTAGCGCAACCGCCGCGTAAACTGCGATCTAGAGGCCAAAGCGTAATTTGAGGGGCGATATGCCTACGGTCACAAGCGTTTCTACTGGGATAGTAGCGAAACCGCCGTGTGAACCGCGATCTATGGCAACAACCATGGCGAAATTCAAGAGAGATGTGAAATCTACAGTTACAAGCGATTCTACTGGGATAGTAGCGTAACCGCCGGGTAAACCGTGATCCATGGGGGAACGTGCATTCCATATCCATTTTTAAAAGAATTTTTAAAAGTACTTTCACTGGGAGTTGAAGCAAGTATATTTAGTACTTGGAGATTTTTAGTCCTGCGCCTGGCCAGCGTATGCCTAATGTCTGTGAGAACGACAATAGACTTGTTAAACTTCGAGTTAGCAAGTATTTTCAAAACTTTAGATAGCAAATCAATAGTCTGAAATTAGAATTACATAATTCCAACCTAATTGAATTAACGAAGAAGATCTTTAAAATATCTTGAAAGTCCACAGCTTTGAAAAAAAATATGATATGCAAATCTTTAGCATGAAGAATTTCAAGTTTAAATCTGAGTTTTGTAAGTCGAAATTTTTGGTAAAAGACTTTTACGTATTGATTATAGAAATCAATGAACAAAGCTAGTGAGATAAAATAAATGGAATAAATCCTATATTTATTTATTTTTAATAAGATTCGAACTTGGTGAAATTGCGTAGGGTATAAATATCGGTGAGATTTTAACAATCGTTTTTCCTAACTTATAATTTCGGGATGAAATTCTTTTAGGGGGGAAGATTGTAACAACCCTGAATTTTAAACAATTTAAATTGAGAATATTTAATTAATTTTAAATATTTGAATGATGGTTTGGTTTGAATTCCCAATATAACTATGAAATTGGCGATTAAATTTTAGAATTTAATCTATTGAAAGTTGAATAAAAATTTGAATCTTCAATTTTAAGCTGATTAAAAATAATTTAAAAGCTTAGAAAATTCACATTGATTATGCTGAAGATAATAGAAACTTCAGAATTGAATTTGAAAGTGATTCGTCCAGTTCTGAAACATTATCGTTTAAATTGAATTTAAAAATAGCCCTCCGAGGCACGGTCTCGGAATTCGACGAAATCAGTTCCATTGGGTCCGCAATGTTGAATTATTATCAAATTTCAATTTTCGTGGCGTTCAGAGTTGGCATGTGAGCATACGATGTATAGATGCGTTGAACTTTGTGTTGAAAACAAATCGTATTTGAAAAAGAAAAAAATAGAAATAATAATAAGATTTTTTTTTTCACCAGCAACCCTATCCCAAGATTCACGCCATAATCTATGCCTTCAACCACGCCCAAAAATCACGATCTCCTCTGCAAAAACACGTCTCCGCTTTCTCTTTTATACTCGAAACCCTCTTCATTTCAGAGAAAAAAAATCAAACGATAAAATAATGGCGGCCTCATTCTTTCGTCCCTCTAAATCAAATTAGGGTTTTCGTTCGTCTTCCTTCAACAATTAGGGCTTTTCGAAATCGTGGGTTTCGGCTTCAATTTTGCTCGACACCTCCTTCGCCTCGCCGCGGCTACTTCGATTCAAGCTAAGGTGAGTGATCCCCCTCACTCACATCTAATTCAAGAACTCTAGCGATTATGAACTTGAGATTTCGTGATTTCTGATTTAGTTCGATTTTATTTATTGTTGATAATTTCTGACCTTTTCAAATTCGGTTATTTTTCGTATATACTACTTGATAGTCACGGTTTGGGTTTCTTGACTTGGTTTGAAATTCTAGGCTTTGAATTTTTGTGATGTTTGACTATGTCCGTGAATTTCTCTGTTGACTCGATTCCAGTATGCTTTGAATTTGAGACATCACTGTTGTGGATTGTCCCAGTTGATGATTTTCTGGCTAAAACTTTTTCATGTCTTCTCCTAACTTCGACATTTTTGTGTATTGGCTTCGACCACTGTCGGGGTATGTTCCAAATATTGTTGACATTGGATTTTGATTTTGAACTGCATAGATATATATATTTTTAACTTGCTTTGACTTTGTCGATCTGGTTACTATGGTCCTAACTTGATGCTGTAAATAAACTTTGACCATTTTGGGATTTTTGATATTTAGTCGACTTCGATCACTTGAACTATTTTGATTTTTATCTTCGAGTAGTTAATCATCTAATATGTAAATTATATTTGTGCATTTTGTTTGCACTGTGCATTCATATACTTGAGTCATTTGAGACATTGGATCTTTGCATTCAGTTTATTTAATTTGTTGAAGCTTTGCATCCATATACTTGAGTCTTTGCCATTTGGTCTGCATCATTGCTTGACCTGTTGCACTGTTGTCGACACTGGGTTGCATACCTTATTGCATTCACTCCAAGTAAGTTGATTCTCTTGACCATATGCATCTGTAGTTGTTTCACCTGTTGCACTTCATTGTGGTTTCATGTCTGTAGTTGTCTGCATCGAGCTCGTGTGGTCTTCATTTATGTGCAGTTTGCATTTATATTGCCTCTGACCTTTTGGGCATGCAAACATTATTTCATGTTGTCCCTTACTGTAACATGTTGCCACTCGTACACACTTTGATTTGAATCGCATTATTTATTCGAACTGCCGTATATATGTATTGCATCACATGTTTATATAGGCACTGCCTATGTATGTTCACTGTGTTCATTTGTCTACGCTTGCATTTCTCACTTGGATGCTTTGACTTTACCATTACCTGACTTGTGCCTAGATTTCTAAAATAAAATGTACAAGTTCATCGTTTAATGTTTTATTGTTTTTGTTTTTATGTGATTTGGAATTTCAAGCATTATATAAAACTCTATCTGATATATAAATATAAATATGTGATTTGAATACAAGCAAATTTATAAAAGAGAGTTCATATTAATATATATATTAGTTTCAAATTAAATTTCTATTTCAATGCAAATTCTTTTTTAAAACAATTTTAACACGTAATTTTAACAAGTATGTGTGTGTGTGTGTGCGTGTATATATATATATATATATAACAGTTAGTTCATGTCTTTGGAAAAAGAAACAAAAAAGAAACTGATTTTAATCTGTTTTAAACCCAGGTTTGACCTGAGTTTTTCTAAAGCAAATCCTGAATATAAACTCCAAGTTACTCTTATATGGAGTCACTACAATTCTTTGTCCAGTGATATATGCTATTCACTGTTGCCTAGATTGAGTCTTGGATTGCAGACTTGAACCTGTTGTGCACTTCGTATAGTGTAGCCACCTGATCATATATGTTAACTGTGTATGCTTGATGTGTACCTTTTATTCTCCTGACTTGAAACTTGATTAACTTGTATGCTTGTTGCCTTCTTCATATACTCTCTGATTTTGAACTGCCTGGCCTACCTGCCTGTGCAGTTGCATTCTGGTCATGATAGCATTATCCATTCTCTGTTGCATACATGTTGGGTTCGTATAAAATGCCATTCCGGCTGTTGCAGTCCCATTTTTACATTGAGGTTCCAAATTAGTGATGGTTCCTGTAAGGTCGTAGTTGCATTGAGTATTTGGGTCCAGTTTGGTGGACCTTGCATTCACTTGATTATGTGGGTTCATAAATTTCAATTTTTGCCATACCTCGGTTGCTGTGTGATGGTTCTATTGTGCTGTGTTGCCATATATTTTCGATGTCGAGGCTGCTGCACTCCATTATGTGGTAGCTGTCTCACTGATGCACCCCTCCTTTGTTGACATTGGCCTTGCCTTCATTAGTCTTGCATGCGGCCTACATGTATTTTGTTAATTGCCAGTGTGCACTATTTTTGGTTGCTGCTGTATTATGTAGTAACCCAGTTGTATTGGTATTGATCCGCAGTTTCATTTTATATAAAATATTACACTTGTTGAAGTGTGCAGTAATCAGTTGTTTGGAAACTTGTTTCTTGAGTTTTACTTGAGTATATGCAAACAATTGCATTTCGACCCTGCCATGTTGCACGGGTTTTGGTGTTGCAGCCGCGTTGAGTCACTGACTTGACCTTTTGCATTTGGTTGAAGTTGATTTGGGCCTGTTTAATCGCAGTCTACATTTCTGATAGTGGATTTGCACTTAAATTTCTAGCCCGTTATACTTAGTTTTATTTGCAATAGCGTTGAGTCACGATAGCACTGACTTGAACTCTGCAGCTTCGATTTCGGTTAGTATTCACTGTTGTGATGATTTCTATTTCATTACGGTAGTGGCGAGGCAGTGCACGCAAGCATGAACTGCAACCACATAGAGTTAACATTTTAAATGTGGCGAGGCCGTACACGCGTGCGTGTACTGCAGCCCTACTAGACTTGATGTTTTAAATGATGTTTTCTATTGATGAAAATTTATTTTATGTTGCCAATTCAATATATTTTGAATCGCATTTTGATGATTTTGTAGTTAATTGCCGTTTTGGCAATTCTGATGTTTTTTTCTAAATTATCTTCATCAATAATCCTTTCATCTATCTTCATTGATAATCTGAATCTACTGATTTGTTGTTTAACACTGTTAAGTGTTATATTTACCGTTATCTGATTTCTTGTTAAAGGATCGGATAGGTGAATTTATATTTGATTGTCGTCTAAATTGTCAATTGATTATTATTGCCTCTATGCACTAATAACTGAGTTTAAATTAGACTGACCTTTGTATTATTTTCTTTTGAACGTAATACTCGGGTCAGACCCAGTATTTTACAGCTTGAAGATTTTCGGGCAGCGAAGTTAGAGAAAGAGTTGGGGAAACGCTTCACTTTAGCTTTTCGGAGATTTATTTTTGTACTTAAAAGAAATGTTCCGCTGTATAAAATTTAATGCATTGTATAAACTCTGATATATGTACAGAAAATTCATTATGTGAAATATAATTATTCTGTGTTTCTGAGGCTGATTCTGTTTAAACTCCATAAACTAAATAACAATCCGTCATTTTGAACGTTTCAAGTTGGTTTAATTACCGACTGGGGGCGTTCAGAAGGGCGGGTCGTTACAACAAAAATAATTATGCAACACATGACTTAGAGTTATTAGCCGTTGTGTTTGCATTAAAAGTGTGGAGACATTATCTACTGGATAAGAATTCATTATAGTTTATTTGAAATAGACTTTGATTGATCGTAGTAAATAATAATTCTTCTTCAAATAGGTTAAAAGTTTAAGCTCTTCACGGACTATAAATTTTTGAAATATATTTTCACTTAGAAGGACTTAAATATGAGGCATCAACATTGGTTGGAATTCCTCGCCTCATATGATTTGGATATTTTATGTACACTAAGGAAATCTAATGTTGTGGCTAATGCTCTAAGTAGAATGCAGGCTGTTATAGCTCATTTAGTGGTGCGTCCAGCATTTGTTTGTTGAATAAAGGAGATTCAGCTTAAGGACCCGATCATAGCAAAAATAGCAAGGGAAGTAGAAAATAATGTGATACCTAGAAGATGGGAAGGTTTCAAAGTGGATAAGTAGGGAATCTTGAGGATGAATAGAAGGATATGAGTGCCACATGTCGATGGGATTAGATAAGAAGTTTTATATGAATGTCATAACTCTACACTCGCAATACATCCCGTAGTGCAAAGATGTATAGGGACATGAAAAAGACTTTCTGGTGGGGAGGTATTAAGAGAGACATTTCAATCCACATGAGCAAACATGAAAATTGTCAACAGATCAAGAGTGATCAACAAAAGACAGCTGGACTACTCCACCTCTTGTAATTCACATTTGGAAGTGGGACCAGATAACAATGGATTTCATAGATGGTTTGCCTCGATCAAGAAAGGGGAATGAAGGCATTTGGGTTATCATAGATCCGCTAACCAAAAGCCCACACTTCATTCCCGCAAAGCCCACAAGCACTGCTGCAAGCCTTGTGGAAGTATGTATAAAGGAAATAGTTCAATTGCATGGTGTCCCTAGTAGCATAGTCAGTGATAGAGACCCAATATTTACCAGTAAGTTCTAGGAAGCAATGCAATCAGCCTTGGGAATAAAGCTAAACATTAGCACTGCACACCCCAGACGAACGGTTAAACTGAAAGGGTAAATCGGGTGTTGGAGGATCTTCTAAGAGCTTATATCTTAGATTTTGGAGGTTTATAGGAAAGCTACATTCGTTTGATAGAGTTCTCTTATAATAAAAGCTATTAGGCTAGTATTGTCATGGTCCCATATGAAGCTTTATATGATCGTCCGTGTAGATCCCCTGGATCGAGACCGAAGATTGATTGATACTTGGCACTGACATGATTAGAGAAGCTTCAGAAAAGGTTGACATGATCAAGAAAAAGATGAGAGAATCCCAGAGCAGGCAAAAGAGTTATGCGAACAAGAGTCATAGAAATTTGGAATTCTCGGTAGAAGATTATGTATTCCTGGAGGTTTCCCCAATGAGAGGAGTGGTGAGATTTGGGAGAATTGGAAAATTGGCACCTCGATTTATTGTACCTCTTCCCATTCTTGAGCAGATTGGCCCATTGGCTTATTGGGTGTAATTACCCAAAAGGTTATCGGGTGTGCACAATGTCTTTCACGTATCTCAACTATGAAAATATGTGCATGACCCGGAGCAAATTATTGAAACGGCCGCCCAAAAAGACTTAGAAATTGAAATTAATTTGGCAGTTATCAGGCGACCTATGCGAATCGTGGATCGTGATGAGAAGAGGTTAAGGTGGAAAGTTGTAAGACTAGTTAAAGCCTAATGGAGTTGAGACACAACAGACTGCACATAAGAGACAGAAGAGCGAATGTGCAAAGCCTATCCTAAATTCAGAATGGATACATAGTTGTATGTTGTATAGTGTACTCATCGACATGTGGTGATATCACTTGCTATATCTTATATATATTTATCACTTCGTTACATATATTTGTTTTCAAGTTGCCTTCTTCTTATCCTCCATTTCGAGGACGAATTTTTTTAAAAGGGGAGTCCATAACGACACACAGATATATCACTCTAATAAATTTATTTATTTATTTGAATTAACTTGAGATTAAAATGATTTAATAACTTTTACAATGATTTTGATAACTAATTTTAAATAGTTATAGAGTAATAATTAATTGTAAATTTTATAAACGTATATACTTAATTTGAAATCATAAGAAAATTTTGTTTCGCTTTATCGGTATAATAACAACTTTTTAAATTATTAATATTAATTTAAATGGTTTTATAAATGAAATATGATCATTTTAATTAGTTGAAAATGATTAAAGATTTATTTTCAAATTTTGTTTACAAATATTTACATATGAACTAAAAAGTGAAAATATGACCGGAAATCAAATCGAGATTCAAAACAAAACAACATGTAATAGTTGTGCAACATTATGGAGATACATGTGCACATATGCATTTGCATACATGAATATATATTCTCATGCACAAGATCATTCATACATGCACACATAAACATATAAATATAATTACCTATATGTATAAAATATCCAAGATATTTCTTTCTTCTTACTTCCTAAGCTAACCAAAAGTCCACCATAGTACAAGCACTCAAGTATGTACATAGAGGGTAGTCATTTCGGCCATAAAGGTGATGTAGATGGTGCACGTTAATGTGATGGATAATGATGAATATGTGTAAAATATTTTAGATATTTTTCTCGGCTTTTTTCCCCATAAATACCACCCCTTCTCCTCTTTATTTTCATGTCATCTCCTATTCATTTTTCTAAGCTTTATCCTCCTCTTTAATGGCTTCCACCCTAAAAGAAATTACGGCAAATTTTATTCCAAAAAATAATTTAAAATTATAATACATAATTGCATACACTTAAGCATCTCAAAATGGTTCCAAAACTCCACCTTTCTTCCATATCTTTCACGGCTACCACCATCTTCCATTGAAGGCCGAGCCATCCCTCCCTTACAACCAAGGCCGTAAGCCTCCTAATCAAGGATGAGCACTCTAAAGTCAAAAGCCCAAGTGATCATGAGCTTTAAAATCCAAATAGTAGAGCTTTAGCCAATTTTTAGTTAATTGTTCAAACCCAAGATGAGAAACTCCTAGACCATAGTATTATATGGTATTGGATGTTATATATGTTTTATTATGATTGTTGATGATGATTGTTTAATATGATTGTTGAATACATACATACATATATATATATATATATATATATATATATATATATGCAAGTCATGAAAATACACGTCGATAAGCACAAAGGAAATCATTTTCCTTTATTAAATGAATTGATGTATATGAGATGTTAAACCTCTTTAAAATATTTTAAAAATATAAAATAAATTATAAAAATATTTTAAAATGTTTTAAAAGTGATTTGAATTATAAAAATAATTTTCCAAATGATAAAAAATCATTTTGATCAATATAGCTTAAAAAGCACTTTCCGTAGAACTTTTCCACAGCACTTTTTATAACTTTTTAAATATCATTTTAAACGCAACCGTTCTTTTCCAAATCTTGCGTGAATGTTTCCAAATTATTTATAAATTATTTCAAAGAAGTTTTGAAGGATTTATGGAATGAGTAAATGTTAAATGATTTAGATTAGATCATTAACCGCCTTATGGGTGTCAAAGAGACAGTGTCTAGGCTTGAGTTTGGAAAATCAATTTCCGACACTCCCTGGCTACCTGGACTGGCTCGATTGATGGGTTAGTGAATTCGGTTTACTTGGATCAAAATTTT
Organism: Allium cepa; assembly: GCA_030765085.1. Taxonomy (NCBI): domain Eukaryota; kingdom Viridiplantae; phylum Streptophyta; class Magnoliopsida; order Asparagales; family Amaryllidaceae; genus Allium; species Allium cepa. The sequence continues at coordinate 597,168,578 of CM060944.1, forward strand.
CAAAAACAGAAAAGATATGGTTCCCCCAAATATAAATAACTTAGATTTTATGGAGATAATCTTCTTATACTAGATGTTAAAGCCCGAAGAGGGAACTCGTACTATTCGTGGAATTTAAAAGGTTATGAAAGTGTGCTATGGATCGTGCAATATGGGTATACAATAATATAGAGTATAGTGATGATAGTTATACGGTAAATAATGCGGAATATAAAAGCAGTAAAGTAAAATGACACCAGGAATTTTATACTGGTTCGGAGCAACGTCCTACATGCAGTCCCAGACTCCTTCTTGAATTTCACTAAAATAATAATCCTCACTTAACCCAAAGGAATAGGTCTATATAACCCCTGAGCAGTCGAACAGGGACCTAAGAAGCAGAATAGGATTTAGCCTCAGCAGCCGAAGTGGACTTCACACGCCTGAGCAGCAGAACATGACTTCAACAAATACAAAAGATTGTTTTGACTTTGTGTGTTCTAATAACATGGATTTGTCACTTGCATTACACCCTTACTATAATCTTCTCCTCAATTATATATATATATATATATATATATATATATATATATATATATATATTTGAAGTTTATGAAGAATAGAAAGGTATAATATTGCTTTAATGCGGAATAATTGAAAATATAATCGAAAATAGATTCCAGAGAGTTAGATTACAAAGATAAGAAAATTCAGTGATTTGGAATCAAGTTAGAATATGTATTTACAGAGGTTAAAGAGCAGCGATTGTTGATAAAGAGTTTCGATTGAAGTGTTGCGTCCAAATATTTTTGTATTCTTCACAAATAGTCGTGTCTTTTCAAAAAGTAGCCATTGTAGATATTAAATCAACTGAACCTCTGGATCAGTCGACTGAATATTCAAACAAATTTTTAAATATATATCTGTATATCTATGCACCTGTGCTTGTTGCGTAGAATTTTTAGGGTCAGTTGACCGAGCCTCTGGGTCAGTCGACTGACCTAGTAAAATCTGAGCAATTTGCACAGTTTACATAGGTATAGTAATATATATAACTTTAAACACTTTTATATATTTTATATGCTTATATATGTATAAAATATTTAGGAAAATATGATTAAATATATAAGCTAATATATACGTAAACGAGGAGAGATTTTAACAAAATTGACCTAAGACTCAAAAATAAAATAATATAATTGACGCACCGATTTTGAAGTCTTGTCTCCTTGTAGTATATATTCTTTTGTTGTTGTAGCATTCGTAAAATCTGTATCTTGTAGTGATAGCTTTGTGCCATGAATCAAAACCAAGTCTTAACATTCTCCCCCTTTTTGATTGATGACAACATGGATATAGATTTCGACTGTATATATAATATAAATACTCACTCCCTTTGAATTTTGACACTCTATATCCTGCATTTTGAACTTTAGTAATAATATTTCTCCCACTTTGTCATCGACAAAATAGAATAAGTAATATAAAAGTATGAAGCCATAATGTTATAGATATTATGAAGGACATTCATACATAAAAAAAATCATAAACAAGAGCCTTGAAATACGAAAAGGAGTGATTGTTTTAACACAAGCCATAAAATAAAGACTAATGTTTGCATAATATAGAATAACAACTCATGTCAACCTTTGCTTACATCTATCGTCATGCGATGTTTGACCACCACTAATGCCTTCATCTCCACCATCGTCGCTACTACTTGCTTGATCATCAGAAGAGGAAGACCAAGTGAAGACAGATTGCTTACCCGGATCGCCTATTGTAGCCGTGGAAGTGCCGGATGAACATAAGACAGCTTGCCATAATGTCGTAAAAAATCCTTTAACCTTATCAAGCTTTTTGTCAACTTAAGTGATATGGGATTGAAGAATTTGTTGGTTATGACATATCATAGAAATCGGCTCATGTGTAGCTAGGCCCGGATTAGGAATCAAAATTTCGTCTTGTTGACGACGAATTAATCTTTGGTGGGATGGACTGTGAGATGCTTCGCCATGTTGTTGTGGTTGATCTTGCGATAATTGTCGTTGAGTCCAATCTTCAAAAGTAATGATAGGAGGTGGTCGAGCATGTTGAGACTTGGTTTTGATTCATGACACAGATCTTTCATCTACAACACATAAATTTAATGACTGCTACAAAAAGAGAATATATACTACAAGGAGACAAGACTTAAAAACTGGTGCATCAATTTTATATTTTTAATGTTTGAGTCTTAGATTAATATTGTTAAAATCTCTCCTCGGTTAAAAGTGTATATGTTAGTTTATATAAGCATATAATTAATGTATAAAAGCTTAAAAATAGTATACATATACAAAACTGTGCATATTGCACAAAATATACCAGGTTAGTCGACTGACCATGTAGTCCAGTCGACTGACACTGGGTAAAATGTGCAACATGCACAGTGTACGTATATTTGAATTTGAATATTTAAATTCGTTTGAATATTCAGTCGACTGATACTGTAGTCCAATCGAATGAATTTCTACAACAGCTATATTTTTTGAAAAGACAACTTTTGTGAAGAGTTGCGAACATTCAACGAAAAGATTCGAGTGCAACACTTCGATCGAAACTCTTCACCAATAGTTGTAGCTTTCTAGCTATTGTAAATACAAACTCCAACTTCATTTCAATTCACCAAATACAATCAAATTCTCTTATCCTCTGATCTAACTTTCTGAAATCTATTTGCAATCATACTCTCGACTATTCTGCATAAAAGCAATTTATACCTTTCTATTCTTCATATGCTTCAAATATAAACATATAAACTCGAGGAGAAGATTTATATGAAGGGTGTACTACAAGTGACAAATCCGTGTTATCAGAACACATCAGTCAAACTATTTTCTATAAATTGTTTAAGTCATATTCTGCTGCACAGGCGAGTAAAGTTCTCTTCGGCTGTTGAGGCGAAATCCTGTTCTGCTGCTCAGGTCCCTGTTCGGCTGCTCATGGGTGTATAGACCTTTTCCTCCGGGTTAAGTGAGGGTTGTTGTTTAGTGAAATTCCAGAAGGAGTCTAGGACTGGACGTAGGACGGTGCTCCGAACCAGTATAAAATATCTGGTGTCATTTTTACTATACTGCTTTTGTATTCCATACTATTTACAGTATTACTATATTCACTATACTCTGTATTATCATATATCCATATTACACGATCCACACTGCAATTTCATTTGGTATCAGAGCAAGGCATCTTATAACCGTTAAACAGTTATCTGATATCTTGTTAATATGGAAAACAACACCAACACTATCACTAATACTAGTTTTATTGAAGGTCAATCCACTGCACGACCTCCATTTTTTAATGGTTTGAACTATAATTATTGGTCTACCCATATGAGAATCTATATGCAGTCAAATAGTTTTGAATCGTGGAATATCACATAGAATGAATACACTCTTCCTACGGGAGAATATTCAACTTGGTCAAACACACAAAAATTAGATGCTACTGCCAGTGCTAAAGCTATGAACATGTTATTTTGTGCACTAGATAGAAATGAATTTAATCAAGTTAGCATGTGTCAAACTGCTTATGAAATATGGAGAACACTTAAAATCACTCATGAAGGAACTAACAAAGTCAAACAAAGAAAAATCTCCATGCTTAAAAATCAATTTCAAAACCTTAAAATGAAACAAGATGAATCCATCGATGATACGTACTCTAGATTTCAAGATATCTATCATTCACTATTAGGATTAGGATAAAAGTACACTGATTTTGATATTGTATCAAAAATCCTAAACTCTTTAACAGATGAATGGGAATGAAAAGTCTTAGCTATTGAAGAAGCTAATGACCTCTCTACCATAAAACCTAAAGAGTTAATCAGAAATCTAATGTCCTATGAAGTAAATTTGCAGCATAAAGAGTTCAGGCTCAAGATAGCATTTCGCGCAAAACAAGAAGAATCAAATTCGAACAAAGACGATCTAGCCTTTATTGTCAATAACTTCAAGAAATTCTTGAAATACAGAAAAGGAAACAGAAACAATGGGAAGAAAAGTTCAAACAGCAATAAACCACCGGCTTTATCAGTTATGGAATGTTATAGCTATCACAAAAAGGGGCACATGCAGAAAGATTGTCCAGATCAAAAGAAAGAATATCGAAATAAAAGGAAGGACAAATTCAAAAGAAAAGCCTTTTCAGTCACTTGGGATGATTTTGATTCCTCATCTTCTTCTTTAGGAAGTGAAAGTGAAAGGGATAATGAACAAGCTAACGTATGTTTTATGGCTAAAGCTAATGAGGTTAGTGATTTTACTTTTGATGATATGATAGAAGTAAACTCTGAATTATTAGACACCTTAAAAAGTCTTAAAAAGAAATACAAAGAAGATGTAGAAAATCAGAAAAAGACTGAATTCGAAAGAGATGTGCTCAAAGATGAGAACAAAATATTGGAAGAAGAACTTGAGAAAACTCAAGAATCTCTCTCCAATGTTAATTCTCAACTTATATTATTGAGTCAAGAAATTGAAACTCAAAAGGAAAAGAATGATAGTCTTGTTTCTGAGAATCATGTTTTAAAAACTAACATTAAAATGGTAGAACTAGAAAATTCAAGTATAAAGATTAATTTAGATGGACTCACTAAAAATATTTCAAATTTTAATAAAGGCGGAGAAAATTTATCTAGAATTATTGAGAATTCACAATCTGTTAATAATAAACATGGTTTAAGATATAAAAAGGAAGTTAAAAAGTCTCAAGCTAGTAATTTGAATAAAGTTAAATCTAATAAAGCATCCACGTCTTTAAATATACCAATTTCTAAAACCACAAGTATATGGATACCTAAAACCAATAACAAACTAACAAGAAAGAAATATATTAGTTCGTTCATAGAAGATGTAAATTATAACAAAAATTATATTTATAAAAAGGATACTAAACCCTCTTGGGTTTGGCTTCCTAAGATCTAACTCTTGAGACTCTATTAAAAAGTGGGTACCAACGATAATTGTAACAACCCGCATATTTATCGATTTTATATTTAAATATTTTATTTAAATATTTTATCGTTAGTCGGATTATAGTCCGAAAAACTACTTTTTGCAAGCAGCCGAATTAGGACTCGAGACCACCCCCATTGAGTTCAAAGTGATGTTTGCGACCTTTTTGAGTATAAGCTTCGATATGTTTGGAGAAAGTTGACTTTTGCTACTTTTTCCCGCTTATGACTTTGGTTTGGAATGCACCCTTATTAGCGCAGCCCAACCCCCCTTCTCTTCATAACTTCTCCTCTTTGCTTAAACACTCAAGCTTTAGCAACAATGGTGGAAGAGATTGGAAATAGAAATTCCTAAGCCCTAGCTTGCTTTGCAAATCCAACTTCTAGCTCCAAATTCAAGAGAACCCATTGGTAAGCATCTCCTTCATCTTCTCCAACTCTTTCTCCATTCAATTTCAGAAATTTCCTAAACCTAATTTAGGAAATGTTTCTCCTTTAAGCTTAGATTCAAGCTTGTTGGGTTGGAATTGAAGAGTGATTGTTCTTACCATTGCTCTATAGCTTCTTCTTCATTGATTTGGGTTCAAAGGTGAGATTTTTATCTCACATCTTTGTCTATAATTATCTTCGATTGTTAGGTATGAATTCCTAACGTTTATTCATGTGCAATTGATTTTGGTTTGGATTGATTTCGTGTATATTCCAATTTTTGGTGTTTTGGTCCAATTTATGAAAATCCTATTATGGATATTTGGACATTGATATTTGAGGCGTATCGAAGAGCCGTTTAGGCTGGGTTGTCGTTTGACGTAATTCCTTAGTCATCGCCATTTGCTCGTTCGATCGTTTTCAATATTCGTTTGGCCATTTTTGGCCTAGGTTCAGGGAATGCCCTGAACCCTTCATTCAGACGTCTGAAATGTAATATTCAGACGTCTGAATATTGTTCTGGGAAGATTTCTATTCCCAGATTCAGACGTCTGAATATATGGTTTCAGACGTCTGAATTGGTTCATTTGGAACCAGAAAGGAAATAGGCTAAAGAGTGCCTATTTCAGACGTCTGGATTCAAGGATTCAGACATCTGAATTCTGTCTTTGGAAAATATTTATTTTCCAGATTCAGACGTCTGAATCCTTGATTTCAGACGTCTGAATCAGCACTCTTTTGCCTATTTGCCTATTCGCTTGAGAATTCCAATTTAAATCGATTCGTGATGATCCTATTTGTTGTTATCATTTATTATGACTTTGATGACTCCTTTTCAGGGATTTTTGAATATCCATTTCGATGGATTCTTTATCGGTTTCTTTGGATTTTATTCACGTCTTCGAATGTGAATTTTACTGATTGATTGTTCTTACAATCTTCTTTGTGATTTGTCACTTTAAAAATAAAAGGTTTTCTATACTAGTAGTAAATAACAAAATTCTTTCATCAAAACGATTTCAACACTATTTTATTACAAAGCTCGTTTCTTAAACTGTTTTCCAATCTATTGGTATATACAAGCCTTTACCTCACTCGTATGAGAAATCTGATTAAACGACTTAGTAAAACAAGTGGTATGAAACGCTTGCGTTTACTTCGTCGGTTAATTCTTGGACTTGTTCGATTGAAACTCTTGTGACAATTTTCTAGTGGAGACCTACAATTTGTTCGTAAATATTTAAGTTAAGCTAGTGGTTATGGGACATGAAGCTAAGCTCATATATTTACTAGCTTACTGTAATCGACACTTCTCGTTGATCATGACGATCATCTTTGTGATATAGACTAGCAATGTGCGATGTCTCTTTGTCCTTGTTGAGGATGATACTTCATTTTTGTGGAGCTTCGGCTCACCAGGTGGAGCTTCGGCTCAATGTCCACAATGGGGGACTATACCCTGTCAGGAGGAGTTTTGACTCACCAGGAGGAGCTTCGGCTCAATGTCCACAATGGGGGACTATACCCTGTCGGGAGGAGTTTTGACTCACCAGGAGGAGCTTCGGCTCAAAGTCCGCAATGGGGGACTATACCCTGTCATGAGGAGCTTCGGCTCACCAGGAGGAGCTTTGGCTCAATGTCCACAATGGGGGACTATACCCTGTCAGGAGGAGTTTTGACTCACCAGGAGGAGCTTCGGCTCAATGTCCGCAATGGGGGACTATACCCTGTCTGGAGGAGCTCCAGCTCATTTTTATGGGATTGGCCATCCTTTTTTTGTGATTTCTGGATTTCTTGAGATGATTTCTAGAATTTGTGCTTCACCAATTTTCGTGATTTCCATTGATAAGTTTTATCAATATGTGTGCATTGGTGAATTTGTGTGTCACCGACTTTTGTGATTGGCATTGATATAATTGTCAATATTTATGGTTTGGTGAACGAAATGAGGAGTATGACATTTCTTTAATTCTTGTGTAGATTTTGTGATATTGATTAATCTCTCGTTGATTTTCAATTACTTATATATATCACAGCTTGGCATTGTGATTATTATGTGTTTAATCATATCTCTTATTCTATATCGTTTCATCTGATATTTATAGTGAGACTGATCCTTTTATTATTTTCTTATTAAATAATACTCGGGTCAGACCGAGATGTTACAGGTGCTTCTGCTTGACTTCTCCCCTGGGATTCATTACTCTAACTTTTGGCAAACTACTTAGATTAGTAGTTTATGTAGTTGTATACACTTGAGATACAGACTTTATGATGTATACTTATTCTTTTGTCTAGCACTTGTATCTATTCTTTTTGATATTGTGGATCTTGTTGACCACTACTCTGGTGTACACTTTCATGTGTTATATTCATATCTATTTCCGCCTTTGTGATATGAATTGTCTGTGACTGATTTACGTTATGTTTATTTCTATATTTGTTTCTGAAGATATTATAGCCACTGTGTAGTAGCCTTGAGTTTGTGTCGGTATGTCAGATTTCCCTCTTGATAAGAAATGCATGTTATACTATCTGACATATCGATGCTCGCGCAAAGCAATTACACGGATGGTCGCTCCTCAACAGCCTTATTCTCCGTGCTAGTTGACAGCATTCACCGTAATGTTCTTGGCTAGCGTGGGTATAGAGGTGGGGCGTCACAGCTTGGTATCAGAGCCAAACTTCAGAATAATATGGAATATTATAACAAGGATCATCGTCCTAAGTCCATCTTAGGAGTCGTGCTTTAGGATTTTATTCGGGTCTTCGTACCGTTCTATCCTACTTTCTTTTATGATTCCTTGTTTCATCTATCAAGATTGCTTGATATTTATTTTGAGAATAACTTTTTCCTCTTCTTTCTTTCTTTCTTTCTTAAAGAAGAGAAATGGTTAGACCAGGCCGTCCCAGCGCTGGTCAATCTAGTGCTACTCCTCAGGATGGAGTATTCATGTCTGCTCAGCAGCTTTTAGATCTCGTGAAGAACGCTCAAGCTGCAGGACCCATTCCAGAGCCTACTCATCCTAGATCCGGTTTTGCACGCTTGTGCAGAGACTATACCGATTTGGGTGGAAGGCCATTCAAAGGATCCGAGAGTGTTATAGAAATTCAAGCTTGGCTCAAATCATACGATCGAATCTTTTCTCGCATGAACCTTATTGACCTTCATCGAGTCCAAGTGGCTTCTAGCATGCTCCAAGAAAGAGCGTTAGATTGGTATGAGCTTTTAATTTCTGAAATCGTTGAGGCGGATCTCACTTGGGAGCAATTTCGGGAAAGATTCGAATTGAAATTTGTGCCAGAGGCTGAAAAAGTAACTTTAGCACGGCGTTTTATTGACCTTGTTCAAGGTGGATCTTCTGTGACAGACTATGTCACATCTTTCGAATCTCTTTCCAAATACGGGGCTGAATACATTAACACCCCATTGAAGAAAAATCAGAGATTTGTCTATGGCTTGAATAAGAATCTTAAGAAGTCATTACTCCTGAAACTTGAGGTTTCATTTGATAAGCTTATTGATATCGCTCTTCGTCTTGAAGAGGCCGATAGAGAAATTGATGTCGAGGTTGGGAGTGCCAAACCGAACTCCAACAACAACAAGAAGAGGCATCCCTTTATTAGGTTTGAAAGTCCTAATCCTAACAAGAGGGCGAAGCAAGAGACTTATATAGCAAATACTCCCATCCCTAATTGCGGAGAATGCTACAATTGTGGCTCTAGGGACCACTATATAAATAGGTGTCCAAGGCCTATTTCTTGCCGCTATTGCAAAAGTGCGGATCATTATATCTCTTCGTGTCCCAAGCGTCAAAGCAGGAGAGAAGGAAAGCTGCAAGCCCTAGCAACTCTTCTCTTAGTCAAGGTATTTTACATTCAATCCTTGATGGCATTGTTTTATTTCATGAACTTTCTATTTGAGTTCCTTTTTATATGGGTTTCATCTCACTATTTTATATCAAAAGAACTTGTCGATTCTTTTTCTTTGAATACTTTGGGCTTGATGACTTCTTTGAGGATTGCGAATCCGAATGGTAGATCTGCAACACTCAATTCGCTTTTATTTGATGTCAAAAATTATTTTATGTGATTTTTCTTTCCGAGCCAATATTTTTACTTAGGCTCCGGAATTGATTTGTGCGATAGGATTGGATTAATCATTAATGAAGCCTATATCCTATTTTCTCGTGTGGACTATTCCTCTTCGACATTTTCAATCTGTTAAGCAGATTTCTATTTTTCCTTTATGATTTTGATTCCAACTTGATGGCATCATTTTATTCCTTAAGCCCACTTATAAGGAAAGTGTTATTTCTCTCATTCATGTAGTTAGAGAAATTTTCCGGTATTTTTGAGCTTGTCTTAGGATTATCACCTAAGTAATCTTTTGTGTGGTGCTAAGGTCTTTTCAGTTTGACCTTGCCACCGATTTTCATTTGGCTACGAGTCGCGTGAGTTAGCATTCCACTTACGCACTCCGCACTCGTTATGATTCTAATGAATGACTTATTTTGTCATTCAATTTGTCCAGCTTATTTCATCCATTTTATATATCAAATATTCTATGAATATTTCGATGAGACCATTCTTTTATTTATTGATTTTTGGATGAAAATAGAAATTTAAAATTTTGTAAATCTTTTTCGTAAGATTTATTTATAAGTACAATTGGACTTTGCTCTTAAACAAGCAAAGAATATTCTTAAAGGATTTTAAGAAACATGTTTATCATATAGAAGATGATTTTGTGATTGTATTGCCCGTTGAGTGCTTTAAGAATTCTGATCGACGCGCTTGATCAACGTTATCGATAGGAATTTCCTAAACGCTTTGATGAGACAATCAGACACAGTATATTAACTTGAAAATAGTAAATTTTTCTAGAAAAATTATTACATAATGATAAATGTAATTTGAAAGTTTTAACTTTTCAGGAAAGAAGATTATTTAAAAGAAATTCTTTCTTTTTCGATACTCTTATTCTTGTGATTCCTGGAGGGGAACCAAGACTTTGCTATTTGTACCGATACTAGTCGTATTGGTTTGGATGCCGTTCTCTTGCAAAGGAGAACGTGCTATCTCGTGTGCTTCTAAATCATTAAAAGCCGATTGAGGCTAGGTATGCCACTCATGATCTAGTGCTCGCGGCTATTGTTTTCGCTTTTAGAGTTTGGCATCATCATTTTTGGATGAGAAATCTGTTCTCTACCCCGATCATAAATTTTTGGGATAATTATTTCCTCATATGGAACTCCATGTTGACTCGAGTTCCTGACATCTTATGATCTTGACATTCTTTTTATTCCTGGAAGGGAAATCGTGTTGCCAATGCGCTTTGTCGTAAGCAACAAGTGGTTGATTCTTTGATGTTGTCTGAATGGAATTATCTTTTTATCAAGTTCATCGGACGTTTTGGTACACTTCGTTTTATTGAGCTTTATCTCATTCCTTTTATGGACTAGTGTCCGGTGTTCTTTTATGGTGTTCGGTTCATCGGATGTACTGTTATTATACTACATCGATGTTCCGTCTCATTTGGATTCATTGGATGTACTGTTTGTACTACATCAATGTTTTTGCTATTTGATTCATTGGATGTACCGTTTGTACTACATCAATGTCTTTGCTTTTGGATTCATTGGATGTACCGTTTGTACTACATCAATGTTTTTGCTATTTGATTCATTGGATGTACCGTTTGTACTACCTCAATGTCTTTGCTATTAGATTCATTGGATGTACCGTTTGTACTACATCAATGTCTTTGCTTTGGTTCATTGGGCGTACCATTTTTGTACTACGCTGATGTCCCAAATTATTTGAGTTTCTAGTTCCTCGGGCGTACCGTTTTTGTACTACGCCGTTGCACCGGCTCAATTTTCTGCTATTCTTGACGTTCCCCACGTCTTTTATCTACGGAAATGCCTTAGGGATTCCGGTTTTCATTCTTGAGCCCGGTGATATTGTGGAAATTGAAGTTTCACCAGATTTGATTTTTGAGCAACATCCTATTCGAATTATTGCTTCGAAGCTCAAACGACTTCGAAATAAAGATGTTCTTCTTGTGAGAGTTCAATGGTTCTCAAATCCTAGGGATTACTCTTGGGAATCTAGAGAATTCATTGAGCGATCCCGTTCTTGCTAACTCTTTCGTGCTCTTTATGGTGAACTTCTTATTTCAATTTTCTTTTGTGTTGATATGCTTCCATGGTTGTTACTACTTATTTTCCTCTTAAGTATTGCGAGGACGCAATTTCTTTAAGGAGGGGAGTCTGTAACAACCCGCATATTTATCGATTTTATATTTAAATATTTTATTTAAATATTTTATCGTTAGTCGGATTTTAGTCCGAAAAGCTACTTTTTGCAAACAGCCGAATTAGGACTCGAGACCACCCACATTGAGTTCAAAGTGATGTTTGCGACCTTTTTGAGTATAAGCTTCGACATGTTTGGAGAAAATTGATTTTTGCTACTTTTTCCCGCTTATGACTTTGGTTTGGACTGCACCCTTATTAGCTCAGCCCAACTCCCCTTCTCTTTACAACTTCTCCTCTTTGCTTAAACACTCAAGCTTTAGCAACAATGGTGGAAGAGATTGGAAATAGAAATTCCTAAGCCCTAGCTTGCTTTGCAAATCCAACTTCTAGCTCCAAATTCAAGAGAACCCATTGGTAAGCATCTCCTTCATCTTCTCCAACTCTTTCTCCATTCAATTTCAGAAATTTCCTAAACCTAATTTAGGACATGTTTCTCCTTTAAGCTTAGATTCAAGCTTGTTGGGTTGGAATTGAAGAGTGATTGTTCTTACCATTGCTCTATAGCTTCTTCTTCACTGATTTGGGTTCAAAGGTGAGATTTTTATCTCACATCTTTGTCTATAATTATCTTCGATTGTTAGGTATGAATTCCTAACGTTTATTCATGTGCAATTGATTTTGGTTTGGATTGATTTCGTGTATATTCCAATTTTTGGTGTTTTGGTCCAATTTATGAAAATCCTATTATGGATATTTGGACATTGATATTTGAGGCGTATCGAAGAGCCGTCTAAGCTGGGTTGTCGTTTGACGTAATTCCTTAGTCATCGCCATTTGCTCGTTCGATCGTTTCCGATATTCCTTTGGCCATTTTTGGCCTAGGTTCAGGGAATGCCCTGAACCCTTAATTCAGATGTCTGAAACGTAATATTCAGACGTCTGAATATTGTTCTGGGAAGATTTCTATTCTCAGATTCAGACGTCTGAATATATGGTTTCAGACGTCTGAATTGGTTCATTTGGAACCAAAAAGGAAATAGGCTAAAAAGTGCCTATTTCAGACGTCTGGATACAAGGATTCAGATGTCTAAATTCTATCTTTGGAAAATATTTATTTTCCAGATTCAGACGTCTGAATCCTTGATTTCAGACGTCTGAATCAGCACTCTTTTGCCTATTTGCCTATTCGCTTGAGAATTCCAATTTAAATCGATTCGTGATGATCCTATTTGTTGTTATCATTTATTATGACTTTGATGGCTCCTTTTTAGGGATTTTTTAATATCCATTTCGATGGATTCTTTATCGGTTTCTTTGGATTTTATTCACGTCTTCGAATGTGAATTTTACTGATTGATTGTTCTTACAATCTTCTTTGTGAATTGTCACTTTAAAAATACAAAGGTTTTCTATACTAGTAGTAAATAACAAAATTCTTTCATCAAAACGATTTCAACACTATTTTATTACAAAGCTCGTTCCTTAAACCGTTTTCCAATCTATTAGTATATAAAAGCCTTTACCTCACTCGTATGAGAAATCTAATTAAACGACTTAGTAAAACAAGTGGTATGGAACGCTTGCGTTTACTTCGTCGGTTAATTCTTGGACTTGTTCGATTGAAACTCTTGTGACAATTTTCTAGTGGAGACCTACAATTTGTTCGTAAATATTTAAGTTAAGCTAGTGGTTATGGGACATGAAGCTAAGCTCATATATTTACTAGCTTACTGTAATCGACACTTCTCGTTGATCATGACGATCATCTTTGTGATTTAGACTAGCAATGTGCGATGTCTCTTTGTCCTTGTCGAGGACGATACTTCATTTTTGGGGAGCTTCGGCTCACCAGGAGGAGCTTCGGCTCAATGTCCACAATGGGGGACTATACCCTGTCAGGAGGAGTTTTGACTCACCAGGAGGAGCTTCGGCTCAATGTCCACAATGGGGGACTATACCCTGTCAAGAGGAGTTTTGACTCACCAAGAGGAGCTTCGGCTCAAAGTCCGCAATGGGGGACTATACCCTGTCATGAGGAGCTTCGGCTCACCAGGAGGAGCTACGGCTCAATGTCCACAATGGGGGACTATACCCTGTCAGGAGGAGTTTTGACTCACCAGGAGGAGCTTCGGCCCAATGTCCGCAATGGGGGACTATACCCTGTCTGGAGGAGCTCCGGCTCATTTTTATGGGATTGGCCATCCTTTTTTTGTGATTTCTGGATTTCTTGAGATGATTTCTAGAATTTGTGCTTCACCAATTTTCGTGATTTCCATTGATAAGTTTTATCAATATGCGTGTATTGGTGAATTTGTGTGTCACTGACTTTTGTGATGGGCATTGATATAATTGTCAATATTTCTGGTTTGGTGAACGAAATGAGGAGTATGACATTTCTTTGATTCTTGTGCAGATTTGGTGATATTGATTAATCTCTCGTTGATTTTCAATTACTTATATATATCACAGCTTGGCATTATGATTATTATGTGTTTAGTCATATCTCTTATTCTATATCGTTTCATCTGATATTTATAGTGAGGCTGATCCGTTTATTATTTTCTTATTAAATATACTCGGGTCAGACCGAGATGTTACAGGTGCTTCTGCTTGACTTCTCCCCTGGGATTCATTACTCTGACTTTTGGCAAACTACTTAGATTAGTAGTTTATTTAGTTGTATACACTTGAGATACAGACTCTATGATGTATACTTATTCTTTTGTCTAGCACTTGTATCTATTCTTTTTGATATTGTGGATCTTGTTGACCACTACTCTGATGTACACTTTCATGTGTTATATTCATATCTATTTCCGCCTTTGTGATATGAATTGTCTGTGACTGATTTACGTTATGTTTATTTCTATATTTGTTTCTGAAGATATTATAGCCACTGTGTAGTAGCCTTGAGTTTGTGTCGGTATGTCGGATTTCCCTCTTGATAAGAAATGCATGTTATACTATCTGACATATCGATGCTCGCGCAAAGAAATTACACGGATGGTCGCTCCTCAACAGCCTTATTCTCCGTGCTAGTTGACAGCATTCACCGTAATGTTCTTGGCTAGCGTGGGTATAGAGGTGGGGCGTCACAATAATCACATATTTTTTGCAGGTCCCACTCAAGAAAAGAGAAAAATGGATACTCGACAATGGTTGCTCAAAACATATGACAGGAGATAAGGACATGGTGATAAATATTACATACTCAAATGGAGGTTCTGTCACTTTTGGAGACAACTTCAAGGGATATATCATCGGCAAAGGCGATGTGAGCAATTACGGTACATCTAATTTACCTCCTATTACAAATGTTTTATTAGGTAAGAATTTAAAACATAACTTATTAAGTATAAGTCAGCTATGCGAGAATGGTTTTAAGATTTCATTTTCTGAAAATAAGTGCAGTATTCTTGATCAGAATCAAAATCTTATTTTCGAAGGAAGTAGAGATAAAAATATTTACTTTTAAATATGAAAGTTAATCATAACTCAGATTTATGTTTAATAGCTAAAGAAAATGATCCATGGATACGGCATAAACGATTTCGTCGTATCAATTTCAAAAATATAAACAAAATTTCTAAAAATAATCTTGTAAAAGGATTACCTAATATGAATTTTAAAGTCGATAATATATGTGACTCATGTCAATTAAGTAAACTAACCAAATCCTCGTTTAAATCTAAGAAAGTTATCTCGACATTATAACCGCTCGAATCACTTCATACGGATTTATTTGGCCCTACCCAAATTCAATCCATAAATCATAATAAATACGTATTTGTAATAGTTGATGATTTTTTTAGATATACGTGGACTATTTTTATGTAAAATAAAAGTGATACTTTTGAAAATTTCAAAATTTTTGTTAAACAAATTCAAAACTTAAAAGGTATTAAAATTAAAAATATTAGAAGTGATCACGAAGGAGAATTTAAAAGTATACAATTTGATAACTACTGTAAAAAGAAAATGAAAAATTCATAATTTTTCATTTCCTAGAACTCCACAACAAAATGGAGTTGTAGAACGAAAGAATCGGATTCTACAAGAATGTGCAAGAACTTTATTAAATGAAAGCACGTTACCAAAACAATTTTGGGTAGAAGCTGTTGCAACTACTTGTTATGTTTTGAATCGTGTTTCTATTAGACCTCTTACCAAAAATACTCTTTACGAACTTTTTAACGGTAGAAAACCAAACATATCTTATTTAAAAATATTTGGATCAAAATGCTTTATATTAAATACTAAAGATCGGCTTGGAAAATTCGATTCAAAACGTGACGAAGGAATATTTCTTAGATATTCGATTCGAAGTAAAGCTTATCGAATTTTTAATAAACGAACAAATTCTATCGAAGAATCACTCCATGTATCTTTTGATGAAAATGCTTCTACTAATAACAATGACTTACTCAATAAAACAAAAACAATTAGGAACAATTCATACGACGACGATATCATTTTGTCTAGAGAAAATGAAAACATTGTTTATAATTTAGAAAATAGAAATACTACTAATACAATAAGATCTACGTGACGAGTTTTACAGAGTCATCCTACAGAAAATATAATTGGAGAAATAAATTCGAATGTTCGAACTAGAAGCCAATTAAACTTAATGAGTAATGTAGCATTTATATCTACTATAGAACCTAAAAACACTAAGGAGGCATCATCCGATGAAAATGGATTATCACTATGGAAGAAGAATTAAATCAGTTTGAACGAAATGAAGTTTGGAAACTTGTACCCAAACTGACCGATCAGACGGTTATAGGAACTAAATGGGTTTATAAAAATAAAGCAGACGAATTAGGAAATATAACTAGAAATAAAGCAAGACTAGTAGCACAAGGGTATAACCAAGATGAAGGAATAGACTACGAAGAAACATTTGTTCCGTTTGCTAGACTAGAAGCAATACGAATCTTATTGACATACGCGTGTTTTAATAATTTTAAACTTTATCAAATGGATGTTAAAAGTGCATTTTTAGATGGTTATATTAAAGAAATGTTTATGTTGAACAAACTCCTTTATTTGTTCATGAAAAATATCCAGATGTATATAAACTTAAGAAAGCTTTATATGGATTAAAACAAGCACCACATGCTTGGTATGAACGTCTTAAAAGCTATTTAATAAATTCTGGATTCGAAATAGGAAAAGTAGATCAAACATTATTTATAAAACAATCTAAAAATGATATATTAATAGTTCAAATATATGTTAATGACATTATATTTGGATCAACTAATAATGAACTATGTGAAGAATTCTCAAAAATAATGACTAGAGAATTTGAAATGTCTCATATGGGAAAATTATCATATTTTTTAGGACTACAAATTAAACAAGTTTCGAATGGAATATTTATTAATCAAGAAAAATACTGTAATAATCTTATTAAATGTTTTGGAATGGAAAACACTTCTGCCAAACCAACTCCTATGAGTACAACTGCACATCTTGATAAAGATGAAAACGACAAAAGTGTAGACCAAAAATTATACCGTGGTATGATAGGATCATTACTATATTTAACAGCAAGTAGACCAGATATCATGATGAGTGTATGCTTATTCGCTCGATTTCAAGCAGACCCGAAAGAATCACATCTACGTACTGTAAAACGAATACTACGTTATCTTAGTAAAACTATAAATTTCGGACTATTCTATCCAAAAGACTGTTCGTTCGAATTAGTATCGTACAACGATGCTGATTTCGGAGGATCATGAACGGATAGAAAAAGCATAAGTGGTACGTGTCATTTCATCGGTAAATCGTTAATTTCATGGTTCAGTAAGAAACAAAACCGTGTCACCTTATCAACTTGTGAAGCAGAATATATTTCTATAGCACTAGCTTGCACACATGTGATTTATATGCAACAGACACTTAAAGATTTTGGAATAAATCTATCAAAATCGACAATTTACTGCGATAATTCTAGTGCAATAAATTTATCTAAAAATCTTGTAAATCACTTGAGAACCAAACATATAGATATTATACATCACTTTTTACGTGATAATATAGAAAAAGATATAATAAATGTAGACTACATACCTTCTGAAAATCAGTTAGCAGATATCTTGACTAAACCATTATTAGAAAATACGTTCATAAAATTGCGACGTGAATTCGATTTAATCTCAAGTAAAGATATATAAATAAAAATATAATTTTTTTAACTAAAAGGTCGAAAATAAAAAAATTTCAAAAAATTTCAAAAATCTGACCATGCTGAGATCGAACTCGTGACCTGTTATGAATAACCCAAGTGTCTTAACCACCTGAGCTATTAATGTTTTCTGTTCTACTCTCTTATGACCATCTTATTGAACAGTTACGTGTATTTTATACTACTGTAGATGTAATAATTATCTTTATACTACTGTATTTTCTATATTATTGACTTTATACATATTATAACTGCTCAAATAACCACAGCCAACAGAATTCGGCTGACTCTACATACATTTAGCCTAAAATTAATAAGATTCATAGATCCAAATCCTTTTTTTTCTACATACACAACTATAAATAGCAACATTTTCCTATTATTAAGCACTCAAAAAATACATTACTCGATTCTCTGAAATATAAAATCAATCAACATCAGCCTTTACAAAAATGTCAACATCATCCACTACCGATTCTATTGAAATCCTTGCCACACCAAACTCCCCAAAAACACCAAATCACCAAGGTTTGCCATCATCAACTTACCATATCGGATACGCACCTGAAAAGAAAAAAGGGAAAAAGACCATTGATATCTCACCAAACTCAAAACAAAAAATCGACGATCTTCGTCATTATCAACAGGAGTCTCTAATGCTTCAACGGGAGATATATTATGAGCAGAAAATTAATTCCAGACGTATTGGTATAATCGAACATATTGCAATGAAATTCTGCGGGGCTTCGCCACATCCTATAGACAAAAATGCTATTTCACCAATTCGACGCCCTTCGACCTCGTCTCCTCCACGAGCCCCATACTCGCCAAATTCATGTCATCGCAACGAAGCTTCGAACATTCGTCGGAAACAGCTGAAAGAATTCAAAACACCAAGCCCAAATAAATAATCTTTGTGTTTAATAATTTCTTCCGTTGTATGCTTAAAAAATTCTTTTAATATGCACGTTTATATATCTTTGCAACAAAATTATTTTCCCGTCTGATAAACAAACAATTTAAAAGTAAAAATTATTCGCATTCGAAAACAAATTAAAATTAGATTAATGGAATAAAAAAGGAATACACATTTTATATAATAATAAATTCATTATGCAAACTAATGCAGGTCAGTCGACTGGAGCAGGCTCTCAGTCGACTGGACCAGAAGATTAAGCATAATCAATCTTCTTCATCAGCTGTCTAAGCGCCTGCACCTGTCGACTGACGCTGAAATGTTGGCACAATTTACTACTGGCCAGTCGACTAGTACAGGCCCTTAGTCGACTGGACCAGAAGGATGGAAATAAACATCCTTCAGCTTCAGTCGACAGAACGTCTGACCAGTCGACTGAACCGTAGATCTAAAAGGCTTTTAACCTTTCCACCTATCCTTTCACCCCTCTTTATATTCACTTTAACTTTTTCCTCTTCTTCTGAATTCAGTTTTTCAAACTACTCCAAACCCTAAACTCTACAAAACTAAAAATTTTCTACTTCAAAACAAAATTAAATGGCACCAAAACGAAAAGGCCAAGCCTCCTCCTCATCTCAACCACCCTCAACTGAACCAATTCAGCGATGGTTGTTTGACGACGCCGCAATAAAGCGATGGAGAAGGATGCAAGATTCTAGAATATTCGAAGGTTCATTAGTCAACTTTCCTGATTTCTTACCTTATCATATTCAAGAATTAGCCCGCCATAGCAATTTGAAGTCGTTAATTGATATTAACGACAATAAACACAAAATTAACCAAACTATGGTTAAATTATTATTTTCTAATCTCAATTTGGGTCATCAAGATGTTCTAAATCAAGAATATTGCATATGGAGCCTAGTATGTGGTAAGACCGTCTTCTTTTCTCTAGATCGTATGGCTCATATACTAAAAGCAGACAATGATGGAGTTGAATTGTCTACTATTGATGTCGATTTGGTGGTTAGAGACCGTGTTAGCCACTTATTTCTTGAAGACGATATGCGTCAATTAAAATCAATGTCTTTGCAACCAAAAGCCCGAATAATTCATCGTGCCTTAATGAAAACCGTAACTCCTAGAACCGGGAGTTATGAACTCATTTATAAGCATAATTTTAGAGCCTTGTATGCTATATATGGAAACATCAAAATCAATTGGCTTCGTTTAATACTTGACGGCCTTTTAAGCTTTAACAAAGGCAAAATGAATATAATATATCATGGAGAATATATTACGCGTCTACTCAAAGCTTGTGAAGTTCCAAAACCGGATTCACCAGTTTCTATAGTTGGATGCTTAAATGCTTGGACATTAGCTTTAATGAAGTTACCTATTGCCCGACCCCCTCCTATAATTTCCTTTGAAGAATGGACACAACGTCAAACGTCTCAAGCTCAACCACAACAAGGCGAGTCCTCTTACCGACCATCTCGTCAAACTTCCACTCGATATCAGCAAGAAGAAATTACAATTCGGGACGAAGGACTCCAACCATGTGCCACCATCAATATCATGTGCCGTAATCAACAAATCCTTCAATCAAACATTCAAAAAGTGGATAAGAAGCTCAATAAAGTGAAAGGAATTTTCATAAAATTATGGCAAGCAATATCGTGCTCTTCTGGTACTTTTACGTCTACTTTGGGCGATCTGGGAAAGCAACCCATATTCACATGGTCTTCTACTTCTTCTTTTAGAGACGATCAAGCTACTACTGATGAAGGAGATGATGGAAATAAAGGAAATAGTGGTAGGAGAAGGGTCCGATGGTGTAAGAAGTTTGTTTCTTTCTTTCTTTTTTAATTCAAGACAATTGTTTAAATTCATATGGCTTGTACTTAAGTAGCCATTCTAGTTTGTTTTGCTTTTAACCATTATTGTCTATGGATATTAGAATGTGCGAGTGTTTGTTTCATTTCATATTATCTCTCACATTACAATATCATATTGCTTATTCCTTTTTGTCGATGACGAAGGGGGAGAAATATTATTGCTACTAATAAAAATTCAGGATAAAAAGTGTCAAAGATTCAAGGGGAGTAAGCATTTATGTTGTTTTATAAATACATTTGAAATCTACATCTATTTACAGGTTGTCATCAATCAAAAAGGGGGAGAATGTGGAGGCTTGGTTTTGATTCATGACACGGAGCTTTCATTTACAACACATAAATTTGACGACGGCTACAAAAAGAGAATATATACTACAAGGAGACAAGACTTCAAAACTGGTGCATCAATTTTATACTTTTAATGTTTGAGTCTTAGATTAATATTGTTAAAATCTATCTTCAGTTAAAAGTATATGCATTAGTTTATATAAGCATATAACTAATTTATAAAAGCTTAAAAATAATATATATAAATACAAAACTGTGCATATTGCATAAAATATACCAGGTCAGTCGACTGACCCTGTAGTCCAGTCGACTGGCACTGGGTAAAATATGCAACATGCACAGTGCACGTATGTTTGAATTTGAATATTTAAATCCATTTTAATATTCAGTCGACTGACCCTGTAGTCCAATCGACTGAATTTCTACAACAACTATATTTTTTGAAAAGACACAACTTTCGTGAAGAGTTGCAAACTTTCAATGAAAAGATTCGGGTACAACACTTCGATCGAAACTCTTTACCAATAGTTGTAGCTTTCTAACTATTATAAATACAAGCTCCAACTTCATTTCAATTCATCAATTACAATCGATTTCTCTTATTCTCTGATCTAACTTTCTGAAATCTATTTGCAATCATACTCTCAATTATTCTGTATAAAAGCAATTTATACCTTTCTATTCCTGATATACTTCAAATATAAACATATATACTCGAGGAGAAGATTATAGGAAGGGTGTATTACAAGTGACAAATCCGTGTTATCAGAACACATCAGTCAAACTATTTTCTGTAAATTGTTGAAGTCCTATTTCGCTGCTCAAGCGAGTAAAGTCCTCTTCGGATGTTGAGGCGAAAGCATGTTCTGCTGCTCAGGTCCCTGTTCGGTTGCTCAGGGGTGTATAGACCTTTTCCTCCGGGTTAAGTGAGGGTTGTTCTTTAATGAAATTCCAAAAGGAGTCTGGGACTGGACGTAGGACTGTGCTCTGAACCAGTATAAAATATCTAGTGTCATTTTTACTATACTGCTTTTATATTCCGCACTATTTACAGTATTACTATATTCACTATACTCTGTATTATCATATATCCATATTACATGATCCATACTGCACTTTCAGAGCAACCGGTAACTTCATTAATGCTAAAGTGCGAGAGTTTATATATCCAATGGTAGAAACGGCGAATCAAGTTCCAGATCTCACAAGCTTTAGCAGTCGCATAATATATTCACCATAGTAGATGACATTCATTCGACCGTTGTTGAATCTTAAGAATTCATCAAGAATTAATCGTAGCCAATTGACTTTAATGTTTCCGAAGATAGCGTACAGGACTTTAAAGTTATGTTCATAAACAAGTTCATAACTCTCGGTTCGTGGAGTAATGGTTTTCATTAACGCACGATTTATAATTCTTGCTTTGGTATTAAGGACATGGACTTGAGTTGATGCATGTCGTCTTCTAGAAATAAATGACTTATATGGTCACGAACGACCATATCACAATCAACACTGTTCAATTCTATACCGTCATTTTAAATCTCAAAATGTGAGCCATTCGATCTAAGGAGAAAAAGACGAGTTTTCCACAAACTAGCCATGTACAATCTTCTTGATTTTGAACGGTTTGGTGACCCAGGTTAAGATTTGCATAGAATAGTTTGACCATTATTTGATTAAATTTGTGCTTTTTATCGTCAATGTTGAATAAATATTCCAAATTGCTCTTACGAGCAAATTCTTGTGTATGATGTGGAGAGAAATCGGAAAACTTTATCAAACGAACCTTCAAAGATGTGAGAATCTTGCATTCTTCTCCATATCGTAATTGCGGTATCATCAAATAGCCATTGTTGGATTTTCTTATTTGAAGGAGGTTGAGAGGATGAAGATGCTTGTCCTTTTCTCTTATGAGCCATTAATTTGATTGTTTGGATGCTAAAAATTGAATTTTTGAAGAGCTAGGGTATTCGATAAGATGAAAATATGAAATGAGTAAGGAGAGAGAAGGGAAAGGAAATGGTTAAAATATGAAAAGTGAGTGGGTATAAGCGGTAGTATTGCTTAGATTCACGATTCAGTCGACTGAATCTGAAATTCGAAATTTGTCATCCTTCTGGTCCAGTCGACTGTGTCACTAAGACAGTCGACTGACCATGGTTTTAAAAAACATATTACTTCTATGTCAATCGACTGACCCACTGGTTCAGTCGACTAACCTGGGTGAATTCGTATGCTCAATGTTTTCTTGGGTAAATATTTTATAGATTTACACACATATGAACATTGTAAGTTTATTTTAGAATATTATAACTAATATGATGATATGAAGAAGAAATGAATTATTCCAAAACAAAGCGTACATACTTTAGTAGAATTATTCGAGAATAAAAAATCAACAAATAATAACAGCTAGTTTATTTTGAAGGGCTAGGAGTTTTGTTGCCCTATAGTTGTTTGCGACGAGCATTCGATGCTTCATTATGATCCTATGAATTTGGTGAAACGGTGGTCGTGGTGGGGATGGATTCGAAGGTCATCGAATAGGCGAAACGGCGTGTTCGCCTATTGAATGTGAGGACGCCCCACAAAACTTTATAGCAATGTGCTCGATAATTCCTAGACGTCTAGAGTTGATCTTTCGCTCGTAGTAAATTTCACGTTGAAGCATCAGTGATTCTTTTTGATAGTGATGCAAATCATCTATTTTTTGTTTAGTGTTTGGAGATATGTCAATCATCTTCTTTCCTTTCTTTTTATCTGGAGTATCCAGTATGATAGGTAAAAGATGGTGAAGTATGATGAATGGGATTTTTTGGTGAATCGGTAGAAGCTATAATTTTAATGGAGTCAGGTGATGAAGAAGTGAACAACATGAGAGTTAGTTTGTTTGTATTTCAGCTTGATTGAATGAATGACATAGAATAGGAATATCTATTTATAACCTAAGTTGAGTAAAAGAAGGTTGAATTAAATGGCTTGTCTTGAATTTAGCCAAATAATAGGGTTGCTAATTGGTTTTTATGTTATTTGATTTATCTTATGTAATGTAATGTGCATAATAAGGAGTAAAGTATGTTGATAAAGATAGGTGTTTGTATATAATAAATTGTTGTCACCATTTAATAGAGTCCCTGTCCTAGACTGTAACAGAAATAATCAATAGTTCATGTGGTTAAGACACTTGGGCTATTCACAACAGGTCATAGGTTCGAGTCTCATCGTAGTCAGAAATATGATTTTTTGTAAAAATTTTATTTTTGAGTTTTTATTCAAAACATCGTATTTTATTATTTATATATCTTTAATTGACATTATACCGAGTTCACGACATAATTTTATAAAAGTATTTTCTAACAAGGGTTTAGTAAAAATATCAGCTAACTGATTTTCTGATGGTAAGTAGTCTAAATTTATCACTTCTTTTTCTATAATATCGCATAGAAAGTGATGTCTAATATCTATGTCTTTAGTTCTTGAGTGGTTTACTGGATTCTTGGATAGATTTGTTGCACTAGAATTGTCACAGTAAACTGTTGATTTTCATAGATTGACTCCAAAATCTTTAAGTGTGTTGCATATAAATTACTTGTGTGCAAGTTAGTGCCGTAGAAATATATTCTGCTTCACATGTTGATAGTGAGACAGTTTTATTTCTTGCTATAACGATTTACCAATGAAGTGACACATACCACTTGTACTTTTCGTATCTGTTCGTGATCCTCCAAAATCAGCATCGCTGTATGATACTAACTCGAACAAGCACTCTTTTGGATAGAAAAGTTCGAAATTTGTAGTTTTACTAAGATAACATAGTATTCGTTTTATGGCTTGTAAATGTGATTCTTTTGGGTCAGCTTGAAATCGTGCACATAGACACACACTCATCATAATATCTGGTCTACTCGCTGTTAGATAAAGTAGTGATCCTATCATACTACGATATAGTTTTTGGTATACAATCTTGCCATTTTCATCTTTATCAAGATGTGTTGTTGTGCTCATAGGTGTTGGTTTGGCAGAAGTGTTTTCCATTCCAAAAAGTTTGATAAGATTATTACAGTAATTTTCTTGATTAATAAATATTTCATTTGAAACTTGTTTTATTTGAAGACCTAAAAAATACGATAATTCTCCCATATGGGACATTTCAAATTCTCTAGTCATTATTACAGAAAATTCATTACATAATTCATTATTAGTTGAGCCAAATATAATGTCATCGACATACATTTGAACTATCAAAATATCAGTTTTAGAATGTTTTATAAATAAAGTTTGATCCACTTTTCCTATTTCGAATCTTGAGTCAACTAAATAGCTTTTAAGACATACATACCAAGCACATGGCGCTTGTCTTAAACCATATAAAGCTTTCTTAAGTATATAAACCTGATCTGGGTATTTTTCATGAATAAATAAAGGAGGTTGTACAACGTAAACATTTTCTTTAATATAACCATTTAATAAGCACTTTTAACATCCATTTGATAGAGTTTAAAGTTATTAAAACATGCGTACGCTAATAAGATACGTTTTGCTTCAATTCTAGCGACTGGAGCAAACTTTCTTCGTATTCTATTCTTTCTTCCTGGTTATATCCTTGTGCTACTTGTATCGCTTTGTTTATAATTCATCTATTTTATTTTTATAAACCCATTTAGTTCCTATAACAGTCTGATCGGTCGGTCTAGGTACTAGTTCCCAAACTTCATTACGTTCAAACTGATTTAGTTCTTCTTGCATAGCAATAATCCAATTTTCATCGGATGATGCTTCCTTAGTATTTTTAGGTTCTATAGTAGAGAGAAAAGCTACATTGCCCATTAAATTTAGTTGATTCCTAGTTCGAACATTTGAATTTATTTCTCTAATTATATTTTCTATAGGATGATTCTGTAAGATTCTTCGAGGAGATCTTATTGTATTAGCAATATTTCTATTTTCTAAATTATTAACAATGTTTTCATCTTCTCTAGAATTATAAACAATATCTTCATCATCTCTTGAATTGTTTGTTATTATATTTGTTTAATTATTAAGTAAATCATCGTTATTATTTGTTTTTGACATAAGTTTAGAGTTCTCATCAAAAGATACATGGAGTGTCTCTTCAATAGTGTTAGTTCGTTTATTGGAAATTCGATAAGCTTTTCTTCGATTCGAATATCCAAGAAATATACCTTCGTCACATTTTGAATCGAATTTGCCAAGCTGATCTTTGGTATTCAATACAAAACATTTTGAACCGAATATTTTAAAATATGATATATTTGGTTTTCTACCTTTAAAAAGTTCGTAAGGTGTATTCTTAGCGAGGGGTCTAACAGAAACACGATTTAAAACATAACAAGCAGTTGCAACAGCTTCTGCCCAAAAATGTTTGGGTAACGTGCTTTCATTTAGTAAAGTTCTTGCACATTCCTGTATAGTTCGATTCTTTCATTCTACAACTCCATTTTGTTGTGGAGTCTTAGGAAACAAAAAATTATGAAATCTTCCTTTCTTTTTACAATAATTATCAAACTGTACATTTTCAAATTCACCTCCGCGATCACTTCTAATATTTTTAATTCTAGTACCTTTTAAATCTTGAATTTCTTTAACAAATGTTTTGAAATTTTCAAAAATATCACTTTTGTTTTTCATAAAAATAGTCCATGTATATCTAGAAAAATCATCAACTATTACAAATACATGTTTATTGTGATTTATGGATTGAATTTGAGTAGGTCCAAATAAATCAATATGAAGTGATTCAAGTGGTTGTAATGTCGAAATGTCTTTCTTAGATTTAAATGAGGATTTAGTTACTTTACCTAATTGACAAGAGTCGTATAAATTATTAACTTTAAAATTCATCTTTGGTAATTCTTTTACGAGATTATCTTTGGAAATTTTATTTATATTTTTGAAATTTATATGACAAAATCATTTATGCTATATCCAGGGTTCATTTTCTTTGACTATTAAACACATGTGTGAGATATGATTAACTTTCATATTCAAAACGTAGAAGTTTTTATCTCTATTTCCTTCGAAAATAAGATTTTGATATTGATCTAAGATGCTACATTTATTTTTAGAGAAGGATATTTTAAAACCTTTATCGCATAATTAACTTATACTTAATAGATTATGTTTTAGATTCTTAACTAATAAAACGTTTATAATAAGAGGTAAATTAGATGTACTGCAATTTCTCACATTGCCTTTGCCAATGATATAGCCCTTGGAATTATCTCCAAAAATGACAGAACCTTCATCTGAGTGTGTAATATTTATCAACATATCTTTGTCTCCTGTCATGTGTTTTGAGCAACCACTGTCGAGTATCCGTTTTTCCTCTTTTCTTGAGTGGAACCAACAAAAAATATAAGATAACATTGGTACCCACTTTTTTAATAGGGTCCTAAGAGTTAGGTCTTAGGAAATCAAACCCAAGTAGGTTTAGTATACCTTTTATATGTATAAATTTTATTATTATGAACATTTCCTATAAGTGAACTAATATACTTTTTCCTTGTTAACTTGTTATTAGTTTTAGGTACCCATATATTTTTAGTTTTAGACATTATTCTATTTGAAGATGTGGACGTTTTATTAGATTCAACTTTGTTTAAATTACTAAATTTTGAATTCTTGACTTTCCTTTTATAACCTAAACCACTTTTATTGTTAACAGGTTGTGAATTCTCAATATTTTAGATAAATATTCTCTTCCTTTATTAAAATTTGAAACATTTTTAGTGATTCCTTCTAGTTTGGTTTTTAGACTTGAATTTTCTAGTTCTACCATTTTAATCTTAGTTTTTAAAACTTGATTTTCAAAAACAAGAACATCATTCTTTTCTTTTTGAGTCTCAATTTCTTGACTTAATAAAATAAGTTGAGAATTAAAATTTGATAGAGATTCTTAATTTTTCTCAAGTTCTTCTTTCAATATTTTCTTCTCTTCTTTAAGCGTATCTCTTTCGAATTCTGTTTTTTATGATTTTCTATAGCCTCTTTATATTTTCTTTTGAGAATTTTTAAAGTATCTAATAATTCAGAATTTATCTCTATCATATTATCAAAAGTTAAATCACTAACCTCATTATCTTTGGCCATAAAGCATACGTTGGCTTGTTCATTATCACTGTCACTCTCACTTTCAGAAGAAGAAGAGGAATCTGAATAATCCCATGTGATCGAAAAGGCTTTTCTTCTGAATTTGTCCTCTCTTTTATTTCGATATTCTTTCTTTTGATCTGGATAGTCCTTCTGTATATGCCCATTTTTGTGACAGTTAAAGCACTCCATAACTGATGAAGACGGTGGTTTATTGCTGTTTAAGCTTCTTTTTCCGTTATTTCTGTTTCCTTTTCTATATTTCAATAATTTCTTGAAGTTTTTGGCAATAAAGTCTTGGTCGTCTTTTTCTGAATCTGATTCTTCTTGTTCTGCATGGAATGCTATATTCTTTTTATCTTGAGCTTGAACTCATTTAGCCTGCAAATTCACTTCATAGGACATTAGATTTCCTATTAATTCTTCCGGAGTTATTTTGGAAATATTGTTTTCTTCTTTAGTAGCGAGAACTTTTCTTTCCCATCCTTCCGTTAAAGAGTTAAGGATTTTGGATACAATGTCAAAATCTGAATATTTTTCTCCTATTCCTACTAATGAATGATAGATATCTTGAAATCTTGAATACATATCATTTATAGATTCATTTCCTTTCATCCTAAAATTTTGAAACTGACTTTTAAGCATGGATATTTTGCTTTTTTTGACCTTGTTAGTTTCTTCAATGAAGCTAGTGTTAATGCTAGTTCTCGTGTTAATTTCCATATTATTAGATAATCAGATAACTGTGTTACGGTTATATGATGATCTTGCTCTGATACCAAATGAAAGTATGCTATGGATTGTATAATATGGATATACAATAATACAGATATATAATAATATAGAGTACAGTAAATAATGCAAAATATAAAAGCAGCAAACTAAAATGACACCAGGAATTTTTATACTGGTTCAGAGCACCATCCTACGCCCAGTCCCAGACTCCTTCTAGAATTTCACTAAAACAACAATCCTCACTTAACCTGGAGGAAGAGGTCTATACAATCCCTGAGCAGTCGAACATGGACCTGAGCAGCAGAACAGGATTTCGCCTCAGCAGCCAAAGAGGACTTCACACGCCTGAGCAGTAGAACCAGACTTCAACAAATACAAAAGATTGTTTTGACTTTGTGTGTTCTAGTAACACGGATTTGTCACTTGTACTACACCCTTGCTATAATCTTCTCCTAGAGCATGTGTGTGTGTGTCTATATATATATATATATATATATATATATATATATATATATATATATTTGAAGTTTATGAAGAATAGAATGGTATAATATTGCTTTATTGCACAATAATTGAAAGTATAATATCGAATAGATTCCAAAGAGTTAGATTAAAAAGATAAGAAAATTCGGTGATTTGGAATCAAGTTAGAGTACGTATTTATAAAGGTTAAAGAGCAGCGACTGTTGATGAAGAGTTTCGATTGAAGTGTTGTGTCTAAATCTTTTCGTAGAGATTCGTAACTCTTCACAAATAGTGGTGTCTTTTCAAAAAGTAGTCGTTGTAGAAATTCAGTCAACTAAACCTCTGGGCCAATCGACTGAATATTCAAACGAATTTTTAAATATATATTTGTATATCTGTGCATCTGTGCATGTTGCACAGAATTTTCAGGGTCAGTCGACTAACCTGGTAAAATCTGTGCAATTTGCACAATTTACACGGTATGGTAATATGTATAACTATAGACACTTTGACATAATTTATATGCTTGTATATGTATAAAATATTAGGGAATAAGATGATTAAATATATAAGCTAATATATACATAAATGAGGAGAGATTTTAATAAAATTGACCTAAGACTCAAAAATAAAATAATATAATTGACGCACCGGTTTTGAAGTCTTGTCTCCTTGTAGTATATATTCTCTTTTTGTTGTAGCAGTCGTCAAATCTGTATGTTGTAGTGATAGCTTTGTGTAATGAATCAAAACCAAGTCTCAACAAGTTATTTCACTGTTATTCCATCCATAGTATTTGTTGAAAACGGGAATTGATAATGAGTAGAATTAGATGATTTCTATAGATTCTGCTCATTTAATATTTACTGATTTTGGATTAACATCCTAGATAACATAGTTTTAACTCAATTTAAATTTGAGTTTTGAATTAAGAAATTTATGTTAAGATTCAAAAGAAATGATTTGAAAATATTTTCCCATATGAAGAATGAAATGATTTCGAATTAGTCCTAGTTTTAAAAGGTGTCACAACCCGAAATTTTTAAGAAATTTAAATCGGAATATTTAATTTATTTTAAATATTCAATAGAATAATTTTAACTTGAATTTACGAATATCACAATTTATTTGATACTTAAATTATTGAATTAAATAATTTGAAGTTAGGTAAATTATTGAATCTGGAGTTTTAAGCCTGTTAAAAGTAATTTAATGGCTTATAAAATTTATATCGATAATATGGAAAATAGTAAAAGTGTTAAAATTGATTTTGAAAGTATTTTGTTCGGTTTCGAAATTTAAATCGTTTAAATTGAATTTAAAAATAGCCTTCTGAGGCACAATCTCGGAACATGACAAAACCAGTTCCATTGGGTCCGTAATATTGAATTATTATCGGATTTCAAATTTCGTATTGATCGGAGTTGATGCGTAAGCGTACGATAAGTAAACGCGTGGGAATCTATATCCAATTCAATTTAAATTTATATTTATATTGGTCAACATCAGCCTACATTCTTTCCCATCATAACTTTTCCCTTTCACATTCGAAGTACTGTAGCCGACAATCTTCTGAAGCAAGCCGTTTTTTTTCGTTTTAAAATCACACTGTCTCTTTCCATTCCTCTCAGAATGAATTAACTTCAATAGGAAAGAAAAAAATGGCCGATGGTACCCTCATCCGTCTCGTCCTCATTCTTAGAAATCGTTCGTTCGAAATAAGGGGATCGAACCGAGCCTCCTTTTCTCCTCTTTTCGAATTTGAACGAATTCATTTCATTCGCCTAAAAATGGTGACGCAGCCTAAATCGAAGTCGAATTTGATTGGCTCTCGAGTTTGGCTAGTTCAGGGGGTTCGATCTATCTAGGGATGCTCGCGAGCGACGTCGCGAGGTGAGGAGCAGCAGCGCAATTGAGTGGTTCAGTGGTCCAGGCATGGACGTAAGTGTGGTTTCGCCGTGACGTTGAGGTGTAGGCGTAGAAGCTAGAGGACGCGAGGCAGTAGATATCGAAGCTGCAGGGAAGTTCGCGTATCGGTCAGAGGGTTGGATGTGGGTATCGAGCAGAAGTTCATGATATTGGGCTCCTTTGCGAATTTAGGTAAAATGTTTAACTTAAATTTTTATTTAATAAAGTAACTTACCAATTGGGTTATTTGCTGAAAAGAAAATCTATAAAATTGTTGTAGTTTATTTTAGTTGTGAATTAGGGCAGTTAATAATTTTGTTTTTTAAAAAAAGAAAATTTATTAAGGATATTTTATAGTAATAACTTATTAAATTATTTTAGTCATTAAGGATTGTTTAAAAGGAAAATTTAGTTCAAAAAAAATCAAGTTACTAGTTAAGACCAAATTGTTAATTTAAAATTAATTTATTTAAATGGTAATAAATTGTTGGTTAGTTAAGTAAATTTATCAAAAAGGGAATTTGGTAAAATTAAATAATTGGTTTAAAACCAAATGATTAGTTAAATTAGTTGTTAAATGGAAAATTGATTTTTAGATTAACTCGAATATTGATAAACCATATCATGTTTATACTAGGTCGAAAATAATGGAGTAACAAGCCGGTGTGGATCGGATTGCAAACAAAAATTTAAGGTGAGTTAATCTCACTCAGTTAAATTTAAATATAAATGATTAAATTTAAATAATTATCTGAATGGTTGAATTGATTGATGTGCTATAGTATGGTATATTTTGGGATTGGTGTATTATATTATGCTAACGTCTGTGGATGCAGGGAAACAGGTTAGAGGGATCCAACTGGATCCCTCAACATTTATTTAAATTATTTAATACCCTCTGTTGTGATTATTTTATATTCTGTGATGAATATTATTGATAATTGGAATATTAGATGTTATGGTTTACCTGAATATATTCCAGTGCACTAAGTTATCAAGATATATAGAATTGGATTTTAGAAATAAAACGAAGAGAATTGGTAAGTGAAATAATTATAGAAAATTTTAAGTAAATTAAGAATACATTGGATAAGAATGATTGTAGTTTTAAATTCTAATAAATAAATTCCGTATATGGAAAGGAAATTTGAATTAACAGAAGGTCAATGAATTTTAAACTTCAGCATTATTATTTAAAAAAAAAAGAACGAAACATTTATTTAATATTTTAGACTTAAATTATTGAAAAGAATAAAGGAGAAATTGGGGAAAAGCTGAAATTTGATTTAAAATCAAACGGAAAATAAAATAATAAAGTCCATAATTAATGAATTTTAAAATGAATTAAGAAAGTAAAGATATTTATTTCAAATGGAATGAATTGGAAATCAATTTGGGAAATTGATTTAAGTGATTGAAGTTGGAATTTTTCCCTGAATAACCAAGTACGTTTTCAAGTAAATTTTTAAATATAAGTTAATCGTTTTAAAAGGTATGTTTTGAAAATTTTATTATTTCTAATATTTAAAGTCTAAAGTAAGTATTTCCTTTTAATTTATTGTAGCAGTAATTATTTAAAAAGGGATTTAGTGTTTTGTTTTGTAAAAGTGAAAATCTAGTTTTATATTTTATTAAGTAACTTTATTTTCAAATATTCATGTAGAATGTATTTTTAACAAATTATTGAAATAGTTTAACTTAAATGTTTTAAAGGTATATATATTTCAAAGTAAAGTGTTTTAAAATTATTTTTAAAATCTAGTTTTGTGCTTGGTAATTTCAGTGGAGATAGAAAATATTTGGGAAAGTTTATTCTGAAAAGAAAGATGGTATTGAAACTGTTTTCAAAGGATTGAAAATAGAAATATATCTTGTGAAGATATTTTGAGGTTAATAAATAATTTGGGAAATTATTTACTGTTTGATGGATGTTTGTGAATATTAATTGATAGTTAAATCACCGACTATCAATATTGGCCAAATGCGTTGATCGTTTCAAAGAGACCGGGATCGAGATTTATTTCTCAAAAACCACTTCAATCCGGTTTGTACGTTTCGTGAAAACGATTTTGGATTTGAAGACGGAGAAGTGAAGTGCAAGGGCTAGTCGCTACTAATCCTGAGGATATTTCCAAAATGGATGTAGTAGGAATAGTGCCTTCGGTTCCGTTCGAACCCGGGACGGACTTGTATGGATGAATGCTTGCGAAACTTCGTCAGGTGGACGATGGGAATTCTAAGGGATACGTTCTAAAAAGGTAACTCTTAGCCTCAAGCCTCATCAAATGGGAATGACTGAAAATCAGGGCTTATGCAGCAAGGCTAGGTGGGTAGCACCCAAGCAGGGTGAGGTCATCTCTGTCTAGATGTCCCTTTTTATTTCGACTTAGTGGAACCGCGGGGTGATCTCACTCGGGATTATCCAGTAAGGGGTAGTTCCGGCCTTATGCTGCAGGGGAGCGGGCGTACTCCTCGGTACGGTGGTCTAGGCCCCGTACTGTGACAGGTGGTACCCCAGCGCCTAGTCATTAGTTGGAAATCCATTCTCTCTACGAGCCTTGTACGAGCTTTGTTTGTATTACCCACTCTGTGGCTAGTAGCTAGATTAATAGATGTAACAATTTCGGATATTTTATAAGTATTTGTATATAGACCCTATTATAATATCAGAGGATTTCTATAAAAATTGTTTTAGCTATCGAAAGGCAAAAACCCGACATGTTTATTTGTGGCGTGGTCTTACGAGATGCTTTTGTTTTCAAAGAATTTTTGAAACTTTAATAATCAATTGAGTGTGATTTCCTCATGCTGGTATTCCAGACTGACTCGGGTGTTATTTAACTGTAATGCTCGGATCAGACCAAGTATTATAGGACACAGGATATGATGCCGTAGAGCTCAGGAGATGAGCTGGATAACGATACGTACATTCGTACTTGATATATATATATATATATATATATATATATTCCGCTGTATTGAGTTATTGTGTATCCATTTGTATGATATTGATGTTAAGCTGTGATTGATGTACTCTGATGATGTAATATATATAAACAAACATATTTGATGTTTGAGTAAAGAGTATTTAATATCTATTATATTTTATTCGGCTGCGATGGTTAGATTCTGTTGTGGTTTTTCTATTTTCTTCTTCTACCTCTTCTTCTTTAACCCAAATAGTTCGTGTTTCTGTACAACTTGAGTTGATTTAGGAAGAATAGTGTTGACTCAAGGGGTACGGATTTGCGGGCTGTTACAAAAGGTTTTAAGTAATCAAAGGATTTGATATGAAAGGTTTAATGATTCCATATATACCAAAAAGAATGTTTTGGAAATATATATCTTCAAAAGATATTTTGATAAAAAGAACATAATCAATTAAAGAATGATTCCCTATTCATAGAAAATCTTTTATCGATGATTGATTCGGAGGAACCAGCGTCGGATTTGGGTAATTCCTTTCTGAAAACTACTTCAAACCAATTTACGTATTTAAAGTGAAGACATGGATATGATTTGGAAGATGTAATGTAGGGCGGCTTGTCATTGACCGTCGAGGGAAATTTCCCATATCGTATTATATGGCATTAGTTCTTCATTCAAGATCTTCGATGCAAGGACTTCTCGCTAATGATCCTAAGGGTAACTCTTGATAGGATGTGGTAGGAGAGTGCATTAGGTTTGTTCTGTTCCTGAGCAACTTGTATGGATGAATGTCTGATGTTGCATTTCTAGTTACATAAATTGATCTCTATGAAAGTATCGTCTGTTTAGTGGTGGAGAAGGCAACTTCTCTTTGCTTAACACTCTTTCCTGAGACGTATGAGCTCAGGAGTTATGCGTTTATAGAAATAAATTGTGTGACTATGGTATGGCAATGTGGCATTCAAAGTGGGATGTGCTATGAGAATGGTAATCGCTACTTCAGGCCTCATCACTCGGTAATGGCTTAAACAGGATACGCCGCAAGGCTTCTGGTTTGCAAACTATTAAGGTATGGTAATCGCCTTTCTAGATAACCCACTATATATCGTCTATGTTATGTATGCTAAGAGCTCTCAGATAGGTCGGTTATGACCAGGACGGTGTCATATTCAGTACTATCCAGGACATGTATGACTGCTAAATAGGGATAGGGCGGTCTTTCCAGATGCGGAGGATTGTTTGTGTTTCCTCGGTACATTCCTCTAGAGATGTACTATACAGATGGTAGTCCCATACCTTCCATTGTATGGAAATCCATTCGCAAATAAGTGCCTATGGACTTGATTGTGAGCCTCTTATATCATTAAATTTAACCAATATAATTTTTTTGGCTATTTGAATATATTTAAGTGAAAAGTATTTTTCAAAGGATGTCGTTAAAAATAATACCCAATGAGTTTACTTAGCAAATATTTTGGTTATCATAAGGTAAAAACCCATCAGTGTTTATGTGCAACGTGGTCTTATGAGATACATTTATATTCAAAATGCATATTTTGAGTTTCTCACACCAGTCTCATGACTGACCCAGAGTTTTTTTTCCCTTAAACTCTGCGTGCCCTAATTTTCTTCAGGCAGCCTAGTAGTTAGTTGATTAGGAGCAATTTGGATCATTTTGGAGTATTTGGAGCATATGGAGCATGAAGCCTCAAGCATGAAGCAATTTTCATCTTTTTTTATTACCACTACTTTTCCGCTATGTTTGTATTATGAATATGTTTAAACCAGCACCTATAGGGATATGCCGTTATAACTATCCCGGCTGGGTCAGTACTTATCGTGACTCTGATATCTCACTTTAAGAGTGATTATATGTACTACCTTTATGATTTCCACTTGTTAAATATGATGTGAGATTATGTTATTGTTCTAACTTGTATTTTATTTTCTTTTACTATAGGATAGTCTGCCTCTCCGACACTTGAATTTGTCGCACGTTAATACCGATGATGTATTAGTATCGATTTCTAAGGGTCCAAGAGGTGGGTTATTACATAGCTCCATGCTTCGAGCTCTTTCAAAATGCTCCAACTAAACCTGACGAATAGGCTGCCTATAAAAATAGGGTACCCAGAGTTTAAGGAAAAGAAAATAAACTCTGGGTCAGTCATGGAATTGGTATGAGAAACTAAAAATATGAGTATTGGAGAACAAAGGGTATCTCATAAGACCACGCAGCACATAAAAATGGAATGGGTTTGTACCTTATGATAACCAAATCATTTCTACGTAAAATCCAATGATGTTATTTTTAATGGCACTCTTTGAAAACATATTCAAATAGCCGAAATTGTTACATTGGTTAAATATGTTGGCAGATTACAACTAGGTCCGAAGGCACTTATTGGAGGATGGATTTTCAATGAATAGCGAGGTAAGGGACTACCTCCCGTACAGTACATTTCTAAAGGAATGTACCGTGGCTGCAACAAATGGTCCTCTACGAATTAAGACTTGCCTACCCGAGACTAATAGATTGTACGGATAGCATCGAATATGATATCACCCTATTGTTCTTGACCTCCAAGACGTCTCATAGCATGCACCATAAAATTTAAACCCGATAATACAGCGAGTATAAATAAATAAGTCTAGAAAGGTGATATCATACCCCTAATGGTTGCGACCCACTTAGCCTTAAAGCCACCCTTGTTTTACAATTCCTCAGGTATGAGGCTTGAGGTAACGTTTGTCTTTCTTACAAAATTTTCACTTAAAATGCCACACTGCCATTTCCAACAATACAATATATTTATTTCAACAAAGGTACAACCTCTAAGGTCGTGCGTCTCAGCGAAGGGTGTCAAGCATAAGAGGGGTTACCTCTTACACCACCAAAAAGATGTACGTTTGTAGAGATCAATGCACTATGGTCTTAGAAATGCAATGTTAGACATCCATCCATACAAGTTATCGAGCATCACCCCTAGGATTAGTACCGAGTGGTCCTTGCAAAAAAAGATCCCAGAATGTAGGGACCACTGTTATTTATTTATCTCAGGAGCTACTCCGTAATCATCAATAAGCAGTCCTCCCATTATGAAGAGCCCCACTGTAATGACCCGTAAATTTTTATTTATAAATTTGTTAGTTTAATTTAAATTTTACAATTAAATTTAGGGAGAAATAAAAATCTTAGAAGTTATGATGAAGCAAATGTTAGAAATTTAAATATAGCAATTGAAATTTAGATTTACAAATTCAAAATGTAAGTGCAATCGATTGAAATTATGAAATTTGTCATACTTGGTTATAAGTTTAATAAAAGAAACAAACGGGAATATTGAATTAACTAATGAAATGTATAATCAGAAGTATAATTGAAATGCTACTAATTTAATATAATAAGAAGGTAAGTAATATATGATTGTAAACTTTAGTAAATGAATTAATGTGCAAAGAAATTGAATTAGACATGAATAGCATGAATAACATGAATATTAATAAATGAAATTATGTAATAATTGATAAATGATGGCATTCATGAATGAAATAAGATTTGTAAGTAATAAAGGAATAATTAAAATAAACATTTAAACCGGAATAAAAGAAAAAGGTTGTAAGACGTAAAAAGTAAAGTAAAAGGATAGGATATAAGTGAATGCAATCAGTAGTATGGAAATAAATGCCAACATTGAATTGTAATAAATGTAATTAAATGTTTCATTTGTGTGAAATGTAAAGACAATGGTTAGGAGTTGTTAAAAGGGGTATATTAAAGTAATGAATGAGAAAAACGAATCAATTAATATATCTATTTATTTCTTTAGTATGTTGCGTAAGATTTGGAAATCAAATTTGCAATTAAAGGAAATTAGGTAGTATGATATTTGGAAATAAAGTTAAGGGTACGACTATTATAAATTACCTAATTAATTGGTCAATGAATTTATTTGAAATAAAGTTCAAATTATGTTAAT
This sequence comes from Allium cepa, assembly GCA_030765085.1. Classification (NCBI taxonomy): domain Eukaryota; kingdom Viridiplantae; phylum Streptophyta; class Magnoliopsida; order Asparagales; family Amaryllidaceae; genus Allium; species Allium cepa. The sequence goes on from CM060944.1 coordinate 597,206,681, forward strand.
TAATTAATACATAAAGTATGTAAAGAAATTAATAAAATGAAAACTTTAATGTTGAAAATTTTATAGAATGTAAAGTATTTAAAACCTTAATTTATGTGTTCAATGGATAGAAGTACACATTTAAAAATGTAATATTCATTCAAATTAAAATGTAAATAGGCATATATTGATGTAACAAAATAAAATTAGCATTGAATATGGAATACCTATTACCTGGAATCAAATTGTAAAGTTGTAATTGATTTGAAATTTGTAAAATGGGAATAAATTCAAAGTTACAATTAATTGATGGAATAATAAGGGATAAACTATAATTTGATAATTCAATGTGAATTATACCCATAAAATGTCAATTTATTGAATTGCAAGATTTTAAATAAATAAACGATTTCATTGAGATTTCTATTGATAATTAATGAAGTAATGTGAAATCAATTGCCATTAATTGCCTTAATTTGTGCTGTTAGGGTAGATTTGATTTGTCATTAAAAATGGTTAATTCTATAAGATGTAATGAATGTTAGTTTTATTTATAATATGAGGACTAGTAGATTTAAGGAGTGAAAACCAAGATTTATTAATTTATTTATAATTTGGAATCTAATAAGTGGATTTATTGAAATTAAGTGGAATATAATATTAAAATATTACATAAATGAGAATTTAGATTAAAATTGAGAATGTTAATATAATGGATTTTGATTCCAATTTTTATTTCATCTGGTTGTAATAATGAATTTGAATAATATGAATGAAAATTTAATTCAAAGGAATTTTGAAATTGTAATTTCTAAATTTAACGAAATTGGAATTTAACACTAAAAATTATGATTGAATCAACATTTAAGTGACATGTAAATTTGTTTAAAGCATTGTAAATGTTTGGAAAATATAAAGGTAATAAAATTGGCCAATTTGAGAATTGAAATTTTAAAATTGGATTTTTTTAATTATTAAATTATTTATTTAATAGAAAAATAGCCATTTTGGCCACTGACTTGGATTTCGACGAAAGAAGTTTCATCGGATCCATAACAGTGGATTATTGTAGGATTTCAAGTGTCGTATCGATCTGACTTGTCGTTTGATCGTATGGGCTTGAAACGCCTTAAAATCGATAAATTGAAATCGATAAATTGAAATCAATTTGAAAAATATTGATTTGAGTATAACTTCTTCATACGATGCAATTTGAACCTGAAACATTTTCCATTGAGTTTAAATTATTTTAAAACACCCTTTTTAATATATGGATTTACCCAATTTCGTTCCGGGGTCAAAGCGGGCTTTTTGGGCCACTTTATCGTTAGCGCGTATATCTAATAGATCCGATCCATTCTTTTTTTTAACTTTCTCTATAAATATCCTGCTATAAACCCTAGCCTCCCTAAATTTCATTTGTCTGTACGTATATCTCAACTCCCTCCTTCTCAATGGCAGACAATATAATTTCAGATCCAATCCCAAATAAAATCCAAAGCTGAAGATCCAAACTCCTCAGAAAAATTCACAAAAATTATATGTTGAAGCTCTCGAAGTGCGTAATCTCCTGGTGTAATTCATTTTTCAATCAGATTCATCGTTTGTCCAAAATTTCAGAATGAACCTCGGTCGTTCGTAGGCCATATGCTTGATCAACGGCAAATCTTCGACTCGATGATGATCAGAGAGTACTGAAGCATGGAGCACGACGTATGGAGTCGATCCATACGGTTCGTTCGTCTCGAAACGGAGGGGATTCACCAGAAACGGCAAGCTAGGGTTGGTTGCGGCGCACCTGTCTCGGCCACCTAGGTTTTGCGCGCGCTAGGTGGAGGGTTGGCTCAAGACGAGGTTCTGAACGGCGAAGTCCGATGGAGGTGGAAGGGACTGACGACGGCGGTGTTGGGAAAAAGGTTGTGGCGGCTGTAGAACTTTGATCGCGATGTTTATTTAGGGTTTCGGGAGATTTAGGGTTTGGCCATTTTCTTCCTTGATGACGTGTAAAGAGAGTAAGTTGTTTATTTTAATTTTATTTTAATTTTAATTTCAATGTTAAAATCTTAATAACTTTTTCATACTTACTCCGTTTCTCGCACGGTTTTCTCCGCTAGGATCGTAGTAAAATTCCAGACATTATGGCGCTAGTTTGGACGGATTTGGAGACTGTTCAATTTTTGGATTTAAATTGGATTTAAATTGGATTTAAAATTCAATTTAAATTCGAAAGGTGAGTGTTTTAACCCACTCACAACTTCTAAGATTTCTTATGTTTGTTAAATTCATTCATGATGTGATTTGAAATTTATTTATAGCTGTTTGGTATATATTTTATCATTATCTCAGTTAATTTACATTTATTTAATTAAATTGTTATTTAATTTATTTATTGCATTCAAAACTACTAGTTAAATTTGTAATTTATTTATTGCATTTAAAACTTCCAGTTAAACAGTTATTTAATTCATTATTGAAAAATAAACTGTCGGTAATTAATTGTTATTTATTGATATGATTGTCTAAACTGAATGATGATTTGATAAATGTTGATGATTGATAATGGATGAATGGGCGTTGTATTTTTTTTTATGGTTAAATTCCGCAAGTTGTTATGCATTTCATTTCATTCGGGATTGCGGTTTGAAATGATATATGACCGTAAATTTTATTTTTAAATTGCGGATTTAAATGTTAAATATCTGTATCACTTGACCATAGGATAGAAAATTTTATACAGACACCGCGGTCTATATGTAAAATTATTTTTAAAATGTTTTCTGTGGTTTTGTAAAGAAATATATGAGTATATAGATATTAATTTTTAAATATTTTATAAATGCTATCTTATTATTGAAGTTAACTATGTATAAATTTGTTCTTGAATTATAAAATAAGCTAAATAATGGAGTTTGTATCTTTATAAAATATGGTTAAGTATCTGTTTAAAAATTCTATTGTATATAAAGTTTATAATAACTCAAATAAAAGTAAGGTTGAAGATAAATGTGAATATGATTTGAATTAAAGTATTTAAGAATTATCTTCGAAAAATTTGTTGTGAAATGTAAATAAATTAAGATCTAAAGGGTATGATTTTATAACTTGATTTTGATTTGAGAATTTAAATGAATATCCAATTGATTTAAAGAATATTATCAAGTTAATTTAATTTAAAAAGAATACCCTGTTATTGAAGTTTAAGGGTTTTACTTAAATAATATTTGTTATATTAAGTACACATTTCAATTTTTAAATAATAGGAATTGGATTTGATGTATGTTAAATTTTCAAAGAATCCATTTTGAAATAGTGGAATATTTAAAGAGTGAAACATACGAACGATAAAAATTTAAGTTTTGAAATATAGAATATTTAAGCTGTGAAATATATGGGAATTAAAATGGTTTATTTGGAGGTTCAAATTGATATTGGGATTTTATTGTGAAATTTAAAGAAGCTATTTTATTATATAAAGTAATATAGCATTTAAACCATTAAGTATTAAAAGTTATGTTTCAAAGCTATGGTTTCTAGGTATATAGATTTGAAAGGCAATGATTTTTGAAAAAGATATATTTGATATCATATGGATTTGGATCTTTAAAATATAAATGATATCGTATTTATGTAGTTTTGAAATGAATATTTTATTCTAGTTTTTCTAAAGGTAAATTATTTTGAAATAACCGCGGTGTTATAATAACGTTTGGTTGTTGAAGAGACCGGGATCGGAAGTTGTCATACTCTCTGCCAACTCCGAAAACCACTTTAACAACCGTGTACGCAGTGGAGACTCCAGAATGAAGTAGGATGGTGGCGGCATTTCCTTTGAGGTAAATACGTTATGACAACTCCCGTGAGTTGGCATAAGGTGGCTAAAACAGGAGCGATTGACGGGTTAATTGAGGTAGCACCTTTGATCGGACACATCCCTTCGATATTATACTTTGACTTTTTGATTGATTCGATGGCCACTTTTGATTTTTTATTTGGGGATGTGGCTCGAGGTGGGCGGTAGCTGCGGCTACGCATTACCACCGACCCGGAAGCGTAATTGGTATATCTACCCTGGCATTGCCTAGTTGTGCCGTGTCACCTACCCTATCGCGCCTTGTACGAGTTTGGTTTTCTCCCATAGCCCGTGGAGTATTTAGGGTAGTCTCCCGATCTGGAGATGCACTGATACAGGATGGACTACTGTGACTATTACGTGTTAAGGGCTATATGGGTAACCCCTTAATGCTAGGAAAGAAGTAAGTTTATTTTATAATTAGACACTATTATAAAAGCAAAATATACTACATAGTAAATAGTTTAACGGATCCTTAAGAGATGTGTTACATCCGGAATTTTTAACAATATCAATTTAATAATCTGTATTAGAATTAATTTGATATTGATAATTTTGTTAATAATAATTCAGATTTGATTAATAATCTTCTTCAATAATTATTTAATTGGTTATTTTATCTTTTAAAAATAATGAATTGATTTCTATTTATAATATAGATATATATATTATATTGTAAATAGATTAGCATTCTTTTAATTTTAATAAATAAAGCATATTTTGTAGTTCCAATTATTTTAGTATTTTGGAAAATTAGTTTTTGTTTTATATATAAAGCTTTTCCAAGTTATTGAATGAATAATCTTGGTTTAAACTTAATAAATGGATCATGTTTTAAAATTCTAATACATACAATAATAGTTTGGAAATTTTGATTTTAATTTAATATTAAGTTTTCAAAGCTATTTAATAAATAAATATATGATTTTTAATTTTTTAAGACAAATGTTTAAATTTTTAAAATAATTTGGCTTGAGTTTTAAATTTAAAATGAATTAACGAACAAAAAGTTTTATGGCTTAATAAAATAGATAATTTATTAATAAAAATATAATTTCTTTTAAAATGATTTTAATTTAATAATGAGATTTTTTTTAAAAACAATATTAATAGTGTATTGTTTTACAAATAAATTTTGAATAAAAATAGTTATTGTTATTTCAAGTTTAATTTGTATTTATAACTTGATTTCTAAATATTAGATTTTGAATTTAATTTGAATTTAATTTGAATTTAAAAAGTATAGATTTTTGATTGTTTTAATTTTTATATGTATAAGCTTTATTTTAAGTATAATTTGTTTTATTTCTTTCTAAATTTATATACATATTTAAATTCTAATTAATTAATCAATTAAGCTAAATATATATATTAACTTATGAATTAAATACTAATCACTTTAAAGGGACAAGTGTTGATCTCTTAAAGCCTAATTAAACAAGTTTTTAAAGTTTAAACATTCAAGTTGGCAAATGTTGGAATTTTTAAAAGTGGCATATTTTGTTTTAAATTTTCTTTTATTTTGATAAATCTGAAAATACATTTATATAAACTTGCATTTTCATTCTTACTTGTTTTCTTTCTCATTTCCTAATCAAAAGAGAAAAACTTCAAAACACCTCTTCAAAATCAAAACTCCTCTTCAAATCAAATTTGCATCTTCAAAACCCTGCACAAACCATTCATAAACTCCTCATTATCTAAGTCGGTAATCTTCTACAAGAAGCAAATCTGCATCATTATTTTTTTCCTGCAAAATTTCAAATCTGCATGCACCTGGAAATGAAACAAATCTGCATTTTTCTTTTTCTCTGCAATCTGGAAGTGCAGTTGTGTTAATCAAGCATAAGCACCTCCATTCATTCTTCCAACTTGAAATTTAAGAGAAGCTTTAAATTCAATCAAGTAGAAACTGGAATCTTTGATGTCTGCTGCAAATTCAAAAAGGCAAACAGAGGCTCTTCTATCTTTTAAAAACTGTGAGTAACCTTATTAAAATTTAAAATTTAAAACTCGGTTGCATAATTGTATGTTGTGATGAAATAGGCACTGCATGTTATTATAAGTGAATATTAGATGCAAATATTATATGTATACATGCTGTGTAAATGCTCTGTTGTAACCTATTTTTTTTTAAATCTGTATTTTAAATTCTTACCTCTTAACTTAGCTAGATAGGATCTTATATTAAACAAAAGTTGTTTTATTAGCTTAAACTATAGCTTTAAAAATTTAATCGAGCCAAATATAAGCTTGATGTTCCTGGAAAACATTAAAACATCAGAATATGTTGACTCAAACAAAAACTCAAACTAGATAATTTATCAAATCAGTATTATAAGTAGAAAGCATTAATTAAAGCTTGATTTTTAAATCAAGAATTAGGATTTTTAGGTATTAGTTGAAGGTGCAGTTTTGTGTTGAAACTAATTTGAAATTTAAGCTAATCCTGGTGATCTTTGACTTGAGGAAGATCGGGGTTCTTCTGGGTGATGGAGGAGGGTTAGGGGAAGGTTGGAAAAATCAGGGATGGCGATGGTTATCATTGTGTAAGGTGCAGTTTTGAAATTCATTTTTTAAACCCTAATTTTCACTGTGACTTTTGAATCGATCATTTGGGTATGCAGGAGTGACCGAGTGCTAAGATGTTTTGGGAAGTGTTAGATTGGTCGTGGATGAGTTCGAGGCCGGAGTGGTTGACCCTCAGGTGGTCGGAGCAGCGAGAATTGGCCCGTTGACAGGTTTGAGGGGAAACCTGTTTTTCTGTTTCTTGGTTTGTAAGTGGGTGTTAGATTTTGATTTCGAGGGTGGTAGCTCAAATTGATGATTGGGGTGGGTTGCTGTGTCATCTTCTTGGTTGTTGAGATCATCGGCGACGATAAGAGGTGGCGGTGGTCGCCGTGCATATGCACGGTGATGAGTTTACTGATGAAGTTTTGGGTAAGTTTTGGTGACAAGGGAAGTTTTTGAGATTTGCTCGAAGTAAGTGGGTAGTTGGCTCGGGGAAGTCAGGCATAAAACTCGAAGCAGGTTGGGATGTTCTCGGGTTGTTCTGTATTTTCCAGGTTTTACAGAAACCTGTATTTCAGTTCTAAAATTTTTAAAATCTGAAGTTTTTAAATGTAGAGAAAGATTTAAACCTAGTTTAAATTCAAGTTTAAATTGAATCCAAGTTTAAATTTTAAATCTCAGTTTTGGAAAAAAATATAATAATAATAAATAATAAAGTTTAAACTAGAATGTTAAACTACTTTATAATGATACGTAGTTTCAAATTATAAGCATGAAGTTCATAAATATGAGTAAGTTTAAAGTAAGGTTTAAATCTGGAAATACAAGATCTTAAAATGTATTTTAGTTTTTGAAATTAAAGAAGATTTAAATTTGAAAGATTTAAACAAAATGTAAATTGAAATTTTGAAATGAATTTAGTTTCAAAAATTTTATGTGTTTTATTTCTAAGACAAGCACTTGTTTGTCTTATAATTTTTTAAAAGTTTTAAATTGATTAAACTTTGATTAAGTTTAAATTATTTTCATTTTAAATCTTTTATTTGAAATAAAATTTAAAAGTAATTTAGTTTCAAATAAATTTGTTTTAAAAATAATTTAGAAATGTTTTATCTTAAAATTAATTAAGGTTAATGTTTTGAAATTAATTTAATTAATGGAGTAATTAAGGAATGGTTAATTAATTTAATTAATTAATGATTTGGAATTAATAAGTACTGATTAAGGATAAATCAATTTATAATTAAGATCATTAATTAGATTATTAACTAATGATTAAAGAATTATTAATCAAGTAATTAAGTTTTAATCAAGGTTAATTAATTAAGTAATTAGACTTTAATTTATGGATAATTAAAGATAATTTAATTTGTGATTAATCTAATTAATGAAAATAATTAGAGTATGGTTAATGAAGGTCATTAACCACGATTATTTAATAATTAATTAATGTGGTTAATTTTTAATAATTAATTAGATTAATTAATTTAATAATAATCATTTGTGAATTGTTGAGTATAATTACTTAATGAAGTAATTAAGAAATTAATCGCTTAAGGTAATTAATTATGTTAAATGTGATTGTTTAATTGAATTAATTAAGTTTAATTAATTTTAAACACTTGGGTTTTAAAGATAATTACTTAATGTAATTAACGGATTAGAAATTACTTGGTGAAGTAATTGATTGATAATTACAGGTTGTATTTAATGGAAGATGTTTTAAATGTAAGCAACTTGGAGTTTAATTACTTAGTAATTAATCAAGCGATTAATTAGGAAATTTAGTTAAGGAATAATTAATTTGTTTTAAATGAAGTAATTAAGTTAGTTAATTACTGAATATGGTTAATCAGAGGGGATTAATAATTATGAGTTAATTACTTAAGGTAATTAATTTAGGAAGATAATTTATTTTGGCATGGCCGACGGTTTTATAGTGGACCGACCACTTTTATTACGCACGTAATAAAGTTGAAATACAGGAGTAAGGTAGAGGCACCTTAACTACTATGTAATAAAGAAATAAAATTACAGCACAGGAGTATGACAAACACGTCACAGCTACTAGATTTAAATTACTAATCTAGTTCTCCTCCGAAGAGGAAGAATCGCTAACGCCCTCAACAACCCGGGTAGAATCCAGAGATCCACACCCAAGAAGACTGAAAAGGGGGCGAAATAGAACAGCCAGAGAAGGATCATAACTGTCAACGTCGGTAGAGTAGATAAAGGATCGATCCCAGGTAGAATCAGCTAGAACAACAGAATTAAACTGAGCATGCAAACCATCCAAGTCAAGAACCAAGGAATCGCCAGAAATTTTGTAGTAAAGGCATCGAAGGTCCAGTAGATCGTCAGAAACATATCTAAAATAGGTGTCATCCACAGGGTTGAATCTCGTATCTGAACGAAGATCAACCCAACTATGTTCAGAATCAGCCCAAACAACAAGATCCGGCTCAGCAGAGGGAAGAACAACACTCGGAACTGGGGAAGCAGGCCACGCTAAGGAGAGGGGAGGAACAAGGTAAGATGATAGAGAAGCAGCCAGAGTGACCTTGGGAACCCATTTCCTTAACGGAGGCCGAGGCAGAGGGATTTTAGGTGCAGAAGCAGATGTAACAGTGTGCGAGCAGGCAGAGGCAATATGGCCAAAAGAGTGACAGGAGGTACAAATGTCAGGGACCCATCCATACCGAACACGCACATCAACCACGTGTCCAACAGCTAGCTGGACAGGAATAGAGGTAGGAAGAGGCTTATGGGGAGAAATCTCAATCAGAGCCTTGGCGTATACTAGCTTATCACGCGCTACAGTGTTGGAGTCAAAACACTTCAATTTACCAACATTGCAAGCAAGCCAATTCAAACCAAGCAGCGGTTGAAGAGCAGAAGGAATGTGAGAGAAATAAACCCAAACAAGGATAGAAAAAACCTGTTCACGCGCACTAGCAACCGTTGGAGACCAGGGGGTAATAATAAAAGGTTGTCCATCAAAGAAGGAAGGCTCAGACTCAAGAACACGTCTACGTTCCTCAGGTGAGGAGAACAATAAGTAGTACAAGGAATCAACCAACTTAACTCTAAGACCACCATGTAGTCTCCAGGCCCTACGGCAAACAGCAGCCGTATCATGAAAACGATGATTAGGGTCCAAAAAGAATCCAACTACGTATTCAGACCAAAAGTCCAATCCGGCTTGGATAACACAGGGAGGAGGGATCATAACTCCGTTTTCCTCATGGATTTCGAACTCGACTAGTTCATAAACACCCGCATTTCGGGGCATGGATGTAAAAAGAGAAGACCATGATTTTGGTACCGTTGAGCAAGTATCAATAGGGCTACACTCCACCACACCAGTAGAGGCCACAGGATTGGGGGATTGTGTTTCAATGGGAGCTTGCATGATATCACCATGATTTAAAACATTGTGCACCAGGTTGACATCGGCATTGACAGAATGGCGAACAGAAGTGCCATTAGCCATACCATAATCGGGGCAAGCAAGCGTTGCCGAAGGAGGCCCAGTACAAACTCCAACAGATGGCAGGTCATGGGTAGCAGCACGCGAAGAGGAAGCCAAACTATTAGCAGTGAATATAGGTCCAGATCCCACAGTTGCATTGATACAAGCACTTGTCGTGCAACAATCATGCATGCCAGACTCAACCAAGCCTATGTCAACACCAGACAATCCTCCAAGTTCACACTCTAATGCCAAAGGACCCTTAACTTGCTCACCTAAATCGCAACTGGGAGACCCATCGTGACACACATTGGATTCAGTGGAAGGAAAAAGTTGCGAACCTGATTTAAACAAAGTATAACTCACAGCAGGGATACTGGTTGCAGCTGTAGCTTCAGATAAGCTTGGGCGGGCAGTTGAAACAAGGGGAGTTTGATTGGTTGCACGTAGGGGAGGAAATTCTCGAGATGAGAGAAGATTCGGACGGATGACATCATCAGAAACCATTGCTCCAAAACGACGGCCAGAATGTGTGGAAGAGGGGGAGGGCAGATGCGGAGGTAAGTGAAGAGAAGGAGGAGAGGACATGAAGGGGACAAGTGAATCGGAGAGGGGAAGAAAATTCACGGAGGGGATGTCGCGTAAACTGGAAATCGCCTGGAACCCATTTTTAAATCGTGAAATTTAAACAGGAAGATAATTTATTAAATATAATTAAGGATCGTTAATTATTATAATTAATGATGTAATTAAAGTTGATTAATTATGATTAATTAATCAATGATAAGTGATTAAAGGTAATTAATTAATGTAATTAATTAAGGATTAAGGTAATTAATTATAGTTAATTAATTAATTGAAGTAATTAAATGTTAATTACTGTTTTTGGTTGAGAATAATTAATTTGTGAAATTAATTAAGGATAATTGCTTGAATGTAATTAAAGGATAATTAATCAAGGGTGATTAATTAAGGTGACTAATTTTGAATGATTAATTAATTGATTGTAATCAATTAAATGGTTGAGACAGCAAGATTTATATTGGTGAAGTAATTAATTTAATTTATTTTAAATTAAATTTTAAATTAATTAAAGATGGAGTAATTAATTCAGTTTACTTTAAATTAATTAGAGATGGAGGTAGTTAATTTAATTCATTTTAAATTAATTATAGATGATGTATGAGTAAATCTTTGCTTATGTATGAATGGTTGACATTGATTGCCTTGAATGATTGTGATCTCAGTAATGAGATAAGTAATATTGTGTGGTATGAATGCTTGGTTGCAATGTGATGATAATATAGATTATCTAATGTGATGATGATGTGGATTACCTGTTTATTATGATAATGTGGATTATCAATTGTGATTTGTGAGTTATCTATCTGTGCGTATATAGATAATTGAATTGTTTTAAACTTTAAAACAACTTGGACCTAAAAGACATGCTTTTGGATTTCGATGAGACCGGGATCGGGTTTCCATATTTGGATATCCGAAAACCACATCAATCCAAATTAACGATAGGTCGTGAATCTCTTGAGAAGAGTGAAGACTCGAGGTGTAAGGACTATTCGTCAGTATAACTCTGAGGGTGATTCCGAGATGAGTTTGACGGAGATAGTACTTTCAGATTCGAGATAAAGATTTAGGGTACAAGGGTTATCGTCATTAACTCTGAGGGTGATTCCAAAATGAGTGTAACGAGATAATGCTGTGACGCCCCACCTCTATACCCACGCTAGCCAAGAACACTCCGGAGTAGTGCTGTCAACTAGCACGGAGAATAAGGCTGTTGAGGAGCGACCATCCATGTAATTGCTTATCACACGGTGGCTATAAATAATCTTCGAAAACAAACATAGAAATAATCATATCACAAATCAGTCACAGATATCCATGTCACAAAGGCGGAAGAAGATATGAATATATAACTAACATATGAAAGTGTACATCAGAGTAGTGGTCAGTAAGATCCACGATAATACAAAAGAATAGCAACATGTGCTATACAAAAGAATACAACTATGAGTCTATATCTCAAGTGTATACAACAAAAACTGCTAATCTAAACAGTTAGCCAAAAGTCAGAGTGATGAATCCCTGGGAAGAAGTCAAGCAGAAGCACCTGTAACACCTCGGTCTGACCCGAGTATTATTTAAGAAAATAATAAACGGGTCAGTCTAGCTATAAATATCAGATGACATGATATAACATAAAAGATATGGCATAAACATTAACATCCATAATGACATACCACTATAAGTATGTAAATAATGATCAACAGAAGATCAATCAATAAGAGATAATCAATATCACAAGAATCTTCTCCAAGATTCGGAAAGGGCATCATACCCCAAACTTGTACTCATAACAAGTCAATGACATAAATTCTAGAAATCAATGCAAGAAGTCCAGAAATCATAGAAAAGAGAAAGAGGCCTATCACATGACGGTCCGAAGACCAAGGGGAGCTACCCCACATGTGTGAATGGAATCACACAGATTAAGGTCCAGACTAACCAAAAAGCAAAAAGGTATGTGTGAGTGGAATCACACAAGTGGTGTCTAGTCTAACCTCGCAACAAGAGACATCGCACAGTTGCTAGTCTAAATCATCAGAATGATCGTCATGATCAACGAGAAGTGTCAATTACACTAAGCTAGTAAATATAGAAGTTTAGCTTCATGTCCCATAACCACTTGCTTAACTTAAATATTTACGAACAAACTGTAAATCTTCACTAATAAAATTGTCACAAGAGATTCAATCGAACAAGTCCAAGAATTAACCGACGAAGTGAACGCAAGCGTTTCATACCACTTGTTTTACTAAGTCGTTTAATTAGATTTCTCATCCGAGTGAGGTAAAGGTTTGTATATACAAATAGATTGGAAAACGGTTTAAGAAAAGAGCTTAGTTATTAAAAATAGAGTTGAAATTGTTTGTTAAAAGAGTTTTGATATTTACTACTAGTATTGAAACCTTTATATTATAAAGTGACAAAACACATAAGCAATTGTAGAAACAATCAGTCACAAAGATCGCATACGGAGATGTGAATAAAATCCAAGGAAATCAGCTCAATGTTTTTCAGATAAGATCCCCTACGGAGGGGGGGTCCAAGGGGGTGGAAACCCCCCAAGGTGGGGGTGCGGGGGCAACGCCACCGCTTACGGGGTTCGACCTGCCCGGTCAGGTCGCGGGGGTCCCGAGGGCAGCGCCCCGACAAAACGGTACGACCTAAGTGAAGGCAAGAGGCCTACAACCTAAAGCAAAATGAGGTCTAACGACCTAAGGGTTCACGCGACCTAACACAATGGCTGAGCGACCTAACTAAGTGCGCGACCTGGTGGGTAAGGAGGTCGAGCGACCTAAAGTTCTTTGCGACCTAACGAAGTAGAGGGGACACGCGACCTAAAGGTACGCGACCTAAGAAAGCACGCGACCTATCGGCAACAAGGATCGAGCGACCTAACGGCAACATGGGTCGAGCGACCTAACTTTGCCGCGACCTATAAATATCACGACCTAAGGCCACAACGACCTAAGAAATAAAGGGGAGCGGCCCAAAAGAGGAAGGGTTTAACGACCTAAGCAGTGAAGAGGCCAAACGACCTAGCGTGGTCAACGACCTAAAAGGGTTCGCGTCCTAAGAAAGTGCGTGACCTAAAGCACACGCGACTTACGACCTAAGGAAAGCAGGCGACCTAACTCCACACACAAGGCCTAACGACCTAAGAGTTAAACGACCTACGACCTACGCCACCAACTCACAAGCGACCTAAAGCACACGCGACTTACGACCTAAGGAAAGCAGGCGACCTAACTCCACACACAAGGCCTAACGACCTAAGAGTTAAACGACCTACGACCTACGACCTACGCCACCAACTCACGAGCGACCTAAGTACTAGATCATGAACGACCTAACTCCGAACACACGAAAAGTGGTCAGAACGATCTAGGAGCTATCTCATACGCGACCTACGACCTAAGACCCACATGACCTAACTCCGAACGACCTAAAAATGGACAGAACGACCTAAATGCAGAAATTTCGCCAAAACGCCAAAAATCGGAGTTTTTCGCCAATCCAATCCAAACCAAAAGCAAATATTCATGCTAAAGTGATAGGGAATCATTCCCAACAACCCAAGATAGTTATAGACAAGAATGTGAGTCAAAATCTCACCTTTGCACCAAATATCAATGAAAATGAAGTTTTAAGCAAGCAAGAATCAATCCTTCTTCTATCTAAGCACAAGAAGCTTGAATCCAATGTCTTCTTCTTGAATTTGGAGTAGAAAGATGGATTGCAATTGAATTTGAGTTTTGGAATTTTAATTTCCCATTCCCTCCACCATTAATGCCAAAGCTTGATTAGTAAGGAAATTTATGAAGAGTGAGGAGAAGAGGGTTGGAACTTGGGCTTAATAGGCTAAACTAACCCAAAGTCCAAAGCGGGAAAAGTTAGTGAAATTTCACTAACCCCAAACCTATCGATGTTTATACTTAAAAAAGTTGTAAACGACATTTCGAACTCAATGGAAGTGGTCTCGAGTCCTAATTTGACCGTTTGCGAAAAGTAGCTTTTCGGACCAAAATCCGATTAACGAGTTAATATTTAAATAAAATATTTAAATACAAACTCGATAAATATGCGGGTTGTTACAAATGCCTTCGGTTTCGTTCGAACCCGGAACGGACTTGTATGGATTGAAAGCTTTCAGATCATCGTCAGGTGGACGATGAGCATTCTAAGTGATATGTCCTATAAAGGTAATCGTAGCCTCAAGCCTCATCAACCGAAAATAGCTAAAACAGGGGAGGTGCAGCAAGGTTAAGTGGGTCTTGCCCAAGTAGGATGAGATTTTCCCCTGTCTAGAGGTCCCTTCTATTCGGCTGTGTGGGCGGTTGCTAGCTACAACCGCAGGGTTATCTTCTTCGAGACTGTCCAGTAACGGATGGTTCCGGCCTTGTGTTGCAGGGGAGCGGGCGCAGTCCTCGTTACGTTGATCTAGGCCGCGTACTGTGACGGGCGGTACCCCAATATCCCTGCCATTGTATGGAATCCAAAATCTAATAAGTGCCAACGGTTTTGATTGTATTACCCACTTTTGTGGCTAGTAGCTGGAATTTAATAGATGTAACAATTTCGGCTATTTCATACTTACTTGAAACCCTTGACCTATTATAATATCACTAGATTTCCTATCAAATGTTTTGGTTAGCGTAAGGTAAAAACTTTTCCATGTTTATGTGTGGGAAGTCTTATGTGATACCTTTCTTTTCAAAAGGTTTTTAAAAGTTAAGCAACCTTAACCTGTTACTCACACCAGACCAATGTCTGACCTGGAGTTTATCTTCTGTTTTCTTAAACTCTTGGATATTCAAATTTTTACGAGTAGCCAAGAGATTCAGGTTGGCTTTGACGAATTGTGAAGGAGCAATGGAGCAGGAGGCTTCTGCGTGTAGATATATAGTATTCCGCTGTGTAGATATCTCTGAGTTGTTCTTTTGTACTGTATTGAGTTGTAAACTAGACAGGTGTTTATAACTGTCTAGTAAGTGATGTGTATATCTGTGTAACTCTGATAATGATTGTAAACTACGTAATATTTATGTTATTAATATAATTTATTCGTTCCGCTGTTTATATTCTGATGTTGTTTCTTCTTTCTCTTCCTTCTTTTATCTTTTCTATCCCTTTCTTTCTTCAAGATGATACGATTTTCTATGGTGAGAAAGTCGGGTCGTCTCACTTGGTATCAGAGCAGTAGGTTGAGTGAATACCTAGGCTCTTGAGTGGTGTCTATCTTGAGAGAGCGTATTTGTAATTTTAAATAAATAAATATATTCATTTCTACCTATCTGTTGGGTTACCTGTTCAGGTTTTCCAATATGAGTTATAAAGGTGGAAGGGATAGTGGTGTATGTAACACGACTATCATCGGTTGGAGTTTGAATGTTTTGAGGTTGGAAGTGTATTTGTCGGGACTGTAGTCCCAATACCGTCTCGAGTGAGCTTTGTAGTGATGAAGGATTTCATCAATCTCTGAAGAAACCTGTTAAGGTTCGAAGTCTATCTTTGAAGTTGGATGAGTAGAGTTTGGATCTGTCGGTTGAGCAGAAGTGAGTGATGGTATTTTGATACCTCAGAAAGTAGTAGCTATGTGATGAGTTGCAGTGACTATGGATGTTCCCGAAGATGTTTTGTTTGGAAACAAGTTTAAGGAAGTGAGTGCCTCGATGTTGTGGTTGTGTTCAGCATGGTGTTTCTGTTGATTTGAGATCCGAGTTTCTCGAAGAGCTTTGGGATTAGGAGATCTTTGGCATCTTTGTCGGTAGTGCAGCTTGGGTGTTCTGTGTATTTGCAGGAGATCTTCTGGCTTAGCAGTTTTTCTAAAGTAGAGTTCAGTAGCAGCAGAGTGGACCCATTTCTTCGGTGGATTAGCCAGTTAAGAGTAAATTGTTCTATTTGGTAAAGGGAGAACAGTTTTCCTTGGATTTGGGTTGATCGCAAAAGTGACTTGCGATTGTTTGAGTGATCTCTTAGGTTATCAGAGTTTTTCTGGACGTCTTCAAAGAAGTCAGAGGTTTGTTCGCATTTGGAGATTGAGTTTCCTTATCGACTAGAATTCCAGGAGTGCTACCAGTGGTTTAGCTTAGTAGAAGAATGATTCCAAGAGTCTGAGTTGACGTAGCAGCTCAGGTTTTAGTGGAGTTTCTGAGTTTTCTTTTGGATTTATTGAGTCGTATTTCTCGATATGTTGTCCAATTTGTGCTCATGTTTATCATCAGCATTTCCTTCTACTTCGGATCAGAGTTGCGCAGCGGAAGCAGTTTGGAAGTGTATCTGCTTTTCTTTTCCGGATAGGAGAAGTTGTTTTCTTATGATGTTTGAGGAGTAGAGTTTGAGTTCTTGATCTTGGTTGATCTTGAGGAGATCATTTTGTTGATTTGATTAGTCCAGTTGTTTCTAGAGGCATCAGCGAAGGTTGAGCTGATCAGTAAGGTCGTAGGCAGCCCAGGATCGTCTGGAGAGTTTTGTGGATAAGAAACGATGGAATTTGGATTCTGAAGTTGGAGATTTGATTTGGATAATTTTTCCCCAATCGTAAAAGGAGCTATAAGATTGAGTAAGTCGAGGAAGCTAGCTCTGAAGAGTTTTGGATCTTTTCTGTTTTCTTGGAGAATAAGTGATTGGTCTACAGGATTGGATTGCCAGTTTGGATAACAGGAATTCGATGAGTTTCACGTATCTCTGAGGGAGTACGTGTTTTATCTATCTCTGTTTGTGGAACCAGCAGTTCTGGAGTCTTGATTGTTGAGTCAGACTCGTCTGTAGTCTAATATCTTGTCTAACATTGTAGATATAGTTGAATGGGAGCTTTGTAGCTTCATAGTTTGATTGTTTGAATTCTATAGAGCGAGTGTCCCGGTGTTTATACTTGGGGAAACTCGAAGAAATTTTATCCAGAATTTTGTCTGGATAAATAGATTTGTTCGATTAGTTGAATTGGTTGTTATGGTTGTTAGCATATGTTTGATATATGCTTGTGTTTTAAAATCAAATCTTTAATGAGATTATTAAATTACCTTTGTTTTAAATTTCGGGGACGAAATTCTTTTAAGGGGGGAGGATTGTAACATCCCGGAATTTTTAACAATATCAATTTAATAATATTTATTAAAATTAAATTGATATTGATAATTTTGTTAATAATAATTCAGATTTGAGTAATAATCTTCTTCAATAATTATTTAATTGGTTATTCTATCTTTTAAAAATAATGAATTGGTTTCTATTTATAATATAGATATATAGATTATATTGTAAATAGATTAGCATTGTTTTAATTTTAATAAATAAAGCATATTTTCTAATTCCTATTATTTTAGTAATTTGGAAAATTAGTTTTTATTTAATATATAAAGCTTTACCAAGTTATTGAATAAATAATCTTGGTTTAAACTTAATAAATGGATCACGTTTTAAAATTCTAATACATACATTAATAATTTGGAAATTTTGATTTTAATTTAATATTATTTTCAAAGCTATTTAATAAATAAATATATGATTTTTAATTTGTTAAGACAAATGTTTAAATGTTTAAAATAATTTGGCTTGAGTTTTAAATTTAAATGAATTAACAAACAAAAAGTTTTATGGCTTAATAAATAGATAATTTATTAATAAAAATATAATTTATTTTAAAATGATTTTAATTTAATGATGAGATATTTTTTTTTTAAAAACAATTTTAATAGTGTATTGTTTTACAAATAAATTTTGAATAAAAATAGCTATTGTTATTTCAAGTTTAATTTGTATTTATAACTTGATTTCTAAATATTAGATTTTGAGTTTAATTTGAATTTAAAATCCAAAGTATAGATTTTTGATTGTCTTAATTTTTATATGTATAAGCTTTATTTTAAGTATAATTTGTTTTATTTCTTTCTAAATTTATATACATATTTAAATTCTAATTAATTAACCAATTAAGCTTAATATATATATTAACTTATGAATTAAATACTAATCACTTTAAAGGGACAAGTGTTGATCTCTTAAAGCCTAATTAAACAAATGTTTAAAGATTAAACATTCAAGTTGACATATGTTGGAATTTTTACAAGTGGCACATTTTGTTTTAAATTTTCTTTTACTTAAAAATCTGAAAATACATCTATACAAAATTTCATTTTCATTCTTACTTGTTTTCTTTCTCATTTCCTAATCAAAAGAGAAAAACTTCAAAACACCTCTTCAAAATCAAAACTCCTCTTCAAATCAAGCATAAGCACTTGGAAATGAAACAAATATGCATTTTTCTTTTACTCTGCAATCTGGAAGTGCAGCTGTGTTAATCAAGCATAAGCACCTCCATTCATTCTTCCAGCTTGAAATTTAAGAGAAGCTTTAAATTCAATCAAGTAGAAACTGGCATCTTTGATGTCCGCTGCAAATTCAAAAAGGCAAACAGAGGCTCTGCTATCTTTTAAAAACTGTGAGTAACCTTGTTAAAATTTAAAATTTAAAACTCGGTTGCATAATTGTATGTTGTGATGAAATAGGCACTGCATGTTATTATAAGTGAATATTAGATGCAAATATTATATGTATACATGCTGTGTAAATGCTCTGTTGTAACCTGTTTTTTTTTAAATCTGTATTTTAAATTCTTACCTCTTAACTTAGCTAGATAGGATCTTATATTAAACAAAAGTTGTTTTATTAGCTTAAACTATAGCTTTAAAAATTTAATCGAGCCAAATATAAGCTTGATGTTCCTGGAAAACATTAAAACATCAGAATATGTTGACTCAAACAAAAACTCAAACTAGATAATTTATCAAATCAGTATTATAAGTAGAAAGCATTAATTAAAGCTTGATTTTTAAATCAAGAATTAGGATTTTTAGGTATTAGTTGAAGGTGCAGTTTTGTGTTGAAACTAATTTGAAATTTAAGCTAATCCTGGTGATCTTTGACTTGAGGAAGATCGGGGTTCTTCTGGGTGATGGAGGAGGGTTAGGGGAAGGTTGGAAAAATCAGGGATGGCGATGGTTATCATTGTGTAAGGTGCAGTTTTGAAATTCATTTTTTAAACCCTAATTTTCACTGTGACTTTTGAATCGATCATTTGGGTATGCAGGAGTGACCGAGTGCTAAGATGTTTTGGGAAGTGTTAGATTGGTCGTGGATGAGTTCGAGGCCGGAGTGGTTGACCCTCAGGTGGTTGGAGTGGCAAGAATTGGCCGTTGATAGGTTTGAGGGGAAACCTGTTTTTCTGTTTCCATGTTTGTAAGTGGGTGTTCGATTTTGATTTTGAGGGTGGTAGCTCGAATTGATGATTGGGGTGGGTTGTTGTGTCATCTTCTGGGTTGTTGAGATCATCATCGACGATTAGAGGTGGCTGTTGTCGCCGTGCATATGCACGATGATGAGTTTACTGACGAAGTTTTGGGTAAGTTTCGGTGACAGTTGAAGTTTTTGAGATTTGCTCGAAGTAAGTGGGTAGTTGGCTCGAGGAAGTCAGGCATTAAACTCGAAGCAGATTGGGATGTTCTCGGGTTGTTCAGTATTTTCCAGGTTTTACAGAAACCTGCATTTCAGTATTAAAATTTTAAAATCTGAAGTTTTTAAATGTAGAGAAAGATTTAAGCCTAGTTTAAATTCAAGTTTAAATTAAATCCAAGTTTAAATTTTAAATCTCAGTTTTGAAAAGAAAAAATAAATAAATAATAAAGTTTAATATAACGACCCGCTATTTTGGACTATTCGCATTCGCACACGTCGAACTTGAATAATTCAAAATACCGAATTGTTAATTTAAAATATGGCAAAACTCAGATATACAGTAAATAAATAATCACTATCACAGACACAAAGTAATAATATGCAGCGGAAGTAAAAGAGATAGTAGTTCATGAAGCTGCTATATAAATATATAAGATACATCAGAGTTTGCAGCAAAAGAGAAATACGATACATCAAGTACAAATCAGAATACATCACTGGAATCATCGAATACTGAAAACAGAATAGATGGCTGGATCTTCAAGAAAAGCTCCAACTCCAAAGGTGAGCCTCGAATACTGGTACACTCAGTCTGACCCGAGCGTAAAGTAAACACAAAACACTCGAGTCGGGATTAACATTATTATATCAATAAATCCAACTCAAGTGAAATAACAATTGAAATACAAATAACTCAAAGGACGTTGGAATAACCGTCCTCTAAGGATCCGTTAAACTATGTACTATGTAGTAATATACGCTAAGTAGATAATGTCTATCAGTAATGTAAAATATCAAAATAGTGTTAAGGCTTTACCATTATCCCCCTTAACACATTTTATATAAGCGTTATAGTCTATACAGCACTGTAAACTCCACCGTAAACTAGTGGGATATCAGGGAGTACTCCATAGGTATAACACAAAACAAATTTGTAGTGGTCGCGTATATAAGGATACAAGTATGACAAGGCACATGAGGCAATACCTAAGGTAGTGAAACTACCGTTTGCCAGATCCGGACTGGTGAGAACGCATCGCCGCAACAATCGCAACACCACGAAACAACACACTTGAAATTCCGAGGGTGCACCAATCAAACACAAGTAATGAGTAGTAGTTACGAACAAGTGTGTCCGCTCTAGGTGGCTAACCCATTTGGCCCGGCACTGCTCCTGATTTTAGTCATTTCCAATTTGACACAAGTGTCAAGGCTATCCATTACCGTTCTCTTTCTTTAGTCATCACGTACATCATTCCAAACTCTTCATTCTGGATCACACTCCGCGTATAGTTATTAAAGTGGTTTTCGGTTTAGATAGAGAGTATATCCATAACCGATTCTGGTCTCTTTAATAACTTTCGTAATTATTACACCGATTGGTCGTTTAACAAATTTCAAAACCAAATCAATTTAATTTTCAATTAGAATTTATCAATCAACGTTTTATTCGTCTTTCAATATAAATTTCCAAAATCTATTTTTCAAAACTTCCAAATTACCATTTCAAAGTCTTACAATTCAATTTCAATATTTATTTAAACTATACAAATATTGATTCAAGTTCGTATATAAATTTCATTCCGAAATCATTTAAATTAATTTAATTTAACACTCAAATCAATGTACATTCATTTATCAATTTCATTCAATATTCATTGAGTTGAATTATTATTCAAAACGATTTCTATTAAATTTCCAATTCATTAAATCAGTTTCTTAAGTTCAACTTCATTATATCAAAACTTCAAATTCAATTAAATTAAATTCGTCAAATCAATTATTTAAATTACAAATCTTACGTTAATTTCAATAAATCCCATTCATTTCAATAAATCACATTTTATTTCTTGCTAAAAAATTTTAAATTTTCATTTATTTATTGACTTCGTTACAAATTTCAAACTCAATTAATAAAGAACTAAATTTCATATATTCAAGAAGTTTAATTTCACTTATTAACTTACTTAAATTTTCCAAAGCTTAATTGAAAAATAAAGAAACTCAATTTCATTTATTAACGAAGTTCAAATCCACTTATTCAAATCCACTTATTCAAAAGTTCAATTTCTCTTATCAAAGAATTCAATTTTTATTCCATTATCAAATAATTAAATCTTATTCAATTAATAAATAATTTCAATCTTAATTATTAATAATTTCAAAATTTAATAATTACAAACTTGATTATAAATTTAAACATAATTATTAAATCATTTCCACTTAATTATGAATTCAAACTTAATTATCAAATCATTTCAACTTAATTATAAATTCAACTTAATAATTTCAAACTTAATTATAATTCCAAACTTAATTATAATTTCAAATTTAATTATTAAATGATTTCAAACTTAATAATTTCAAAACTCAATTATTACTAATTCCAAATTATTTACTAATAATTCCAAATTTAATTATTAAATAATTAAATTTCAAACAACGTTCTTTTATCAATTACTACGTTAAAATTTGTTTCAAATTTCAATCTTTACATTTTCCTTTCAAAAATTCAAATTCCAACTTCGTTTCAAAACTTATTCTTTGCTCGAATAAAATCATTATTTTATTTTTAAATTAATTTATTGACCAATCGGGTTTTATTTAATTATCTATACTAGGTCAAATTCATTTGGGTATATATCATTTCAACCCGATTCCAATTTCAATTCAAAATCAAGCATAATAAAGGGAACTTGCAGTGTGATAACTGGGATGGTGTCAAAGTAAATAAACAAGCAATAACAACAATCAATAACAACAATCAATAGTAATCCAATAATTAATTCAAATAATCCCGAAATAATCGTGTTTATTCACATTGTTGTTTGTGCGAATCAATATAATTATTCCTAAAATCTACACTATCATTTCATGTAGACTAAAGATTATTACACTAATTATTCTATATAATTCAACACTTGACATTCATTATTTAGTTTCATACTTCATCAATTAATACATCATAAATTCAAATGGTTCAAGGGGGATTAACTACTTCTACGTGTCAAATAATTAAACATTTAAGGGGTCATATTTTACAAATTTAACTAATCAAGTTCAACACATATGTCAATTCAAATTTTAACTATCCTACGTCAAATTCAATTGCATAATATTTATCACTTTATACATTTCAAATTAACATCCAATATAAACAACAACCAATCAATCAATTTTCAACCAAACAAAATTATCATCGTGTAATCAACAGATAATGGTGTCAGATGTCACAGGTGAACTGATATAGGTAAGAACATATATTTAACAGTATAAATAACAAACAGCAGCATATTCCAATTGTCGTTTCAATTGAAATCAAATGTAATAAATAAAGGAACATTAATTGTGAGTGATTGCTCACCTTCCAAGGCTAGAGAGATTTAACAAAGAATGAACTACGGATTCCAAAGCAACGCTAGATGGGTACGATTCGATGAAGAACAGGTACGACGGACAAAGCTAATAGATAAGAAATAGACGAAATCAAATCAGAACTGGATCGATGCAAAAAAAATCGAAACAAAAGTATATTATATTAATATTTTCTTAAACCAATATTCAATTTGAATTACATATTATATTCCAAATCATACTACATAGCTAAACAACTTGTTATTATATTTTAGAAATCAAAATATCTATATTCAAAACCATATATTGGAATAATCAAAATGCCCATATGATTTAAAGATCAATATATTATAATATATGTGTATAAAATGACACATATATCTATGTACTATATACAACATATAACAATCTTAAAAATAGAACACTTTTTTACTTTAAACATGATATACTGTAAAACTTAAGGCACAGCTAACATATGTATATAGAGTAGCCCTTATAATCACTACACCTACAGTAAAATATAGTACTCCTATACAAAAGTTTGCAAATTGTTGAGTTTCTGGAAAATACACCAATCAAACACTGTAAAATACATTTTTTTAAGAAGAAATGGTTTTTTTTTATAAAAAAAAATCTCCACTTACATACTATAACAGACGTAACTAGTATATATTTTACTGGTAGAACACATGCACAAACTACTTATAATACTATTATTATAACTTCTATACAAATGATATATACTACTGTAGCATCATGCAATATAGGCATCAAACCCAAAACTCGTATAATATATATACCTATATATGCTTATATATAAAACAGTAAAGACATACACATACTTACCGCAAATATTATAGTAAGATAAAATATATACCTATATATATTTAAAACCACCTTCATGTATGCTTATATATAACGTATATGCAACCTTTATACTTATATAAATCAATATATAAACTGAGCTTATGTATATATATACCACTGCAGATCAAATACCATTCAAATATTAACACTAACATATTATACTATCATATTACGAATATTCAAAACCAAATATACAGCAAAACGCAAAATGTACATATATATATTGTCATATGAAAAATATCCACTTACATATTATAAAATTTCTATGCAAAAATATGTACAATAATATAAACAAGTTACACTATATATAATATATAATGTAGCCTATATATACAACTTAGCAGGCAAATCAATTATATATATGCAGATGAAGCAATACAGTGAACTTATAATATATATACCTAAATGAATATAACACAATATATATAAGCACATACATACCAACGTTAAAGGAATGAAGCGAGTTTGAGGTGGGTACGTGGCAGGCTTCGGCACTGCTAGGCAAAGAAAAAGAGGGCGAGCAACTTGACGGTGAAGAAGAATGGCGGTGGCCTTGGCTGCGGTGGACGGGTCAGAGAGGCGGCACTAGGGTGTCGGGGTCGGAGAAGTGGAAGAAAGCGAAAGCGGCGGTCGGGACAAGGAGATGATATGGTGCGTTACGGTGGAGATATGGATATGCGCGGGCTGTTTCGCATCTACGTTGGCATCGAGTTGCGGGTAATACTCGGAGAGATTGAGGAGGTTAGCTGCGTTTGAGATGGTTTGTAGGAATGGCCGAGCTTCAGTGGTGAGCAGGAGGTGGACAGTGGAAAGGCCATGGTCGAGAGAGAGAGGAGGTGGCGTGGGTTGCTTTCAGGCGGGTCGGCTATGGAGAACAGGGTAGGGTGGAGATGCGGGTTGAAGTTTCGGTGGTTGTAGGCAGCGGGTGGAGGCCGAGGGTTTTGAGGTTGAGGACGAGAAAAGAGTTAGAGGTGGAGGCTTCAAAAGTTCATCACTTTGTTTTTTTTTTCAAACCTTGGCCGAAATTAGAAAATAGCGTGAGGGGAGAAGATGTCAGGGAGTAGAGGCAAGCTATCTACAGGAATATATTATGCAAGATGTACTCTTTTTTTTCAAATGAAATGAGCATTGGACCAGAGAAGTGAAGTAGGCAATGGAAAAGCAAAAGCCACGTTCTGCATTGGTAAAGCAATGGTCACAGTTTTGGTAATATAAGCGATGATGACCGTTCAAAATAATTAATAGCAACGTACACAATTTATATATTTTTATAATTTCAAAACGGTTATGGAAGGGCAACAACTGAATTTAAAGCATTTAATTTTTGTTAGGGTTGCAAGTTTCAGTTTTGAAGCTGAAGGAAAGGGTAAAAGCTGAAAATTCGGTACCGATACGGAATCGTTTCGTCGAATTGTATCGCATCCAGGACTTGGAAATTAAAATTAAATATATCGTAGAAACCAGCACGACGAGGCGATCAAAATGGTATACGGATATCAGTAATATGATTGAATTTATAAAATTTTAAAATTTCTACTAGTGGAAAATGCAGGAAAAACGCAGAAAAATAAGATCGACGGAGCTAAAGATGTCCGAATTTGGAAAAACGAAAAATAGCGTTTGCTCAGAAGATGTTTTAGAATTTTTCTATGTAAAAATATTTAGGTTCCGAAAACATTTTATTTTCATCGTTTTTAACTGATTAAATTGAAGTGTATTTGCGCACAAAATAAACTTTCATATTTTCGGACGAAAATTTACCGTTTGCTATGTTTAACTGGATGCATTCCAAATATCAAATTTATGTTGCAAAATTTAGTCGTTTAAAATTTCACAAAATTTCAATTAATAACGCTATTAAAACCAGTTAAATTTACGGGTCGTTACATTCTCCCCCACTCAAAACTTTTCGTCCCCGAAAAGAAAGGAAGTAGGAGAATAGAAACAATCAAAAGAAAATAAACTTGAATTACATATAAACAATTAATTTAGACCATATGAATTTCAATTTAAATCAACTAATATTCAACAATTGATTTTAACTCAAGGAATTTCATTAAGTTGATATTATTTCAATTTATTAACTTTCAAAACAATTTTTTTTTAATCACATCTATTATTCAATCAACTTATTATTCTATTTGTCTCCATAAACATTTTATAATTAAAATTTAAGTGAATAACATTTATTATACGCATTCACATTTTATTTATAAAGACAATTCACATTATATATTATCCAATTTTCTTAAATTAACAATTTCAAAGATCATAAATTTGAATAGTCATTTATTATAATCATACTTTATTCGACAAATTTAATTCTTCTTTATTTATAATTATTGTTAAATTTATTCTACTTAATATATCTTATCACATATATATTAAGTATATTTACCTTTATTATAACTACTTAAATTTATATAAAAAATTTCTTTGGTATCACTTTCTACTGTATAAAATTCAATTACATAGTTAACCTTTGAAAATTTAGGTAGGTTATATTGAATAAAATCGAGTATTATACAAGTAAATTTGTAATTCAATTCTCTCGAGCTTGAATATTAATTCAAAATTTTGGTTTCATTTATAATTGAAATCATCTTTTACCCAAATTTTAAGAATTAAATTTCTGATTGACTTCAAACAGTTTAGAGATAATTATGTATATACTATATATCAAATCAAATTAAATTTAAAATAATATACCTATATATATATATAAATAAAATTATACTTAAGAAATTTAAAGCGATTTAATTTCCAAACAAAACTGTAGCAAAGCTACAAATTGGTCTCTCCACTTCGAAACTCGAAAATGAATGTCGATGATGCGGCCGTCATCACCGAAATTATTTTCCAGCGACAAAGAGAAAGGCTCTAATTTAATCATTTAAAATTCTTTAAAACCATTTCTATTTGAAAATATTTTAAATACTATACGCTTTAAAACTTCAAAATCAAGGTTCGAAATCACCGAAAATCAAATTCTCAAATTCCTGATTTACATTCATTTAAATTTCCGAATCAGTTTACAAACCAAGTTTTATAATTCCGTTTATTTATATGTTGGTAAATCAATGGTTTACATAACAATAAATGAAAATCAAATAACATTATTTAGTCAACCAATTCATTTAACAATTATCAGAAAATTTTCTTATATATATAATGTAATCATACATAATTTATTTCATTTACCAATTTGGAAATAATATTGTGTCAGTTCGCTCTGTTAAAGTGTTTTGAAAATCTTATCGATAGCGTTGATCAGACGAATCGATCGGAAACTTGAATCAACATCAACAACTCAAACAACACACGATATATTATAAAACATTTAAATATTAATTTATAAGTACGCTTCCTCGCTCGACGATATAATAATGGATTTCAAAATAAGTATAGAGAGTTGATGGAAATCAAATCAAAAAGAATTTTGATTCGATAATAGGTTTGAAACAAAGATAAGATGATTAATGTCAAAATAGAAAGATTGATAAGTTTACTAAATCGCGGGCAACCATAATCGGGTCGACCGTGACTTCATAAATTAGATCGATGCAGAATTTCTAGGCAAATTTACATTCGATCACAAGAGATAGAATTCGGGTATAGTAGGAGATAGATAGCATCGTAAACCGAGGATACAGAAATCTTCGGTAAATCGATGTTTTATTGTAAAGGAGTTTTATCCATTTACAAATAATTCGAAGATTGGAGAAACCGCCGATTCATAGTAAAGATCATTTAAAGTGGAATTATGGGATACTCCAGAATTCAGACGAATACGAATGGTGAGGGACAACAATGGATTTCGGAACCGAGGGAACGTTCCAAAATTCAAAGGAATTGAGTCAACAGGAAGAGATTGAAACTAAAATGAGAGTGATTCTGTAAATACATTTACCCTATATGCTAAGTTTTTCCTAGAGCTACCAAAAGCTCTGATACCAACTATAACGACCCGCTATTTTGGACTATTCGCATCCGCACATGTCGGACTTGAATAATTCAAAATATCGAATTGTTAATCTAAAATACGGAAAAACTCAGATATACAGTAAATAAATAACCACAGAATCACAGACACAGATTAATAATATGCAGCGGAAGTAAAAGAGATAGTAGTTCATGAAGCTACTATATAAATATATAAGATACATCAGAGTTTACAGCAAAAGAGAAATACGATACATCAAGTACAAATCAGAATACATCACTGGAATCATCGAATACTGAAAACAGAATAGATGGCTGGATCTTCAAGCAAAGCTCCAACTCCAAAGGTGAGCCTCGAATACTGGTACACTCAGTTTGACCCGAGCGTAAAGCAAACACAAGACACTCGAGTCAGGATTAACATTCTTATATCAATAAATCCAACTCAAGTGAAATAACAGTTGAAATACAAATAACTCAAAGGACGTTGGAATAACCGTCCTCTAAGGATCCGTTGAACTATCTACTATGTAGTAATATACGCTAAGTAGATAATGTCTATCAGTAATGTAAAATATCAAAATAGTGTTAAGGCTTTACCATTATCCCCCTTAACACATTTTATATAAGCGTTATAGTCTATACAGCACTGTAAACACCACCGTAAACTAGTGGGATATCAGGGAGTACTCCATAGGTATAACACAAAACAAATTCGTAGTGGTCGCGTATATAGGGATACAAGTATGACAAGGCACATGAGGCAATACCCAAGGTAGTGAAACTACCGTTTGCCTGATCCGGACTGGTGAGAACGCATAGCCGCAACGATCGCAACACCGCGAAACAACACTCCTGAAATTCCGAGGGTGCATCAATCAATCACAAGTAATGAGTAGTAGTTACGAAGAAGTGTGTCCGCTCGAGGTGGCTAACCCATTTGGCCCGGCACGGCTCCTGATTTTAGTCATTTCCAATTTGACACAAGTGTCAAGGCTATCCATTATCGTTCTCTTTCTTCAGTCATCATGTACATCATTCCAAACACTTCATTCTGGATCACACTCCGCGTATAGTTATTAAAGTGGTTTTCGGTTTAGATAGAGAGTATATCCATAACCGATTCCGGTCTCTTTAATAACTTTCGTAATTATTACACCGATTGGTCGTTTAAGAAATTTCAAAACCAAATGAATTTAAATTTCAATTATAATTTATCAATCAATGTTTTATTCGTCTTCCAATATAAATTTCCAAAATCTACGTTTCAAAACTTCCAAATTACCATTTCAAAGTCTTACAATTCAATTTCAATATTTATTTAAACTATACAAATATTGATTCAAGTTCGTATATAAATTTCATTCTGAAATCATTTAAATTAACTTAATTTAACGCTCAAATCAGTGTACATTCATTTATCGATTTCATTCAATATTCATTGAGTTGAATTATTATTCAAAACGATTTCTATTAAATTTCCAATTCATTAAATCAGTTTCTTAAGTTCAACTTCATTATATCAAAACTTCAAATTCAATTAAATTAAATTCGTCAAATCAAATCTTTAAATTACAAGTCTTACGTTAATTTCAATAAATCCCATTTATTTCAATAAATCACATTTTATTTCTTGCTAAAGAATTTTAAATTTTCATGTATTTATTGACTTCGTTACAAATTTCAAACTCAATTAATAAAGAACTAAATTTCATATATTCAAGAAGTTTAATTTCACTTATTAACTTACTTAAATTTTCCAAAGCTTAATTAATAAATAAAGGAACTCAATTTCATTTATTAACGAAGTTCAAATCCACTTATTCAAAAGTTCAATTTCTCTTATCGAAGAATTCAATTTTTATTCCATTATCAAATAATTAAATCTTATTCAATTATTAAATAATTTCAATCTTAATCATTAATAATTTCAAAATTTAATAATTACAAACTTGATTATAAATTTAAACATATTAAATCATTTTCACTTAATTATGAATTCAAACTTAATTATCAAATCATTTCAACTTAATTATAAATTCAACTTAATAATTTCAAACTTAATTATAATTCCAAACTTAATTATAATTTCAAATTTAATTATTAAATGATTTCAAACTTAATAATTTCAAAACTCAATTATTACTAATTCCAA
This sequence comes from Allium cepa, assembly GCA_030765085.1. Taxonomy (NCBI): domain Eukaryota; kingdom Viridiplantae; phylum Streptophyta; class Magnoliopsida; order Asparagales; family Amaryllidaceae; genus Allium; species Allium cepa. The sequence goes on from CM060944.1 coordinate 597,236,849, forward strand.
ATTATTTACTAATAATTCCAAATTTAATTATTAAATAATTAAATTTCAAACAACGTTCTTTTATGAATTACTACGTTAAAATTTGTTTCAGATTTCAATCTTTACATTTTCCTTTCAAAAATTCAAATTCCAACTTCGTTTCAAAACTTATCCTTTGCTTGAATAAATCATTATTTTATTTTTAAATCAATTTATTGACCAATTGGATTTTATTTAATTCTCTATACTAGGTCAAATTCATTTGGGTATATATCATTTCAACCCGATTCCAATTTCAATTCAAAATCAAGCATAATAAAGGGAACTTGCAGTGTGATAACTAGGATGGTGTCAAAGTAAATAAACAAGCAATAACAACAATCAATAACAACAATCAATAATAATCCAATAATTAATTCAAATAATCCCGAAATAATCGTGTTAATTCACATTGTTGTTTGTGCGAATTAATATAATTATTCCTAGAATCTACACTGTCATTTCATGTAGACTAAAGATTATTACACTAATTATTCTATACAATTCAACACTTGACATTCATTATTTAGTTTCGTACTTCATCAATTAATACAACATAAATTCAAATGGTTCAAGGGCGATTAACTACTTCTACGTGTCAAATAATTAAACATTTAAGGGGTCATATTTTACAAATTTAACTAATCAAGTTCAACACATATGTCAATTTAAATTTTAGCTATCCTACGTCAAATTCAATTGCATAATATTTATCACTTTATACATTTCAAGTTAACATCCAATATAAACAACAATCAATCAATCAATTTTCAACCAAATAGAATTATCATCATGTAATCAACAAATAATGGTGTCAGATGTCACAGGTGAACTGATATAGGTAAGAACATATATTTAACAGTATAAATAACTAACAGCAGCATATTCCAATTGTCGTTTCAATTGAAATCAAATGCAATAAATAAAGGAACATTAATCGTGAGTGATTGCTCACCTTCCGAGGCTAGAGAGATTTAACAAAGAATGAACTACGGATTCCAAAGCAACGCTAGATGGGTACGATTCGATGAAGAACAGGCACGACGGACAAAGCTGATAGATAAGAAATAGACGAAATCAAATCAGAACTGGATCGATGCAAAAAAATCGAAACAAAAGTATATTATATTAATATTTTCTTAAACCAATATTCAATTTGAATTACATGTTATATTCCAAATCATACTACATAGCTAAATAACTTGGTGTTATATTTTAGAAATCTAAAAGAAATCAAAATATCTATATTCAAAACCAATATTCGGAATAATCAAAATTCCCATATGCTTTAAAGATCAATATTGTTATAATATATGTGTATAAACTGACACATATATCTATATACTTTGTACAACATATAACAATCTTAAAAATAGAACACTTTTTTACTTTAAACATGATATACTGTAAAACTTAAGGCACATCTAATATATGTATATAGAGTAGCCCTTATAGTCACTACACCTACAGTAAAATATAGTACTCCTATACAAAAGTATGCAAACTGTTGAGTTTCTGGAAAATACACCAATCAAACACTGTAAAATACATTTTTTTAAGAAGAAATGGTTGTTTTTTTATAAAAAAAATCTCCACTTACATACTATAACAGACGTAACTAGTATATATTTTACTGGTAGAACACATACACAAACTACTTATAATACTATTATTATAAGTTCTATACAAAAGATATATACTACTGTAGCATCATGCAATATAGGCATCAAACCCAAAACTCATATAATATATATACCTATGTATGCTTATATATAAAACAGTAAAGGCATACACATACTTACCGCAAATATTATAGTAAGATAAAATATATACCTATATATATTTAAAACCACCTTCATGTATGCTTATATATAACGTATATACAACCTTTATACTTATATAAATCAATATATAAACTGAGCTTATGTATATATATACCACTGCAGATCAAATACCATTCAACTATTAACACTAACATATTATACTATCATATTATGATTATTCAAAACCAAATATACAGCAAAACGCAAAATGTACATATATATATTGTCATATGCAAAATATCCACTTACATATTATAAAATTTCTATGCGAAAATATGTATAATAATATAAACAATTTACACTATATATAATATATACTGTAGCCTATATATACAACTAAGCAGACAAATCAAATATATATGCAGATGAAACAATACAGTGAACTTATAATATATATACCTAAATGAATATAACACAATATATTTAAACACATACATACCAACGTTAAAGGAATGAAGCGAGTTTGAGGTGGGTACGTGGCAAGCTTCGGCACTGCTAGGCAAAGAAAAAGAGGGCGAGCAACTTAAAGGTGAAGAAGAACGGTGGTGGCCTTGGCTGCGGTGGACAGGTCGGAGAGGCGGCACTAGGGTGTCGGGATCGGAGAAGTGGAAGAAAGCGAAAGCGGCAGTCGGGACAAGGAGATGAGATGGTGCGTTACGGTGGAGATATGGATATGCGCGGGCTGTTTCGCATCTACGTTGGCATCGAGTTGCGGGTAATACTCGGAGAGAGTGAGGAGGTTAGCTGCGCTTGAGAGGGGTTGTAGGAATGGCCGAGCTTCAGTGGTGAGAAGGAGGTGGACAGTGGAAAGGCCATGGTCGAGAGAGAGAGGAGGTGGCGTGGGTTGCTTTCAGGCGGGTCGGCTATGGAGAACAGGGTAGGGTGGAGATGCGGGTTGAAGTTTCGGTGGTTGTAGGCAGCGGGTGGAGGCCGAGGCTTTTGAGGTTGAGGACGAGGAAAGAGTTAGAGGTGGAGGCTTCAAAAGTTCAACACTATGTTTTTTTTCAAACCTTGGCCGAAATTAGAAAATAGCGTGAGGGGAGAAGATGTCAGGGAGTAGAGGCAAGCTATCTACAGGAATATATTATGCAAGCTGTACTCTTTTTTTTCAAATGAAATGAGCATTGGACCAGAGAAGTGAAGTAGGCAATGGAAAAGCAAAAGCCACGTTCTGCATTGGTAAAGAAATGGTCACGGCTTTGGTAATATAAGTGAGATGACCGTTCAAAATAATTAATAGCAACATACACAATTTATATATTTTTATGATTTCAAAACGATTATGGAAGGGAAACAACTGAATTTAAAGCATTTAATTTTTGTTAGGGTTCCAAGTTTCAGTTTTGAAGCTGAAGGAAAGGGTAAAAGCTGAAAATTCGGTGCCAATACGGAATCGTTTCGTCGAATTGTATCGCATCCAGGACTTGGAAATTAAAATTAAATATATCGTAGAAATCAGGACGACGAGGCGATCAAAATGGTATACGGATATCAGTAATATGATTGAATTTATAAAATTTCGAAATTTCTACTAGCGGAAAATGCAGGAAAAACGCAGAAAAATAAGATCGACGGAGCTAAAGATGCCCGAATTTGGAAAAACGAAAAATAGCGTTTGCTCAGAAGATGTTTTAGAATTTTTCTATGTAAAAATATTTAGCTTCCGAAAACATTTTATTTCATCATTTTTAACTGAATAAATTGAAGTGAATTTGCGCACAAAATAAACTTTCATATTTTCGGACGAAAATTTACTGGTTGCTATGCTTAACTAGACGCATTCCAAATATCAAATTTATGTTGCAAAATTTAGTCGTTTAAAATTTCATAAAATTTCAATTAATAACGCTATTAAAACCAGTTAAATTTACGGGTCGTTACATTTAAACTTGAATGTTAAACTACATTATAATGATAAGTAGTTTCAAATTTTAAGTCTGAAGTTTTTAAATATGAGTAAGTTTAAAGTAGGGTTTAAATCTAGAAATACAAGATCATAAAATGCATTTCAGTTTTTGAAATTAAAGAAGATTTAAATTTGAAAGATTTAAAAAAAATGTAAATTGAAGTTTTTGAAATTTTGAAATGAATTTAATTTCAAAATTTTTATGTATTTTATTTCTAAGACAAGCACGTGTTTGTCTTCTAATTTTTAAAAGTTTTAAATTGATTAAACTTTGATTAAGTTTAAATTATTTTCATTTTAAATCTTGTATTTGAAATGAAATTTAAAAGTAATTTCAAAAGTAATTTATTTTCAAATAAATTTGTTTTTGAACATAATTTAGAAATGTTTTATCTTAAAATTAATTAAGATAAATGTTTTGAAATTAATTTAATTAATGGAGTAATTAAGGAATGGTTAACTAATTTAATTAATTAATGATTTGGAATTAACAAATATTGATTATGGATAAATCAATTTATAATTAAGACCATTAATTACATTATTAACTAATGATTAAAGAATTATTAATTAATTAATTAAGTTTTAATCAAGGTTAATTAATTAAATAATTAGACTTTAATTTATGGATAATTAAAGATAATTTAATTTGTGATTAATCTAAGTTAATTACTTAATGAAAATAATTAGAGAATGGTTAATGAAGGTCATTAACCAGGATTATTTAATAATTAATTGATGTGGTTAATTTTTAATAATTAATTAGATTAATTAATTTAATAATAATCATTTGTGAATTGTTGAGTATAATTACTTAATGAAGTAATTAAGAAATTAATTACTTAAGGTAATTAATTGTGTTAAATGTGATTGTTTAATTGAATTAATTAAGTTTAACTAATTTTAAACACTTGGGTTTTAAAGATAATTACTTAATGTAATTAACGGATTAGAAATTACTTGGTGAAGTAACTGATTGATAATTACAGGTTGTACTTAATGGAAGATGTTTTAAATGTAAGTAATTTGGAGTTTAATTACTTAGTAATTAATCAAGGGATTAATTAAGAAATTAATTAAGGAATAATTAATTTGTTTTAAATGAAGTAATTAAGTTAGTTAATTACTGAATATGATTAATCAGAGGGGATTAATAATTATGAGTTAATTACTTAAGGTAATTAAGTAAGGAAGATAATTTATTAAATATAATTAAGGATCATTAATTATTATAATTAATGATGTAATTAAAGTTGATTAATTATGATTAATTAATCAATGGTAAGTGATTAAAGGTAATTAATTAATGTAATTAATTAAGGATTAAGGTAACTAATTATAGTTAATTAATTAATTGAAGTAATTAAATGTTAATTACTGTTTTTGGTTGAGAATAATTAATTTGTGAAATTAATTAAGGATAATTGCTTGAATGTAATTAAAGGATAATTAATCAAGGGTGATTAATTAAGGTGATTAATTTTGAATGATTAATTAACTGACCGTAATCAATTAAATGGTTGAGATAACAAGATTTATATAGGTGAAGTAATTATTTAATTTATATTAAATTAATTAAAGATGGAGTAATTAATTTAATTCACTTTAAATTAATTAGAGATGGAGGTAGTTAATTTAATTCATTTTAAATTTATTATAGATGATGTAGGAGTAAATCTTTGCTTATGTATGAATGGGTGACATTGATTGCCTTGGATGATTGTGATCTCAGTAATGAGATAAGTAATAATGTGTGGTATGAATGCTTGGTTGCATTGTGATGATAATATAGATTATCTAATGTGATGATGATGATGTGGATTACCTGTTTGTTATGATAATGTGGATTATCAATTGTGATTTGTGAGTTATCTATCTGTGCGTATATAGATAATTGAATTATTTTAAACTTTAAAACAACTTGGACCTAAAAGACATGCTTTTGGATTTCGATGAGACCGGGATCGGGTTTCCATATTTGGATATCTGAAAACCACATCGATCCAAATTAACGATTGGTCATGAATCTCTTGAAAAGAGTGAAGACTCGAGATGTAAGGAATATTCGTCAGTATAGCTCTGAGGGTGATTCCGAGATGAGTTTAGTAGAGATATAACTTTCAGATTTGAGATAAAGATTCAGGGTGCAAGGGTTATCGTCGTTAACTCTGAGGGTGATTCCAAAATGAGTGTAACGAGATAATGCCTTCGTTTTCCTTCGAATCCGGAACGGACTTGTATGGATTGAATGCTTTCAGAACATCGTCTGGTGGACGATGAGCATTCTAAGTGATATGTCCTATAAAGGTAATCGTAGCCTCAAGCCTCATCAACCGGGAATGGCTAAAACATGGAAGATGTGGCAATGTTAAGTGGGTCATGCCCAAGTAGAACGAGATTTTCCCCTGTCTAGAGGTCCCTTTTATTCGGCTGTGTGGGCGGTGCTAGTTAAAACCGCGGGGTTGTCTTGTTTGGGACTGTTCAGTAAGGGATGGTTCCGTCCTTGTGTTGCAGGGGAGCGGGCGCACTCCTCGGTACGTTGATCTAGGCCATATACTGTGACGGACGGTACCCCAGTAGCCCTGCCATTGTATGGAATCCAAAATCCAATAAGTGCCAACGGTTTTGATTGTATTACCCACTTTTTTGGCTAGTAGCTGGAATTTAATAGATGTAACAATTTCGGCTATTTCATACTTACTTGAAAACCCTAGACCTATTATAATATCACTGGATTTCCTATCAAATGTTTCGGTTAGCGTAAGGTAAAAACTTTTCCATGTTTATGTGTGGGAAGTCTTACGTGATACCTTTCTTTTCAAAAGGTTTTTAAAAGTTAAGCAACCTTAACCTGTTACTCACACCAGACCCATGTCTGATCCGGAGTTTATCTTCTGTTTTCTTAAACTCTTGGGTACTCAAATTTTTACGAGTAGCCAAGGGATTCAGGTTGGCTTTGACGAATTGTGAAGGAGTAATAGAGCAGGAGGCTTCTGCGTGTAGATATATAGTATTCCGCTGTGTAGATTTCTCTGAGTTGTTCTTTTGTACTGTATTGAGTTGTATAACTAGACAGGTGTTTATAACTGTCTAGTATGTGATGTGTATATCTGTGTAACTCTGATAATGATTGTAAACTACGTAATATTTATGTTATCAATATAATTTATTCGTTCCGCTGTTTAGATTCCGATGTTGTTTCTTCTTTCTCTTCTTTCTCTTCTTTCTTTTCTCTTTTCTATCCCTTTCTTTCTTCAAGATGATACAATTTTCTGTGGTGAGAAAGTCGGTACCTCTCACTTGGTATCAGAGCAGTAATGTTGAGTGAATACCTAGGCTCTGGAGTGGTGTCTATCTTGAGAGAGCGTATTTGTAATTTTAAATATATATATATATATATATATATATATATATATATTTCTACCTATCTGTTGGGTTACCTGTTCAGGTTTTCCAATATGAGTTATAAAGGTGGAAGGGATAGTGGTGTATGTAAGACGAATATCATTGGTTGGAGTTTGAATATTTTGAGGTTGGAAGTGTATTTGTCGGGACTGTAGACCCAATACCGTATCGAATGAGCTTTGTAGTGATGAAGGATTTCATCAATCTCTGAAGGAAACCTATTAAGGTTCGAAGTCTATCTTTGAAGTTGGATGAGCAGAGTTTGGATCTGTCGGTTGAGCAGAAATGAGTGATGGTATTTTAATACCTCAGAAAGTAGTAGCTGCATGATGAGATGAAGTGACTATGGATGTTCCCGAAGATGTTTTCTTTGGAACAAGTTTAAGGAAATGAGTCTGCCTCGATGTTGTGGCTGTGTTCAGCATGGGGTTTCTGTTGATTTGAGATCCGAGTTTCTCGAAGAGCTTTGGGATTAGGAGATCTTTGGCATCTGTGTGTTGGCAGGAGATCTTCTGGCTTAGCAGTTGTTCGGAAGTAGAGTTCAGTAGCAGCAGAGTGGACCCGTTTCTTCGGTGGATTGGCCAGTTAAGATTAAGCTGTTCTATTTGGTAAAGGGAGAACAGTTTTCCTTGGATTTGGTTTGGGTTGATCGCAAAAGCGACTTGCGATTGTTTGAGTGATCTCTTAGGTTATCAGAGTTTTTCTGGACGTCTTCAGAGAAGTCAGAGGTTTGTTCGCATCTAGAGATTGAGTTTCCTTATCGACTAAAATTCCAGGAGTGCTACCACTGGTTCAGCTTAGTAGAAGAATGATTCCAAGAGTCTGAGTTGGTGTAGCAGCTCAGGTTTTAGTGGAGTTTCTGAATTTTCTTTTGGATTTATTGAGCCATATTTCTGGGATATGTTGTCCAGTTTGTGCTCATGTTTATCATCAACATTTCCTTCTACTTCGGATCAGAGTTGTGCGGTGGAAGCGGTTTGGAAGTGTATCTGCTTTTCTTTTCCGGATAGGAGAAGTTGTTGTCTTCTGATGTTTGAGGAGTAGAGTTTGAGTTCTTGATCTTGGTTGATCTTGAGGAGATCATTTTGTTGAGTTGATTGGTCTAGTTGTTTCTAGAGGCATCAGCGAAGGTTGAGCTGATCAGTAAGGTTGCAGACAGCCCAGGATCGTCTTGAGAGTTTTGTGGATAAGAAACGATGGAATTTGGATTCTAAAGTTGGAGATTTGATTTGGATAAGTTTTCTCCGATCGTAAAATGAGCTATAAGATTGATTAAGTCTTGGAAGCTAGCTCTGAAGAATTTTGGATCTTTTCTGTGCTCTTGGAGAATAAGTGATTGGTCTACAAGATTGGATTGCCAATTTGGACAACTGGAATTCGCTGAGTTTCACATACCTCTGAGGGAGTACGTGTTTTATCTATCTCTGGTTGTGGAACCAGCAGTTCTGGAGTCTTGATTGTTGAGTGAGACTCGTATGTAGTCTGATATCTTGTCTAGTATTGTAGATATAGTTGAATAGGAGCTTTGTAGCTTCATAGTTTTGAATTTTTTGAATTCTATAGAGCGAGTGTCCCGGTGTTTATACTTGGGGAAACTCGAAGAAATTTTATCCAAAATTTTGTCTGGATAATTAGATTTGTTTGATTGGTTGAATTGGCTGCTATGGTTGTTAGCATATGTTTGATATATGCTTGTGTTTTAAAATGAAATAGTTTATAAATGAAATAACAAGAAAGTAGAAATTGTAATCTTATAAAACGAAAGTGATAATTATTGAACATTAAATTAATTAAAAGAAATGAGAAACTTGTATAACTTTCAATTCCATTCTTTAAAAGCATATATATATATATAACTTACCAAAGATATAAAAGTTGAAATGTTCAGTAAGAAATTGTAATGGAATATTATACAAGAAAATTTGAAATAATGAAGGTATTCAATGGAATTCTTTAATAAATAAGAATTTGGTGTTGTAGTGTTATAAACTTAAGTAGAATTGAATTACTACTAATTAAATATAATACAAGGCAGGTATTTTAAGTAAGAAATGTTAAACTTAAGTAAATAAGTTAAAGTTGTTTCTAAATAAAATTGTAAGGAATAAATGTAAATTAAAAAGATAAACCATTATATGAATGAAAAAGAGAAATCAAACAACACTAGTATGAAATGAAATTAAGAAGAATAAACTTAGTTTATTGTTTGGATTTGTTGTTTGTTTTGGTTTATGATTGTCTGGGTAAGGAAACTTTAAAATTGTTTGGATGTATGAATTACTATTTAGTTTCACCTAAGACTGTTGAGTGAAGGGTAAACTTAGTAGTTTATTCTTCATTCTGTACAATTTAAAGTTGTGAACCCAAACAACTATTTGTTTTGTTTGATATGAATGAATGATTGATTTTATGGTTGCATGCCTTGTTGCAAGTGTTTGATGTTGTATTGATTTGTTTGTGGATGGTTGAAACCACTTTAAATATTTCATCTTATATAATTATTAACCGTTTTGGATTATATAAGTGAAATGCAGGGTAGGGAAGCAATTGCTACTGCTTTTGGTTCCATAAAATAAGCGTTAATTGCCCAACAAATAGGTACGTATCAGATTATGGTTTATAGCGTTATTATATTATTTTCCCGTGTTGGGATATATATTATATTGGAAAATATATGTTGTATATTGTTATTTTTACATATATTTTCTCCCGAGCCTCTCCGTACAGAGGAGACTCTGCCAAATTTTTCTGTAAATTTTGGACTTAGAAATATTTTGAAAATGATTTCCAAACTTTATTTATTTAAGTATAAAGGATTTAATGGTTATAAAATAGGTATACTTTACTTAAAGTAATAAATTTTGTACATTAATTGTTTATAAAGTTAATATTTTGAATAAGACGTATTGTTTATTTAATTCTTCTTTTCCCTACTTTTCCTTTTCGGGGACGAAAAGTTTTGAGTGGAGGAGAGTGTAACGACCCGTAAATTTTGATTTATACATTTGTTAGTTTAATTTATATTTTACAATTAAATTTAGGGAGAAATAAAAATCATAAAAGTTATGATGAAGCAAATGTTAGAAATTTAAATATAGCAATTGAAATTTAGATTTACAAATTCAAAATGTAAGTGCAATCAATTGAAATTATAAAAAATTTCATACTTGGTTATAAGTTTAATAAAAGAAACAAACGGGAATATTGAATTAACTAATGAGATATATAATCAGAAGTATAATTGAAATGCTACTAATTTAATATAATAAGAAGGTAAGTAATATATGATTGTAAACTTTAGTAAATGAATTAATGTGCAAAGAAATTGAATTAAACATGAATAGCATGAATATTAATAAATGAAATTATGTAATAACTGATAAATGATGGCATTCATAAATGAAATAAGATTTGTAAGTAATAAAGGAATAATTAAAATAAACATTTGAACCAGAATAAAAGAAAAAGGTTGTAAGAAGTAAAAAGTAAAGTAAAAGGATAGGATATAAGTGAATGCAATCAGTAGTATGGAAATAAATGCCAACATTAAATTGTAATAAATGTAATTAAATGTTACATTTGTGTGAAATGTAAAGACAATGGTTAGGAGTTGTTAAAAGGGGTATATTAAAGTAAGAATGAGGAAAACGAATCAATTAATATATGTATTTATTTCTTTAGTATGTTGCATAAGATTTGGAAATCAAACTTGCAATTAAAGGAAATTAGGTAGTATGATATTTGGAAATAAAGTTAAGGGTACAACTATTATAAATTACCTAATTAATTGGTCAATGAATTTATTTAAAATAAAGTTCAAATTATGTTAATTAATTAATACGTAAAGTATGTAAAGAAATTAATAGAATGAAAATTTTAATGTTGAAAATTTTATAGAATGTAAAGTATTTAAAAACCTTAATTTATATGTTCAATGGATAGAAGTACACATTTAAAAATGTAATATTCATTCAAATTAAAATGTAAATAGGCGTATATTGATGTAATAAAATAAAATTAGCATTGAATATGGAATACCTGTTACCTGGAATCAAATTGTAAAGTTGTAATTGATTTGAAATCTGTAAAACGGGAATAAATTCAAAGTTACAATTAATTGATGGAATAATAAGGGATAAACTGTAATTTGACAATTCAATGTGAATTATACCCATAAAATGTCAATTTATTGAATTGCAAGATATTAAATAAATAAACGTTTTTATTGCGATTTCTATTGATAATTAATGAAGTAATGTGAAATCAATTGCCATTAATTGCCCTAATTTGTGCTGTTAGGGTAGATTTGATTTGTCATTAAAATTGGTTAATTCTATAAAATGTAATGAATGTTAGTTTTATTTATAACATGGGGACTGGTTGATTTAAGGAGTGAAAACCAAGATTTATTAATTTATTTATAATATGGAATCTAATAAGTGGATTTATTGAAATTAAGTGGAATATAATATTAAAACATTACATAAATGAGAATTTAGATGAAAATTGAGAATGTTAATATAATGGATTTTGATTCCAATATTTATTTCATCCGGTTGTAATAATGAATTTGAATAATATGAATGAAAATTTAATTCAAAGGAATTTTTGAAATTGTAATTTCTAAATTTAACGAAATTGGAATTTAACGCTAAAAATTATGATTGAATCAACATTTAAGTGACATGTAAATTTGTTTAAAGCATTGTAAATATTTGGGAAATATAAAGGTAATAAAATTGGATTTTTTTTCATTGTTAAATTATTTAATTAATAGAAAAATAGCCATTTTAGTCACTGACTCAGATTTCGACGAAACAAGTTTCATCGGATCCATAACAGTGAATTATTGTAAGATTTCAAGTTTCGTATCGATCGGACTTGTCGTTTGATCGTATGGGCTTGAAACGCCTTGAAATCGATAAATTGAAATCAATTTGAAAAACATTGATTTGAGTATAACTTCTTCGTACGATGCAATTTGAACCTGAAACCTTTTCCATCGAGTTTAAAATATTTTGAAACACCCATTTTAATATATGGATTTACCCAATTTCGTTCCGGGGTCAAAGCGGGCTTTTTGGTCCACTTTATCGTTAGCGCGTATATCTAATAGATCCGATCCATTCTTTTTTTCAACTTTCTCTATAAATATCCTGCTGTAAACCCTAGCCTCCCTAAATTTCATTTGTCTGTACGTATATCTCAACTCTCTCCTCCTCAATGGCATACAACATAATTTCAGATCCAATCCCAAATAAAATCCAAAGCTGAAAATCCAAACTCCTTAGAAAAATTCACAAATATTATATGTTGAAGCTCTTGAAGTGCGTAATCTCTTGGTGCAATTCATTTTTCAATTGGATTCATCGTTTGTCCAGAATTTCAAAATGAACCTCGGCCATTCGTAGGCCATGTGCTTGATCAACGGCAGATCTTTGACTCGATGATGATCAGAGGGTACTGGAGCATGGAGCAAGATGTATGGAGTCGATCCATACGGTTTGTTCGTCTTGAAATGGAGGGGATTCGCCAGAAACGGCGTGCTAGGGTTGGCGGTAGCATCTGTCTCGACCACCTAGGTTTTGCGCGTGCTAGGTGGAGGGTCGGCTCGAGACGAGGTTCTGAATGGCGAAGTCCGATGGAGGTGGAAGGGCCTGACGATGACGATGTTGGGCAAAAGGTTGTGGTGGCTGTAGGACTTCGGTCGCGATGTTTATTTAGGGTTTCGCGAGATTTAGGGTTCGGCCTTTTTTTTTTCCTTGATGACGTGTAAAGAGAGTAAGTATGTTTATTTTAATTTTAATTTCAATGTTACAATCTTAATAACTTTTTCATACTTACTCGGTTTCACGCACGGTTTTCTCTGCTAGGATCATAGTAAAATTCCAGACATTTTGGTGCTGATTTGGATGGATTTGAAGACTGTTCAATTTTTGGATTTAAATTGGATTTAAATTGGATTTAAAATTCAATTTAAATTCGAAAGGTGAGTGTTTTAACCCACTCACAACTTCTAAGATTTCTTATGTTTGTTAAATTCATTTATGATGTGATTTGAAATTTATTTATAGCTGTTTGGTATATATTTCAACATTATCTCAGTTAATTTGCATTTATTTAATTAACTTGTTATTTAATTTATTTATTGCATTTAAAACTGCTAGTTAAATTTGTTATTATTTATTGCATTTGAAACTTCCAGTTAAACAGTTATTTAATTCATTATTGAAAAATAATCTGTCAGTAATTAATTGTTATTTATTGATATGATTGTCTGAATTGAATGATGATTTGATAAATGTTGATGATTGATAATGGATGAATGGGTGTTGTATTTTTTTTATGGTTAAATTCCACAAGTTGTTATGCATTTCATTCATTCAGGATTGGATTTTGAAATGATATATAACCGTAAATTTTATTTTTAAATTGCATATTGAAATGATAAATATCTGTATCACTTGACCATAGGATATAAAATTATATACAGACACCGCGGTCTATATGTAAAATTATTTTTAAAATGTTTTCTGTGGTTTTGTAAAGAAATATATGAGTATATAGATATTAATTTTTAAATATTTTATAAATGTTATCTTATTATTGAAGTTAACTATGTATAAATTTGTTTTGAATTATAAAATAAGCTAAATAATGGAGTTTGATATCTTTATAAAATATGGTTAAGTATCTGTTTAAAAATTCTGTTGTACATAAAGTTTATAATAACTCAAATAAAAGTAAGGTTGAAGATAAATGTGAATATGATTTGAATTAAAGTATTTAAGAATTATGTTTGAAAATTTTGTTGTGAAATGTAACTAAATTAAGATTTAAAGGGTATGATTTTATAACCTGATTTTGATTTGAGAATTTAAATAAATATCCAATTGATTTAAAGAATATTATCAAGTTAATTTAATTAAAAAAGAATATCATGTTATTGAAGTTTAAGGCTTTTACTTAAATAATATTTGTTCTATTAAGTATACATTTTAATTTTTAAATAATAGGAATTGGATTTGATATAAATTAAATTTTCAAAGAATCCATTTTGAAATAGTGGAATATAAAGGACTATAAAAATTTAAGTTTTGAAATATAGAATATTTAAGCTGTGAAATATATGGAAATTAAAATGGTTTATTTGGAGGTTCAAATTGATATTGGGATTTTATTGTGAAATTTAAAGAAGCTATTTTATTATATAAAGTACTACAGCATTTAAACCATTAAGTATTAAAAGTTATGTTTTAAAGCTATGGTTTCAAGGTATATAGATTTGAAAGGCTATGATTTTTGAAAAAGATATATTTGATATCATATGGATTTGGGTCAATATAAATGATATCGTATTTATGTAGTTTTGAAATGAATATTTTATTCTGGTTTTTTTAAAGGTATAAATTATTTTTAAATAACCGTGGTGTTATAATAATGTTTGGTTGTTGAGGAGGCCAGGATCGGAAGTTGTCATACTCTCTGCCAACTCCGAAAACCACTTTAACAACCGTGTATGCGGTGGAGATTCTAGAATGAAGTAGGATGGTGGCGGCGTTTCCTTTGAGGTAAATACGTGGAACCAACTCCCTGAGTTGGCATAAGGTGGCTAAAACAGGAGCGATTGACGGGTAATTGAGGTAGCACCTTTGATCAGACACATCCCCTCGATATTATACTTTGACTTTTGGATTGATTCGGTGGCCACGTTTGATTTTTTTATTTAGGGGTGTGGCTCGAGGTGGGCGGTAGCTGTGGTTACGCGTTACCACCGACCCGGAAGCGTAATTGGTATATCTACCATGGCATTGCCTAGTTGTGCCGTGTCACCTGCCTTATCGCGCCTTGCACGAGTTTGGTTTTCTCCCGTAGCCCGTGGAGTATTTAGGGTAGTCTCCTGATCTAGAGATGCGCTGATACTAGATGGACTACGGGACTATTACGTATTCAGGGCTGTATGGGTAACCCCTTAATGATAAGAAAAAAGTAAGTTTATTTTACAATTAGACACTACTATAATAGCGAAATATACTACATAGTAAATAGTTTAACGGATCCTTAAGATGTAAATCCCGAGCATCTCTTGAGTTACTGCACTCATATTTATTTCTGTTGATTTAACTTACATAAGATCTTTTAGTTCTGACTCGAGTGTTTTGTCTTTGCAATTCGCCCGGGTCAGTACAAGCGTTTCAGGATCGAAGATTTTACTTCTGAAGTACGAAGATGAAGATTTTATTATTATTATTATTATATTATATGGTTCCACTACACACTGTATTCCGCTGCATTAATATTTATTGGTTTGTGAACTCTGATAATTATTATATAAAGAAGAATCAAATGTTTTGAAATTAATTTTTATGAATTGTATATTGATTATTATATTTTATCCTTCCGCTATGAGATTCTGTTTTGTTTTTTTCTTCTCTGTTTTCTTATTTACCTCATAACAACCCGCCCTTCCGTATTGTTTGAATTGGCATGGGTGTCAATTTAAAACATGCGAAAAGGTAGGCTGTTACAATCCTTTAACTTCATTGTCACAGCATGTCTTCACTGTCGAACTCACAAATTGGTTTAAAGTGGTTTTCAGATAAAACTACCCAAATGCGACCATGGTTCCTTCGAACCAATTAATGACAAAAAGATGCTTAAGTAAATAGGTGCTTGTCATTTAATTAATTACTTTCTTTTTGTCAAAAATATCTTTTAGAGATATTTTTTTAACATTTCTTTCTAGTATACGGAATCATTAAACCTCTCTTTAAATTTTCAAATACATAATCAAAATTATTATTCAAAACCATATTGCAAAACCTTATTGAGTAAAAATGGTCAATAAAAATTATGCCAATTCTACTCAATATCAATTTCCGTATTCAACCTTTACTATTCGTCAAATAATGGTGAAATCACCTTTTAATTTCACAAGGATAGTATGGGTTCCCTCCACCGAATTTAATGCCAAGTATAAGAAGATTATTTCTATACAACACAAGTTGTGTGAAATTAAATTTATAAATTTGAATCCTTTATACTTGTCCCGTTTTCGACATTTCGACCTTATCTATTCCTCGCCCAAGAAAGAGGCCAGGTGAGCCAGGGGACTGGTTGCTTCTAAACATCTCCTTGGTTTAATCACCTCCCATCCAAATCTCAGGAATAAAAAAATCCAATCTACTCATCAACTTTTAGAGCCAAGATTAAATCACTTGATTATAACAGTTTTTCTTTAATCATTTATGTAAATTGTTTTAAAATAATTATGAAACCTCCGAACGATCTTTAAAATATTTATTCATTTGAAAACAGTTATAAAAGATTTGGGAAAGAATACTTAAGTTTAAAGTTATATTTCAAAAGTTATTAAAAGTGCTTAAAAAAGAACCGTGAATAGTGCTTTTAAGGCTTATTTGATCAAACAACTTTTCTATCATTTTGAATTCCACTTTTATAACTCAATTTTTTTAAACATTTTAACATATTTATAGAATTTATTCCATATCTTCAAATAATTAAAAATCACTTTTAAAGAATTTATCGCTTTGGTTTCCGAACTACCAAGGCACGGTTGTTTTGAAATCTTAATTTGCTCATATTTCAAAATCTTCTAAACAAAATCTTGCTTGTTTTCTTTTGTTTCAAAACTATTATTATAAGAACTTGGAAAATTCTTATTACAAAGAATTCCAACTCCAAATCCATCGTATAAATGGATTTAACTTTCTACAACGTGAAATCGCAAACTGCCATTACGCGACACGTTTATTTTTGACTCAATTTTCATAACTTTTCGAAAATTCACCAAAATGGATTTTTGTGTTTATAAAAAATTTATAAACCATTTTAATGAATTTTAACAATCTTATACACATCATTTCATTTATTAAAGGAAAGTGATTTCTCTTGTGATATTCGACGTGTATTTAAGGTGACTTGTTAACACCATTAAACAACTATGATAAACAACCACCTTGATGATTAAAGCATAGTAAACATCCATAGCAGTCATATCAAATCAAATATATATATATATATATATAAAGTTTTATAGAGTTTTTCACCTTTATTGGATATCAAACTTTATAAAAATTCGTTATAGCTCCGCAACGATCGAATCTAAGGCTATGGAATCGAACCTTGGACCATTGAATGGACTTGGCCTAAGCTTGCAAATGGAGATGGGCTCGGCCTTCGGTGGTCGATGGTGTGGTCGTGAGTTTGGAAGGTGGAGAGGAGGTGTTTGACTTGGTTTTGGAGGTGGATTGACATGGTATATACATGTGTGTGTATTTTACTTTATTTTGGAATATTTTTCCATAGCTTTGCTACATTTCTTTGTATGAACTAGAGGCCATCCCATCATATAGTTCATCATGCACCCCTTCCCATCATCTCTAGCCGTGACTTCTGCCCATCCATCACTCTATCACCCCTTCCATGTGCCCCCATGTGTATGCAAGGTGAGGTGACATTTGCCTTTGACTTGGTAAATAATCTTAGATATGTTGATATATATATATATATATATATTTGTGTGTTTATTTGTATGTATGTTCATATATATACATATATATATATATATTAGGGTGTGCACAAGATAAGAAGAATCATGAAGTACAACCTACACTCTATTTTACATTTATTTTAAAAAATAAAGAATCCTTTTATCGAAAACTTTTTAACTAAACCAATTTTAAACTAGCCTTTCAAAAATGAAAAAATCTCTTGCACAAAAACCTTTTAATCAAAAAGTTTTGACTCAAAAAAATTTAAATCATGAATTTCCAAATTTTCTTACTTTTTCAAAACAACAACTTTCCAATAAATCCTTTGAAAAATCCATTCAAAACATTTCAAGGAACTTTCCAAAAACATTTTATCAAATTCTTTCTTATAGGGTTGGATTTTGACATTGAGTTTAATTGCCTTTTCTATTGAACCACCCATCTTCCCTACCATCATTACTCTTAGCATTTCTTACTTCTGGATGCTTGTAATATATAGTTTCTTATCTCTCATCTATTTGGATGAAATGCATGTCTCCAATCATTAGTCTATCAAAGTCCAAGATCATTAGGCAATCTAGGTCCAACAAAGAAGTCAAATACCATTCAGCTTTCGGGGTGCTTTTATATCTCACGATCATGCTCTTGTAACACCCCCACACCCCCTTAGTATACCGAAAAGTACACACTAAAGGATGCGGTGCGTTATAGGTATAACTAAAAGTAGCAGAAACTAAGATTCACAAGATAAAAAGTAAATAATAATAATAACACAACAGAAACAATTGTAGTATTTTGCTAAAAATCAAACTCCATAATATAAGATGATAAAATAAGTCACCAAATACCAAATACATCTAATATCAGACTACCCGTATATGTCTTGTTAAATCAAAAACCACGGTCTATTTAAAATCAGAGTACAATTATTCCTCAATACAGTGCTAGTACAATACAAGAACTAATAACTGGAAATAAAAGGAAGGAATACATGATAGGATCTCCAAAGAAGTCTTCCAAGAAGTTGCAATCCACCTTCCTCGCCCCTGATTGCCTATGGGGGACAGGGGAAAATAGAGGAGTGGGTTAGACTAAAAGTCCGGTGAATGATAGTAATTAATAAACTCATTAAGCAAAGCAAAAGTAGTAGACCTTACAACAGTTCTTGTGTATATAAAGGAAACAAAGAGAATAGGAAGAAAAATGAATATGTCGGTAATAAATACAAATTACTAAATTAATGCAATTGATTAACTATGATTGTTTGCACTAGTCTTTCTTAGCTTCTTTGATTAGGCTGAATTCCTAATCCTATAATTAGGCTCAAATCCTAATTCTACCCTTTGATCAGCCTTCTATCTCTATTGTTCCAACTGTGTGCTAGTCTCATCCTATGGGTCCCACAACAGAAAGACACCTGCTAGCATTTTGAAACTCAATAGCGAATTATATCCCTGCATCGAGGCTGTACGCACAACCACCGTTAGGCTCACACTATCTGTTGCTCCCGCTTATCTTAAACAGCATAAGCGTGCCTAACATCACCTCCTCCATTGTGAGACCATCAGTCCTAGAATGAAAGGGTATTACCCAACCTCACAAAGTGTGTTGTGAGACTATCAGTCCTAGGCTGAAAGGGAATGTCGCCAATTCGGGTCCTACCAAACAAAATCTAGTTACGCCCCTTGCCTCATTCCCTTGATTTGAACTTCTATCTATTGGCCCCTTGGTAACTTTAGTTAGCATAAGCGTATCCCAGCCTCACCTAACCTACTGTGAGACCATCGGTCCTAGTCTGAAAAGGAATGCTATTGGTTATGGGCCTTACTTCTATCTTTGCGTATTAACTTAATATAAGCCTTTTAAATAAGCCTCTTCTGTTCATTCTGCTTTATTTCTTATTAACTTATTCTACGTCTTTTAAATAAGCCTCTTTCTGTTCTTTTATTTAATTATAACCTATGTTATAATTTCTCTTTTATCTTGTCTTTCTATTTATAATCTTCTAGTTATAATTGTGCTTATTAACTTAACCCAAGGTCTAAGTATAAAAATAAACTTCTTTCTCTTTTTACTCTTCTTAATCATAATTAGGCTTAAATTCAGTCCAAGTCCAATTTATTACAGTCTTTACATTCTACATCTTATTTTCTGCAATTTCAGTGTTCTTATTATATAGTCCATATTTGCGTTTTAATCTATTCTATTCCGTTCGTGTAAAAAGGAAAATAGAAAGAAACTGACAATTACAGAAGAAAATCCCAACGTAGAAAAGATGTAAATAAAACGTAAATAACAGTAAATAATTATAAATACTATTAAATAACTGTAAATAAATGGAAAAGCTTTAATGAACAGTAATTAACTACAAAAAACTGAGAAGAATAGCTAAAAGGAAATAGACTGAAAAATAAATCTAAGACAAAATAAACTGGTAAAAAGGTTATTCAAAATCGTAGAAAAACTACAACTATTAGAAACCCTTATTTTAAATTATTTAAACAAATCTAAAATAATTACAATCACTCACTTATGGTCCTAAGATCTTCCCTTTAGGTCTTTCTGGATCCACTTGAGGTATTAAAATATTTTTATCAAAAAATTCTCTCTTTGAAAAATTATTCCTTTTAGGGTCCTTCATTAAAAAGTGAACCAAAGCAGAGAAAATCTAGAATGAGAAAAAGTGTTAGGCCAAGGGTCATATTTATAGGGGTAGAAGTTGATCTCAGACTATTGGGTTTGAAGATGGAATAGGATGCAACTACGTCATAGGCTGAATAGGAGCCGTTGGATGGAAGCACAAAGGGACCAAATGAGCCAAAACAATGAAATTGACATGTAAAAATTGCACCGCCTCAATAAAAAAATTCGCTTCATAATTAGGGTAGGTCGACAGGGCTGTCAATCCTTCCCCCTCCTAGGCCAACCGACCGATCGACCTAGGGGTTGGTTAGGTCGACCCTCTGGTCGACCTAACCTTATATATATATATATATATATATATATATATATATATAATTCTTGTTTGTCTCGTATTTTGCTCATATTGACTTGGATTCTAATGTTCTATATATGGGAACTGACTAGAAAATTACCACGGACACAATGGTGCAACTTTCATGGCTCAATTTTAATAATTTCACAAAGTTAATTTATCAATTTATTAATTAATGAATTAATTATTATGGCTTAATTTTCGGGTTGTTGCATTCTCCCCTCTTTAAGGGATTTCGTCCCCAAAATCTCTAAGGATAAAAGTGTGAACTAAATGTTTTCATCCAAGTTCTAAAACCAGCTACTCAATCATCACCCATTCATCAATTGTCCTTAAGTTTTTGTAATGCAATTTATGATACTTATGCAATTAGTGTAGTGTCGTCCCTAACTAATGCAAATGTTTAGGTGGTCCACTGATTCAGTTGACCTCCTTTTATGCAATCATGTCTGTGTCATATATCCAATTGAATGCAAAAATTCCGTAATGATAACTGATAGTTCTATATGTGTGCTACAATCATCATCCAAATGCAACAATCATATGATAATCATCCATTTATAGCAACCATGGAAGATAGGATAAAAATGTGTGCACATCCATACGCATATGATCTAGTGTCCTAGTTAGGCTGATCTCTAAGAGATAATAGTGCATATGCATCCATAGCATCCACTAGCAAACACTTGCAACCACTAACATACATCATACATAACTTGTTCTAATAACATGCTTACATCAAACCCTACCATCCATAGGTTGAATCCTAAGTTCTACCCTCCCAAAGGATAACAAAGGAAAGAACCTATTCAAAACTAAAGATGGAAAATAGAAAATTCTAAAACCTCTTATTGAAAAGATGAGGATATGGGATACGAATTTTCTCCAAATCAAACCAATCTTCTTTGAAGTTTTCTTGACTCTGATGGAACCAAGGCAATCCCTTTGTAGACATTATCAAAGTCAAGAGCGACCTGCACGGTCTTCCATAAAAAGCTTCGAAAGGTGCAATTCCAATGCTAGTTTGAGAACTACTATCTTATGCGGATTCCTCTAAAGAAAGATGCTTCTCCCAAGTTCTTCTGAAATCAAGGATACTCATTCCTAACCATGCGTAACTTACTATTCTTAAATTTCGATAATTAGATTGGTTAATTTAATTAGATTTTTGTAATTAAATTTAGAACGAAATAAAGAAAAAAAATTATAATTTAAAATAAAGTGAATGATTGAAATGAAATGTAGCATTGTTAATTAAAATTAGTTATTGATAATTGGAGTGAAATTCAAATAATAAAATAGTGTAAATTATTGCACATGGTTATAGAATTGAAATAAGTAAATAAGAGTAAGTATTGATTTAACTAATGAAATAATATATTGATTAATAGTAACTAAATATAAATTAACATAATAATGTTAATGCAAGTTGATAAATAACTAATTTAGTGCAATCCCAATTAATTTAAACAATTATAAGGTTATAATTGATTGTAATAATAAATTAGGAAATAAATTCAAAGTTATATTAATTGATGAAATAATACGCAATAAACTGTAATTTGATAAAACCAATGTTAGATAAGTAATTATAATATTTGTTGCTTGATAATAAAGTATGAATGGGATTAAATTAGGCAAATGGTGATAATCATTACTTGTTTACCCATTTATTTAATTTATTGAATTAGATTTAAATCCATTGCAATTAAACGTTATTAAAAACTAAGTTTATATGAATTTAGTTGATGACTGTAAAAATATTAGGGTAATTGGATATATACTAATGTTAAATTTATCCGTATGATTGTAACGACCCGGTACTTTCAACCATTAGCATCCGTACATGCCGGACTTAAATTGCTCAAAATATCAGATTGTTAATTTAAATTTTGGCAAAACTCAGCATATACAATAAATAAATCAATCACAGAATCACAGACACAGAGTAATATAATAATAACTCAGCGGATTAGTTAAATAGTAGTTCATGAAGCTACTATATAAACATCAGAGTTGAAAATAAAATACAACAGAATATCTCAAATACAGTGGAGTCTCCAGCACGAACAGATGACTTCTCTGAACCAATTAACTGGAAAAGCTGAAAGATGAATCGATAGTTGGATCTCCAAACGAAGCTCCAAACTCCAAAGGTGAGTCTCAAATGCTTATCACTCAGTCTGACCCGAGCATAAAGCAAAACACAAAACACTCGAGTCAGGATTAACATTCTTACATCAATAAATCAAACTCAAGTGAAATATCAACTGAATACAACTTAGGGGATGTTTGGGATAACCATCCTCTAAGGATCTGGGGAACTATCTACAATGTAGAAATATATGTTAATAACAACTAAACGTCATTATAACACCGTGGTCATTTCAAAACAATTTATAGATCAAAAATCAAAATATCATTTCCATTCAAACATATATATATTTCAAATTATAGCACTTTCACAACTAAATTGATAAACTCATATATATCCTATTTAAATTTACTATTATTTAGTTGAAATATTCACTTAATAAATCCATTATCATTTAAATAACCTTAAATTACATTAAGCTAATATTTCCTTCGATTGATTTAAAACTAGAAATATCCATCACTTTAAATCAAAATCAAGTAAAAAATAATATCTTAAACTTCAAATTCAATAGTTTCAAATTAGTTTAATTAACTTAATTAAATATAATTTCTAACAAATTTCAGATTTATCTTTCCAACCTTAACTTATACAATCATTATAAATCTATTTTTTAAAATACAATTTTCAAATGAATACATATACGTATTATGTATAAATTAAATCAAACTTTATTAAATTAAAGCTTATTATAAATTTTATCTCATGTCCAAGCTTATTCATATACATAATATTTCAAATTTAAGTAAAACCACAGATATCATTTTCAAAATATATATATATATATATACCAACGGTGTCTCTACAAAATTTCAACCTATGGTCAGATGGTATCGATTTTTATCATTTCAATCCGTAATTTAAATATATACGGGTATATATCATTTCAACCCGCAATGCCAAATTTAATTAAATGAAAATCTCTTGGGTCTATCATTTCAACCCATAAATATTTTCTCCTATTCTACGGATCGTTCGGTTATGTATCATTTCAACCCATAGGGAATTCCATACTAACAGGGAACTGGCAGAGTGATAATAGATATGACAATAATAACAGGCATATATCATCAATAACAATATAATACAAACAACGGGATATGGTGTCATATCCCATAGGTGAAAATTTATAGATAATAATGTATATAGCAATTTAAATAAATACAATAGCATATTTCAATTTTCATTTCAATTGAAATCAAATTTAATAAATATGAGAACGTTAATCGTGAGAGATTGCTCACCTTTCGAGACTAAGATAGATGGACAATGGAATTGAGTTACGAAATCCAGGCACGATTTACGAAGCAAAGCACGATGGTCATGGGTCGTTGGACAAGCTGATAAATTGGAGTTGACGAAGTCAAATCAGAACTTAATCGATGAAGAAAACTGATATAAATGAACTTATATAATCATATATAACTATATACATATCCTATATTCAAATGCATATATTAGATTTTAAATATATATTTATTTCAAAATACATTTTTTTTCAAGTTAAACACACATAGAAAAATTAAACATATATACACATATATACATTTATATTCAAACTTATATAGGCAGATAGATATAAGACTAAGATATAATTCCTACTATATTCGAAAACCAAATTGTGTAAGTCAAAATAACTTAAATTATATTCGTGAACTCAACAGCCCTATATATAGCTTATAAATATAAATATATTTACCGTACTTAAACACATATATAAACTGACATCCATTCTTTTTATAAAATCACAGAACAACCTTAAAGTATATAAGATATTTAATTACAATATTAATAACCAAATACATTAAAGTGTGTCGCAGACCTATATATAACAACACTTAAAACTTTATATATTTTCATAACCAATTAAAACTTGCGTATGAAATATTCATATATTTATAATATTGTAGCCATTAAAAACATATACCAGACTTATATAACTATCCTATACTTTCATACCTATATATATATATATATATATATAAAGTAGAGTACCTATTATACGCAGACCAAACTTATATAATATGTGTAGTTAACTAAAACATATTATTATTTCATATCTTCTATACGCACAATGATATACACACAACATCAAAATCAGCACATGTATTCTTTTACAACTTATTTTATAAATATGCACAAATATTATTATATGAAGTCACGTAACACTTTATATGCAAACTGTATAAGCGTTATACTTTTAAAACTAACCCATATATAAACACGCCTAACCAACTTTATATAAATTGGAAAAAATATATTTATAGTTATTTGCATATTGTGACTAAGCTAACTAAGATGTATAAAAATTTATAAAACTAGTATGCATAACTTATGAAAATAGAGAAGATATATAATCAACTTTACAAAGTTAATTTCTATGAATCTGAACCATACTACTGTATTCAACCGCAATCTATATATACTACACGTATAAACAAAATTGTATAGATATGTATAATAGAATAAAGGATAGAATCATAATAAAATATATAGTTATATTGAAATAGGTTGAGACTCAAAAATACAAAATATATACAACCCAGTACTAAATATTTATATAAAACATAACTGCTATCTGCCCAGTCACCTACTTATATAATTATATAATACTACTTAAAACCAAACAACGTTAGTTTATAATATAAAATACCCATATCTATATCTAAAGAGGGTTGTACTATATACATATACTACCTTATATAAGTAACAAACAATATATGTCGAATGAATGTATTATATAACAAATATACATACAACCTAACATAGACCAAGCAGAGGCTGACCTGACTCGAGACAGTAGAAAGCAAGGAGGAGTATGAAGCAGGCAGTGGGTCGCGTCGGAGGGATGGTGGACTGTTGCTAGGATGGAGGGTGGTGCTGATGCGGGGTTGGTTGGTCTCGGAGAATTTTGACATAGGTGTTGCGTTCGGCTGAGGAGGGGATTGCGTGAGGGTGAATTGGTGATGCGGGAGGGGTTCTGGTGGCCGAGCATGCGGAGGAGAGGAAGGAGACGTGGAGAATGAGGTCGGTGATGGCTCGGGCATGACGTGGTGGAAATAAGGGTGGAGCGGTGGATTAGAGAGAGAGAAGAGGGAAGGCGAAGGTAAAGAAGGTGGGCGTTGGGGTTTCTAAGGCTTGAAAGAAAAAGGAAGGCATGAGGAGAGAAGAAAAATTAGGAGGAGGAGAGTTTCTGTGGTGAACTGATCTGAGAAGAAGGTAAATAAGCACAGGAAAAAGTGGAAGGAAAGTAATATATAGCGTTATAAATCAATGAATAGTGAAAAAACGAAGAGACCCAAAATAAATGCACCCTCAATTAATAAATTGAAGTGATAGGGTGATAGGAAGCCAGCTAGCTATCAATTCAGGTAACACAATTTTTGCTTACGTGGGCTGCACGTTTCAATTTGAAACCGACAGAAAATATAAAGTCAAAGTTTAAGGTACCGTTACAACGAACAGCTTATTGATTCCATCGCGTATCGGACCTCAAAATACAGAAATAAATATACTATAGAGATTAGCATGAAGAGACGATCAAAAGGATATACAGATATCAGTGGTACGATCATCTGATCAAAAGTCGATAATCGGTACCAAAAATGCTGCCATTTGGTTACAAATAAGATAAGCGGAGTAATAGAAGTCAAAATTTGGAAAAACGAAAAATGACGTCTCACTCAGAAGAGTATGTAGAAATTTTCTATAGAAAAAATATTCAGGTTTGGAAAACATTTAATCACCATCAATTATTAACTGATTTGAATTTAATAGAATTACATAATAAATAACTTCAATATAATCCGATGAAAATTTACCAGTTGCTATGTTTAAATATATGTATTTCAAATATAAAATCTTTATTTTAAAATTCTATTTTTTAAAATTTCACAAAATTTCAATTAATTTAATAAATAAAATCACTAAAATTTATGGGTCGTTACACTCTCCCCCACACAAAGCTTTTCGTCCCCGAAAGGAAGAAGTAGGAGAACAGAAACAGCCAGAAAGAAAAATAGATTGAAAGACAAGGAGAAACAACTAATTTAAACTATATAAATTTTACTTGAAATATTCATTTGAAAACTTCATTTGAAATTCCATTTTCTTTAGTACTTTAAATCTCTTCAAAACCCATTTGTAAATTTCTTGCTTCCTTTATAAATACCATTTATATGTTTAAATGACACCTTTATAAATATATGAAACTATTTGAAAAAAATTATTTACATTATTTGTTATTATTACAAAGAAACTATTGAAAACATTAAATCCATAATTCGTAAATTTATATATTTTATCTCAAGCTACTTCTCGAATATTATTAATAAATCAACAATCATTTTCTTTAAATATGTTTCATTTAATTAATGACTTCTAAATTATTAATAATTTTCTATTAAACCATGTAGTTCATAAATAAACAATATTTTAAAAAGGATATAATCAACAAGGAAAAGAAGGTGGATTTGAAAACAGAATATAGATGAATGAATAAAGCTGTGCAGATAAGGTAGATTCAAAAGAATAGTATCGGGCATGAATAATTAATTCAAACCATAAGAATTTCGATTTCAAATATTAATACAAAATTTCTTTGTTGGAAATACTTCTATAATAAAATTCCTTTGTAATAAAATACTTTTATATCGAAACAAATTTTCCTTTCTAAAATACTTTTATAACTAGATGTTTCAATAAGTTTATCCTCGTTCTTGCAGATCTGGCCATGCGTTGATCAGGCGCAAAGCTAGAATTCTTCAAGGACTTAGTAGACCTGTTTCAACACCCAGTGAAAAATACTTGAAAACCCTTCAAAACCGATATGGAAAGTACAATCCAAATAAGTCACCTGGATCACAGATACACAATGGTTACGCCTGGATCCCCCAGGAAACATCCGTACCTTTAAGAATTTACTGCCTTGCGAATTACGCCATGATAACCAAAACTGTGGACCGCAGGATACATAACAATGGTTACGCCTGGATCCCTCAGGAAATGTACGTACCCTTTAAGTAATCTCCGCATTGTGGATTACGCCACAACAACAAACCCGGTAGACCGCAGGATACATAACAATGGTTACGCCTAGATCCCCCAGGAAACATCCGTAGTCTTTAAGCAATCTCTACCTTGCGGATTACGCTACCAAAAAAAGACCATGGGTTACGTCATGGTTGGATACTCGAGTATCACATCCAGAAAAACAAAATCAAAGAGAATAATATCGATTGAATGAATCCACAAAGTGGCCACAAATCGGATATCAAGCAGAAGGCACTTTCCATATCATTACTTCAAAAATATGTATCATATAGTACCTTTTCAAATCACTTTCAAATATCATACTTATATAAAGTCTACTATATATAAGATTCCATTTTCAAATCGAATACTTTCCAAAATCAATAGTATATCAAATCATACTTATATAGACTTCGATTATATAAGATTTCTCTTTCCAAATTGAGCACCTTTCCAAATCGATAGTTTTCAAATCAACTTCATACTTATACAAATCAATTTTATATAAGTTCGACAACTCCCAAATCAAGTATCGAGTAAAACAATGTTCTAAATTTCAATTCCTTTCAATATCGTTTCAGTTTCAAAATCATATATGATTTCACCAAATTATTTCTTCCAAATTTAATATCTTCAGTTTTAACGTTTTCAAATAATGGGCTTAGAAAATAATCCTAGCTTCCAAATTACTTAATTTACGTCAAACAAATTCGTTTCCAAAATCCTCATATAAATACTGTTTTTAAATTCCAATCTATTTTCGAAACCAAATATTTTTATCAAAATCAATTATATCCAAAATTTATAACCATCCCTTTAAAACCCTTAAACTATTTATTTATATATGGAAGATCCAATTTACCTTTTGAAAATTACTTAGCTTTGAAAATTTGAACCTCGATTTGGAAGTGTTCGAACATTCAAAATAGTCGGAGAAATCAAATTTCAAATCCAAGAGTTGGAAATCAGCAACAAATCAGTAAATCAACTTTATTAGGTGGAATTAAATCCGAAAAAACTCGAGGACTGAACACCGGCTCACTTCAAATTGTTTCAAATATATACATACATACATACATACATATATATATATATATATATATATGTCTTTCGAATATCAAATCATACTTCGCAATTTGAAAGAAAAATTGGTTTCACAAAATCACTCGCTTATCAAAGCTACTAAAGTGGCCTCTCCCCCATTTTGAAACTCGAAAATTAATGCCGATATGCGTGCACTCATTACCGAAATTATTTTCCAGCGACACAATGAGTTCTGGACTTCTATTTTCTTGAAACTTCTCTAAAATTTCTTCGAAATCATTGGAACTCATTTGAAGTAAATTGAAACATTCCTTATTCGAAAAATACTTTCAAACCATATTATTATATATTTTCCAAAATCTAAAAAACAATTTCAAAACACCAGAATTAAACTCCTCGAATTTCCAATTCAAAACCCTTCAGCTATAAATCATTTTTATATAAATCAATTTCTTATATAAATTTCAAAATTCTAAATCCATTCGAAATTTCAAATTCTCATTTTTGAAAGGTATATAATCCTTATCGAAAACATTTTCTCTTTTATATATTGAATAAAATCATGCTTATCAAAATAATAATTTCGATATATAAAACAATTTCTAGATATAAACAAACCCGATTTTTTTCAAAGGATGATTCAAGAATGGATTTCAAAACAAAGATAGAGTTTCAAATTAGAGGAACTCCAGTCGAATAGAATTCTGATTCGAACATAGGCACGAACAAAGATGAGATAATGGATTTTGAAACCATAGGGAACATTCCAAAGTTCAAAGGAAAACCAAATCGAAGAGGAAGAAATTCACGCTCAAACGAAAGTGATTCTGCAAATAAATTTACTATATATGTTAAGTTTGCCTAGAACCAAAGCTCTAATACCAACTATAATGACCCGGTACTTTCAACCATTCGCATTCGCATATGCCAGACTTGAATTGCTCAAAATATCAGATTGTTAATTTAAATTTTGGTAAAATTCAGCATATAAAATAAATCAATCAATCACGGAATCATAGACACAGATTAATATAATAATAACGCAGCGGAATAGATAAATAGTAGTTTATGAAGCTACTATATAAACATCAGAGTTAGAAATAAAATACAACATAATATCTCAAATACTGTGGAGTCTCTAGTATGAACAGATGACTTCTCTGAACCAATCAACTGGAAAAGCTGAAAGCTGAATCGACAGTTGGATCTCCAAACTTTAAAGGTGAGTCTCAAATGCTGTATCACTCAATCTGACCCGAGCGTACAGCAAAACACAAAACACTCGAGTCAAGATTAACTTATATCAATAAATCTGACTCAAATGAAATATCAACTGAAATACAAGTAACTTAGGGGATGTATGGGATAACCATCCTCTAAGGATCCGAGGAACTATCTACAATGTAGAAATATATGCTAATAACAACTAAAAGTCATTATTACACTGTGGTCATTTCAAAACAATTTATACTTCAAAATCAAAATATCATTTCCATTCAAACATATATATATTTCAAATTATAGCACTTTCAAAACTAAATTGATAAATTCATATATATCCTATTTAACTTTATTATTATTTAGTTGAAATATTCACTTTATAAATCCATTATCATTTAAATAACCTTAAATTACATTAATCTAAATATTTCCTTCGATTGATTTAAAAATTGAAATATCCATCACTTTAAATCAAAATCAAGTAAAAAAATCATATCTTAAACTTCAAATTCAATAGTTTCAAATCAATTTAATTAACTTAATTAAATACAATTTCTAATAAATTTCAGATTTATCTTCCCAACCTTAACTTATACAATCATTATAAATCTATTTTTTAAAATACAATTTTCAAATGAATACATATATGTATTATATATAAATTTAATCAAACTTTATTAAATTAAAGCTTATTATAAATTTTATCTTATGTCCAAGCTTATTCATATACATAATATTTCAAATTTTAATAAAACCATATATATTTCCTTTCAAAACCATAGATATCATTTTCAATATATATATATATATATATATATATATATATATATAGACCAACGATGGCTGTATAAAATTTCTATCTTATGGTCAGATGATACGGATATTTATCATTTCAATCCGTTATTTAAATATATACGGGTATATATCATCTCAAACCACAATCCCAAATTCAATTAAATGAAAATCGGTTGGGTCTATCATTTCAATCCATAATGATTTTCTCCTATTCTACAGGTCGTTTGGATATGTATTATTTCAACCCATAGGGAGTTATGTACTAACAGGGAACTTGCAAAGTGATAATAGATATGATATAATAACAGGCATATATCGTCAATAACAATATAATACAAACAACGGGATATGGTGTCATATCCCACAGGTGAACAGCTACAGATAATAACATATATAGCAACTTAAATAAATACAACAGCATATTTCAATTGTCGTTTCAATTGAAATCAAATTTAGTAAATATGAGTCGTGAGTGATTGCTCACCTTTCAAGGCTAAGATAGATGGACAATGGAATTGAGTTACGAAATTCAGGCATGGATTACGAAACAAAGCACGATGGTCATGGGTTCGTTGGACAAGCTGATAAATAGGAGTTGACGAAGTCAAATCAGAACTTAATCGATGAAGAAAATTGATAGAAATAAACTTATATAATCATATATACATATCCTATAGTCAAATTAATTTATTATATTTTAAATATATATTTATTTCAAAATACATTTTTTTTCAAATTAAACACACATAGAAAAATCAAACATGTACATACGCTTTAAATATATACATTTATATTCAAACTTATATAGGCAGATAGATATAAGACTAAGACATAATTCCTACTATATTCAAAAACCAAATTATGTAAGTCAAAATAACTTAAATTGTATTGGTGAACTCAACAGCCCTATATATAGCTTATAAATATAAATATATATACCGTACTTAAACACATATATAAACTGACATCTATTCTTTTTATAAACATAACAATCTTAAAGTATATAAAATATTTAACTGCAATATTAATAACCCAATACATTAATGTGTGTCGCAAACCTATATATAACAACACTTAAAACTTTATATATTTTCATCACTAGTTAAACTTGCGTATGAAATATTCATATATTTATAATACTGTAGCCATTAAAAACATATACCAGACTTATATAACTATCCTATACTTTACATACCTATATATATATATATATATAAACTAGAGAACCTATTATATGCAGACCAAACTTATATAATATATGTAGTTAATGAAAACATATTACATTTACTTCAAATCTTCTATATGCACAATGATATACACACAACATCAAAATCAGCACATGTATTCTTTTACAACTCATTTTATAAATATGCGCATACATTTTAATATGAAGCCACATAACCCTTTATATGCAAACTTTATAAGCTTTATAATTTTAAAACTAACCCATATATAAACACGCCTGGCCAACCTTATATAAAATGGAAAATATATTTATAGTTATTTGCAGATTGTGACTAAGCTACACCAAGATGTATAAAAATTTATAAAACTAGCATGCATAACTTATAAAAACAGGGAAGATATATAATCAACATTACAAAGTTAATATCTATGATTCTGGACAATACTATTGTATTCAACCGCAATCTATATATACTACACGTATAAACAA
The DNA here is from genome assembly GCA_030765085.1 of Allium cepa. Classification (NCBI taxonomy): domain Eukaryota; kingdom Viridiplantae; phylum Streptophyta; class Magnoliopsida; order Asparagales; family Amaryllidaceae; genus Allium; species Allium cepa. The sequence continues at coordinate 597,269,431 of CM060944.1, forward strand.
AATTGTATAGATATGTATAATAGAACAAAGGATAGAATCAAAATAAAATATATACTTATATTGAAATAGGCTGAGACTCAAAAATACAAAATATATACAACCCAGTACTAAACATTTATATAAAACATAAATGCTATGTGTCCAATCACTTACTTATATATATATATATATATATATATAATATTTATATGGTATAACACTAAAATCCAATTATGTAATACTGCTTAAAACCGAATAAGGACCTTAATTTTTAATATAAAATACCCATATCTAAATCTAAGAGTGTTGTACGATATACATGTACTATCTTATATAAGTAACAAACAATATATATCGAATGAATGTATTATATAACAAATATACGTACTACCTAACATAGACCAAGCGGAGGCTAACCTGACTCGAGATAGTGGAGAGCAAGGAGGAGTATGAAGCAGGCAGCGGGTCACGTCGGAGGGATGGTGGACTGTTGCTAAGACGGAGGGTGGTGCTTATGTGGGGCTGGGTGGTCTCGGAGAATTTTGCCGGAGCTGTTGCGTTCGGCTGAGCGAGCGATTGCGTGCAAGCGGATTGGTGACGCAGGAGGGGTTCTGGTGGCCGAGCATGCAAAGGATGAGGTCGGTGATGGCTCAGGCATGACGTGGTGGAAATAAGGGTGGAGCGATGGATTAGAGAGAGAGAAAAGGGGAAGGGGAAGGCAAAGGTAAAGAAGGCGGGCGTTGGGGTTTTTAAGGCTTGAAAGAAAAAGGAAGGCGTGAGGAGAGAAGAAGAATTAGGAGGAGGAGAGTGTCTGTAGTGAACAGATCTGGAAAGAAGGTAAATAAGCACAGGCAAAAGAGGAAGGAAGTGTGTGTGTATATATATATATAACGTTATAAATCAATTGAATAGAGAAAAACGAAGAGACCTAAAATAAACGCAACCTCAATTAATAAATTAAAGTGATAGGATGCCAGCCAGCTATCAATTCAGGTAATACAATTTTTGCTAGCGTAGGCTGCACGTTTCAATTTGAAACCGACAGAAAATATGAAGTCAAAGTTTAAGGTACCACTACAACGAACAGCTTAATGATTCCATCGCGTATCGGACCTCAAAGTACAAAAATAAAGATACTGTGGAGATCAGCACGGCGAGACGATCCAAATGGTATACAGATATCAGTGGTACGATCATCCAATCAAAAGTCGATAATCGGTATCGAAAATGCTGCGATTTGGTTAGAAATAAGATAAACGGAGTAATTGAAGTCAAAATTTGGAAAAACGAAAGATGATGTCTCACCCAGAAAAGGATTTATAAATTTTCTATAGAAAAAATATTTAGGTTTGGAAAACATTTAATTACCATCAATTATTAATTGATTTGAATTTAATAGAATTACACAATAAATAAACTTCAATATAATCTGATGAAAATATATCGGTTGCTATGTTTAAATATACACATTTCAAATATAAAATCTTTATTTTCGAATTCTATTATTTTAAAATTTCACAAAATTACAATTAATGTAATAAATAAAATCACTAAAATTTTTGGGTTGTTACAAAGATGATGATTGATTGAATAAAGGGATTGTAAACAAACTGAATTAATTTATTTGAAATTAAAAATATAATTTATTTGAATTTGCTAAAATTGAAGGTAAACACTATAAATTTTGCAATTAATCCTTTTTTGATTGACATGGAAATTTTGGTTAATGAATTATAAGTTTATTTGTAATAAGAAATGATAGAAATGTTAAATAATTAAATTAGAATTGGAAAAGGTGATTTAATTTAATTTAATATTAATTTATTTAATTAACTGAAAATAGCTATTTTGACCATTGACTCGGATTTCGATTAAACCATTTTCATCGGATCTGTAACGGTGAACTATTGTAGGATTTCAAGTTTCGTAACGATTGGACTTGCCGTTTGATCATACGGACTCAAAACGCCTAGAAATCAATTTAATTGAAATCAATTTGTAATAACTGGATTTTAGTATAATTTTTTCATACGATGGAATTTGGACCCGAAACCTATTCCATTGATTTTAAAATATTTGAAAACACCTATTTTGATATATGGTTTGACCCATTTTCGTTCCGGAGGCAGAACTGGCTTTTCGGGTCGCTTATCGTTCAATCAAATCGTGTCCATTCATCTCTATTTCTGATCTACCTATGTACACCTCGTTATAAATCCTAGCCGCTCCTTATTCTTATTTATCTGAACGTACAATTCTTTCTGTTGCTCCTTTTTCCCAATGGCAGACAAATTCTTAATTCCAAATCCAATTGCAATTCAAAACCAAAGCAAAAATTTCGAATTCCTTAATATATATCGAATTATATATGGATTTGAAGCTCTTGACAAGCTCAAGTCAAATATATGATTCATTTTTCAATCTGGATTACGATGTGGCCACAAATTGTTGATCTATTTTCGGCCGTTCTTTTTTGTCACGATCAACGGCAACAGATCGACGAATCAACTATACTTGGCTATGGAGAGGACTGAAGGGAGTTCATCGGAGTGGGTAGTTTGTCTAATCGATGGTTAGATGGTCGCAAAAAATTCAACTAGGGTTTTTAAATCGGGGCGGCAGCTATTGTTGGGGTGGACGTTTGACCACCGCAAGGCCATGGTTATGGTCGGCTCGGGGAGTGGAACACAAAGCAGGGGTTCCATCGGGGTAAAGGTGGACGAGGCGACGCTGAGGCTCGGTCAAAGTTCGGCATTGGTTCGTTAACTCCTGGGTTTCGCACGTTGAAGACCGATGGTGAGTGCGTGTTTTTCCTGGGAATAAGAGGTAGTGACGTGTGGTTTTGGATGTTATTTTATTTTCTTAAATTAAATTGTTCAATGAATGGATGTTGTATTTATATTGTTATAAACTGCAAGTTGTTATGGATTTTTATTTCATTCGAGATTGCGGTTTGAAATGATATATAACCATATTTATATTTTAAACTACGGATTGAAATGATAAATATCCATATCACTTGACCATAGGATAGAAAATTATATACAGACACCGTGGTCTATGTATACAAAAATATTTTTGAAATGATTTCTATTGTTTTGTAAAGAAATTTATGGTTTTATACAAATATTAGTTTTAGATATTTTATATAAATGTTATTTTATTCTTGATTTTAAGCTATGTATAAATTTGTTTAAATATAGAATAAGCATAATAATAAGTTTGATTTTCAGTGAAGTTAACATGATTAAGTATTTAAATTATATTTTAATATAGAGTTTATAATGATTTTAATAAAATTAAGGTTGAGAAGAAAGATTTGAAATTTATTTGAAATCGTATTTAATGAGAAAATTTATTCAATGAAACCGATTTGGAACTAATGGAATTTAGGATTTGTAAAGGATATGATTTATAACTTAATTTTGGTTTAAGGTGAATTAAATAAATATTTCAAGTACAAATAAATTGAAGAAAATATTTAGTTATTTGTAATTTGGGTTTATTTAAATGATAATTGATTTATTATGTAAAATATTTCAAAACTAAGTAATAGAAATTTGAATTTTTGAATCGAAATTTTCAAACTTAGTTTTGAAATTGTTGAATACTTAAAGTTTGAAATATACTGAATTTGAAATGGGTTATTCTGTGGGTCAAATCTATTTTGAAATCAATAAATTTGGAATAGTTATTAGAAACTGAATTGAATTGAAATTTTTGATTTGGGATTTGGTTAAATATAAAAGCTAGAAATTCTAGTTGTTTTGGAATTGATTTGTGAAATTGAAGAAGCTATTTATTATATAAAGTATTTTAATATTTAAACCATTTATGTGGTGGAAGTTATGTTTCAAAGTATTATGATTTGAAAGTGCTATATTTCAAGTGTTATGATTTTGAAGTGCTATAACGTTGAAAGTGCTATGATTTTTGGAAAGGATATATTTGAAATAAAAATGATATTTTATTGATTTGGGTTTGAATAAAATGATATCATATTGGTTTGGTTTTTGAAATGGAAATGATATCGTATTTAATGGTTTTGAAATGGATATTATATTCTGGTTTTGAAGTATAAGTTAATTTGAAATGACCATGGTATTATAATAACGTTTGGTTGTTGAATAGACCGGGGTCGGAAGTTGTCATACTCTCTGCCAACTCCGAAAACCATTTTAACAACCGTGTACGTGGTGGAGATTCCAGAATGAAGTAGGATGGTGGTGGCGTTCCTTTGAGGTATATACGTGGACCCGACTCCCGTGAGTTGGCATAAGGTGGCTAAAACATGAGCGATTAACGGGCTAAAAAGGTAGCACCTTTTATCGGACACACTCCATCGATATCATTCTATTACTTTGTGATTGATTGGGCCCCTTTGATTTTGGGGGTGTGGCTCGAGGTGGGCGGTAGTAGCTACTACGCGTTACCACCGGTCCAGAAGCGTAATTGCTATATCTACCCTAGCATTGCCTAGTTGTGCAGTGTCATCTACCCGGTGCGCCTTGTACGAGTTTGGTTTTCTCCCATATCCGATGGAGTATCCTCTGGTGGCTTCCCGATCAGGAGGGACTATGATACTGGATGGACTACTGGGACTATTATTGTATTAAGGGCGAGATTGGGAATCTCCTTAACGCTATTTAAAAGTAAGTTTATTTTACTAATAGACATCATTATAATAGTGAAATATTACTCCATAGTAAATAGTTTAACGGATCCTTAGGAGATGTGAATCCCCAACATCTCTTAAGTTACTGCACTCACGTTAGAAACTGGATAGGAGATGTCAAATCCCATAAACATCTCTAACGCTGTTCCACTCATATTTATTTCTGTTGATTTAACTCACATAAGATCTTTTAGTTCTGACTCGAGTGTTTTGTCTTTTCAATTCGCTCAGGTCAGCCTGAGCATTTCAGGATTCGAAGACCTTACTTCTGCAGGACGAAGACAAATATTGTATTACTATTATTTATCATATTAGTCCACTACATTCATACTGTTCCGCTACATTGTTATTTATTTTTCTCTGGTATGTGTAACTCTAATTCTGTGTTGTATAAGTATAATCAAATGTTTTTGTAAAACAGCTTCATGAACTGTTACTTGATTATTATACTTTGTCATTCTACTGTGAGATTCTGTTTTATTTTGTTTCTTTCTCTGTTTTTCTTATTTACCTCAATAACAATCCGCCCTTCTTTATGGTTTGAGTCTGACGTGTGTGGTTTATCGTCATTTTAAAGCGTACAAAAAGGCGTGATGTTATAGTTCTTCTTTAGTATGCTCACATGAATCAACATTCTTAAGTTCTCACTAGAGTCCTATTTACTTTATGGAAACATTATTATTACTTTCAAAAGTAATTACTGTTGTCTCCTTCATCTTTAAAAGTGTTATCTTTAAGTTTCTATTAAATTCAAAAATATTAGATTACTTAAAATCTTATCTTTCTAGACTTGCATCTTTACAACTTTTTTTTAATTTACATTATTTCCCAAAACCTAGAGGGAAAAACTTTCAAATTCTACGTCCAAAACTTATTCCTCGTTTTCTTTTAAAGACCTTTTCAGTTTCTATAAAAATTAGGATTTTTAAATTTAATCATTACTAAGTTTTTCGCTTTCAAAAACTTATTTACTTTTTCACCAAATTATTTCCTTTTAAAATATCTTCAAAATAACCTTATGTGTTTTCCAAACATCTTCTTATTACATCTCACGATCTCATACCTTAATGTATTGGGACTGCTTTCTCTTATGAGAAATTATTAATGCCAAAAATCTTATATGAATCCTTTAAAAGAGGATTTCATGTTTATGTGAAATTACAACAAACTTATTTTATATTTCTTGAAATAGGCTATACAAAATATGGTGCTTCCCATACCTTATACATCTCTTTCGCATATTCCTTATAGCTTCACAAAACAATTTTATTAGTTCCATAGAAAATTATACCATTATTCTTTTCATTCCAATAGATTACAGTATGTTTAAATTATATTTTTCTTACGATAGACATCTTCTAATACCTAACTTTTTCTTTTTAGAAAAACCCATCTTAAAAACTGGTTAGTATATCCATAACCAAAAACATTTTCTTATACCTATTTAATTAATAAGTGTATTCACATGTCACTTTTATTTCTATTCTTAGAATTTATCTTCTTTTTAAAAAAATACATTTTCATTTGGGATTAAAACAGATGTTGCGTAAAATACTGTTACTACAACCCAAAAATACTAGTGTATGAGTTTAAATAAACACTAATAAACCACATCTACTTTGTAAAAACATTTTCTTTGGGAGTCACTTACTATAACGGTAGCTTTATCGTCTATGCTCCCTTTATTGTCATGAAAACATTAATTACAATAATAAATTTTGCAATCTACATTTTCGATACTTAATACTTTTTAGGTTTATATATTTAAAATCTTTGTTTGTCTATATAGAAACTAGAAAGCTATAATTCTCTAAAATTTATTTCATATAAAAACCAATTTAAATTTCATTTATTGGGTTTGACATAAAGTGGATTTTCCTACTTACTGCCCTAGGTGTATCCTTTCTAAACGTTGGAAATCTCATTTTCTTACTTAAAGTCTTTTGTTCACATACTCATATTTATTCTAAGGTGTTACCGTTAAATCCACTTATATGACACAATTATAGTTTCTGCAATTATCTACACATGGGCTTTCTTCTTTCCTTATAAACTGAATCTATTATACATCTCCAATCTTTTCCTTACCACTCTTTGGATTTTCACAATCCGAACCTAAATTACAAAATCGTTTCTCAAACTCTTTCCATGTGTAGACCTTCTCTATGCCCTAAGAAACACACTTCCTTATGCCATAAATAATACTTCAAGAACTTTTTCTTTTAACTGAAGAATGCGAAGTGTAGGAATAACTCCTTTAGATAAATAGCATGCTCCTTCTTACTTCTGGGAAAACACCGAAATGTCGTCCACGAATACCAACACAACTTATTTAGGACGCCTCTAAAAAACACGGCTCATCAAATCAACAAAATAGGCTAGAGCATTGGTAAGCCTAAAGGCCTATCCAACTACTCAAAGAATACATCGGGTGTCCTAAATGTGGTCCTATTAATGCTGTCATTAGCGGCCCTAAGCTGATGAAATTCTATGGCTAAATCAAGTTGGGAGACCGAAGAGCCAACTAACTGGTCAAAAAGATCATCAATCCTAGGAAGTTGATAACGATTCTTCTTTGTGAGCTTATTTAATTCTATATGATCTACGCCAACTCGAAGGGAACCATCCACCCTAGTAGCGAAGATGAGCTTATTTCATCTTAATCTCTATTGCCGTAATAATTAAGTATTAAATTTTATTTTATTGCAATTAATCCAATTATTATAATTTGAATTCCAGTATATTAATAAATCTTGATACTCATTCCTTTTATCCTACTAATTGTCATGTTTACATTTAATTATATTTACCAGTTCATTACTTACAAACAAATATTACAATTTCTTATTATAATGATAATTTCATTCAATTATTATTAACAATACATTATTTCATCAATTAATTAGTTATTTACATTTGTTTCTTATATTCAGTTTTATAACCAAGTATAACATTTCATTATTCCATTTATTGGGATTCCAGTCAAATCGTTAATAGTCGACTTATATTAACATTATTAACTTTAATTCAAATTATTATTTCATTAACAAATTACAAATTTTTATTTTTTCCATGTTTAATTACCAAAATCTTATTAAAATAACAAATTTAGTTATCAGAAATTTACAGGTCGTGGCACTCTCCCCACTCAAAACTTTTCGTCCCCGAAAAGGAAAAAGAAGGGAAAAATAATAATTAAATAGTCAATATATCTTATTCAAAATATTAAATATATATAAACAATGAATTTACAAAATAAAATAATTTAAATTAAATATATTGTATTTATAAACAATTAAATCTTTTATTTTGAAATTAACAAAAGTTTGGAAAACACTTTCATAAAAAAATTTAAGTCCAAAATTTATGAAAAATTTCAACAGAGTCTCCTTTGTATGGAGAGGCTGGGGAGAAATATAATATCAAGTACAATAATATGTATATCACAATATCTCAAAATAATATATCCCAACAACGGGAAAATAATATAATATCGATAAAAAACCGTAATACGAGAACATACCTATTTGTCGGGCAAACAACACTTAAATTATGAAACCAAAAGCAATAGCAATTGCTTCCATGACCTGTATTTCACTTATATAATCCAAAAGAGTTAAAAATTATATAAAATGAAACATCTAAAGTTGTTTCAACACCAACAAGAAAATCAATTTAAAACAACAATCACTAGCAACCAACATACAATCATCGTATAAAATCAATTCAAGTCCATCCATAGCAAATGAGGCAAATGGTTTGTTTGGGTTCAGAAACTCTCAACCGCTTAGAATGACGAATAAACCACTAATTGCACCATTCACTCAACAGTCTTAGGTAAATCTCAATAGTTTATTTGTACATCTTAAACAATTAGAAGTATCTTATCCCAAGCAACTCAAAAGCCAAAACAAACAACAATTCCAAGCAATAAATCAAGTTCCTTCTTTTTAGTTCCATTTCCAAATGATCATTTCTTTAGTTTACATTCATTCCTTACAAATTTCCACTCATTGATTCGATGTTTATTTCATTTATTACTTACAAAATCCATTTTCATTTATTCATATCACGTCCCTTTCTTTTTATTGCATTATACTCATTCATTCATTACCGAATTTCATTTATTTACATTCATTTATTAATAGGATTCATGTTCCATTCAACGGCTTATTATTTAAATTCATTTACTTAAGTTTCTAATTGCTTACTTATAACACTTACTTTTAATCTGACTTTATTATAGTTACTTTTCGATTATAACCTAAGTTTATAACGCTATAACATTAATTCTTATTTATAAAAGAAATCCATTGAACACTTTCATTCATAAGTTGTACTCGTAAAATTTTCCATTACATTTCCTTATTAAACATTTGAACTTTTAAAACTTTTTGTAAGTTATATATGTTTGTAAGAATGCAATTGAAAGTTACACAAGTTTGACTTACTTATGTTTTAATTAATTCAATGTTCAATATTTAACATCTATCATTTTCATATCATATATATTTCAAATTTTCAAATTTCATATATATTTCAGTTACAACTTAACATTCACTTTCTTGCGTTCATTTAGAAGTTTTAATTATTAAATAGTTAAATTCAGTTTCATTTTCAATAATTAAAACCTCTAATTTATAGAAATTTAAGAACCAAATGTCGAGTTCCATTTCAAGTCATTTAAAATAACATATGTATCATATCTTTTATATGTATCAAATCATATTTGGAAATAAAATTTATATCTATTTATCAAAACAAATTTGTAGTAAACAACTACAACGGTCTTCCCACTTCAAAACTCGAAAATGAATGTCGATGATGCGTGCACTCATCAGCGAAATTATTTTCGAGCGACAGAGAGGGGAGTACAGAACTTATTTCTTTCCATAATTTCTATAAAACAATTCTTTCAAATCCTATTGAAATATTTATATTAGAAAATACTTCTACATAATATTATTATTATATTCAAAAACTATTCAAAAGAAATTTTAAAAATCCCGAAACTTAAGTTCTAAAATACCCAATTTATTCTTATTTTATTTGTAAATTTTATTTTACAACCAATATTTATAATTTTCACTACCTAACATACAAATATATTATAGTCAAGTATATCATTTATAAAAAAATTATTTTATACACAAAATATATAATAGGCAAAATTATTTCATTTACCTATATTTCAAAACAAATATTGTGTCGGTCTGTCCAGTTAAGTATTTAGAAATCCCTATCAATGTCATAGTGTCCTATGCGCCAACCAGAATTTTTAAATACAAACTGGAACAAATTAACACAATATAAAAACTTGTATAATACTAACAAATATGCTTTCTTACATATACACTCTCAGTGACTCATCATAGGGTATTATGACCTATAAATAAAGAGTCAAACACCAAAGCTAAGGTTATCGCTAAACCTTGCTCTAATACCAAATGTAACATCCCGCCTTTTTGTACGCTTTAAATCGACGATAAACCACACACGTCCAACTCAAACCATACAGAAGAGCAGATTGTTATTGGGGTGAATAGGAAAAAGGAAGAAAAACAAAACAGAATCTCGCAACTGAAAGACAAAATATAATAATAAAATGACAGTTTATGAAGCTGTTTATAAAACATTTGATTATACTAATACAATATAGAATCAGAGTTACCTACAACAGAGATGAATAACAATGCAACGAACAGTGTTAATGTAGTGGAATAATATTATAAATGATAATAATACAATCTTCGTCTTTGTCCTCCAGAAATAAGGTCTCCATATCTTGAAATGCTCATACTGACCTGAGCAAATTGAAAAGACAAACACTCGAGTCAGAACTAAAAGATCTTATGTGACTTAAATCAACAGAAATAAGTAGGAGTGGAATGGCATCAGAGATGTTTATGGATTTTGGCATCTCCTATCCAGTGTCTAACATGAGTGCAGTAACTCAGGAGATGCTCGGGATTCACACCTCCTAAAGATCCGTTAAACTATCTACTATCTAGTACAATACGCTATTATAATATGTCTATAGTAAAGTAAAATATTAAAATAGCGTTAAGGTGTTACCCATATCCCCCTTAACACATTTTATATTGTCAATAGTTTATACAGTACCGTGGCTCCCTGTAAACTGGGGCCGCTAGAGGATACCCTATAATGACGACATAAAACAAACTCGTAGAAGGCGCGCTAGGGTAGATGACATAGCACAACTAGACAATGCCATGGTAGATATACCAATTACACTTTTGGACTGGTGGTAACGCATAGCCGCCACTACCGCCCACCTCGAAATACACTCCCGAGTAAAAGTCGAAGAGTGGCCATGGAATAAATCAAATGTTAGAATATAGAATAGATGGAATGTGTTCGATCAGAGGTGCTACCTCATTGGCCCGTCAATTGCTCCTGTTTTAGCCACCTTAAGCCAACTCATGGGAGTCGGGTCTACGTATATACCTCATATAGGATCGTCGCCACCATCCTACATCATTCTGGAATCTCCACCGCGTACACAGTTGTCAAAGAGGATTTTTGGTATTGGCATATAGTATGACAACATTCGATCCCAATCTCTTTGACAACCAATCGCTAATTACACATCGGATGGTTCTTTTACATTTCCAAAATCATTTAATAATGATATCAAAATATCATATTCGATTAAAACCATATCGTTTTCGAAATCATTACATACTTTCGAAATCATATTCATCTTTGAAATCATATCACATTTGAAATCATAGTTTGATAATTATATTTCCTTTCAAAGTCGAATTTACAGTTTATATCGAAATATCATACTCTCAAAATTATATCACTTTTTAATCATATTGTTTCCAAAATCATAGTTTCTTCCAAAAATCATATTTCCAAAATAGGTTAAGTCATTGCTTCAAAATCATTATTTCAATTTATTATACATTCAAAATCCCAAATTAGGTTATAACATCTTTTAACCTTATTTTCTTTTAAAATCAAATTGAAATGAATACAATGCCCTCCACGTACTTAGTTTGGAATTTTAGAAATTAATTTAAATGGTTCCAAATAGTTAAAATGCTCTAGAATAGTTTAAATTTAGGTAAAATATTTTTTAATTAGTTTAAGATAGTTAAATAGATTTAATTTAGATTAAATATAATAAAAATAGATTAAACAGCTTAAAATAGATTAATTAGATTTAATATAAATTAAAGGGTTTAATTAGTTTTAAAATAAATTAAATTGGTTTATAATAGATTAAAATAATATATATATATATATAGTCAATATTGGTTAAATAGTTTATTAGATTTGAAAATCTTAGTAATTAGAAAATTTTAAAGAAGATATCTTTAAAACAGGTTATAATAAAATGTAAATTTTAAAATTAACATCAAATTAAATTATTCATTCCATTTAAACATATTTGGACCATTTCAAATTTCCAAATCGACAAACCAAGTACCAATAAACTATCGAATTTCATATTGTTTCAATCCCTGTTCAAAATCAATACAATACAAATTACTCCAATTTCAAAACATTTCAACATTATTTTCAAACAAATTCAACAGCTCAATTTCGATAGAATTTCATTAATGCATAAAATATTAACTTTAAACTTCCAATTTTATTCTTAAAGAAATTCCTTTTTAAACCAATCAACAATTCAGCGCAAAACTTGATTTTCCAATAATACTTCAACATATATAAATCAAATCTCCATTTCAAAATATCATTTAATTATATTAAAAAATCGAGGATTTTAAAATCATTTAATTTAACCAATCTAGTGTCCGTATATAATTTTCTACCCTAGGGTCAAGTGATGCAGATATTTATTATTTCAATCTGCAATTTAAACATTTTACGGCTCTATATCGTTTCAAACCGCAATCCCGAATTAGATAAAAATCCATAACGAACTTGCAGTTTATATCGATATAAAATAAAACATCTATTTAACCAATATCAAGAATCAACATCCATCACAGTCATTATCCAAAATAATCAATAAATATCAATATAAAACTGATAATAAATAACAGGTATTGACTGGCAGTTAATATTCAATAATAAATTAAATAAAAATTTAAATCAGATAAATTCAAATTAATTGAGATGATGATTAAAATATAAAAAAACTTCATAAATAAATTCCTAATCACATCATAAATTAAATTTGACAAATATAATAAATTTTAGAAGTTGTAAGTGGGTTGAAACACTCAACTTTGAAATTAAATTGAATTTAAATCCAACTTAAACCCAAAATTCAACCAGCCTCAGAATTTGTTCAAATCATCATCAAAATGTCAGAAATTTCAATACGATCCTAACAAAAGAAACCGCGCGTAAATCAGGCATCGTACGCGAAAGTTATTAAGGTTTGAACATTTGAAAATTAAAAATTAAAATAGATTACATAAAATAATCAACTAATACATGTCATCTTGCACAGTAGCCTCACGCGCAAGCTACAGCAGCTCGAAACCTAACACTAGCGCGATCGCAACGAGCGCCGCCACGTGTGCCTCCTCGTACGTCACCAAACCAACCCCGCCGTTCCTCCTCCAAGGCCGCAACTACTCCCCCATGCCAAGATCGACGATCGAATGCCCAAACAACCCAACCTCCATCGAAAATCTCATGCCCTAATCGAATTATTGCGCAAGACCCAACCGTTGAAACTCCAAACGAATACCACCGATGATCAACACTCTCGACTCCTTATACAACGGTGCCCTCGATTTGTCGATCAGGCAAAGTTGATCGACGATCAATGAACGACCACGAATTGTTCTTCAATTTCTGGACAGACATGGATTCAAATTGAAAAATGAATTACAAATCTGAGATGCGCTCGTCTAGAGCTTCAAATTGATTATAATTCGCTATTTTTTGGGAAGACTGAATTTTCAATTTGATTTTTGATTTGAATTTGCAGTTTGGGATTTAAGGTTTCGTCTGCCATTGAAAGAGGAGGAGAAAATAGAATTGGTCGTACAGAAATGAGAAATGAAAAATGACCTTGGGTTTATAACGATATGTGTGTGTGTGTGTGTGTGTGTGTGTATAGGCAGAACAAAATAGAAATGAATGGGCTCGATTGGTTTGGAAAGTTGAACGATAAATGGCCCGAAAAGCCTGTTTCGACTCCGGAACGAAAATGGGTCAACCATATATCAATCTAGATGTTTTTAAATATTTTAAACTCAATAAAATAGGTTTCAAGTCCTAATTCCATCATATGAAGAAGTTATGTTAAATTTAGCTTAGTTCAAATTGATTTCAATTGGTTTCAATTAAATTGATTTCTAGGTGTTTCAAGCCCGTACGATCAAACGACAAGTCCGATTGTTATGAAATTTTAAATCCTACAATAGTTCACCGTTACGGATCTGATGAAACTGGTTTCGTCGAAATCCGAGTCAGTGACCAGAATGGCTATATTTCACATTATTAAATTAAATCAATATGTAATTAATTAAATCACTTTTCCGTTTCAAATTTAATAATTCACAAATTCCATCATTTTTGATTTCTTAAACAATCACAATAATTTAAACAAACTTAGATATCAATTCAAAGTTAATTGATTTACCCATTACCATATTTAATTTCAATTCTAATAAATTCATTACTTATCAATTGAAATTCCAATAAATCCATTTATTTGATTTTAAATCCAGTATTCAATAAATTATTATCAAATGGATGAAATTAACATTGCTTCATGATATATTACATTAATATTCTCAAATTTCATCTTAATCTCTAACGTAATAATTAAATATTAAATTTCATTTAATTGCAATTAATCCAATTATTATAACTTGAATTCCAATGGATTAATAAATCTTGACACTCATTCCTTTTATCCAACCAATTGTCATAGTTACATTTAATTATATATACAAGTTCATTACTTACAAACAAATGTTACAATTTCTTATTATAACGATAACTTCATTCAATTATTATTAACAATACATTATTTCATAAGTTAATTAGCTATTTACATTTGTTTCTTATATTTAGTTTTATAATCAAGTATAACATTTCCATTATTCTATTTATTGGCATTCCATTCAAATTGTTAATAGTCGACTTGTATTAACATTATTAACTTTAATTCAAATTATTATTTCATTAACAAATACAAACTTGTATTTCTACCATGTTTAATTACCGAAATCTTATTAAAATAACAAATTTAGTTATCGAAAATTTATAGGTCGTTACAACATACTCCTTTATTGAAAGACTTCCTAGCTTCGAGCTAATAAACCTTCCCAATTGCATACTCTCTTCTGCTTGTGACAAAAACTTCCTTTCAAATCTCTCTCGAAATCCAAACCATCCAACTTCTCTTCCTTCCAACTTAATAACCTCGCACCGGTAAGAAGCCTCTCCTTTCAGCTGCCAGGATGCAAGCCGAACCCTCTGCTGATCCTCTAATCCTAATAGCCCAATTATCTGCCACGTACTCCTCAACCAAGCTTGCGCCTCCACAAAATCCTTCATACCAGAAAATGTCTTGCCTCCTAGATTAGCGAAGTCCTTGCATAGCTTAGAGAAATAGGCTGTTGTAGGTGGGTTGATGGGATTCTCACCCACTGGTGCTGGATAAGACACTGCCCTTGCACCTTTAGAGTCGTAGCTTGTAGATATCTATGAAACTAGCCTGGGACTGGGATACCCTCTGGAAGATTAAGGGCATCCGCCATTCTATGCAAAGAAAAAGAGAACTTAGGCTCGAAAGAATTGAATGAAGATTGAACTGGACTTTGAGGGGATTTTTATAAAAACTCTTTTATAATTGGAAACAATATCTAAGAGTTTCTTTCTGAAAAATACTTCTAAAACAAGTTATTTTGAAAAATTCCTTACTTTTAAAATAAACTTTTAGGAATCCTATAACTTTAGGCTTTGGTACCAAATGTAACACCCCATACCCCTTAGTATACCCGAAAGGACACACTAAAAGATGTGCGTTGTAGGTATAACAATAACTAGCAGAGACTAATATTCACAAGATAAAAACTAAATAAAAATAATAATAACACTGCGGAAACAATTGTAGTATATTGCTAAAAATCAAACTCCATAATATAAGATGATAAAATAAGTCACAAAATACCAAATACATCAAATGTCGAACTACCTATATATGTCTTGTTAAATCAAAAACCATAGCCTCCATAAAATCAGAGTACAATTATCCCTCAATACAGTGCCAATACAATACAAGAACTAATAACTGGAAATAAAAGAAAGGAATACATGATAGGATATCCAAAAAAGTCTTCCAAGAAGCTGTAGTCTACCTTTCTTGCTCCTGATTGCCTATGAGGGAAAGGGGAAAATAGAGGAGTGGGTCAGACTAAAAGTCTGGTGAATGATTGTAGTTACTAGAATCTTTAAGCAAAGTAAAAGTAATAGACCTTACAACAATTCTAGTATATATAAAGGAAACAAAGAGAATAGGAAGAAAACTGAATGAGCTAGAAATAAATACGAATTAGTAAATTAACGCAATTGATTAAGTCTGATTGTTTGCACTTGTCTTTGTTAGCTGCTTTGATTAGGCTGAATTTCTAATCCAATAATTAGGGTGAAATCCTAATTCTACCCTTTGATCAGCCTTTTATCTTTATTGTGCCAATTGTAAACTAGTCCCATCCTGTGAGTCCCACAACAAAAAGACATCTGCTAGCGTTTTGGAACTCAATAGCGAATTATATCAATGCACCGAGGCTGCACACATAACCATTAGGCTCACAGTACCTGTTGCTCCCTCTTTCCCTAAACAACATAAGCGTGCCCAGCCTCACCTCCTCTGTTGACCATCATTCCTAGTCTAAAAGGGTCCTTCCCAACCTCACCTAAATGTGCTTTGAGACCATCAGTTCTAGTCTGAAAGGGTCCTTCCCAACCTCACCTAAGTGTGTTGAGACCATCAGTCCTAGTCCAAAAGGGAATGCTACCAATTCGGGCCCTACCAAACAAAATCTAGTTGCGCCCCTTGCCTAAATCCCCTAATTTGAACTTCTATCTATCAACCCCTTAGCTACTTTAGTTAGCATAAGCGTGTTCTAGCCTCACCTAACCTACTGTAAGACCATCAGTCGTAGTCTGAAAGGGAATGTTATTGGTTATGGATCCTACTTCTATTTTTGCTTATTAACTTAATATAAGTCTTTTAAATAAGCCTCTTATGTTCATTCTGCTCTATTGCTTATTAACTTATTCTACGTCCTTTAAGTAAGCCTCTTTCTGTTCTTTCTATTTCATTATAACCTATGTTATAATTTCTTTTTTTTTGTCTTTCTAGTTATAATCTACTAGTTATAATTGTGCTTATAAACTTAACCCAAGGTCTAAATATAAAAATAAGCTTCTTTCTCTTTTTAGTCTTCTTAATCATAATTATACATTATAACGAGGCTTAAATTTAGTCCAAGTCCAATTTATTACAGTTTTCACATTTTACATCTTATTTTCTGTAATTTCGGTGTTCTTATTATTAAGTCCATATTCACGTTTTAATCAATTCTATTTCGTTCGCGTAAAAAGGAAAATAGAAAGAAGCTGACAATTACATAAGAAAATCACAACGTAGGAAAGATGTAAATAAAATGTCAGTAAATAATTAAAAATACTGTAAATAACTATATATAAATGAAAAGGCTATAATTAACAGTAATTAACTATAAATAACTACAAAGAATAGCTAAAAGGAAATAGCTGAAAAATAAATCTAAGACTGGAAATAAACTGGTAAAAAGGTTACTCTGAAATCGTAGAAAAACTATAACTGTTAAAAACCCTATTTTTTTTAAATTACTTAAATAAATCTAAAATAATTACAATCACTCACCTGTGGTCCTAAGCACTTCCCTTTAGGCCTTTCCAGATCCACTTGAGGGTTTTAAAATATTTTTATCAAAAAGATTCTCTCCTTGAAAAATTATTCCTTTTATGGTCCTTCTTGAAAAGGTGAACCCAAGCGAAGAAAATCTAGAATGAGAAAAAGTGTTAGGCCTGTTAAATATGCGAGTATATAATTTTTGTTTGATGATAATAAACATATATATATATATATTCATTTAAATGTATTTGTTAATGTACTATTTTATTTTCATGGATTAAATAAATATTTGCTGAATAAAATAAATAACATTGAATTTAAATTCAAAAAGATATTTTATTCAAACAAATATTTATTACTATTTTGAACAGTACAAATTCAAGCTCTCTCTACATATATATACATAATTTTGATTACAATAAAAATTTGAATTACATCACAATTTTTCTTTTACAAATGCACCTCACTAGAATTCATTCATTCACTCGTATTTGTCTTCAACTTTATTCCAAACTGAATCCAGCATCTGAGCAATCTACAAACATAAATACTAATGCGGTAAAATTGAAAAGAAAATATTTTGGTAGTATAAAATAAAATGTAATTTTTGAAAATATTATTTGCCTCAGTTATTTGGGTTGGTCGTCATCATTTAAATTTGAATTCATCATACACGAACAGTTTGTGACATGCACAATGTATCACTGTACATGCCACAAGGCCGTGCACACTGATATACACTTGATAAAGTTACAGGGATAGGTGACCACAAGGTCAAACCCAAATCAAAAGCCGGGTTCAACTCAAGTGCAATAAAAACGAAGGCACGATATTAGCACAAGGTCAAACCCGAGCTACAAGCTGGATTCAACTCAGGTGCACTACAAAACATTATAAAACTTTCAAGCATAAGAATTCAAATACAACCAGTGCAGCAGTTCAAAATGGAAATCAATAAAGATGAGCAAGTGCATCAAAGACCAACAGTACATGTCGACCAGGCAGCGAACAAAGTCAACAAAACATGCATCATATACATGGCAACCAAACTGAAATATAGAGCACAAGCAAATATACAGTAATAATATGGTTGCAGTGAATCAAGCAACTCGTGCAAGTCCAGCTATTATATGAATGCATGCATATGATATACTTATCTAACCAGTTGCAGCAAGCAAGTCACAGTAAACTTGAAAATATGATCTGCCTCAAGCAATAACAGGTACATCATGTACGCATACAATGCACAGTGAAGACTAACAGGTACAAATCGACAACAGTTCAATATGCATCAGTTTCAAGTCAAGTACAGTTTCAATTTTACAAGACCAACAATGCAACTGAAATGCAAACTGTCTTGAAGAGTGATACCAGAGACTACAAAGTAATCAAGGCCAGACTAGATTGAAGATGCAATCATGTACAACAAAAACTGGAAACAAAGTAAAACCAGCTCAATGCAACTACATATTGACTGGAAACACAATACAACATTGCAATGTGAATGTACAGACTCAATGATACAACATGCATATGACACAAGACTGCAAACAAGTATTGAAATCGGACTCAATGAAACAACACTGCTACACTACAGGCTGCAAACATACATAACAGTAGATAATGCAATGCAGACATGTCAACAAGACCATCTACATGCTTGAATAATACATCTGACTCAATACAACAAAGCAATGGAACCAGACTCATGAAGGCACAGAGGCACCAAAGCATGCACAAGTCCATATGCCGACATGATAAAGCCAGATACAAAGCAACGTGTACAGAGAAGTGATACAAGACCATCTATATGCAGACGCTACAGGAATTGTCTCGAAGACTAGTGAATGACTAGTGAAACAAAAAAACAGACTACATGAAGCAGTTCAATATCCAAGCAATAACAGTTGACACAAGTGATGAACCAACACATGGCAGCAAGACAATTCCAAGAAACTACAAGCCAGTCAACATAAAGGCATGAAGCAATACAAAGGCAGTTTGGTAATCAAGTGAACACAACATACAGTGAAACTCAATAAAGCAAAGACTCAAGTCTGTGCACCAGTCAACAAGACTCGGCATGTACATGAAGGCAGCAAAACAGGTACAACATAATGCAATAGTGGACAGAGTCAGGCTACAACCCAATTCATATGCAAACACACATGTACATTGAAACCAAACAGCAAGTAACAGGTTCAAAACAACACTGCACACATACAAAAAGTCAATGAAGATTCAGTCAAGTCAGAAATTCACATAGCAGCATCAAGTGACCGAAATCAACAAATGACAGAGATTCAAATGTAACAGCGGTTTTGAACAAAGCATCAGGTAGCAGTTTCAAATAAGGTCGGCAGCAGTGTAAAAGCTGATATTGAACAAGTCAGTGCCAAAGTCGAACCAGTAAAATCAAAACCGTGATGAGCAAGGCAATTCAAAGTCGTGAGTATCAAGTAAATAAAAAATATATGAAGTGACAAAGTCAGAAATCATCATCAGCATCAAAATAAGATCGAATGGCCGAGTTAAATTAGATGACAAATTCAAGCGAACGAGAATATAGGAATTATAATCCTATTTAACCCAAATCATCACCGGCCGAAAGAGTTCGATCTTAAAAGAGCATAATCATTCAACTCGAATCATCGATCGAGTTCAAGCGAGAAAATCAAAAGAAGCAAAAGGCATAAATTACATACCGAAATCAGAAGACGAACTCGATCAAAAATTGAAGGATCCGTGTGCAGAGAGAAGGAATCATAGATCAACGAAGCAAGGGACGAAATCATCATTCAATCGAACTACTAAAAGTCGGCCTCTTCAATTCAGCAAAGCCCTAGTTTCGCACAAAAGAAAGAAAAGCAAGAAGCCATTTTCATGAACGAAGAAGAGAACGGGCTGAACAAATAAATGAGAAATGGATATTATTATTAGTGTTTTGGGCCAGCTCCATAATACTTGGGCTTTAATATTTAAATTAGGGTTTTGATTTTTATTTGTTTTTAAATTTTTATTTTTCTCTTTTAAACCATTGTAAATTCTAGTAGTGTGACTAGGGACAAACTACATAGCGTAGTTTGAGAATTCGCAACTCAGTGGGTAAGTTGTGGCAGGGTTTTGAGCATAGAGTTAAGGCTAGCCGATAGTGGGTGTCGCGAGTTTACATGTGTTAGCGTCTGAATGCTTAATTTCTAGTAGAAACCTTGGAGGCAGCATGTAAGCAGGGTTTTGCCGAAGCTGGGTAAATTCTGTGTCATTCTATTTCTACATTTATTATACTGCTATTATCTGTGCTGCTGTAATTTTGATATATCCGTGTTGAGATTATTTTATAAACTTTTGCAATAAATTTTTTATAATTGATAGTATCACCTTATTCACCCTCCCTCTAGGGTGAAATCGATCCTACAAGTGGTATCAGAGCTACGTACAAAAGCCATTTTTGTTTTAAAAAATTTATTTTTCAAAAGCCAACTTTTGTTTTAGAAAAATTTGAATTTTTGATGGCTACTTTTGCTAAGGGTCGTTCCAATATTATTCCTCCTGTTTTTGATGGAACAGATTTTTTGAATTGGAAATTAAAAATGGAATTTTATTTAAAAACTATTAATATTAAATGTTGGAATATTATTGAATATGGGTGTGATATAAATGACGAGAAAATTATCTCGATTAATGTCTTGCTATGCATATATTATATTCTCATATTAATGAAGATAATTTTAATTTCATCTCTCATTGTGAAAATGCACAAGAAATCTGGAATACTTTCAATGCAATATATGGTGCAAAAGTCAACAGTAATGAGAAATCTTCCACAACCGACTCAGTTAAAGAAATGTGCTTAACAGGATTGGTAAAAGGCAGTTGTGATGATGATGATGATGATGGAGTAGCTGAGCTGGCGCTACTAATAAAGAGATTCAAAAAGTGGAACCAAAATATGGAAATCCAGCTCCAAATCAACAATTGAAAAGCAGAATAATCAAAGCACCAGACAATCAGAAGAATACGAGATCATTTGTCACAAGTGCAACAAACCTGGTCATATTAAGCCCAATTATCCTCGAATTCAACACGGCAAAGAAAAGAAATCAAAAGAAAGAAGTTTTGCAGCCACGTGGAATAAAAGCGATAGCAGTGAGAGTGAGAAAGCTGATCAGTGCCTTCGAAGTAATATAACTGATAGAGATGATGACGAGCCAAGCGAGGTATCAAAACTTACTCACTCAGAATTACTCATATATTTCCACGAAGTAAATGGTTGTTCCGAACGACTTAGGAAGAAATACACTAAACTTGAATCACAAAGAGATACTTTGATAGATTTAAATAAACAGCTTGATAAATTGGTTAAAAAATATCAAAGAAAGATCCCTAAGTGTGATAAGTTTCCAACAGTCGAAGAAGAAATTAAAAAAATCAGAAATCGAAATTAAATCGCTAGAAAATGAATTCTGATTTTGAAAGAAAGTGAAAATACAAGAAGAGAAAATTCCATTAAAAGGTGCACACAATTATTGAGTGAAAATGTATCGCTCAAAACACAAGTCCAACAATTACCTACGACTATAGAAATTTTTTTGAAAAGTGCAAGATCGTTAAATATGCTTTTAGGAAAACAAACTGTTAATACATATAGACAAGGACTTGGATATATCAATCAAAAAGTGATAGAGGTGAAATTAAACAAGTCAATTACATGTGCACAATTTGTAGAAAATTTGGACACAATCAAAATATTTGTTGGTATAGACCCAAACACGTGAAAACCATTCCAATTTGGGTTCCAAAAGGCACAGATATAAAATCTCTCAAAGTTAAACAAATCTGGGTACCGAAGGGAACATATATAAATAGTTTTTGGTCTCCACAAAATTATTTTTCAAAATATTCTACAACTAATAATCATGGATCTATAAAAACAAATAGGCCACAAAAATATTTCATCTTATAGATGTGGTGGCAAGCTAAGGAACTACAATAATGTTACTTAGATTCTGGCTGTTCCAGGGGCACAACGAGCGGCAAAGCAAAGTTCCTTAGTCTAATATAAAGGTGGCAAAATCACAATGGACAACAACGAAAAATTATCTTAAAGGTAAAACAGGTAATGGTATGTTTTGAACGATATATTAAATGTGATAATTTGCACCGTAGTTGAATTATATCAGCCAATAATGCGATGATGAAATAAATGATGATTTTGATTCTGACGTATTCAAAATTGTTGGCCAATTATATTCTTATGCCAAGAACACTATAAAAATCACTAGAGTCTTTGAATTACTTCATATATATTAGTTTAGATTAATAATAGTGTTTTATTGGACGATAATACGTTTGGTCATTTTACGGCTGACTCTATATTCACGGTTTTTGATTATTTGCACGGCTTCAGTTCAAATTCAAGAGAATTTCATTTAAAATGTTATTAAAAATGATTTTGAGACATTTTGTTGCACACTTCATGATCTGGTCTGTAACATTCAACCAATAATAAGTTTGAGTGAAAAGAAATTCAGATGCAGATTTACACTAGTAATCTAGTTGATAGAAAAGTTACTAGTGGAACGTGATTTATGATGAGACATTTAGTAACTGTATCGTTTTTCAAAGAAAATATTTGCATATTTTTCACTTCAAATAATTTTCAAATTGCAGACATTTTTTTTATAAAACCCCTTCTAGAAAATCATTTTTGACCTTATTTCAGATTAGTCATTTTGGAAAATTTCGTTTTATAAATATTTTTGGATTTGATTTTAAATAATTACATTGACTAATCTGACTCCCTACTAATTATTGAAAAGATAAATACTAGTTGAAAAAGTGATGAGTGTTGATATTAATCATATATTATAACTTGAGACGGTATATTTAGTAAATTTCTTTAGAAATTTAAACAAGAGTTATAAAAACTTTTTGTTGGTAAAAATTCCATGATCATCTCTATTTCTATCATATTTCTAACGACCATCACTCATCAAAATTCAATATAGTTTTTCAATATGTGGTACTTTAAACAGGAATCGTTCGTTTTTCATTTTACATTTTTTAAAATATCCAAAGTATTCGCTCTCATTTAAAATTCCTTACGGTTATGCATGGGTGAATTAATTGGAATTTTTTATTATGTGCTTCCATGCTCATTTAAAAGTCCTCAAAGTTATGTATGTGTGGAACACATATTAAGATTGATTAATTAAATAGACAAGTTGATTCTAATCCCATTTGAAAGTCCTCACGGTTGTGTTTGGTTAGAAGATACTTGAATTCATTTTCTTTTTAAAAAAATGAAATGCTACTAATCTCATTTAAAAGTCCCAACGGTTATGCATGATTAGTAGATATTCAAATTCCTGATATAAATATACCACAAATAGACACAACTATATGGTTTTATATGATGGCATTATCCCTATCATTCTAAAGTGGAATATGCTTCAAACAGAGTATTTTTTATTTTTGTTTGATTTTTTATTGAAATTTAATATTTATATTCATTTGAGTTTTAATGTTGTATTATTGTTTATCACTTTATCTCTATTTTTCTAACATTATTACCCTTTTGCTGATAACAAAAGGGAGAGAGAAAAGTTAAGATTTTGACAAATAAAGGTCGAATATTTTCTATTTGCATCTAGGCTCATTTGCATATTTTTATTTACATGCATATATGAGGGGGGAGCTTTGTGTAGAGTGGGAGCATTCAAATAGGGGGAGTAAATTAAATGATCAAATACATTTAACAAATTCAAAATCTTAAATATACGTTTGTTATCACCAAAGGGGGAGATTGTTAAATATGCGAGTTTATGATTTTTTCTATGATAATAAACATATATATGTATATATATTCATTTAAATATATTTGTTAATGTACTATTTTATATTCACAGATTAAATAAATATTTGCTGAATAAAATAAATAACACCGAATTTAAATTCAAATAGATATTTTATTCTAACAAATATTTATTACAATTTTGAATAGTACATATTCAAGCTCTCACTATATATATACATATTGATTACAATACAAATTTCAATTACATCACAATTTTTCTTTTACAAATGCACCTCACTACAATTCACTCATTCACTCGTGTTTATCTTCAACTTTATTCCAGACTGAATCCAACATCTAAGCAATCTGCAAAAATAAATACTGACGCAGTAAAATTGAAATGAAAATATTTTTAGAGTATAAAATAAAATGTAATTTTTGAAAATATTATTTGCCTCAGTTATTTGGGTTGTTCGTCATCATTTAAATTTGAATTCACCATACACGAATGGCTTGTGACATGCACAGTGTATCACTGTACATGCCGCAAGGCCGTGCACACCGATATACACTTAATAAAGTTACAGAGATAGGTGAGCACAAATTCAAACCCAAATCAAAAGCTGGGTTCAACTCAAGTGCAATAAAAATAAAGTCACGATATCAGCACAAGGTCAAACACGAGCTACTAGATGGATTCAACTCAGGTGCACTACAAAACATCATAAAATTGTCGAGCATAAGAATTAGAATACAACCGGTGCAGCAGTTCAAAATGGCAATCAACAGAGATAAGCAGGTGCACCAAAGACCAACAGTACATTTGACTAGGCAGCGAACAAAGTTAACAAAACATGCATCATATACATGGAAACCAAACTGAAGCATAGAGCACAAGCAAATATACAGTAATAATATGGTTGTAGCGAATCAAGCAACTCGAGCAAGTCCAGCTATTATATGAATGCATGCATATGGTATACTTATCTAACCAGTTGCAGCAAGCAAGTCACAGTAAACTTGAAAATATGATCTTCCTCAAGCAATAACAGGTACATCATGTACGCATACAATGCATAGTGAAGACTAACAGGCACAAATCGACAACTGTTCAATATGCATCAGTTTCAAGTCAGGTATAGTTTCAATTTTACTAGACCAACAATGCAATTGAAATGCAAACTATCTCGAAGAGTGATACCAGAGACTACAAAGAAATCAAGGCCAGACCAGATTCAAGATGCAATCATGTGCAACAAAGACTGGAAACAAAGGCAAACCAACTCAACGCAGCTACATGATGACTGGAAACACAATACAACATAGCAATGTGAATGTACAGACTCAATGATACAACATGTATATGACACAAGACTGCAAACAAGTCTTGAAATCAGACTCAATGAAATAACACTGCTACACTACAGGCTGCAAACATATACAGCAGTAGGCAGTGCAATGCAGACTTGTCAACAAGACCATATATATGCTTGAATAATACATCAGACTCAATACAACAAAGCAACGGAACTAGACTCATGAAGGCACAAAGGCACCAAAGCATGCACAAGTCCATATGCCGACATGATAAAGCCAGATATAATGCAATGTATATAGAGAAGTGATACAAGACCATCTATATGCAGACACTGCAGGAACTGTCTCGAAAACCAGTGAACGACTAGTGAAACAAAAATACAGAACTACATGAAGTAGTTCAATATCCGAGCAATAACAATTGACACAAGTGATGAACCTACTTATGACAGCAAGACAATTTTAAGAAATTACAAGCCAGTCAACATAAAGGCATGAAGCAATACAAAGGCAGTTCAGTAATCAAGTGAACACAACATACATTGGAACTCAATACAGCAAAGACTCAAGTCAGTGCACCAGTGGTGTCAACAAGATTCGGCATGTACATAAAGGCAGTAAAACAAGTACAACATAATGCAACAGTGGACAGAGTAGAGGCTACAACCGAATTAATATGCCAACACACATGTACATTGAAACCAAACAACAAGTAACAGGTTCAAAACAACACTGCACACGTATACAAAGTCAATGAAGATTCAGTCAAGTCAGAAATTCACATAGCAGCATCAAGTGACCGAAATCAACAAATGACAGAGATTCAAATGTAACAGCGGTTTTGAACAAAGCATCAGGTAGCAGTTTCAAATAATGTCAACAGCAGTGTCAAAGCCGTTATAAACAAGTCAGTGCCAAAGTCGAACCAGCAAAATCGAAACTGTGATGAGCAAGGCAATTCAAAGCCGTGAGTATCAAGTAAATAAAAAACATACGAAGTGACAAAGTCAGAAATCATCACTAGCATCAAAACAAGATCGAATGGCCGAGTTAAATTAGATGACAAATTCAAATGAACGAGAATATAGGAATTATAATCCTATTTAACCCAAATAATCACCGATCGAAAAAATCATTCGAGTTCGAGCTTAACAGAGCATAAACATTCAACTCGAATCATTGATCGAGTTCAAGCGAGCAAATCAGAAGAAGCAAAAGGTATAAATTACATACCGAAATGAGAAGACGAACTCGATCAAAAATTGAAGGAGCCATTGCAGAGAGAAGGAATCATAGATCGATGAAGCAAGGGACGAAATCAACATTCGATCGAACTACTAGAAGTCGTCCTCTTCAATTCAGCAATGCCCTAGTTTTCGCACAGAAGAAAGAAAAGCAAGAAGCCATTTTCAAAAACGAAGAAGAGAACGGGTCGAACAAATAAATGAGAAAAAGAGATTATTATTAGTGTTTTAGGCTGGCTCTATAATATTTGGGCTTTAACATTTAAATTAGGGTTTTGATTTTTATTTGTTTTCAAATTTGCATTTTTCTCTTTTAAACCATTGTAAATTCTAGTCGTGTGACTAGAGGACAAACTATATGGCATAGTTTGAGAATTCGCAACTCAGTGGTTGAGTTGTGGCAGGGTTTTGTGCGTAGAGTTAAGGCTAGTCAATAGCGGGTGTCACGAGTTTACGTGTGTAAGCGTCTGACTTCTTAATTTCTAGTAGAACACTTGGGGGCAGCACGTAGGCAGGGTTTTGCCGAAGCTGGGTAAATTCTGTGTCGTTCTATTTCTGCATTTATTATTCTGTTATTATCTGTGCTGCTATAATTTTGATATATCTGTATTGAGATTATTTTATAAACTTCCGCAATAATTTTTTTATAATTGATAGTACCACCCTATTCACCTCCCTCTAGGGTGAAATCGATCCTACAAGGCCTAGGGTCTTATTTATAGAGGTAGAAGTGGATCTCAGACTGTTGAATTTAGAGATGGAATAGGATGCAACTACGTCATAGGCTGAATAGGAGCCGTCGGATGGAAGCACAAAGGGGCCAGATGAATCAAAATAATAAATAGACGTGTAAAAATCGCACCGCCTCAATAAAAAAACTTCGCTTCATAGATAGGGCGGATCAACAGGGCTGTCGTTCCTTCTCCCTCCTAGGTCGACCTAGGGGTTGGTTAGGTGGGCCCCTTGGTCAACCTAGCCATATATATATATTCTGATAATTTCAGAAAGTTATTTTATCATTTCATTAATTAATGAATTAATTATTACAGCTTTTCCGAGTTGTTACAGCTCTGCTTAGTCCACTCCTTGCGACATGAACTCCACCCCACGGGAGATTGGGCAGGAGTACAAATTTAAATCTATTTTTTTTCCAACTCATACCCGCCTCGCTCATCATATCGAAAAACGGTCATAACTACTTCTATAGTCGAAATCTATAGAGTTAGGCATATGTTTAAAATAAATATGTATGTGTGTGTATAGTAAGGTTTTTGAAAAATACATTCGAAAATAGTAAGTACGCTTGTCATACGAATACTTATCCATATTGAATGGGTAACCTAAGATATAATCCCAAATATATCAGTCACCCTAAATGATAGTGGCTATAAATGGTAACCTCGGCAATTGGTTTTACAAACAGTCCTCGAACTTCCTGACCAACCCACGTTGTGACATGTAGGGGTAAGAGATAAAGCTTTGCCATAGTTCATAATGTTAGAACCCCTATCATGCTTCAACCAGCTCTGATGCCAAATGTAATAACTCAGCTCCAAACGGGCTTAATTTTCGACCTAAAAAAGGCCCACTGAACCTTAGACCCATTCTAAAGCTGGTTTATAGTTGGTAAAATTAATTTAAAGAACAATACATAGAACTATCTGTCTACGCATTCAGAATCTCATAGCAGAAGAAAAAATATAATATCCAAAATAGTACTTATTCATTAGAAATTACAAAACAACATAATTCCATGTAATAGTGTCAAGTATTTGTGGTATAAGATCTTAAAATATATTATGTTTCAATGGGTACATCAGAAATAGAAAATAACATAGATAGCTAATCAAATTCCGTAAGTCTGCGACTCCACCACCATCTCCGAAAATCTCTAACATGTATTGTAATGAGGAGCCAGTTAGAACAAGAATGTCCGGTGAATAAAATCTCAAGCCTTTCTATAATAGTACTTGGGTAGTGTAACTTAAATAAGAATACGTCTTACGTACCTTAACCATATTATAAGTTTTCGAACTATAAGGCATGAGGATTTCCTTGTCCAATTCCATGATCATTATTCTCTCAATCCAATAACTCAAATTTATCATCAATAATGTCCTAACAATGTAAGAGATAGCACCCAAGCCACTTAATACTTTTTTAATGGAAACTAGGTAAACTCTGACCATTTAATACCTCAATCAAGGCAGGTCTTCATCATTTAAAACCTATCCTAAGGTGGACTCCTCTCTGGTACTATCTCTCTGACGTTGCATGGAATCTCTTCAGGCCACTTAATACTCTAAATCTGAAGCGATATCGCCCCAAGACCTGTCCCACATGCGTCAGTGTATATTGTAAAAGGCCTAGCTCCGTCGGGTAAAATTAACACTGTGCACTAGTAAGGGCCCTCTTCAGCATCGTAAAGGAATCCTCACAATCTACGTCCGAGATATCCTCTACCATGACAAAGTATTAACCTTTACCATTTACTACTGCTTATAGAGGGAGAACGCGAAACCTCAACCAATCACTTAATACCTTTAACCCCAAAGCTGGTCCTCCATATTATGATCTGCAACCCAACCGTGACGTCTCGCATTAATCCTACTATTCGCATGTACTAGTAGCCAGATTAATTGGGAATAATTGCCCCACATAATTTGGGACTAACCTCACATCCTCCATGGTTACTCATTATAGGCGATGTCTCACATCAGCCCCAAAGCCACTCTATTATTTGTCGGATTAGCTGGGCAAACTTCTGTGTGCTTTTGACTGACCTCGCATCCTAATAACTTAGTCAATCTAAAACATTATCTTAACAAAATGTCCCAAATCTCAGTGCATTCCATATCAAGGCCTTATAAGAAACTTCTTATTTCGCATTTATAACTAATTACTTTCCTAAGAGGATTTAATAATAATTAATAACCTATAACTATACAATTAATATATTATAATTACACTTTATGTACGCTATTGTATATGTATATAAATATGCGTCCTAATAATTTTAGGTATGCGAAGATTGTGCCCTAAACTATCGACTAAATGTCAAAACATCAAATTTATACAAGTCCAATTCCATATCAAAAATATACTATATATCCTATATCTACAATTTAATTGTATAAAAGAGAACCCATACCAAACTTATTCTATACTATAATAGCGGAACAACAATAATAGAAACTATAATGACCCGCAAATTTATCAATTTAATAAATTATATTTATTTTTAAATATTAAAATATAAGGCTTCTAAACATAGATTATGATATTTTGAACAATAATGATGGCAATCTTATTTTGAATGAGTATTTACAAAAATATATGCTTTGGAAAAATAGCGATAAAATGACCGAAACCGTTTTATCAATAAACAACTCTATAATTATCAGACATCGTGCATGAAGCTGGATACATAAACTAATTTATCCATTTAAACAAAAATATGAAATAAAAATATTTTTTTATTTTTGGAAATTAAATATATTTATGACATCATCAGTAATGCTCTTATATTTAAATATCGATTTATAACTTTAAATTGAGATTTGATGATTTAATTATTATTATAATTATTCAGTTAATTGTTTTTAAATGATAATAATTCACTTTAATTAGTTATGAAGTGATAATAAATTATTTAAAATAGTCTTATAAAGATATATGCTTGATTTGAAAATATAAGAAAATTCGTATCACTTTATCAATATAATGACATTTTTTTAACAGTTGTTAATATCTATTTATATGGTTTTACAAATCAAATGTAATAATTTTAATTAATTAATAATGGTAAGAAATGAGTTTTCAAATTTTTTTACATTTATTTGAAAATTAATTTAAAAGTGAAAGTAGGACCGGTAATCGGCTTCTTGATTTTCAATTATTTAATGAACGGAAGTTGTTCAAAGTGGTTATGACCATATCTATATGTCATGTACACATATATAACATACATATGCACACTTTAAAACATGCACATGAACATATAAACACACACACACATTTACATTTATACACATATATAAGAAAAAAATTTAAGATATTTTACTTCTCTTACCATTTAAGCATTCCAAAAGCATCAATCAACACACCTTACACCTATGCCACCTCTAGCATATGGAGGAGGATGACATAGCCATGCGTCCTTGGAGGGGATTGGAGGGTGTGTGCAAGCGTGTATTAATCCATGCACTTTTGGATATTTATTTTCAAAATTTCCTATAAATACCCACCCCTTTCTTGATAAATTCCTAATACTTATTCTTCATCTTCTCTTTACTTTCAAGCTATTTTAACGGCTTCTTGTCTTAGCAAAATAATGGAGAAAATTATGTCAAAAAGAAATTAAAATCAGTATTATATATATATATATATATATATATATGCAAATCCACTCAAATCCACATCAAATCAAATTCTACCCTCTACTACAGCCCACGGCCACCCCCTCATTCACCAAAGCCAAGCCCGTACTCCTTCTCCAACCTAGTTTATGAGCATCATGGCTATCCTAAGCCATTTAAAGGGTCCAAAGTCTAATTTTGTGGAGTTTAGTTTCGAGATATTGGAGTTATAGCCATTTTAAAATTAGTTCGTGTGGAAATGAAGGTGAGAAACTCTATACTTATATATACATACATACATATATATAATATGACGATATGATATGATTGCTATGGATTTTTACTATGCTTTGATTATTAAGTTTGGATGTTGATTATTTGTTTGTTTTGATATTAAAATAAAGCATGTTTAATTTACATCGAATATCACAAATGAAACCACTTTCCTTTAATAAATGAAATGCTATGTATGAGATTGTTAAACCTCGTTAAAATAGTTTATAAATGTTTTATAAATACTAAAATCCAATTTGGCGAAGTTTTGACAAGTTATGAAAATTGAGCCAAAAATAGGCACGCACGTAATGGCAGTTCGCGGTTTCGCGCCGTAGAAAGTTAAATCCATTTATATAAAGGATTCGAAGTCAGAATTCTTTGTAATAAGAGTTTTCTGAACTTTTATAATCATAGTTTTTGAAAAAAATGAAAACGATCGAGATTTCATTTAGTATATTTTGAAGTATGAGCAAAAAAAAGTTTTAAAAATAGTCGCGGTTTAGCAGTTCGGAAACCAAATCAACAAATTCTTTAAAGATGATATTTTTAATTCTTTAAAATTATGGAATAAAATCAATAAACCTTTTAAAATGTTTTAAAATGGATTTGAGTTAAGAAATGGGTTTCCAGATGATAGAAAAGTTGTTCCGATCAAATAATCCTTAAAAGCACTATTCACGGCACTTTTGCAGCATTTTCAATAACTTTTGAAATATGGCTTTAAACTCAAGTATTCTTTTCCAAATATTTTATAAATGTTTTCAAATGAATAATAAAGTGTTTAAATAATTATTTGGAGGTTCTATAGTATATTTAAAAGAGTTTAAATAAATGATTTGAAGAAAAGCTGTTATAAATTAGGTGATTAATCTTGGCTCTAAAAGCCAATGAGTAGTTGGGATTTTTCTATTCGTGAGATATGGATGTAAGGTCCTTAAACTAAGGAAAGTTCAGAAGCAACCAGTGCCCTGGCTCCCCTGGCTCTTTCCTGGGCAAGGAAAAGATAAGATCGAAATGTCGGAAACCAAGCAAGTATAAAAGATTTGATTTTTCAAATTTAATTTGATACAACTAGGATTTATAGAGATAATCTTCTTACACTTGGTGTTAAATTCTGAAGAGGGAACCCATACTATCCGTGTGAATTTAAATAGTGATTTCACCCTTATCGACGGAAGGTCAAAGTTGAATACGGAAATTGATGTTGAGTAGAATTAGTATAATTTCTATCAACCCTTTTTATTCAAAAAAAAGTTTTGCAATATGATTTATGAGAAATGATTTGGAATTAATTTAATTCCTATACTTAAAATTAATTCTTTGGGTTTTACAATAAACAAGATGAAATAACATTGTTTTTGACCTGTTTTTAAAGTTCTGATTTGTAAATTAGGAATCTTTGTAAAGATTTAAAATTATGATTTGGAAATCTTTGTTGAGATTTAAATAAATGATTTGGAAATATTTCCTAAGTAGCGAATGAAATGATTTTGTGTTACTCCAAGATTTGGAAAGGTTTTAAAGTAATCAAAGGATTTAATAAGAGAGGTTTAATAGTTCTGTATATACCAAAAAGAAATATTTGAAGGACATATATATATATAGAAGATATTTTTGATAAAAAGAAAATAATTAATCAAATAATAAGCACCTAACATCTTTTTATCGATGATTAGTTTGAAGGAACCGGGGTCGGATTTGAGTGATTCTTATTCGAAAACCACTTTGAACCAATTTATGTATTCGAAGTGATGACACGGAATGATAGTTAGTGAATGAAGGGATGCTTGTCACTAACCCTTGAAGGAAATTTTCCATATCATATATATGTGGCGGTAGTATCTTCATTTGATTTTTGATGCAAGTGTTGCTCGCTACTAATCCTAGGGATAATTCCCGACAGAAAGTGGTAGGATAGTTCCTTTGGTTTGTCTTGTTCCTGGACAACTTGTATGGACGAATGTCTAACATTGCATTTATAAGAACATTGATTGATCTCTATAAATGTATCATTTGTTTGGTGGTGGAGAATGCAGCTTCTTTTAGCTTAACATCCTTTCCTAAGACATACGAGCTTAGGAGTTATACGTTTGTAGAAATCAGTTTTGTGATTATGGATTGGTACTGTGGCTTTCAAAGTGGAATGTGCTATGTGAAAGGTAATTGCTACCTTGGGATTTATCAAACATAAATGGCTTAAACATAGCATGCTGTGAGGCTATGTAGGTGAGCCTATAAGGGTATGTTCATCACTCTAGATTACTCTTCATATGTCGATTATGTTATGTATGTTATGGCCATTGATAAGTCGGTTACGATCGAGGTAATGTCATATTCAATACTATCCGTCAATAAGGTGGGTCTGTAGGTATGACAGTCTTGCTAGGTGCAGAGATTTTAAATGTTGATGATCCTCGGTGCATCCCTCTAGAAGTGTACTGTACGAAAGTTAGTTCTTTACATGCCATTGTATGGAAATCCATTCTCTAATAAGTGCCTTCGCATTTGATTCAAAAATCTACTTTATAACTAGCATATTGGAATTTAATCAATGTAACAATTTTAGCTAAGATCCATAAGTTTATTTGAAAAGTAGTTTCAAAAGACTGTCATTAAAAATAATATTACCAGATTTTGTGTAGTAATGATTTTGGTTATCATAAGGTAAAAACTCATTCCATGTTTGTGTGCGGCGTGGTTTAAACGACCCGCAAATCCGTACCCCTTGAGTCAACATTATTCTACAACAATCAACTCAAATTGTACGGAAATACGAACCATTTGGGTTAAAGAAGAAGAGGTAGAAGAAGAAAAATAGAAAACGACAACAGAATCTAACCATCGCAGCGGAATATAATATAATAGATAATAAATACTCTTTACTCAAAACTTAAATATCTCTGTTTATATATTACATCATCAGAGTACATCACTCACAGCTCAACATCAATATCATACAAATGGATACACAACAACTCAACACAGCGGAATATATGTATATAAACAAGTACGGGAGTACGTATCGTCATCTTGCTCGTTTCCTGAGCTCTACAGCATCATATCATGTATGCTATAATACTCGGTCTGACCCGAGCATTACATTTAAATAACACCCGGGTCAGTCTGTAATACCAGCGTGAGAAAATCATACACGATTGACTATTAAAGCTTCAAAAATCCTTTGAAAACAAAAGCATCTCGTAAGACCACGCCACAAATAAACATGTCGGGTTTTTACCTTACGATAGCTAAGACAATTTTTATAGAAATCCTCTGATATTATAATAGGGTCTATATACAAATACTTATAAAATATCCGAAATTGTTACATTCATTAAATTCCAACTACTAGCCACAGAGTGTGTAATACAAACGAAACTCGTACAAGCCTCGTAGGGAGAATGGATTTCCAACTAATGACTAGGCACTGGGATACCACCTATCACAGTACGGGGCCTAGATCACTGTATCGAGGAGTACGCCCGCTCCCCTGCAACACAAGGCCGGGACTACCCCTTACTAAATAATCCCGAGTGAGATCACCCCGCGGTTGGGATCAGCAACCGCCCACTAAGCCGAAATAAAAATGGACATCTAGACAGGGATGACCTCACCCTGCTTGGGTGCTACCCACCTAGCCTTGCTACATAACCCCTGATTTTCAGTCATTCCCATTTGATGAGGCTTGAGGCTAAGCGTTACCTTTTTAGAATATATCCCTTCGAATTCCCATCGTCCACCTGACGATGTTTCGCAAGCATCCGTCCATACAAGTCCGTCCCGGGTTCGAACAGAACCGAAGGCACTATTCCTACTACATCCATTTGGAAATATCCTCAGGATTAGTAGAAATTAGCCCTTGCACTTCACTGCTCCATCTTCGAATCCAAACTCGTTTTCACGAAACGTACAAACCGGATCGAAGTGGTTTTCGAGAAATAAATCTTGATCCCAGTCTCTTCGAAACGATCAACGCATTTGTCCAATATTGATAGTCGGTTATTTAACTATCAATTTCTATTCACGAACTTCCATCAAAAAATAAATAAGTTTTTTCCCAAATTATTTATTTATCCCAAAAATATCTTCACAAGATATATTTCACTTTTCAAATTCCTTTGAAAACCAGTTTCAAATCTATCTGCCTTCCTCAGAATAAATTCCAAGTATTTCTATTTCCATTGGAATTACCAAGCACAAAACTTTAGATTTTTAAAATAATTTTAAAAACGCTTTATTGTAAAATATATTTAACATTTAATATAGAAAAATTACTTTAGTACTTAATTTAAATAACATTCTAGAAATAACTAAATTAAGGTTACCTTATAACTATACATTAGATTTCTTCTTTAAACAAAATACCAAATCACTCTTTAAATAATTATCACGATAATAGATTAACAAATTACTTATTTTAGAATTTACTTTAAAATATTAAAATTAAAACTACTATAATAATTGATTAAAATATATACTATATGAATATTTGAAAATAAGGTTACTTTAGAAATATAAACTAGACTTTCACCTTTAAAACTGAAATACTAAGTCATCTTTATAAATTGGTACTACGGCAATAGATTTGAATAAATATGTACTCTAGAATTTAAACATTTAGAAATAATGAATTTCCAAGAACATACTTTGAAAACGTACAAAGCTATCCAGAGAAATATACTTCTCTTCACATCCTCTAAAAATAAATCTCTATTTATTTTTAAACAGTTTTTTTCTCATTCCTTCAATAAATTCCCAACTTGAATTTACTCTTCCAAATATCCAATTTCAAACACTAAATCAATTTCCCAATTGATTTCCGATTTACTTCATTTATTCAAAAATCCTTTAATTTCGTATTTTATTCCTTAATTATGATTTAAAATACTTTTAATTAAAATACCAATTTAGATTTCTTAGTTTACTTCTTTATTTCTTTTAAATAGATTTAAACTTTAAATTTTAGATAATTCTTAATTCCTTTAATTGATATCATTTGAGTTTACAATTCATTTATTTTAATTTTATTCAAATTTCCTTTCTTTTTTTTCTTTTTTTCCATACTCGGAATTATTTATTAGTATTCTAATATCACTTCCATTCCTTTTTAATTCATTTATAATTTATTTGCTATAATTATTTTACTTCAAACTCCATTCTTTATTTGTCTTTCCAAACTCCAAATTTATATATTTTTGGTAACTCGTTATATCCAAATAAACTCAATCAATCCATAACATGCAATATTCAAAATATCAATAATATTCATCACAGAATACCAAATATTCATAACAGCGGATATTAAACAATAAATGTTGAGGGATCCGGTTGGATCCCTCCAACCTGTTTTTTTTTTCCCTGCATTCACAGACGTTAGCACAATAATATTCCAATTCCAGAATATACCATACTATAGCACTTCAATCAATTTCAACCATTCAAACGATTATTTAAATTTATCGATTTAAATTTTAAATTTAACTGAGTGAGATTAACTCACCTTTGATTTTATTTGCACTCCACTTCAATATTGGCTTGGTTTCTCGATTTTTGACCTTGAATAAGCATTATATGGTTTTATTAATATTTGAACCGATTGAATAATCAACTACTATTCAATAAATTTAATTAGCTAATTGTTTCGTTTAAACTAAATTCCCTTTTTGAAAATCTTTTAGTTACTAAGATAATTAATAAGCTAGTTTTAACATTTATTTATTTATTTTTATTTTTTATATATAAACTCTTATTTTAGAAATCTCATATATATTTATAAAAACAAAAATTCTAACTTCATACAGGTTTTCAAACATGTTTGTATTAAATATTCTTTTAAATGGAAATATATTCTATTTATCTACATATTTTAAAATGAAGATACATATATACAAACTATACTTAAATATTTTACTGAAAATTTATTTATATTCCTCTATAATATAAGTATTCAAGAGAAGAAGTTATCGTTTACTGTTAAATATCAATTACTCTTCTGATATCGATTTAAACAACAATGATGAATTAAATAAATTTCCTAATCAATAATATTACCTAAAAACAGAAGCTGCATCCCAAAATAGGTGATCGGCCATGATGAAATCAGATGAGCTGTGCGTGCTTCGAAACCAGAAACACAACCGCGCCTTCGCCTTCACCTAATTCTCCCTCCTGACTAGGCAAATGAAACCCTAGTCGAAGATGCTGCGCGACCCCTTCTACGCGTAACCCTAGCAGCTCGCGATGTCAACACCACCCACGACGTGAGCTTTCCCCTAAATCGAAGTGCCTGTTCGCAATCCTAACTCGCCTCGCAACCGCTCGTGCCTATCAATGTCGCCTCACGCTTACCTTCCGCCCCTCCTACCTCCGCTCGAGATCCTCCCTAAGTGCGGCGCTCTAATAATCGCAATCGCGATTAGTTTTCCATGATTTGAAATCTATTTGCGAAGTCGATTCTAAGCGCACTGCCCTTTTTCGAGATGGATTTGAGACGAAAGGGCTCGGCCCTATTTATTTGTTTTTATTTTTTTAATCTAGGGATCGGCTTCGGTCGAATAAGAAAACGAGGGAGATGAAAGATTTCAGATCGGCCAGTATTGTTTCTGAACGAATGTAGAGAGAGATTACACGTTTGTTTTCTGAACGAAGAAAATATCTCCTATTTTTAATTATTAAACGAAGAAGCGTATTGGAGAAGGTAACGCTAGTTTTTTAAATCCCTATACGAGATGCTAGCTACAGTACTCAATGTAAATTTCAACGCGTTTATATATCGTACGCTCACACAACAACTCCAAAATCTACGAAATTTGAACTACAGTAATAATTCAATATTACGGACCCAGTGGAACTGGTTTCATTGAATTCCGAGACTGTGCCTCGGAAGGCTATTTTTTAAATTCAATTTAAACGATGAAATTTCAAAACCTAACAAACCACTGTTAAATTCAATTTTACAACTTCTATTATCCTCAGTACAATCGATATAAATTTTACAAGCCTTCAAATTATTTTTAATAAGCTTAAAACTGAAGATTCAACATTTTACCAAGCTTCAAATTATTTAATTTAATAATTTAATCATCAATTGAATTATGATATTTGAATTCAGGTTAAAAATTATCTTTTCAAATATTTAAAATTAATTAAATATTCCTATTTCAAACACTCAAAAATTCCAGGTCATCACATTCCTCCACCCTTAAAAGAATTTCGTCCCCGAAATTACTAGTTAGGAAGGAAGATCCAATACCCATTACTATTTTCCAAAACCAAACAGTTTAATTAACTTGCCATACATATCTTTTATTAAAGACCCTCTATTTCTTCAACCCACTTTCCAAAACCTTCCATAGTTCCCAACAACATAATTTTTCCAATTATTCAAATTATAATTCAAAACTAAGTGTTAAGTTTTCAAATTTTCTCAAAAAATTTCTAACTCCCTAAATTTCCGAAAAATTTCGCCAGCGTCTCCTTTACGCGGCTGACTCGGTACAACTACAAAATGGCTCTACGGCCTCCTAAATCCAAAAAGAAAACAAAACGCCAAGCGGCATGATCCAAATCCCAATCAAATTTCACACCAAATTTAAATACATATCTTTTTGTCGAGCATTTCAAATTTATATCCTTTGAAATCAATCCAATTCTCTTTTCCCTTTATATTACCTGCATATCCTGCTTAGCACTAATATCCAATCACAATATTCCCAAAATATCATATCAACTTTGTTACAAACTGTCGGTATTTACTCAAATATTATCTTAGGTTATATTTGTAGCATCAATTCCCAATCAAGAATTCACCATTCCCTTCTTAAGTTAGTATAAGCATTTTATAAGTTTCTTATATTTATTTTCATCTCCGACTTTAGTTTATATCTATTTCTATTCAAATCGATTCTTTCATTTCCATATGAATTCAATTTATCTTTTAACTCTGAATATATAAATTATATTTGTCATTTATTACTAATTCATATCATTATTTTAATTAGTTTCATTTACTAGCTTATTTCAATTTCCAGTTTGAAATCGTTTTGCTGTTAACTAAATTTTCCAAAAATGTTCAAAAATTTTCTAACTCCCAAAATTTCTGAATTTTTTTGGCAGTCTCCTTTGTACGGAGGAGCTTTTGCAATTTGACAAAAGAGATAAATATATGTACATCGACCCACCCGGTCGGAAAATCTAAAAACAGTTCATATTTCCTATTTTAATTGCGTAGGCGTACCTTAGTTAGCATTTTTAAGCATGTAGTTTATTTACTTAGCCGTTAGCCCAACCAAATCCAGCCACACGGCTTCCAGGTACCTGTACTTACTCAATTTAAACATGTAAGTACGATATAAATGAACTTTAACTACATTTCACTTATTTACAATAGTTAAAACATATGAATTCTAAAAGAAATTCACACCAAAAAATTTTCCATAAGCAATTTATATAGTTTCCATGCTAATTCAACTGTTTCAATTTATTTATAACCATTTTCATTCAATTCGAATGGTTTTCAATCCATTCGTATACATCTTCATCAATTTGAATGGTTTAAAACTCAATCGCTTACCTATAATTTAATTTTAAGCAAACCGAGCTCATATTTAATTCAATTGCTCTCAAAATCAATTCATTTTACTTCTATCAATTCATTGGATTTTAATTACTCCTATTTGCATCCAATGATAATTTATTCTACGCAGTTTGACGAGATCTATGTGAATAAACAAGTATTTATGTTTTATAACCATTTTAAATGGATTTCAACTCAATTTATACTTAATTCTATCTCATTTTAATCTATTCACAAACTCTCGTTGTATTTCTTCCCTATCCAAAAAGTTTGATTCAAACTATTTTATTGTACTCGACATCATCTCATGCTTCTATAAATTTTAAACTTAAAGTTAATTTACTTTAATTCACCACCATTTCATAACTTAAGTTGACTCTCGTTTTAATTTATTCATACTCGAATTGGATTTTATTTCTTAAGTTTTATAGCAAATCTTAAATGGGTCTCCAACTCAATTTATACTTATTTCTATTCCATTTTTAAATTTATTCACGATCCATATATTCTCATTTTCATTGCATTTCAAATTTGAATCCATTAATTTGCATTTCATTTTATTATCCAAACCAGTTCATTCAAAACCATTAACAATTTAGGTTAATCTTCATTACCAATTAAATTTCCTTTTTATTTCAATTCATTCATGACCATTTATTTAGCTCGACACATTTCATTTCAATTTTATTCACAATCCATTCATTTACATTCCATTCCATATTTGTTTAGTCCAAACTATTTTATTTAGCTCAAAAACAATCTAAGCTATTTCATTCAATAACTATTTCTCAACTCATTTAAACCATACTTCATTTTGAGTTTGGATTTTATTCAACACTTACTTAGGTCAAAAACTTAAGTTCATTTCCATTTCTTTTTATAATAAGTTCTACTTCCATCTTTCATTTGATTCTTATTTATTCTATCCATTTATTTATTCAACATAACTAGTTTATCCACATTCACTTAAACCATTCTAGTAAACTTGAAACATTCTATTTTCCTTATTGTCTCAAGTTATTTCAATCCCTTAATAATTTAAATGGTTTACCATTATTTATTCAAGAATTTTCATTCCATTAAATATTATCAATAACTTACCGAATTTTATTTCGATTAAAATAATTTTTACTCAATTTAAATTCATTCCAATATCATTTAACTTGGTTTAAGTTGAATTAAATTCAATTGTCTTCCATCGATTAGCTTAAGTTAATTTACTTCAATTTATTCACATTATATACTTAAGCTCATTTTCATTTTACAGGTAAATTTTCTTTTATCCATTTACATTTTTATTAACTAATTTATTATAAAATTAGTTCTCTCCTATTTATAGTTCAATACCTGATTTTTAATTTCAAATATAACTTCATTCAATTTTCTTAAGTTCAATTTATTTTATAATTCAAGTTTTGATCTTCATTTTATTTTTCAATTCATCAACAATATTTATTTTGGATTTTGTATTCCATTTTCAGTTTATAAGTCACAGCTTATTATTTACACAATTCCATTCATCATAGGCTTGAATATATTCTTTTTTTTTAACTCAAGCCTTATGTTTATTTATAACCCAAGCATATTTTTATTTCATGGAGTTCTAATTCTTTTACAAGTCATTCTAATTTATTTATTTCAATCTAATTTCCTATCCAATTTATTTCTTATCCAACTTATTTAAATTTATCCAGGTAAGAATTTTATTCCATTCAATAACTCAATTGAATTCTTATTCCAATTCAATTTTACTTTAACTTAGATTTATTTAATCTCAATTCGATTTCAACCAAATTCGAATACAACTGGATATTATTTTCAGCTCATTCAATTAATTTCAATCTAGTTAAATTTTTATTTCCCAATCCAAGTTAATTCCATTTTTAACTTTTCACCTTAAATTTAAATTCCAACATTCAAAGCTTATATTTCCTTCCTGATTTAAAAATCATCTCAATTTATAAGCTTACAACCCATCTTATCAGGATTTTTAAAATCCCGGCTTTGGTTCCAAATCATTTTGAAATCTTCAACATCTCAAACCACATTTCTCAAAAGCCAAACCAATCCTGGTTTTATTCCCAACAAATTTCCTTTGAGATTGCCAAAAACAACCAGCTTTTCTGAACAAATCAATTTTTGGCAGCAATCTGTCACTCAGAAATTCGAAAATGAATACTGATGATGCAGCCGTCATCACCAGAATTATTTTCCAATAATCCAAGTGATTTAAATGCTCTATCACTTTCAAAACACATTTAAAACAAATTTTCCTTTTTAGAAATATCTCTAAAACAATAATGCTATTATTTATCTTCAAATACTTCAACAAACACTTCCAAAGTGTTCGGGATTTTAAATTTCCAAAGCCTGCTTAAATAAATTTTAACTATAATTCGTTTGTACACTTTATGCTTATACAAATTATCGATTGTATTTCAATTCATAAATTATATTTATAATTCATATTTATAAATTTCATTTTATAATGAATTTATTCCCTTAAATTTTAGTTATATTTCAATTTCTAGTTAAACTTTCACTTAACAATGATAATACTTTAATATTATCATTTCTAACATCCAAGCAACCATATAT
This sequence comes from Allium cepa, assembly GCA_030765085.1. Lineage (NCBI taxonomy): Eukaryota > Viridiplantae > Streptophyta > Magnoliopsida > Asparagales > Amaryllidaceae > Allium > Allium cepa. The sequence goes on from CM060944.1 coordinate 597,312,117, forward strand.
TAGCTAAATAGTTACAAAACCTTTCTTTATATCAAAATATATTTTGGGTAACATTATTTCATTTACCCATATTTAAAACAATTTCATGTCAATTGTTCTATTAAAGTGTTTAGAAACCCCTTCAATACAGTTGCGCAGACTGTATCAACGAAGGTTCATATGCCACTCAATAAATCAATCAACACAATATTAAAAAAATTTATATTCACTAACAAATACGTGCTCATATTTATTAATACGCTCAAACTCATTATAGAGTACTACAGACTCTATTCTAAATGAGTAATTCCCACCAGAGCCAAGGTTGTCACCAACCTAAGCTCTGATACCAAGTGAAACGACCCGCAAATCCGTATCCCTTGATTCAACACTATTCTACAACAATCAACTCAAGTTGTACAGAAATACGAACCATTTGGGTTAAAGAAGAAGAGGTAGAAGAAGAAAAATAGAAAACAACAACAGAATCTAACCATCGCAGTGGAATAAAATATAATAGATAATAAATACTCTTTACTCAAAACTTAAATATCTATGTTTATATATTACATCATCCGAGTACATCAATCACAGCTCAACATCAATATCATACAAATGGATATACAACAACTCAACACAGCGGAATATATGTATACAAACAAGTACAGGAGAACGTATTGCCATCTTGCTCGTCTCCTGAGCTCCACAGCATCATATCCTGTATGCTATAATACTCGGTCTGACCTGAGCATTACAGTTAAATAACACCCGAGTCAATCTGGAATACCAGCGTGAGAAAATCACACCCAATTGATTATTAAAGTTTCAAAAATCCTTTGAAAACAAAAGCATCTCGTAAGACCACGCCACAAATAAACATGTCGGGTTTTTACCTTACGATAGCTAAAACAATTTTTATAGAAATCCACTGATATTATAATAGGGTCTATATACAAATACTTATAAAATAGCCGAAATTGTTACATTCATTAAATTCCAGCTACTAGCCACAGAGTGGCTAATACAAACAAAACTCGTGCAAGCCTCGTAAGGAGAATGGATTTCCAACTAATGACTAGGCACTGGGTACCACCTGTCACAGTACGGGGCCTAGATCACCGTACCGAGGAGTACGCTCGCTCCCCTGCAACACAAGGTCGGGACTACCCCTTACTGGATAATCCCGAGTGAGATCACCCCGCGGTTGGGATCAGCAACCGCCCACTAAGCCGAAATAAAAAGGGACATCTAGACAGGGATGACCTCACTCTTCTTGGGTGCTACCCACCTAGCCTTGCTACATAACCCCTGATTTTCAGTCATTCCCATTTGATGAGGCTTGAGGCTAAGCGTTACCTTTTTAGAATATATAACTTAGAATGCCCATCGTCCGCCTGACGATGTTTCGCAAGCATTCATCCATAGGAGTCCGTCCCGGGTTCGAACGGAACCGAAGGCACTATTCCTACTACATCCATTTCGAAATATCCTCAGGATTAGTAGCGATTAGCCCTTGCACTTCACTGCTCCATTTTCGAATCCAAACTCGTTTTCATGAAACGTACAAACCGGATCGAAGTGGTTTTCGAGAAATAAATCTCAATCGCGGTCGCTTCGAAACGATCAACGCATTTGTCCAATATTGATAGTCGGTTATTTAACTATCAATTTCTATTCACGAACATCCATCAAACAATAAATAAGTTTTTTCCCAAATTATTTATTTATCCCAAAAATATCTTCACAAGATATATTTTCACTTTTCAAATTCCTTTGAAAACCAGTTTCGAACTATCCGCCTTCCTCAGAATAAATTCCAAGTATTTCTATTTCCACTGGAATTACCAAGCACAAAACTTTAGATTTTTAAAATAATTTTAAAAACACTTTATTGTAAAATATATTTAACATTTAATATAGAAAAATTACTTTAGTACTTAATTTAAAATAATATTCTAGAAATAACTAAATTAAGGTTACCTTATAACTATACATTAGATTTCTTCTTTAAACAAAATACCAAATCATTCTTTAAATAAATATTACGATTATAGATTAACAAATTACTTATTTTAGAATTTACTTTGAAATATTAAAATTAAAACAACTATAATAATTGATTAAAATATATACTATATGAATATTTGAAAATAAGGTTACTTTAGAAATATAAACTAGATTTTCACCTATAAAACAGAAATACTAAGTCATCTTTATAAATTAGTACTACGGTAATAGATTTGAATAAATTAGAATTTAAACATTTAGAAATAATGAATTTCCAAGAACATACTTTGAAAACGTACTTGGCTATCCAGAGAAATATACTTCTCTTCACATCCTCTAAAAATAAATCTCTATTTATTTTAAAATATTTTTTTCCCATTCCTTCAATAAATTCCCAACTTGAATTTACTCTTCCAAATATCCAATTTCAAACACTAAATCAATTTCCCAATTGATTTCCCATTTACTTCATTTATTCAAAAATCCTCTAATTTCATATTTTATTCCTTAATTATGATTTGAAATACTTTTAATTAAAATACCAATTTAGATTTCTTAGTTTACTTCTTTATTTCTTTTAAATAGATTTAAACTTTAAATTTTAGATAATTCTTAATTCCTTTAATTGATATCATTTGAGTTTACAATTCATTTATTTCAATTTTATTCAAATTTCCTTTCTTTTTTTTTCTTTTTTTTCTTTTTTTCCATACTCAGAATTATTTATTAGTATTTTAATATCACTTCCATTCCTTTTTAATTCATTTATAATTTATTTGCTATAATTATTTTACTTCAAACTCCATTCTTTATTTGTCTTTCCAAACTCCAAATTTATATATTTTTGGTAACTCGTTATATCCAAATAAACTCAATCAATCCATAACATGCAATATTCCAAATATCAATAATATTCATCACAGAATACCAAATATTCATAACAGCGGATATTAAACAATAAATGTTGAGGGATCCAGTTGGATCCCTCCAACCTGTTTTTTTTTTCTGCATTCGCATACGTTAGCACAATAATATTCCAATTCCAGAATATACCATACTATAGCACTTCAATCAATTTCAACTATTCAAATGATTATTTAAATTTATCAATATAAATTTTAAATTTAACTGAGTGAGATTAACTCACCTTTGATTTTATTTGCACTCCACTTCAATATTGGCTTGGTTTCTCGATTTTTGACCTTGAATAAGCATTATATGGTTTTATTAATATTTGAACCGATTGAATAATCAACTACCATTCAATAAATTTAATTAGCTAATTGTTTCATTTAAACTAAATTCCCTTTTTGAAATCTTTTAGTTACTAAGATAATTAATAACCTAGTTTTAACATTTATTTATTTATTTATTTTTTATATATATAAACTCTTATTCGGAAATCTCATATATATTTATAAAAACAAAAATTCTAACTTCATACAGGTTTTCAAACATGTTTATATTCAATATTCTATTTATCTACATATTTTAAAATGAAGATACATATATACAAACTATACTTAAATATTTTACTGAAAATTTATTTATATTCCTCTATAATACAAGTATTCAAGAGAAGAAGTTATCGTTTACTGTTAAATATCCATTTCTCTTATGATATCGATTTAAACAACAATGATGAATTAAATAAATTGCCTAATCAGTAATATTACCTAAAAACAGAAGCTGCATCCCAAAATAGATGATCGGCCATGATGAAATCAGATGAGCAGTGCGTGCTTCGAAACCAGAAACACAACCGCGCCTTCGCCTTCACCTAATTCGCCCTCCCTGACTAGGCAAATGAAACCCTAGTCGAAGAAGTTACACGACCCCTTCTATTCGTAACCCTAGCCGCTCACGATGTCAACACCACCCACGACGTGAGCTTTCCCCTAAATTGAAGTGCCTGCTCGCAATCCTAACTCGCCTCGCAACCGCTCGTGCCTATCGATGTCGCCTCACGCTTACCTTCCGCCCCTCCTACCTCCGCTCGAGGTCCTCCCTAAGTGCGGCGCTTTAATAATCGCAAACGCGATTAGTTTTCCATGATTTGAAATCTATTTGCGAAGTCGATTCTAAGCGCACTGCCCTTTTTCGAGATGGATTTGAGACGAAAGGGCTCGGCCCTGTTTATTTGTTTTTATTTTTTTAATTTAGGGATCGGCTTCGGTCGAATAAGAAAACGAGGGAGATGAATGATTTCAGATCGGCCATTATTGTTTATGAACGAATGTAGAGAGAGATTACGCGTTTATTTTCTGAACGAAGAAAATATCTCCTATTTTTAATTATTAAATGAAGAAGCGTATTGGAGAAGGTAACGCTAGTTTTTTAAATCCCTATACGAGATGCTAGCTACAGTACTCAACGCAAATTTCAACGCGTTTATATATCGTACGCTCACACAACAACTCCAAAATCTACGAAATTTGAAATCCAGTAATAATTCAATATTACGGACCCAGTGGAACTGGTTTCGTTGAATTCCGAGACTGTGACTCGGAAGGCTATTTTTTAAATTCAATTTAAACGATGAAATTTCAAAACATAACAAACCACTGTTAAATTCAATTTTACAACTTCTATTATCCTCAGTACAATCGATATAAATTTTACAAGCCTTCAAATTATTTTTAATAGACTTAAAACTGAAGATTCAACATTTTACCCAGCTTCAAATTATTTAATTTAATAATTTAATCATCAATTGAATTGTGATATTTGAATTCTGGTTAAAAATTATCTTTTCAATATTTAAAATTAATTAAATATTCTTATTTCAAACGCTCAAAAAATCTGGATCGTGGTCTTATGAGATACCCTTGTTTTCAAACATTCGTATTTTGAGTTTCTTATACCAATCTCATGGTTAACCAGGAGTTTATTTCCCGTTCCTTAAACTCTGGGTGCCCTATTTTTTTGGGCAGCCAAGTAGTTAGGCAATCTTGGAGCAATCTGAAAAAGCTCGGAGCATGGAGTTGGAAAATTCTTCAGTAGACTATTATCTCTTTTTTCACCATGTGTGTATACTACTGTATTCTGCATTTGTAAGGACAAATATTTATAACTGTCCATATTGATGATAAGTTAAACTCTGATAAATGTATTTAAAATTTTCCACTGTAAAGATTATATATTGTAATATATATGTTATTCCATTCGTGTGAGATTCTATTCTATCTTAATTTTCTTTTATTCTATGATAATTTGCCTCTCCAACATTTGGATTTGCAGCACATGAATACCGAGGATGTATTAATATTGATTTTTAAGGGTCTAGGAGGTAAGTCATCACATTTGGTATCATAGTTTAGGTCGAGCGAACATTTGAGCTTGATAGGGGTAAAGTCTCATCAGAGATAGGGTTAGTAATACCCTAGGATGAATTACTCATTGGAGATGAGGTAGGTGACACCCTAGAATGAGTTGAGTGTATTATATATGAGTGCGTATTTGTTAATGATATATATATATATGATTTTTATTTTGAAATTATGGTAAATTAAATAATTTTTACCTAGGATGAAATTTTGAATAAAAAGGATATCTTTGAAAATTTTAGTGTTGGGTTATTAAAAACAGGTTAAGTAAAACTAAGTATAAAAATCTTGTGATTAAAATTTCACAGTTTGACTATACATGTTTATAATAAAACTGGAAGGAGAACAAGGAATGAAAACTAGATAAGTTCAGGAACCTACAAAAGGTCGGAATTTTTGAAAAAAAATCCAAAGATTTGATATAGTATATTTGGAATATTTTTTGACAAAATATTTTAGAAGAATCTTGTAGGAGATAAAACATTTTGATAGAAATCTCAATTTGTTTTCAAAGATTAGTTTGGGGGAAAATAACACCAAGTGCTTGGAAAATTCTTTCATTTAAAAAATAATATAGTTAAGGTTGATTTATATTAAAATATGCCTAAGTAAATAAGATATTAATAAGCTGACATTAGAATAATTTAGAATAAATAAAATGCTTAGTGCTTATATCTAAGCGGTTGCGTTTACATTTGTAGAAACCATATGGAAGAAAGTATTCCAAGGGTGAGTCATCACGAGCAAATTGAGGCGAAAAGGATAATCTCATTATCCTCTCAAGTGATGAGGAAGAACCATCGAAGCAGTCGCAAAGCCACATTTGGCCTCAGATTGAAAAGAAGTGTATCCCGTACACCAAAAAGGAGAAGACGGGCACCCAATGGCAGGAAAGCTCATCCCACTCGCTATTCCAAGAATGATCATTATATCCAGTGATGAAGTCTGCATAAGCCTCAGAAGGAATATGGATAATAGATCCAGCCAGTTTTGAATTGGAACCTATTGTAGAATTGGTTCCTATGGAGGAGGAATCCGAACCCATTGAGGACCCAGAAACTAAAATATTGGACCACAGTAGTGCAGACAACAATGTGATTTAGGTAATGGAAGGAGAACATGTTATCTGGCAAGAAGAATCATCCAGTTCTTACATTAAGTGGGATGAAATGGAAGGAGACGAGGAGTAAATATCTGAGAAAGAAGCCAAAGTGTTTCAAAACCCATGGGAGGTTGAGATGCAAGGACTTTAAGAAATAGCAGGAGGTGAAGCAATGCAGGAAGTACCTGTTGGCCTCGGCCACGTTCCATGGAACCAGCCATGGCTACCTTATGTTGAAGGAGAGATGCAGCAATTGAAGATGGAAATGATGTGGATGACGAGCAAGTGAGTGATGAAGAAGGGATTGAAGAAGTTATGATAGATTTCGGATATTGGAGTGCCCCATTGGCCTTCGATTTGGAAGAATGAGGAAGATGATGAGTATGATAGTTGAAGGAAGTTTATATTTATCTATTTAGTATATTTATATATATATCTTATGTATGATGTGAGATGAGATGTTATGCTGGTTGGTAATGAGTAGTATTAGCATTGTGTATCCTACTGCGTACCTAAATGGAAGTTGTATGCTTTAGGTATGACCAGTGTCAAATTTGGAGTGTTATCTAGATTATGAAGTGTATAATATAAATATGCTATTTCGTTTTCGACTTCATTCGTTGCAATTACGTAAAACTCCTAAATAAATCAATAAGAATTCTTCATTAAAGAAGCAAAATTTAAGTGGAAATACTTTTTTGAACTCGAACTGGAATTTTTCTAAACATTCTGAAAAAGATATATTTTTATATACATGTAAAGGAAGTTTTGATTAATAAAGTGGTATTAATTAAATAAGTAAGTTTTGACTAACAAAGAAGTTTTATTAAATACAAAAGTATTGCACTTAGTATTGATTTAGAAGAAGTAAAAGATGATATAAGGGGTTTATTAAAATAAAAGGTAAATTATATTTTAACTTGAATAATTTCTTGGAAAGATTATTATTATTATTATTACTACTATATGTAAAGAGTGTGGATTATTTCGTTGCAAGACTCTAATCTAAGATTTGAGTACAGAACTTGGAGGTATTTATCCCAGTTCGAAAAAGTATTCATCACTGGATTCTTGGTGACAAACATTGATGAAGGTTTGTAGTTGGATATTTGAGTTTTCTATCATACTTGAGAGCTATGCAAGGAAAACTAAAGTTCTGATTAGAGAGCCTGATCAGAGTCCACACTAGAGAATCGGTAGATCAATGCTAGTTCGAAAGTAAAGAAGTGGATTTGAATAGTACACTGAATCATATATTGCGTACGGATGATCTATATACATCGTACGAGTGTAAGTTATGTACGGATGATTTATACACATCGTACGAGTATAAGTTTACGAATAAATATTTTAGGAAAATACCTTTGGGTTTTGCGTTGTAATTTCGAGAACAAAATTCTTTTAAGGGGGAAGTATGTAACGACTTGCAAATTTATTGATTTAATAAATTATATTTATTACTAAATATTCAAATAAGAGGCTTCTAAACATAGATTATGATGTTTTTAACAATAATGATGGTAATCTTATTTTGAACAATATTTACAAAAATATATACTTTGAAAAAATAGCGATAAAATGAACGAAAATGTTTTTATCAATAACAGCTCTGAAATCCCGTATGGAGCTGGATATTATACTTATTTATTTGTTTAAACTAGAATATGAAACAAAATTATTTATTTTATTCTTAGAAGTTAAATATATTTATGACATCATTAATAACGCCCTTATATTTAAATATTTATTTATAATTTAAGATTTAATGATTTAATAATTATTATAACTATTCAAATAATTGTTTTTTGATGATAATAATTCATTTTAATTAGTTATGAAGTAATAATAAATCATTTATAATAATATTATAAAAATATATGCTTGATTTGAAAATATAAGAAAATTCGTAGCGCTTTATCGATACAATAGCATTTCTGTAAACAATTGTTTAGTATTTAATTATATGGTTTTATACATAAAATGTGATAATTTTAATTAATTACCAGTGATAAGAAATGAGTTTTCAAATCTTATTTACATTTATATGTAAATTAATTTATAAGTAAAACAGGTTTCTAGGCCCAGGGAAAAAGTTGAAGAAAAATTTAATTTCAGGTACAAGAACTTTACTTTTTAGGCTGAAAGACACTTTTAAGTGTAAATCACAGAATGATAATTGCAACTATCATTTTCTGTTCACACTAAAATGTGTCCTTCAGACTAAAAAAAACTTGTTGTCCATAAGACTAAATTTGTTTGCAACTTCTTCCATGTGCCTATTTTGCAGTAAGTTAAAAATATGACCGCTAATCGGCTTCCCTATTTTCAACGGTTTAATGAATGGTAGTTGTTCAAAGTTGTTGCAACCTTATTTATATGTCATTTACACATACACAACATACATATGCACACTTTAAAACATACACATGAACATATAAACACACACACATTTACATTTATACATATATATAAGAAAAAAATCAAAGATATTTTACTTTTCTTACCATTTGAGCAACCCAAAAGCATTAATCAACTCACCTTTCACCATACCACCTCAAGCACATGAGAAAGGGCAACATAGTCGTCCGTCCTTGGAGGGGACGGAAGGATGTTTTAGTCCATGCACTTTTGGATATTTATTTTCATAGTTCTTCTATAAATACCCAACCCTTTCTTCATAAATTCCTAACCCTTATTATCCATCTTCTCTTCCACTTTTGAGCAATTTTCATGGATTCTTGTCTTAGGAAAATAATGGAGAAAATTATGTCAAAAAGAATTATATTTGTGTTATATTTATTACCAAATCCACTAAAATCCACTTCATATCAACTTCTTACCGCCACTATAATCCATGATCACCACCTCCATTCCCCAAAACCAAGACCATACCTCTCCTCCAACCAAGGCTGTAAGCACCAAGGCCGAGCCTTTTCAAAGGTCCAAATCCCGATTCCGTGGAGTTTAATTTCGAAATAACGGAGTTATAGCCATTTTAAAATTAGTTCGAGTGAAAATGAAGGTGAGAATCTCTAATTTATATATATATATATAATATGATGATATGATATGATTGAAATGGATGTTTACTATGCTTTGATCGTCAAGTTTGGAAGTTAATTATATATTTTTTTATATTTAAACAAGTCACACTTAATACATGCTGCACATCACAAAGAAATCACTTTCCTTTAATAAATAAAATAGTGCCTATGAGATTGTTAAAACATTTTAAAATGATTTAAAATGGTTTATAAATGTTTTATGAACATTAAAATCCATTTTGGTGGAGTTTTGACAAGTTATGAAAATTGGGTCAAAAATAGGTGCATAGTGTAACGACAGTTCAAGATTTTGCGCCATAAGGTTATATCCATTTATACGAAGAATTTGTAGTCGAAATTTTTTGTAATAAGAATTTTCTGAACTTTTATATTTATAGTTTTCAAACAAAAGAAAACGATTGATACTTTGTTTAATAGATTTTAACGTATGAGCAAAACAAGTTTTCAAAGTAGTCGTGGTTTAGCAATTCGGAAACCAAAGAGGCAAATTATTTAAAAATGATATTTAATTCTATAAAAATATGGAATAAATTCTATAAATCTTCTGAAATGTTTTAAAAAATATTTGAGTTGTAAAAATGGATTTCTAAACGATAGAAAAGTTGTTTTGATCAAATAAGCCTTAAACAATATTCGCAGCACTTTTGCAGCATTTTTAATAACTTTTGAAATATGGAATATTCGTTTCCAAATCTTTTATAAATGTTTTCAAATAAATAATTAAGTTTTTTTAATAATGATTTGAGGTTTTATAGTTTGCTTCAAAGAGTTTAAATAAATTATTTGAAGAAAAGATGTTATAAATAAAATAATTTAATCTTGGCTCTAAAAGCCGACGAGTAAATTGGATTTTTCTATTCGTTGGATCTGGACATGGGGTGCTTAACCTAAGGAGATGTTCAGAATTAACCAGTGCCCTGACTTACCTGCCTCTTTCCTAGATGTGGAATAGATAATGTCGAAATGTCGGAAATGCGCAAGTATAAAAGATTCGATTTTTCAAGTTTACTTTAATACAACTTGGATTATATAGAGATAATCAACTTACACTTGGTATTAAATTCCGAGGAGGGAAACCACACTATTCGAGTGAATTTGAAAAGTGATTTCACCGTTATTCGACGAATAGTAAAGGTTGAATATGGAAATTCATATTGGGTAGAATTAGTATAATTTCTATCGACCCTTTTTACTCAAAAAGTTTTCCAATATGATATATGAGAAATAATTTGGAATTAATTTAATTCCTGTACTTAAAATTAATTATTTTAGGTTTATAGTAAATGATATCTTAAATAATAGTGCTTTGACCTCTTTTTAAAGTTATGATTTGAACATTGGGAATCTTTGTAAAGATTTAAAATTATGATTTGGAAATCTTTAAATAAATGATTTGGAAATATTCCCCTAAATAAAGAATGAAATGAATTGGAATTATTCCAAGATTTGGAAAGGTTTTAAAGTAGCCAAAGGATCGGATAACAGAAGTTAAATGATTCTGTATATACCGGAAAGAAATATTTTACAGATATACATCTCTAGAAGATGTTTTTGATAAAAAAAAGTAAGTAATTATTCAAATAATAACCAATTGACATCTTTTTATCGATGATTGGTTCGAAGGAAGCAGGATCGGATTTGAGTGATTCTTATTCGAAAACCACTTCGAACCAATTTACATATTTGAAGTGAAGACATTAATGATAGTAAATAAATGAAGGGCTACTTGTCACTGACCCTCTGGGGAAAATTCCCATATCATATATATGTGGTGGTAGTATCTTCATTTGATCAGGGATAATTCCTGACAGGATGTGTTCCTGGACAACTTGTATGGACGAATGTCTGACGTTGCATTTCTAATCACATTGATTGATCTTTATAAATGTATCATCTGTTTGGTGGCGGAGAAGGCAACTTCTCTTAGGTTAACACTCTTTCCTAAGACATACGAGCTTAGGAGTTATACTTTGTAGAAAACAGTTATGTGACTATGAATGGTAGTATGGCATTCAAAGTAGAATGTGCTATGTGAAAGGTAATCGTTACCTTGGGCCCCACAACCCAAAATGGATTAAATAGGACTTATCGTAAGGCTATGTGGGTCGCATCTATAAGGGTATGGTCACACCCTTCTAGATTACTCTCTACATGTCGAGTGTATTGTGTATGTTGTGGCCACGAATTGGTCGGTTATGATAAGGGCGATGTCATATTCGGTTTTATCTGCCACCAAGTTGGGTCTGCGAGTAGGCTGGTCTTGCTAGATGCAGAGGTTTCAAAGGTTGTTGATCCTTGGTACATCCCCCTAGAGGTGTACTGTACAAAAGGCTATTCCATACCTGCCATTGTGTGGAAATCAATTCTTCAGTAAGTTGTGACGCCCCACCCCGATACCTACATTAGTAAAGAGAATTACTAAGTAATCCTGTCTACTAATGCATAGAATAGGGCTGGTTAAGGGCGACTATCGTAATAATATGTTAGTTAAGAGCTAAGCATGTCAATTATGTATTGATTTTTTTTTCATTACCTCATAAGTGGTAGACATGCTTAGTCCCTAACTAATGCAAACTATGGTGGATTCAGACCATTTCAGAAATAATGTAATATACATGTAGATAGAAAACATCAGTCACAGAACAGCAAACCCAGATCAGAGTGTGTGTGTGTGTGTGTGCGCGCGCGCGTGTGTTTGTGTATATATACATACATCACCATACATCCCCATAATAATACATCATACATAAGTAGCAAGGACTACTGAATCACATATACACCCATCCCACAAAATAATATACAATAAGATAACATAAAGTAGACGACTCTAAAATGGCATCCAAGCCAAAATGATAAGTCCAACAAAAGCTATCAAGCTGATCCAAGAAGTGAAGTAATCTAAACTAACAAGCAACTCGGTATGACTCGAGTGTAAAGCACACGGGTCAGGCAAGCTAAATTTATCGGTAGTAAGGGTCTCAAAAATAATAAGCGGAAGTGAAATATCCATTCCATTGTTTCCAATGGAACGATATATGGTTCATCATGTCATTCATAATAAAGGGGACATCAGTGATTCATCTATTTAATTCAAGAGAACTCGATAAGTAACATGCATATGGTTTCACTTAAGGACATGTATAAATAAAGTGGATAAGGGATGAGAACCATATAATAACTTCACAAAGAAACATCAAATCATCATAATCTATCATAAGAACTCAATAAGAGTTAAAGGTAATCATAATTGAAATCACCATATAGCATAATATAAATGTAGCCCATATCATACTCAAGGCTGTATTCAAATAACAACATCACAAAAAGGTGAAATCGAACATAGAAAACTTCATAGAAAATTGCACGTGCTTTTCATCATGATTAGTACTACTATTACTTGGTACCATACGTCGTGATGACTTTGGACCTTTAACATCTTAGCATCGTGATCATCTTGATTGACTATAGTCGAATATCATGATGACACCCAAATCATAAAATCCGAGCAAAACATCATGATGATTGGAATCTAGTAATGACATCAAGAACATCGTAATGATTCCAACCATATACTCGGTTTGTAGTACTAATAATATCTTAAATGTTTCATAACTTCTCGAATAGGAACCTAATGGGCGTTAATGTACGTCGCATACCATACATTCACACCTATTGGTTTACTAATCGTCAGTCGATGCCACATTAGAAAACAATCATAAAAATCCAAATCAAACATACACCGCCTCGTCTCATTGGCGAGTGTAAAGCACCCAACTCATTGTGTCTCATACTTTGATGAGTTTAAAGTGACATCAAGACTTGTCTCATTTCATTGACAAGTAAAAAAATCCATCTTAAACATCACAACCATCATCAATTCATCATAACAACCCTGCCTCATGTCCTCGGCAGGTAAAAATATCATAAACCAGTACTTCAAAGAAGATTCGACAGTATAACTCCGATATTAAGCGATGAGGCGAAAACACATGTCCCATACCACGTATTTTTGCCAAATCATTTAATTCTCATTCTTATATGCCAAAAATCAACTAACTAGGCTATAATATATTTAGAATAATTTTATATAAAAAAGAGGATTTTTAACAATTTTTAGAGATTTTTAAGTACGTTATACAAGGAAAAATCCATTTATCAAATAGATTATCTATTTATAAATTACTTTTCAAAAAAATTGCATAAAAACCTTTAAAATGTATAAAAATCATTTATTCAACAAACCATTATTTATAAATAATTTTCAGAAACTTATTCGAAACCAAAATCAATTAAAATCGTCAAATTCTTCAAATATCGATATTTATCGATATTTAGATTGAACTAGAATTTAAATAAAATTTAAATTCTAAAAATTTCCAAAATTAATCTAATCCATTATAGGATAAAAAGACTTAAACATGCATCATCAAACTTATTAAAAAATATTTAAAATCATCGAAATTTGCAGTGAAACATTTAATGAAAGCGAAAATAGGAGCAAAAGAACAATCTACCAAGCAATTGAGTTTTCGGTCGAATTTTGACAGTAATTTGGGATATCAAAGCAACCCAGATTTCCTCCAAATTCATCTATGATATACTACGACATGAGGAGTATAACACATCTAAAATTTGAAACAGTTCGCTGCAAAATGAAAGAGTTATAATTTTTCGAACATAGCTCTTTTCAGCAAGCACAAAAATACAAGATTTTTGGCTGTTTTGAACCAACGATTTGCTATAACAAAACCACTCAAAATTTCATAAAAATTTCAGAAGCATTGCACTGTCCAACTGCTACCACTTAACAAAAATTGAGAGCCAATGGATATAAAATGATAAAGATATGATTTTTTGAACATAGTGCATTTTCGGCCAACAAACAGAGATCAATTTTTGGCCGAATTCGACCAACAATTTTATATATCAAAACAAATCAAAATTAGATGAAAATTTATAGAAATGTTTTACAGTCCAACTACTACAACATATCAGAAAATTTGGTGCCATTGACATAAAATTGAGAAAGATATGATTTTTTGAACATGGTGCATTTTCGGCCAACAAAAATAGATCAATTTTTAGCCGAATTCAACCAATAATTTTATATATCAAAACAAATCAAAATTTGATGAAAATTTTCAAAAATGTTTTGCAGACCAACCAATGAAACATATCAAAAATTGAGAGCAATTGGCTGTAAATTGGAGAAGATATGATTTTTTTGAACATAGCACAATTTCAGCCAACAAAAGAGAAAACTTATTCAATAAATTGAACATTTCAAACACAAATTGATAGCAAAATTTGATATTTTTCCTTAGCTTGCTATAAGAAAACTCTTACCTTGATTATCGCTTGATTTAGCAATTGTTTCGATAGATTTAGCATGGAAATGGCCTTCAAGTGCCTGTAAACACTAAAAAATAGACAAGCAAAACACACATAAGCAAATAAAAGACAATTCACGTATCAAGTTCACAAATTTTGATAAAATCTATTTGGTAATGGAAGGAGATTACCTTTTTATTCTTAGTTTAGGTGATTTCGCCTTTTAATTCTTAGGAAAGTAGGGTAGAAATTTGGATTTAGATGAAAGCAGCCATGAATTTTTTTTCTTTTTATGGTAAGTTTATTTTGAGAAGAAGAAGCTGAAGGAAACTACGTACAGCCTAGTTTCTCAACAGAAATTTCTGGATAGTAGGCTAATGGATGCTCCTTTCTACCTAATTAAGCCCAAGAGAAAAATTACTTA
The DNA here is from genome assembly GCA_030765085.1 of Allium cepa. Classification (NCBI taxonomy): domain Eukaryota; kingdom Viridiplantae; phylum Streptophyta; class Magnoliopsida; order Asparagales; family Amaryllidaceae; genus Allium; species Allium cepa. The sequence goes on from CM060944.1 coordinate 597,327,351, forward strand.
GTGAAAATCAAAACTATGTATATATGTTACTTAAATTAACACTATACACACATATTTTCAACATTTAAAGTCGTATAAAATGCATACATCTTATTGTATTGAAATAAAATATCCATTGTAACAAATTAAAATTTCTTTTAACAATTAAAAGTTATTCTTTTGCAATAAAGCCCCATTTTTAACAATATTTGGCACTTTGCAAAATCTTAGTGTAAAAGCACTATTTTTAAAGTATAACTTGATCAAAATTTATTCTCTTTGTCCAATAAGTTGTAATAAATCATTCTAACCCTTTTAAAACAACAAAATAATATTTTCACAAAATATTTCATCTTTTATTTTATTAAAAGACATGTTTTCTTCATATTTTTCCTTTTATATTCAATAAAAGGCTAATATTGCCAATAATTATCAATATTGTCACAATGAATTAATTAAAATATAGTAAATGACTAATTTCACTTCAATACCTCAAAATAAAGTTTTTAAAACTTTATTTCCATCGATTTGGATTTATTTTAACAATTAAATGTTGAAATACATCACTTGGTAAATTTATTAACTCGAATTTACCTAAATTCGAATATTTTCTATTTTATTTAACGAAAACACTAAACAATGAATTTTAAACCCAATATTTAGCTCCATACTTATTTTTTATTTGAAATACAAAATTTAAACCAAATTATTTCTCCATTACATTCTATTCACCATATTAAATTATAACAATCATTATAATTTAATATCATTGGTAATCTCCAATACTGGGGTTATTATAGGCTCCTCCTCTTATAAAAATTGCGGTCTCGCAATTTCTAGAGGAAATCTGTATTCAACACAGTTTATTTCATCAAACAATGGAATCTAGATAGATTAAAAGAAAATTTTCTTACCTTTAAGGTGAGAAGATAAGAAATCAGGATACGATCGCTCGATGAATTCTCCGGTTTCCCAAGTGTAGTCATTGGGATTGCCGGACCATTGAATCTTAATGAGCGGGACACTCTTGTTCCGAAGACGTCTAGTCTCTGAAGCAAGAACTCTCATAGGATGCTGCATATAAGATAGATCAGGAGAGACTTTCAACTTCTCTAAAGCACTAGTATCAAGCACAGAATCTAGATCTCGTGGACACTTCCTCAATTGAGAAACATGGAATACATCGCGAACTCCAAAAAACTGACCGGGAAGTGCTACACGATAAGCAACCGGACCGATGCACTATTTAATAGGAAATGGCCCAATATAGCATGGTGCAGTTTCTCGGTCTGGCTAAAGCTTACCACTCCTTTCAGAGGAGTAGCTCGAATACAAACAAGGTCACCCAATGAGAATTCAAGAGGCCCTCTACGGTTGTCCGCATAGGATTTCTGGCAACTATGTGCCTCTTTCATTCTCTCACGAATAAGATGGATCTTCTCAGATGATTCTCGAAAAGATTCGGGGCCTATAATAAGCTTTTCCCCCTACTCAAGCCAACATGATGGAGTACGACACGACCTTCCGTATAAGGCTTCAAAAGGAGCCATGTCGATAGAAGATTGGTAGCTATTATTATAAGCAAACTCAACTAAAGGAGGATGATCCTCCCAACTACCACCAAAATCCAAGATATAAGCATGAAGAAAATCTTCCAAAATACGGTTCACTTATTCAGTCTATCCATCAGACTGTAGGTGATAAGATGTGCTAAGATTAAGCCTCGTGCCTAAAGCTTGCTGGAGACTTGCCAAAAGTGACTCATGAAAAGAGGATCACGATCACACACAATAGATGAAGGGACACCGTGCAATCACACGATCTCCTTAATATATAGCTTCGATAAAAGAGATGTTGTCCTGTTAGACTTAATAGGAATAAAATGTGCGGACTTGGTGGGATGGTCCACAACAACCCAAATACTGCTATTGCCTGACCTCGAACGAGGTAAGCCATCAATTAAATCCATCGAAATTTGATTCCATTTCCATAACGGAACCTCTAAAGGTTGAAGAAGACCGGATGGCTGCTGATGCTTAGCCTTAATAAGCTGACAAGTCATGCAGTTGCTTATATAACTTGTTGTATCTCGCTTCATGCCTTCCCAGTAATAGAGGCAATGCATATCAGCATGCATCTTGCTGCTGCCAGGGTGAAGAATATACTTAGAACGGTGACACTCAACTAGAATGTCCCGCCTAAGCTCTGGAATAGAAGGCACGACTAGATGATTCTTCTTTCGAAGACACCCACGAATATCGATGCTGAAATCCCTCATCTCAATGTCATCATGGGACTCAGACTTACACTTCTGAACAGGAGTAGATATATCGGAGTCTTGTTGCTGAGCCTCGACAATCCGATCTAGAAGAGTAGGAAGAGCTTCCATGCTATAAAATAGAATAAGAGAGTTGGATGTGGAAGCAAGATCATGAATATCACACATGGAAAGAGTCTCAAGAACTTTCCATTCTGCAATCATCATGGACACAATAGTTGAGTGCTTGCGACTCAAAGCATCAGCCACACGATTACCCTTCCATGGGGTATACTGAATATCAAAATCATATGAGGCGAGAAATTCAAGCCAACGCTGCTGCCTCATATTAAGCTCCTTCTGAGTGAATAGATATTTCAAAGACTTATGGTTGGTAAAAAGAACAAAGTGCTCTCCCAAAAGATAATGACGCCAAATCTTCAAAGCAAAGACAATGGCTGCAAGCTCTAAATCATGGGTAGCGTACCGAACCTCATTCGGACGCAATTGCCTAGAAGCATAGGCAAGATCTCTCTAGATCAAAACAGCACCGAGGCCATTATGACTGGCATCGGTATAAATGATAAGATCTTGGTTCCTTTCAGGAACCACAAGGACGGGAGCATTAGAAGCTCCTTCAATTTCTAAAAAGAAGTCTCACACTTATAGGACCAAATAAATCGATTGCCTTTCCTCGTAAGGCTAGACAATGGAAGCATGATACGGGAAAAGTCTTTGATGAAACGGCGGTGATAACCAGCCGAACCCAGAAAACTACGAATCTCGTGAACATTCTTAGGCCTCTTCCAACTCTGAATAGCCTCGATCTTAGAATGATCAATGGAAATTCCCTCTGAAGATACAACATGGCCTAAGAACTTCACTTTCTTTTCCCAGAAGTGACACTTAGAAAGTTTTGCTTTGAGTTGACGCTTTCAGAGAGTACTCAAAACAATCCTAAGATGTTGAGCATGGTTCTCTTCGGACTTCGAATATACAAGAATGTCATCAATGAAAACAAACACGAAATTATAAGATCGACAAGTAGGCAGGTGCGTTTGTCAATCCAAACGACATGACGAGCCATTCATAAGAACCATAGCGAGTGCGGAATGCGGTGAGAGGAATACTATCTTCCACGACTGGGAGCTGATGAAAACCAGTGGCAAGGTCTAACTGTGAAAAGTCCTTAGCACCACTTAACTGATCGAACATGTCATCGATCCTCGGTAAAGAGTAACGATTCTTGATGGTTAACTCATTAAGCTTGCGATAGTCGACGCAAAGCCTAAGAGTCCCATCGGACTTCTTCACGAATACTACCGCGGCTCCCCACGGTGAAGAACTAGAACGAATGAAATGCTTAGTTTCAAGCTCGAGAAGTCACTTTTTGAGTTCCTCGTTCTCTCGTGTAGACATCCTCGTGAGAGGATGACTAACTGACTGCACGTCGGGAATAAGATCGATACGGAACTCAATAGCTCGCTTAGGAGGTAAACCAGAAACGGGCTTGAATAAATCTAAAAAGTCGCAAATGATAGGAATACATATACAATGTCATCATCGTATCAAGAATCAAGGGAAAATAAAGAAGCTATGGAATCACAATCAGAATCACGAAGCGAAAGAGATAACTGATCAAAAGAATTAGGATGTTGAATATATAAGACTTGCTCCAAACATAAAATCCTGGCATCGTATCGAGCTAGCCAATCCATTCCCAATATCATATCAAATCCAAGAAAAGGAACAACGTGCAGATTCGCACGCAAAGAAAAGCCACAAATCAAAAACTCAACATCATCACAAAGCAAACTAAGAGTTGCAGATCCTCCGATAGGATTTGCAATCCATAAAGAAGTAAGCGTATAAGAAACATATAACTGCAAAGCATCAACGAGTTCCCTTGATACGAATGAGTGAGATGCACCCGTATCGAAAAGCACTTGAATATAACGATCATGGAATAAAATAGAGCCCTCTAGAATGGAAGGAAAAGTACCTCAAGGCTGAGAAGCATCTCCGAAAGTAGTAGCCACACTAAGATGACCCTAGCGAGAACCCTTCTCCTTTTTGGGACAAGCTGAAATCAAATGTCTCTCCTTCTTACAATAAAGACAACGCTTAGGCTTGGGACACTCCCTTACTGGATGGTCAGGTGCACCATAATTGAAGCATGCAAAAGGCCTAGTTGAAGGAGTAGACTGAGACTGAGAGGAAGAACCCCTCTGTTCCTTCTTCATACTAGGATGGAATGGCTTCGGTTTGTGGAAAAACTTTTTCTTATTTGGGTTTCCCCGAACATTACCCTCATCATCACTGTCTTTCTCCTTCTCAACCGCTTCAAGTTGAAGGGCCGCATCCACAAGCTTTTCAAAGGTGAGCTCAAGGCGAAGCATGAGGGACTTCTTTAGATATTTCTTAAGCCCGGAGACGAAATTAAGATTCTTCTTTAAGGAGTAGAGATGTGCTCGAGACCATATTTAGACAAGGCTTCAAAGGATGCAACATACTCATAAACGGTCGACTTTCCTTGTTTGAAATCAAGGAAACATCGAGCAAGAATAGCCTTCTTGAATTCTGGAATAAACTTGAGTTCGGCTCTCTTACGGAACTGTTCCCACTCTAGAGTGGACTCATCAATCTCAGCAATAAGAAGATCATACCAATGTAAAGATCATTCTTGCAACATACTAGATGCTATAAGGACTCGGTGATGACTAGAGATCTCCATACGACTAGATATGCTCACAAGAACTGAGCCACGCCTCAACATCTAAAACAGTCTCAGTGCCTTTAAAGATCTTGCCACCAAGATGTGTGAAGTCGCTACACATGCGTGCAAATGTGGATTTTCATGGAGGAGAAGAGTGAGCTGGAGCGGGAGACTGAGTGCTCCGAATAAGCTCAAGGATCTGATCGGTAGACATATGTACGCCTTCAAGGCAAGAACCACTGGACGGTCCCGCCGTCGAAGAGCGTCCTCTGCCTCTACTCGACATAGCTGAAAGATAAGATAAGATAGGATTATTCACATGTTAAATAGATATATTAGCAATTCAAGTGCAGAAGTTAAGGAACTACGGAATATAATTAACATTCCTAGACATATTCCTTTCTATCTACACCAAAGGAATTAAAAAGGACACAAATCAAAACAAGGATAGGGACAAGGCAAGGTCAAGGTGAAACCGATCATGATTAAGGGATGATGTATATAGATGTATTATATTTAATGTATGGTATCTCGTATAATGTTCTGTATATATTACATTATATTATGAAATAATGCTCTAATACCAATTTATGACTCCCCACCTCGAGACCTACATTAGTAAAGAGAATTACTAAGCAATCTTGTCTACTAATGCAGAGAATATGGCTGGTTAAGGCCGACCATCATAATAATACGTTAGTTAAGAGCTAAGCATTTTAATTATGTCTTGATTTTTTTTCATTACCTCATAAGTGGTAGACACACTTAGTCCCTAACTAATGCACACTATGGTGGATTGAGACCATTTCAGAAATAATGTAATATACATGCAGTTAGAAAACATCAGTCATAGAACAGCAAACCCAGATCAGAGTGTGTATATACATACATACATCACCATACATCCCCATAATAATACATCATATATAAGTAGTCCTACTACTGAATCACATATACACCCATCCCACAAAATAATATACAATAAGATAAATAAAAGTAGACGACTCTAAAACGACATCCAAGCCAAAATGATAAGTCCAACAAAAGCTATCAACCTGATCCAAGAAGTGAAGCAATCCAAACTACCCAGCAACTCAGTCTGACCCGAGTGTAAAGCACACGGGTCAGGCAAGCTAAATTTATCAGTAGTAAGGGTCTCAAAAATAATAAGCGAAAGTGAAATATCCATTCCATTGTTGCCAACGGAACGATACATGGTTCATCATGTCGTTCATAAGAAAGGGGCAATCAGTGATTCATCTATTTAATTCGAGAGAATTCAGTAAGCAACATGCATATGGTTTCATTGAAGGACATCTATAAGTAAAGTGGATAAGGGATGAGAACCATATAATAACTTCACAAAGAAATATCAAATCATCATAATCTATCATAAGAACTCAATAAGAGTTAAAGGCAATCATAACCGAAATCACCATATAGCATAATATAAATGTAGCCCATATCATACTCAAGGCCGTATTCAAATAACGACATCACAAAAAGGTGAAATAGAACATAGAAAACTTCATAGAAAATTGCACGTGCTTTTCATCTTAACTAGTACTACTATTATTTGGTACCATACGTCGTGATGACTTGGGGTCATTAACATCTTAGCATCGTGATCATCTTGATTGACTATAGTCGAATATCTCGATGACACCCAAATCATAAAATCCGAGCAAAACATCATGATGATTGGAATCTAGTAATGACATCATGAACGTCGTAATGATTCCAATCATATACTCGGTTTGTAGTGCTAATAACATATTAAGTGTGTCACAACTTCTCGAATAGGAACCCAATAGGCGTTAATGTAAGTCTTATACCACATTCGCACCTATTGGTTTACTAATCGTCAGTTGATGCCACATTAGAAAAAAATCATAAAAATAAAAATCCAAATCAAACATACCCCGCCTCGTCTCAATGGCGAGTGTAAAGCACCCAACTCATTGTGTCTCATACTTTGATGAGTTTAAAGTGACATCAAGACTTGTCTCATTTCATTGACAAGTAAAAAAAATCCATCTTAAACATCACAACCATCATCAATTCATCATAACAACCACGCCTCATGTCCTCAGCAAGTAAAAATATCATAAACCAGTACTTCAAAGCAAATTCGACAGTATAAGTCCGATATTAAGCGATGAGGCGAAAACACATGTCTCATAACACTTTTTTTGCTAAATCATTTAATTCTCATTCTTATAAGCCGAAAGTCATCTAACTAGGCTATAATATATTTAGAATAATTTTGTAAAAAGGGGGATTTTTAACAATTTTTAGATATTTTTAAGTAAGTTATATAAGGAAAAATCCATTTATCAAATAGATTATCTATTTATAAAATACTTTTTAAAAAAATAATTAATTGCTTAAAAATCCTTTAAAATGCCTTAAAAACATTTATTTAATTAATCATAATTTATAAATAATTTTCAAAAACTTATTCAAAACCAAAATCAATTAAAACCATCGAATTCTTCAAATATCGATATTTAGATTGAAATAGAATTTAAATAAAATTTAAATTCTAAAAATTTCCAAAATTAAGCAAATCCATTATTGGAAAAAAAGACTTAAAAATTCATCATCAAACTTATTCAAACAATATTTAAAATCTTTGAAATTTGCAGTGAAACAGTTAATGAAAGCGCAAACAGGAGCAAAAGAACAATCTACCAAGCAATTGAGTTTTTGGCTAAATTTTGACAGTAATTTAGGATATCAAAGCAATCCAAATTTCTACCAAATTTTTCTACGTTATACTATGGCATGAGGACTATAATACATCCAAAATTTGAAGCAATTCGCTGCAAAATGAAAGAGTTATGATTTTTCAAACATAGCTCTTTTCAGCAAGCACAAAAAAACAAGATTTCTGGCTGTTTTGAATCAACGATTTGCTAAAACAAAAAAACTCAAAATTTCATGAAATTTTTTAAAAGCATTTCACTGTCCAACTACTATAATATATCAAAAACTGGAAGCAAATGGATATAAACTGATGAAGATATGATTTTTTGTACACAGTGCATTTTCGGCCAACAAACAGAGAGCAATTTTTGGCTAAATTCAACCAACAATTTAACATATCAAAGCAAATCAAAATTCAATGAAAATTTCCAGAAAAATTTTACAGACCAACCACTTCAACATATCGATGATTGAGAGCAATTGGCTATAAATTGAAAAAGATATGAATTTTTGAACACAGCATAATTTCAGCCAACAAAAGAGAAAACTTATTCATTAAATTGAACATTTCAAACACAAATTGATAGAAAATTTTGATATTTGGCTTTAGCTTGCTGTAAGAAAACTCTTACCTTGATTAACGCTTGATTTATCAATCGTTTCGATGGATTTAGCAAGGAAATGGCCTTCAAGAGCCTGTAAACACTAGAAAATAGACATGCAAAACACACATAAGCAAATAAAAGACAATTCACATATCAAGTTCTCAAATTTTGTTAAAATCATTTGTTATTGGAAGGTGATTACCTTTTTATTCTTAGTTTAGGTGATTTCCCCTTTTAATTCTTAGGAAAGTAGGGTAGAAATTTGGATTTAGGTGAAAGCAACCATGATTTTTTTTTCTTTTTACGGTAGGTTTATTTTGAGAAGAAGAAGCTGAAAGAAACTACGTACTGCCTAGTTTCTCAACAGAAATTTCTAGATAGTAGGCTAATGGATCCTCCTTTCTACCCAATTAAGCACCGAGAAAAATTACTTAGTGAAAATCAAAACTATGTATATATGTTACTTAAATTAACACTATATACACATATTTTCAACATTTAAAGTCATATAAAATACATATATCTTATTGCATTGAAATAAAATATCCATTGTAACAAAATAAAATTTCTTTTACCAATTGAAAGTTATTCTTTTACAATGAAACCCTATTTTTAACAATATTTAACACTTTGCACAATTTTAGTGTAGAAGCACTATTTTTAAAGTATAACTTGATCAGAATTTATTCTCTTTGTCCAATAGGTTGTAATAAATCATTCTAACCCTTTTAAAACAACAAAATAATATTCTCACAAAATATTTCACCTTTTATTTTATTAAAAGACATGTTTTCTTCATATTTTTCCTTTTATATTCAATAAAAGGCTAATATTGACAATAATTATCAATATTATCATAATGACTTTATTAAAATATGGTAAATGACTAATTTCACTTCAATACCTCAAAATAAAGTTTTTAAAACCTTATTTCCATCAATTTGGATTTATTTTAACAATTAAATGTTGAAATATATCGCTTAGTAATTTATTAATTCAAATTTACCTAAATTCCAATATTTTCTATTTTATTTAACCAAAACACCAAATAATGAATTTTAAACCCAATAATATTTAGCTCCATACTTATTGCTTATTTGAAATGCACAATTTAAACCAAATTTATTTCTCCGTTACATTCTATTCACCATATTAAATTATAACAATCATTATAATTTAATATCATTAGTAATCTCCAATACCGGGGTTATTACATAAGTGCCTTCGGATTTGACTATCGAACCTACTTTGTAGCTAGTATGCTAGAATTTAATCAATGTAACAATTTCAATTAAGCTTCATAAGTTTACTTCAAAAATATTTTCAAAATAATGTCATTAAAAATAATATGACCAGATTTTTCGTAGCAAAAATTTTAGTTATCATAAGGTAAAAACTCATTCCATGTTTATGTGCGGGATGGTCTTATGGGATACCCTTGTTTTAAGATATTCTTATTTTAAGTTTCTCACCCAGAGTTTATTTCCCTTTTCTTAAACTCTGGGTTCTCTATTTTCTCAGGCAGACAAGTAGTTAGGTAATTTTGGAGCAATCGGGAAGAGCTCAGAGCATGTAGTTAGAAGGTTCTTCAGTAGACTATTACCTATTTTTCACCACACTTGCGTACTATTGTATATCGCATTTGTAAGGACAAATATTTATAACTGACTATATTGACGATAAGTTAAACTTCGATAAATTTATTTAAAATTTTCCACTGTAAAGATTATAGGTTGAAATCATTTATGTTATTCCATTCGTCTAAGATTCTGTTCTGTCTTGATTTTCTTTTACTCCATGATAATCTGCCTCTCCGGCACTTGAATTTGCGGCATGTGAATAAGGAGGATGTATTAGTGTCGATTTTTGAAGGTCGAGGAGGTGGGTCATCGTAGAAACGTACAATTCAAATATTTTTATGCTCTATTCAACTTCTTTGTATAAAATTTAAAAAAAAGAAATTTTTATTTAAACTGCGGAAATAGGCAGTGCAAACTACGAATATAAAAATATGTACCTTACACATCATTTTCTAATTTATTCTTTCCAAAACTCATAATCAGATCCAAAGAAAAAGATAATAAGTGAAATATAATGTAAAACATTAAACTGCATTACTTGCATAATTCCATTATTTTAATACAGAATAATTGAAATTATGACTTAAGAATTAACAATTCACTTTAGGGGAATTTTGTGGTTTTAATGTAATGTTTTCGTAAATAAAATTTCCTAAGGTATATATCAAATTCAAGTTATATTATACAATTATTAAAATAAGAAAGACTGGTGTTTCCACTCATAATCAATTTTTAGATCTTTTACATTAGTATTTGATACGCCTGCTTTAATCTCTTACATATCTCTCCTTTTAGAAATATACAACAAGAGAATTGTAAACGTATTAGACTCAAAAATTTAGGGATTAGCAGAGAAAACGATTAGAAATTGAATAATAAACGCCTAAAATTTCTTACCCGAACCCCTAAAGTATTTTCCGATTCTTTGGGGAGAGAGACGAGAGCTTCGCTTGGTTTCCAAAATAATTTATGAATAAAAATGAGGGCGCTAGACTGTTATTTATAGTGGTTAGAAAGCACTGGGACCGTCAGATTTAATCAGTAAAAATAATAAAATTTGAGCCATCAAAATGTTGAAAACCCTAGCCGCCATCAACATGGACCACTTGATTGCTCCTATGCCATTGGTCGATCAGCCCAAGGTAGGCGGTCGATCGATAGTATTATTTTAGGAAGATTTTTATGTGTCGTTGATTGATTTAATTAATACCTTAATTAATTTTAATTTTAACGTTTACTTAATACCCAAGTATATTGTAACCACCCGAAATTTTCGATCCCGAGAATTCCAGACAGTTAGGGAAAAGAAGAAAGAGATAGAAAAAAAAGAATAGAAACACCAACATCTCACGTTCGCAGTGGATAAATATAATAACAAATAATAACAGTTATACAAGGGAAACTATACTTGTCAAATTTCACTTTAATACATTAGAGTTACAACATATATACAAACACTGGACATATACAATCAACATGTCTCAGATAAATAACAATATAATACAGTGGAAACACTCCATACGTTCCTACCATCCAGTTCATCTCGTGAGCTCCTTAACGTCCTTGCTTGAAAATTTGTAATATTCGGTCTGACCCGAGCATTACATCAAAGTAACAACCGGGTCGGGCTAGAAATCAGCATGAGTAAACCCATCTAACAAGAAAATACCAAAGCTTAAACTTATTTATTCTCGGGGTAACTCATATTCCTCTAAGATTTCATAACTTGGTATAGTCCATACCTTATTTCACAAATAAATCTCTAAGTACCCCTTACTTAGTTTAAATGCCCATTTCACTTAATTTATTTCAATCCATCCCATCGATTATGCATATCAAGTCTACAAAGAATTAAAGTAGATTTCAAATTGAAGTGGTTTCGGGTATTTACTCATACCCGACCCCGGCCTCTTCGAATCCCAAGCCATCTTAACCCAAGTTATTCAAGTGAAATACAATTCAAACCTTGAATACAGAATGCTACACAGCAATTTATCTTGATAGATAACCATATTATCACTATTCAACCAATCATATCACAAAACATTTCATAACAGAAACATCAAATAATCCAAGACGTTTTAATATCATTCAATCATCATAAGCAAAATTTAACCCTTCCAAATTAATTTAATTAATTCTAAATAAATTAATAACCTCCATCAATTACCTTTCCTTAACCTTAATTAATTTCAAATCAATTAATAAATGAATCATCTCACAATTATCCATCTTAATTAATCATCTGGATTAATCATATTTCCATTATATTAAGTAATAGTCCTTAATTAATTCCCTTAATTAATCAATCCTTTGATTAATTATCTAGGTAATTAATTCTCAATTATTTCTTATTAAGTAATTTACCTTTAATTACTCTCATTGAGTAATTAATCCATTGGTTAATTATCCTCAATTAATTACAATAAGTGATTAACCCAATCACTTATATTAATAAATCATACAACTAATTTCATTGAGTAATTATTCTTTAATCCCTTAATTAATTAACCTTAATTATTTATCAATTTTTCTTAATTACTTCATTAAGTAATTATCTTAAGTAATTAATTACCCTTTATCATCAATTAAGAAATTGATTAATTATTCTTTAATTACCGTCATTAAGTAATTATCCTCTAATTTATCACATTAGTAAATTAATCACCTTGATAAATTATCCATTTAATTAACCATCCTTTAATACATTAAGTAATTAATCTCTCATTTAATTATATTTGAAAACAATCAAGATTAAATAAAATAATTAACTTAATACAAAATTATATAAACCAAACAGGTTTAAAACAATTTAACTTTTAAAATTTAAATCCTTGAAGCTTGCTTAATACTTTACCTTTGGAAACTTAGTTTATTTTTCTTAAAAACTTTTTTTAAACTTTTAAAAATTGAAATTTGAAACTTGATTTATTTTTCAAATTTGAAAACTATTTGAAAACAATCCAGAATCGAACTGAAATTTCCCGAGCCAAACCATAACATCAGTGGGTCCAAACTCGAGCAAAAATTTTATTTTATTTTAATTTAACTTTGTTTAAATTTTAAAACCCATAAATTAACACATTCAGAATCCCTGGAAGAAAACTCGAGCTAACGATCCAAAATCCCGAAGTCCAACCTGAGACAACTTCTTCTTCCCTAAAAAATCACAACCCAAGCACAAAAAATGTGCACATGCATGTGCACACGCTACTTGATCAATTCTGACCAACCTTGCCGACTTCGTCAAGTCGACGACGACCATCACTATTCTTCCGACCACCAAACTCGACCTTCTCCCCTGAAAATCAAAATCGAACGAGTTGACCTAAAAACTGGAAAAAATCCCATCCGACCAAACTCCCTACCGACGGTGAACTTGATCATGGAAGACCCCGACCTTCCTCCTGAACGTTCGCCTGCCTTTCACCATTTTTTTCCCACAACTCCGATCGAGTTCGATCCTATGACGAGATCAAATAAGCCTTGAACCCAATTTCAATCATCGATAGTATAAAAACCCTAAATTGGCGTCGTCAGGTTGCTCCGGCGACTAGAAAAATGCTAGACTATTTTTCCAAAGATCCTTGCCACTCAAACCTTCTTCACCAACGAGCTCAACCTCCAAGTCAACGCCGATCAACGACAAATAACCAAAAACCCAAAATGATCAGCTCGATCATCCCAACAATTTAACAAACAAAAAATTAATTTAATACCTTTAAAATTCATCATTCACTATCATAAATCAGGTAGACTAATTAAAACAAAAAATTAAAATGATTTTTTTTTGACACAATTTGATTTTTCACTGATCTCTTCCAAATTTGTATTAATTACTAAACATAATGTTTAGAAACAAATTTAGGTAGTTATAACCATTTTCTTTTCAATAATCAAGATTTAACAATGACTCAATGGAATGATATAAATTTTGAAATGAAAACTGGGAACTGTGAATAACACAGAGCGGCGGTATATACATGTACACTCACAGGCATATTACAATCAAATCAGATGTTTATGCATTCATTCATATACATATGCAAAATTTACTAATTCAATCATTCATCAGATGCAACAAAGTTTCAACCATACTAAAGTTTTTAAAAAAATTTGTTTTCTCACCGTTGAAGAACAGAGGACAGGACAGTATTGAAAACTGGAATCTGAATTTGATCTGCTACTGGAATTTTGATGTTGATTTTACTCTTGAATTTGAATTCCTCTTTCTTTTGTTGAATTTAAATCTGAAATTGTTCTTTGCATTTGTGGTTGTTGTGATTTGCCTTTGATTTCTTGTTTCAGATTATTTTTTCTTTTCTGATCTTTGATTTTTTTTACCTCGGGTTTCGGCTTCCAGTTTTTATTTTCTTTTCTTTTGGTTTGTATAAATTTATAGTTGAAGAGAAAATAGATTTGAGCTAAAAGGTAAAAACAGATTTCTTCTTCTTATTTTTTTTTAATTTTAATTATCAAACAAAAACAAATAAAGCCACTTGTCCTTAGATTGATTATTTAGCTTACACATATACATTCTAATTTACAAATGTCCTAAATATACATTATGATATTTACAAGTATTAACTCTTCTTTCATTAAATCTTTTTAAGTCAATATATGTATTTATGTAGTAGATTTACATGTATATAAAAATGTTTGTTTTCATATAAATAAGCTTTTAAACTTTAATAAATATACAAGTGAAAATTTATGTAAGCATTTGTTTATAAATAACTTATGTTTTGATCCAAATAAATATATTATATGCTTATATGCTTGTGGATCTTATTTTAACTCTATAAATTTTTTTTTACAAACCAACTTATGTTTAAATTTTTAACAACAAGGATAATAAATTTTTTATTTAAAAGATATATTTTAGCTTGAGTTTAAAATAAGGATTTAATTAAAAGTTCATTTACATTTCTTTTATATTAACTTATGTGTCATATTAATATGTATGTATTCAAACTATATTTATAATAATGTGTGTATATATATTATTTATTATCCCGGAAGATTTAAAATTCAACACTTAACCTATGTTTATATATATATTTAGATATTTGTCAGAATTTATCTGTTTAATTTACAAATTAGTATATAAATAAAATTTAACCCTATTAATTACCAATTATCAGATGCCCGAAAATCTAGGTTATCACATCTATCTTCTGCTACCTTTTGAATTTGAATTCGTTTAAATTATTTTGAATCTAAAAACGTCAAACGTCCATAACTTTTTCATTTGAGCTCCGATTTCAAAACATTATATATGAAAGCTGATCAGAAAATCATCATGAATGCAACGACATAACGTTTGTGGCCAAAATCTAAATTATAACATTTATTTTGAATGGAGGATTGGTAATAAGATAGTGGTTGGTTCAATTCATTTGTGAAGTTCCCGTACGCTTGTATTATTTATTTATCATTAGAGATGGAGCTAGATTAGGATGCCCATATCACCACTAGTCTCAAGAGAGTGTAGCATTAACCCTACACTTAAATATTAGTACGTAACTTACATTTCATTGTCATGCATGCATGTTTATAGTTACATTGTTATATTTATGATGGACTGACCATAGGGATATAGGAGAAAAGTTGGGAAAGGTATAATTTCCCATCATTTAAGGTGGACTTATTTTACTTGTTTATGGGCAGTCTAGATTACCCTTAAGCCATATTTGTGGAAAGGATCGGCTCTACTTTGGTAGTTCCTTGTTTTATATATACATTGCTTCGATATACAATATGTTGAGATAGTTTCTCTCACACTAGGCTTTATGTCTAACCTAAATTCTGCCTTTTTCTGTTTGTGTTATGAAAACTCATGAGTACTTGATTGAGTAGTTTGGAAGTCAGGTGCTTTGGGGATAAGCTTACAGGACAGCTGGAGTATTCTAGAGGCATGAAGTCAATATATTGACTACGCATACTTGTTGTTGATATAGTACGTGGTAGACATGCTATTTTTTATATGAGACTTGTGATATCAGATTTTGTATTCAGAACTCCATTTGAATTGATATGGTGTGTTCCGACTTTCCGTATGATATTTATTTATCATTTGCTTCCGCTAGTGCAGTCACTTGTATATTATTTATCTTATTGTGTTCACGTATATTCAATATATTATATGTTATCATTCCACTATTAAATTATATTGATATGCCTTGGTATGATATTTAGTCATAATTTTACCCCGAATAGAATTTCGTTCGTGGTATTCAAGAGTCAGATATTGTCATTCGATGTTGATTCAGGGTATTAGTATTATGAAGGGAAGGTCACCACGATTATAGATTTTAATCTATGTAATAAATTACATAATTACTCTTAAGGCATATCCCTAGCTCTTTCACATGCCCATTCTATTTCATACAAGAATGCATCAAAAAGTACTTGTATTCCTAGACAGTGTTGCATTGGTGGTGATTGTGGAATTCATAGGGTTATATGGATTTAATTGCATGGGACCCCCAAAATTTCAACAGTCACCACCAGTGTTATTTTAACATTGGTGTCGGCAAAATTGCATTCCAACTTGACGATACAACTAATCTCAACCATGCATTGCATCCTGATTAAAACTCCATATATTAATGCAAATCAGATCCAAATGTCAAGATATATTGTGTTCCATGTTGTTTTCATCCAAATTTTTAATAGTGTGAAACAGAAAGGAAACATTGCTAATTTGACAAGATTTAGAGTCTAAACCACTATTGTACAATTTTATTTTTCAATTAATTAAATAAATATTTGCTAAATAAAATAAATAACACAGAATTTAAATTCAAACAGATATTTTATTCAAACAAATATTTATTACAATTTTAAATAGTATAAATTTGAGCTCTCACTATATATATATATATATATATATACACATATATATATAAATTTCAATTACAATACCGTTTTGATTACATCGTAATTTTATGTTTACAATGTTCACATCACTACATTTCACTCATTCACTCGTATTTGATCTTTAACTCTATTCCAGTCTAAAGCCAGCATGTGAGTTATCTGCAAAATACACACTAACGCAGTAAAATTGAACAAGAAATATTTGTGCAGTGTAAAATAAAATGTGTATTTTGAAAACATTATTTTCCTTAGTTATTTGGGTTGTTCGTCATCATATTTATTTTAAATTCATCATACACGAACATTTTTTGACACGCACAGCGTATCACTATACATGCCACAAGGCCGTGCATACCGATATACACTTGATAAAATTACAGGGACAGGTGAGCACAAGGGCAAACCAAATCAAAAGCCGGGTTCAACTCAAGTGCAATATAAATAAAGTCACGACACGAGCACAAGGTCAAACCCGAGCTATAAGCCGGATTCAACACAGGTGCAATGCAAATGTACACATGAATGCAATAATCAAAGACATCACATAAATACAGAGGCTGGATAGTCTAACCAAACTGCAAGAAAATGTACACATGATTCAAGCATTCAAATACAAGGTAGTTCTCCAAATCAATAATCACAAGAACAACGAAGACAATCAAAGTAAAAATGCACATCAAACATAACACCATATCACAAATCAATATATCAAGACTCCCAGTCAAACTGCAACAACACATGGAAATGGGTCAGGCAAAAAGAGCACATGTTCAACCAAGTGGTTCAACAACTCAAAGACAAGTTCAGACATGAACATGATACAAATATGCAAATATACATAGGTAGTGCACATATGAACAAAACACGACGACTTCAACCAGAATAGTGAATGAAACGGCAATTAACAATACAAGTGCTTGACAAATTACAAACTACACATAAAACCAGAAAGACTCGAGAGAACAAGGACTGAACAAAAAAGAAAGAGGCATAAGAATCATACACATATATACATACATATATGTGTGTGCATGTGCACTGTTTCTAACGGCTAGCTCAATGAACAATATAAATGATCATATGACAGCAATGCAGACCTGGCACCAATGATGAACCAACAGACTATGCAACATAAAGATGGAGGTAGTGAATATCTACATACGTGAACATATATATATATATATATATAAAGCAGTATAACATGAACATATATGTGCAGTGAAACCAGAGGCAATAGCAAGCTAATGATCAAACAAAATGAAACCAAACTCCATAAGCACACACCTATACACACACATAACTGTATGTATGTATACAGTGGAAACCAATGCAAACTACTAAATTCCAAGGATGAACAGTGATCAAGAATCAAGTCAAAAAAGTACAGAGCAAAGTCAAGGCATGGCGAAAATGGCAAACGACGGACTTCAAATCATGGAATTGTAGTTACTAAAATAATTCCAATGACGTCAGAAGAAGCCGTGGGTCAACTAGCAGGTTTTCATAAAAATAAAAAACAGTACCAAGTTTAACCAAACCAAGCCAAAGACAATTGCAGTTCAATATCAAAGCAATGCCAAAGTCACAAAGGAAAACAAAATTCATATATTCACTATGCCAGAAATTCACAAAACCAAAATCAAAGCCGTCGTAGCCAAGGAGTCGAGTAAAGCAATTCAAAGTCGCGATAATCAAGTAAACAGAAATTACATGAATTGAAAATTCAAAGAAATCACCGTTGATCAAGAATAATCGAATGGCCAGCATAAAATTAACAGACGAATTCGAAAATTTACTTGAACTTAAATTTAGGGAATCATCCCTATTTAACCCAATCATCATCGGCATTTCAAAATCATCGAGTTCAAGAAAATTAACTAGACAGGTAAAAAGGGAAATTACATACCAATTCAAAATCAAACTCGATCGAGAAGCAACTGTGAGCAACTCAGAGACGATCGATCGACGAAGCAAGGAAAGCGAAATCACTTATTTGATCAATCAACTAAAGTCGGCAGCTTAAACTAATTTGAGCCCTAATTTTTGAGGAACGAACGAGCAATGAAGAAGCACCAATTTTCAAAGATATCAGGCCAAAGAAATAAAGAAAACACGGGGACAATTGTTTATTGCTATAATTTAATTTGGGCCAGCTTATGTTTGTGTTTAGGCTTTAGATTATAAATTAGGGTTTATTGTTTTTTAATTTGCATTTTTCTTTTAAACGTTGTAAATTCTGGTCGTGTGACTAGGGAACGAACTACGGTGGTGTAGTTCGATAATTCGCAACTCAGCGGAAGATTTGTGGTAGGGTTTTGAATATAGAGTTAGGTTATTCGATAGCGGGAGTTTATGTGTGTAAGCGTCTGACTACTAAATTTCTAGTAGAAACCTTGGGGCGGCACGTAGGCAGTGTTTTGCCAAAGCTAGGTAAATATATGTTTTCTATTTTCTGCTTTTATTATTCTGCTATTATATGTGCTACTATTATTCTGCTATATCAGTGTTTAAATTATTTTTATATAAACTTCCGTAATAATTTTTATAATTAATAGTATCACCCCATTCACTCCCCTCTAGGGTGAAATCGACCTTACAAGTGGTATCAGAGCTAGGAACAAAAGCCATTTTTGTTTTAATATTTTGGTTTGTCAAAAACCAATTTTTTTGTTACAAATTTGACTAAAATGGCTTATTTTAATAATGCTTTTAATGAGGGTCGGTCCAATATTATTCCTCCTGTTTTTTATGGAACGGATTTTTTGAATTGGAAATTAAAAGTGGAATTTTATTTAAAATTTGTTAATGTTAAATGTTGGGATATTATTGAAAATGGGTATAATAGAATAGATGAGAAAAATACTTCGATTTTTTCAAAATCCGTTGACACTAACAACCATGGACCTATAAAAACAAATAGATCACAAAAATCTTTTATCGTGTAGGTGAGGTGGCAGGCTAAGGAACAACAACAGTGCTATCTTGATTCTGGCTATTCCAGACACACAACGGGCGACAAATCAAAGTTTCTTAGCCTAGTACAAAGGTGGCTGTAACGACCCGTAAATTTAGCCGGTTTTAATAACGTTATCAATTGGAATTTTGCGGGATTTTAAACGATAAAATTTTGAAATACAAATTTTTTATTTGAAATACGTCTAGTTAAACATAGCAACTGGTAAATTTCGTCCGAAAATATGGAAGTTTATTTCGTGCGTAAATTTACTTCAATTTAATCAGTTAAAAAGCGATGAAAATAAAACGTTTTCAAACCCAAAATATTTTTACATAGAAAAATTCTAAATCATCTTTTAAGCAAGTTGTCAGTTTGTCGTTTTTCCAAATTCGGACATCTTTGGCTCCGTCGATCTTATTTTTCTGCGATTTTTATGCATTTTCCGTAGTATAAAATTTCGAAATTTTATAATTCAATCATACCGATGATATCCGTATACCGTTTTTATCGTTTCGTCATGCTGATCTCTACGGTGCATTCAACTCGGTATTTTGAAGTCCGATACGCGGTGAATCGGCGTAACGGTTCGCCGTATCGGTATCAAATCCGTGACCTTTTATTTTCGTTTGCGTTCAAAATTTGAAACGTACAAGAAATTATTTAAATTCCCAAAGTATCATTATTGAGTAGAGCGTTTTTTTGTCGTCTCCTCGGTCCATACAATAGTAAAACTCATATTAATCGAAGAGTTATTTTCAATTGCCATTTTTCAAGTGACGCACTGTTTTCATGTAGCCTGCATATTCAAAGGCCACGTCTCTTTGCAAATTTGCAAATTCACCAACAGCTTCTTCTTCCTCCTCCATTTCTTTTTCCTTCCTTCACCTAAGCCACATACGGCAAAGCTTGTGCCCGCCATCCGACCACCACCTGACACCGAGACTGGCACCACCCGACCACCCAGGCCCACCTCAACCGCCGCTCACACCTCGTCAGCAACCCCTCTTCTCACGTCCGGATCTCCTCCGTCATCACCATCCTAAGTTCCGAGCAGCAGCTCGCCACCCTGTTCACCGCCACAACCCCGACCGCATCTCCACCATAACGCACGTTGGTGCGGCAACCATTCCCGAGCCCCTCTGTGCCATCATCTCCCGACCTCCGCCCCTACCATAGACTCGAACAGCGGCAGCAACCCAAGGCCGAGCACCACGTCGGCACGACTCCACCGCAGCCTTCTCAATGCTAAATCCGAGCATCCTCATGTCCTTCACCTCCGAGCTCGACCCAAACCACCGTCCACCACTCGCCGTACGCCCCGCAACCACTTGTGCTCCGCCTTTCGATCATCTCTGCAACTAACCGCTTCCCCATGGCCGTGCTTTGCATGTGCTACCTCAACATGGTATTTTTTATATATTTGTTTTAAATGTTGGAATTATAAAATATAATATGTTATTATATATATTCACATGACTTGGTTTCAAATACACCATATACAGTATGGTTTGCATGTGTATATAGTTAGTGTATGAGTTTCATATGTCAATATATGTTAGCTTATGTGTCAGTTATGTTAAGTGTTATATGATTAATAAAGTTGGATATAGTTTCCATAATATAATTTTTTTACCTGAAGTTGTTTTATTCCTTTGCTTTGCATCTTACAGTTATATATATGGTGCCTGTATGTGACTACTACTTTAAAATTTTATATATACCCTATGCTTTGTTTTAAAGTATCTATTTAGGTGAAGGAGAAAATATATGTATATAAGGATAGTCTGTATATGTTTAAAATATTATAAAATCTTATTTTATTTGTATATGCCACTGTATAAAATCTATTCTTTTTGTGTACATAGCATAAATGTAATTGACGATATGTTGTATAAAATCTATTTTTATTTGAAAGTATATAATATATACATTGTTTAACGATACGTTGTACTAGTTGATATGGCAGTTATATATAATATGTATATGTACATTATGTTTAATAAGCAAGCTATTTTGTTACACAAGTACATAGTTAAGATTGTAGCCCATATTCAATCTATTTAACACGTTTGAATGTTATATTATATAAGTTTTATTTGTGTTTTACTGTACAAGTTATAACATAGATTTCTGGAATACGTGTATAACTGACGAAATATGTTTATTTGTTGAAAATATAGGTATAATTTATAGTTAGGCTCGAATATATGCTAGGTTGCCTGTATATATTATAGAAAAAATAAGATTTTTTATATATAGGTTTATATAGGCAAGTATAAGAGCTGTGTGGTCCGTCGTTTTAATATATATTCACTTATACTATTATCATCATCGTTCCAGTTCTGATTTGATTTCGTCAATTCTGATTTATCAGCGTTGATCATTGAATTCGTGCCGATCTTGTTTTGCTTGGATTCGCAATTCAAATTCAGTATCCGTATCAGCGTGCGTATCCGTGTCACCCTCTGTATTCTCTAGCCTCGAAAGGTGAGCAATCACTCACGATTAATATTCTTTTATTTATTAAATTCGATTTCAATTGAAACGACAATTGAAATATGCTGCTGTTATTTATTGCACTGTAATTTATGTATCAGTTCACCTTTGACATCTGACACCATTATCTGTTAATTATGTATGCGATGATAATACAGTTTGGTTGATAATTGATTGAATGATTGTTGTTAATATTGGATGTAAATTGTAATGTATAAAGTGATAAATATTATGCAATTAAATTTGACGTAGGATAGTTTAAAATTGTGAATCGATATATGTGTTGAATTTGATTACTTAACTTGAATAATATGACCCCTTTTAATTGTTAAGTTGATTGACATGTAGAATTTGACAAATTATACCTTGAACCTTTGAACGTATATTGGATTAATTGTTGTAGCATTAAATTTGGAATTGAAATGGAACGACAAGTGGGAAAACCGAAAGGTAATAATCTTTAATCTAAATGAAATGATAACGTAGATTCTAGAAATGGTTATATTAATTCGCACAAACAACAATGTGAATTAATACGATTATTTCGGGATTATTTGAATTGATTATTGGATTGTGTTTGTCTGCTTTTATTGCTTGTTTACTTACTTTGACACCATCCCAGTTATCACACTGCGAGTTCCCTTTGTTATGTTGATTTTTGAATTGGAATTGGAATCGGGTTGAAATGATATATACCCAAATGAATTTAACCTAGGATAGAGAATTAAATAAAATCCGATTGGTCAATAAATTGATTTAAAAATAAAATAATGATTTTATTCGAGTAAGAATAAGTTTGAAATGAAGTTGGAATTTGAATTTTGAAAGGAAAATGTAAAGATTGAAATATGAAACAAATATTAACGTGGTAATTGATGAAAGAACGTTGTTTGAAATTTAATTATTTAATAATTAAATTTGAAATTATTAATAAATAATTTGGAATTAGTAATAATTCAGTTTTGAAATTATTAAGTTTGAAATCATTTAATAATCAAATTTGAAATTATAATTAAGTTGAAATTATTAAGTTGAAATTATTTAATAGTTAAGTTTTGAAATTATTTAATAATTGAATAAGATTGAATTAATTGATAATTAAATAATAAAAATTGAATGCTTTGATAAGGGAAATTGAACTTTTGAATAAGTGAATTGGAACTTCGTAAATAATTGAAATTGAGTTTCTTTGTTAATTAAGTTTGGAAATTATTTAAGTAAGTAAATAAGTGAAACTGAATTTCTTTAACAAGAAATAAAATGTGATTTATTGGAATTAATGAAAGACTTGTAATTTTGAGAATTTGATTTGACGAATCTAATTTAGTTAAATTTGAAACTTTGATAAATTGAAGATGAACGTAAGTAATTGATTTAATGAATTGGAATTAAGTAAAATTGTTTTGAATGATAAAGTAACTTAACGAATATTGAATGAAATCGATAAATGAATTTAAATTGGTTTGAATGTTGAATTTAATCATTTAAATGATTTTCAGAATAAAACTTATATATGTACTTGAATCAATATTTGAATTGTTTAAATAAAATTGAAATTGAATTGTAAGACTTTGAAATGATAATTTGGGAGTTTTGAAACGTAGATTTTGGAAATTGATTTTGAAAGATAAATGAAATGTTGATTTATAAATTCTAATTGAAATTGGATTTGATTTGGTTTTGAAATTTATTAAACGACCAATCGGTATAATAATTACGAAAGTTATTAAAGAGACCGGAATCGGTTATGGATATACTCTCTATCTAAACCGAAAACCACTTTAATAACCATACGCGGAGTGATGATCCAGAATGAAGTGGTTGGAATGATGTACGTGATAACCGAAGAAAGAGAACGATAATGGATAGCCTTGACACTTGTGTCAAATTGGAAATGACTAAAATCAGGAGCCGTGCCGGGCCAAATGGGGTTAGCCACCTCGAGCGAACACACTTCTTCGTAACTACTACTCATTTCTTGTGATTGATTGGTGCACCCTCGGAATTTCAGGAGTGCTGTTTCGCGGTGTTGCGATCGCTGCGGCGATGCGTTCTCACTAGTCCGGATCAGGCAAACGTTAGTTTCACTACCTTGGGTATTGCCTCATGTGCCTTGTCATACTTGTATCCCTATATACGCGACCACTACGAATTTGTTTTGTGTTATACCTATGGAGTACTCCCTGATATCCCAGCAGTTTACGGTGGAGTTTACAGTGCTGTATAGACTATGACATTTATATAAAAATATGTTAAGGGGGATAATGGTAACGCCTTAACACTATTTTGATACTTTATATTACTGATAGACATTATCTATTTAGCGTGTACTACTACATAGTAGATAGTTTAACGGATCCTCGGAGGATGGTTATTCTAACATCCTTTGAGTTACTTGTATTTCGATTGCTATTTCACTTGAGTTGGATTTATTGATATGAGAATATTAATCCTGACTCGAGTGTTTTGTGTTTTGCTTCACGCTCGGGTCAGACTGAGTGGTTCAGCTTTCGAGACTCACCTTTGGAGTTGGAGCTTTGCTTGAAGATCCAGCCATCTATTCTACTTTCAGTATTCGATGATTCCAGTGATGTATTCTAATTTGTACTTGATGTATCGTATTTCTCGTTTGTTGTAAACTCTAATGTATCTTATATATTTATATAGTAGCTTCATGAACTATTATCTCTTTTACTTCCGCTGCATATTATTACTTTGTGTCTGTGTTCTGTGATTATTTATTTACTGTATATCTCAGTTTTGCCAAATTTAAATTAACAATTCGGTATTTTGAATTATTCAAGTCCGACATGTGCGGATGCGAGTAGTCCAAAATAGCGGGTCGTTACAGTTGGTATCAGAGCTTTTGGTAGCTCTAGGCAAAACTTAGCATATAGGGTAAATGTACTTACAGAATCACTCTCATTCGAGTTTCAATCTCTTCCTTTTGACTCGATTCCTTTGAATTTTGAAACATTCCCTACGGTTCCAAAATCCATTCGTGTCCCTCACTATCATCTTCTTTCAATTCTGGAGTATCACATAACTCCACTTCAAATGATCCTTAAAATGAGTCGGCGGTCTCGTCAACTCTTCGAATGATTTGTAAACGAGAGAAACTCCTTTACAATAGACATCGATTTACCGGAGATTTGTATTCTCGGTTTACGATGCTATCTATTCCCTGCTATGCCTGAATTCTAATTCTCGAGATCGAATGTTGATTTCCCTCGGAATTCAGCATCGATCTTATTTTTGAAGTTACGGACGACCCGGTTAAGGTTGCCCGTGGTTCAAATAGGCTTATCCATCTTCCGATTATGTTAATTGAATTATCTTATCTTCTGTTTCGAACTTATTATTGAATCAAAATTTTCTTGGATTTGATTTCCATCAAATTTAAATCTCTATACTTATTTTGAAATCTATTCTTGTATCGTCGAGCGAGGAAGCGTATTTGTAAATTTTTATTAAAAATGTTATATATATATATATGTGTGTGTGTGTGTTGTTTGAGTTGTTGATGTTGATTTGGGTTTTCGATCGATTCGTCTGATCAACGCTATCGATAGGATTTCCAAAACACTTGAACAGAGCAAGACACAATAGTATTTTCGAATTTGGTGAATAAAATAGTTTTGTACGATTATATATATAAACATAAATCTTTCTTAAATAGAATTGTTAATGAATTTGTTGCCTGAAATGATAATATTTGATTTCCATTTATTGTTTTGTAAACCATTGACTATTGGATATTATAAATAAATGAATTTATAAAATTGATTTAAAAATTTAAATGGATTTTAACTAAATTTGAGAATTTAAATTTCGGTGATTTCAAACTTTGATTTGAAAGTTTTAAAGTGTATAGTTTTAAAATATTTTCAAATTGAAATCATTCCAAAGAGTTAAAAGGTTTAAATCAGTGCTCTCCAATTTTGTCGCTGGAAAATAATTTCGGTGATGGAAGCCGCATCATCGACATTCATTTTCGAGTTTCGAAGTGGAGAGACGAATTCGTAGCTTTGCTACAGTTTTGTTTTGGAAACTAAATCGATTTAAATTTCTTAAGTATGATTTGATTTATATATATAGGTATATAATTTTAAATTTAATCTGATTTGATATATAGTATATACATAATTATCTCTAAAATGGTTTGAAATTAATCGGAATTAATTCTTAAATTTTTGATTTAAAAGATGATTTTCAATGAAACCAAAAGTTTTGGCTAAACATACTTAACTTGAAATAGGTAAATTGTAAAATTTGATTGGATAATACTCAATTGCATTATATATAACTTACCTAAAATTTTCAAAAGCTAACTATGTAATTGAATATTATACAGCAGAAAATGATATCAAAGAAATTATAAATAAATTTGTGTAGTTAGAATAAGTGTTGATATACTTAATATATATGTGATAAGATATATTAAGTAGGATAAATTTAATAATAACTTCGAATAAAGAAGAATTAAATTTTGTTAAATAAAATATGATTATAATAAATGACTACTCAAATTTATGATCTTTGAAATTGTTATTGTAAGATAATTGGATAATATTCAATAAAATTGTCCTTATAAATAAATGTGAGTGCGTATAATAAATGTTATTCACTTAAATTTTAAATTATAAAATGTTTATGGAGATAAATAGAATAATAAGTTAATTGAACAAAAGATGTGATTAATAAAATGAATTTTTTTTTTGAAAATTAATAAATTAAAATTAAATCAATTTAATGTGGTATCTTGAATCAATTGAATTTAAATTAAATTTCATTTGTAAGAAACCTTTTGTACCTAACATTAATAAATGTGAAATCAAATCAATTTAATGAAAATCTTGAATTTAAAAACAAAATTGTTGAATATAGATTTACTTAAATTGGAATTTATATGGTTTAAATTAATTGAATATTATGAAGTTTAAGTCTATTCTCTTTTGATAGTTCTATTCTCCTACTTCCTTCCTTTTCGAGGACGAAAAGTTTTGAGTGGGGGAGAATGTAACGACCCGTAAATTTAGTCGGTTTTAATAACGTTATCAATTGGAATTTTGCGGGATTTTAAACGATAAAATTTTGAAATACAAATTTTTTATTTGGAATACGTCTAGTTAAACATAGCAACTGGTAAATTTTCGTCCGAAAATATGAAAGTTTATTTCGTGCGTAAATTTACTTCAATTTAATCAGTTAAAAAGCGATGAAAATAAAACGTTTTCAAACCCAAAATATTTTTACATAGAAAAATTCTAAAACATCTTTTAAGCAAGTTGTCAGTTTGTCGTTTTTTCAAATTCGGACATCTTTGGCTCCGTCGATCTTATTTTTCTGCGATTTTTATGCATTTTCCGTAGTATAAAATTTCGAAATTTTATAATTCAATCATACCACTGATATCCATATACCGTTTTGATCGTTTCGTCATGCTGATCTCTACGGTGCATTCAACTCGGTATTTTGAAGTCCGATACGCGGTGAATCGGCGTAACGGTTCGCCGTATCGGTATCAGATCCGCGACCTTTTGTTTTCGTTTGCGTTCAAAATTTGAAACGTACAAGAAATTATTTAAATTCCCAAAGTATCATTATTGTAGAGCGTTTTTTTGCCGTCTCCTCGGTCCATACAATAGTAAAACTCATATTAATCGAAGAATTATTTTCAATTGCCATTTTTCAAGTGACGCAGTGTTTTCATGTAGCCTGCATATTCAAAGGCCACGTCTCTTTGCAAATTTGCAAATTCACCTACAGCTTCTTCTTCCTCCACCATTTCTTTTTCCTTCCTTCACCTAAGCCACATACGGAAAAGCTTGTGCCCGCCTTCCGACCACCACCTGACACTGAGACTGGCACCACCCGATCACCCAGGCCCACCTCAACCGCCGCTCACACCTCGTCAGCAACCCCTCTGCTCACGCCCGGATCTCCTCCGTCATCACCATCCTAAGTTCCGAGCAGCAACTCGCCACCCTGTTCACCGCCACAACCCCGACCGCATCTCCACCATAACGCACGTTGGTGCGGCAACCATTCCCGAGCCCCTCTGTGCCATCATCTCCCGACCTCCGCCCCTACCATAGACTCGAACAGCCGCAGCAACCCAAGGCCGAGCACCACGTCGGCACGACTCCACCGCAGCCTTCTCAACGCTAAATCCGAGCATCCTCATGTCCTTCTCCAACTCCGAGCTCGACCCAAACCACCGTCCACCACTCGCCATACACCCCGCAACCACTTGTGCTCCGCCTTTCGATCATCTCTGCAACTAACCGCTTCCCCATGGTCGTGCTTTGCATGTGCTACCTCAACATGGTATTGTTTATATATTTGTTTTAAATGTTGGAATTATAAAATATAATATGTCATTATATATATTTCACATGACTTGGTTTCAAATACACCATATACAGTATGGTTTGCATGTGTATATAGTTAGTGTATGAGTTTCATATGTCAATATATGTTAGCTTATGTGTCAGTTATGTTAAGTGTTATATGATTAATAAAGTTGGATATAGTTTCCATAATATAATTTTTTTACCTGAAGTTGTTTTATTCCTTTGCTTTGCATCTTACAGTTATATATATGGTGCCTGTATGTGACTACTACTTTAAAAATTTATATATACCCTATGCTTTGTTTTAAAGTATCTATTTAGGTGAAGGAGAAAATATATGTATATAAGGATAGTCTGTATATGTTTAAAATATTATAAAATCTTATTTTATTTGTATATGCCACTGTATAAAATCTATTCTTTTTTGTGTACATAGCATAAATGTAATTGACGATATGTTGTATAAAATCTATTTTTATTTGAAAGTATATAATATATACATTGTTTAACGATACGTTGTACTAGTTGATATGGCAGTTATATATAATATGTATATGTACATTATGTTTAATAAGCAAGTTATTTTGTTACACAAGTACATAGTTAATATTGTAGCCTGTATTCAATCTATTTAACACGTTTGAATGTTATATTATATAAGTTTTATTTGTGTTTTACTGTACAAGTTATAACATAGATTTCTGGAATACGTGTATAACTGACGAAATATGTTTATTTGTTGAAAATATAGGTATAATTTATAGTTAGGCTCGAATATATGCTAGGTTGCCTGTATATATTATAGAAAAAATAAGATTTTTTATATATAGGTTTATATAGGCAAGTATAAGAGCTGTGTGGTCCGTCGTTTTAATATATATTCACTTATACTATTATCATCATCGTTCCAGTTCTGATTTGATTTCGTTAATTCTGATTTATCAGCTTTGATCATTGAATTCGTGCCGATCTTGTTTTGCTTGGATTCGCAATTCAAATTCAGTATCCGTATCAGCGTGCGTATCCGTGTCACCCTCTGTATTCTCTAGCCTCGAAAGGTGAGCAATCACTCACGATTAATATTCTTTTATTTATTAAATTCGATTTCAATTGAAACGACAATTGAAATATGCTGCTGTTATTTATTGCACTGTAATTTATGTATCAGTTCACCTTTGACATCTGACACCATTATCTGTTAATTATGTATGCGATGATAATACAGTTTGGTTGATAATTGATTGAATGATTGTTGTTAATATTGGATGTAAATTGTAATGTATAAAGTGATAAATATTATGCAATTAAATTTGACGTAGGATAGTTTAAAATTGTGAATCGATATATGTGTTGAATTTGATTACTTAACTTGAATAATATGACCCCTTTTAATTGTTAAGTTGATTGACATGTAGAATTTGACAAATTATACCTTGAACCTTTGAACGTATATTGGATTAATTGTTGTAGCATTAAATTTGAAATTGAAATTGAACGACAAGTGGGAAAACCGAAAGGTAATAATCTTTAATCTAAATGAAATGATAAGGTAGATTCTAGAAATGGTTATATTAATTCGCACAAACAACAATGTGAATTAATACGATTATTTCGGAATTATTTGAATTGATATTGGATTGTGTTTGTCTGCTGTTATTGTTTGTTTACTTACTTTGACACCATCCCAGTTATCACACTGCAAGTTCCCTTTGTTATGTTGATTTTTGAATTGGAATTGGAATCAGGTTGAAATGATATATACCCAAATGAGTTTAACCAAGGATAGAGAGTTAAATAAAATCCGATTGGTCAATAAATTGATTTAAAAATAAAATAATGATTTTATTCGAGTAAGAATAAGTTTGAAATGAAGTTGGAATTTGAATTTTGAAAGGAAAATGTAAAGATTGAAATATGAAACAAATATTAACGTGGTAATTGATGAAAGAACGTTGTTTGAAATTTAATTATTTAATAATTAAATTTGGAATTATTAATAAACAATTTGGAATTAGTAATAATTCAGTTTTGAAATTATTAAGTTTGAAATCATTTAATAATCAAATTTGAAATTATAATTAAGTTGAAATTATTAAGTTGAAATTATTTAATAGTTAAGTTTTGAAATTATTTAATAATCGAATGAGATTGAATTAATTGATAATTAAATAATAAAAATTGAATGCTTTGATAAGGGAAATTGAACTGTTGAATAAGTGAATTGGAACTTCGTAAATAATTGAAATTGAGTTTCTTTGTTAATTAAGTTTGGAAATTATATAAGTAAGTAAATAAGTGAAACTGAATTTATTTAACAAGAAATAAAATGTGATTTATTGGAATTAACGAAAGACTTGTAATTTTGAGAATTTGATTTGACGAATCTAATTTAGTTAAATTTGAAACTTTGATAAAATGAAGATGAACGTAAGTAATTGATTTAATGAATTGGAATTAAGTAAAATTGTTTTGAATGATAAAGTAACTTAACGAATATTGAATGAAATCGATAAATGAATTTAAATTGGTTTGAATGTTGAATTTAATCATTTAAATGATTTTCGGAATAAAACTTATATATGAACTTGAATCAATATTTGAATTGTTTAAATAAAATTGAAATTGAATTATAAGACTTTGAAATGATAATTTGGGAGTTTTGAAACGTAGATTTTGGAAATTGATTTTGAAAGATAAATGAAATGTTGATTTATAAATTCTAATTGAAATTGGATTTGATTTGGTTTTGAAATTTATTAAACGACCAATCGGTATAATAATTACGAAAGTTATTAAAGAGACCGGAATCGGTTATGGATATACTCTCTATCTAAACCGAAAACCACTTTAATAACCATACGCGGAGTGATGATGCAGAATGAAGTGGTTGGAATGATGTACGTGATGACCGAAGAAAGAGAACGATAATGGATAGCCTTGACACTTGTGTCAAATTGAAAATGACTAAAATCAGGAGCCGTGCCGGGCCAAATGGGGTTAGCCACCTCGAGCGAACACACTTCTTCGTAACTACTACTCATTTCTTGTGATTGATTGGTGCACCCTCGGAATTTCAGGAGTGCTATTTCGCGGTGTTGCGATCGCTGCGGCGATGCGTTCTCACCAGTCCGGATCAGGCAAACGGTAGTTTCACTACCTTGGGTATTGCCTCATGTGCCTTGTCATACTTGTATCCCTATATACGCGACCACTACGAATTTGTTTTGTGTTATACCTATGGAGTACTCCCTGATATTCCACCAGTTTACGGTGGAGTTTACAGTGCTGTATAGACTATGACATTTATATAAAAATGTGTTAAGGGGGATAATGGTAACACCTTAACACTATTTTGATACTTTATATTACTGATAGACATTATCTATTTAGCGTACTACTACATAGTAGATAGTTTAACGGATCCTCGGAGGATGGTTATTCCAACATCCTTTGAGTTACTTGTATTTCGATTGCTATTTCACTTGAGTTGGATTTATTGATATGAGAATATTAATCCCGACTCCAGTGTTTTGTGTTTTGCTTCACGCTCAGGTCAGACTGAGTGGTTCAACTTTCGAGACTCACCTTTGGAGTTGGAGCTTTGCTTGAAGATCCAGCCATCTATTCTGCTTTCAGTATTCGATGATTCCAGTGATGTATTCTAATTTGTACTTGATGTATCGTATTTCTCGTTTGTTGTAAACTCTGATGTATCTTATATATTTATATAGTAGCTTCATGAACTACTATCTCTTTTACTTCCGCTGCATATTATTACTCTGTGTCTGTATTCTGTGATTATTTATTTACTGTATATCTCAGTTTTGCCAAATTTAAATTAACAATTCGGTATTTTGAATTATTCAAGTCCGACATGTGCTGATGCGAATAGTCCAAAATAGCGGGTCGTTACAGTGGCAGAATCATAATGGGCAACAACGACATATTATCATAAAGGAAAAAATAGGTAAAGGTACATCTATCTTGAATGATATATTAAATGTGATAATCTACACAAGAATGTGAAATAAATTAGCGAGTTATGTGATGAAGAATGAATGATGATATTGATTTTAACTTTGTTTAAAAATTGTTGGGCAATCATTCTTTTATACAAAGAATATTAGAGTCTTTGAACTCACTCATATTTATTTTTTTGGATTAACGATGATGTTTACTCATGACACATGTGGATATTTTTTTGGATCTATCACTATGTTCACTATTTGTTTATTTGCACGGCTTCAACTCAATTCCATTTAAATGCTATTTTAAGGAAATTTTTTGCAACTTCAAGGTCTGGTCTATAACATTCAACTAATGAAAATTTTGAGTCAACAAGAAATTCAGATGCAGTTTACTTTGGTAACCTAGTTGATAGAAAAACTGCCAGTGGAACGTATTTTATGTAGAGACATCCATTAGCTGCATTACATTTCAAAGAAAATATCTGCATATTTTTTATTTCAAATAATTTTAAATTAGCAGACATTTTTCTTATATAAAACCCCTTCTAGAAAATAGTTTTTTTGTTGACCTTGATTCAGATTAATCATTTTAGAAAATTTGATTTTATAATTATTTTTGGATTTGATCTTAAACGACTACATTGACTAATCTGACTCCCTACTGATTATTTAAAAGATAAATAGTGATTGAAAAAGTGATAAGTGTTGATATTAATCATATATTATAACTTGAGACAGTATAATAGTAAATTTCTTTAGAAATTTAAACAAGAGTTATAAAAACTTTTTATTGATAAAAAATTCAACGACCATCTCTGTTTCTATCATATTTCTAACGACCATCACTCATCATAATCCAATATAGTAGTCAATTTGTGGTATTCTAAACAGGAAATTATTCGTTCTTTATTTTATTATATTTTAGCAATAAAAACATCCAAAGTATTCGCTCTCATTTAAAAGTCCTCACAGTTATGCATGGGTGAATTAATTGGAATTTTTGATTATGTGCTTCTATGCTCATTTAAAAGTCCTCACGGTTATGCATGTATGGAATGCATATCGAAATTGATTGATTAAATAGGTAAGTTGATTATAAGCCCATTTAAAAGTCCTTACGGTTATGCGTGGTTAGAAGATGCTTAAAATTCATTTTTTTTATAAAAAAATTATGAATACTACTAATCTCATTTAAAAGTCCTAACGGTTATGCATGATTAGTAGATGTTCAAATTCCTGATATAAATATACCACAAATAGACATAACTATATGGTTTTATATGATGACATCATCCCTATCATTCTAAAGTGGAATATGCGCCTAACAAAGTATTTATGATTTTTGTTTGATTTTTTATTGAAATTTAATATTTATATTCGATTGAATTTTAATGTGTATTAATGTCTATCACTTTATCTCTACTTTTCTAATACTATTACTCTTTTGTTGATAACAAAAGGGGGAGAGAAAAGTTAAAATTTTGACGAATAAAGGTCAAATATTATTTTTATTTTCATGTAGGCTCATTTGCATATTTTTATTTATTTTTATGCATATATGAAGGGGGAACTTTGTGTAGAGAGGGACATTTGAATAGGGGGAGCAAATTGAATGATCAAACGCATTTAATCAATTCAAAATCTTAAATGTATGTTTGTTATCATCAAAGTGGAAAGATTATTGAATATGCTAGCATATGATTCTTGTTTGATGATAATAAACATATATATATATATATTCATTTAAATGTATTTTTTATTATACTATTTTATTTTTCACTTAATTAATTAAATATTTTCTGAATAAAATAAATAACATAGAATTGAAATTCAAACAGATATTTTATTCAAAATAATATTTATTACAATTTTGAATAGTACAAATATAAGCTCTCACTATATATATACACACAATTTCAGTTACAATACAGTTTTGATTACATTGCAATTTTCCATTTATAATGTCCACCTCATTACATTTCACTCATTCACTCGTATTCGATCTTCAACTCTACTCCAGTCTGAATTCAGCATCTGAGTTATCCGCAAAATACACACTAACGCAATAAAATTAGAAAAGAAATATTTATGCAGTGTAAAATAAAATGTGTATTTTGAAAATGTTATTTGCCTTAGTTATTTGGGTTGTTCGTCGTTATATTTATTTTGAATTCATCACACATGAATAACTTGTGACATGCACAGTGTATCATGGAACATGCCATAAGGCCGTACACACCGATATACACTTGATAAAATTACAGGGATAGGTGAGCACAAGGTCAAACACAATCAAAAGCCGGGTTCAACTCAAGTGAAATACGAATAAAGTCACGACATGAGCATATGGTCAAACCCGGGCTATAAGCTGGATTCAACACAGGTGCAATCCTAATGTACACATGAATGCAATAATCAAAGACATTAAATAAATACAGAGGCTGGACAGTCCAACCAAACTGCAAGCAAATGTACACATGATTCAAGCATTCAAATACAAGGTAGTTCTCCAAATCAATAGTCACAAGAACAAAGAAAACAATCAAGTTACAAATGCACATCAAACACAAAACCAGATCACAAATCAATGTATCAAGCTCCTAGTCAAATTGCAACAACACATGGAAATAGGTTAGGCAAAAAGAGCATATGTTCAACCAAGTGGCTCAACAACTCAAAGACAAGTTCAGACATGAAAAAAATACAAATATGCAAATATACATAGGCGGTGCACATATGAACAACACAGTGACTTCAACCAGAACAGTGAATGAAACAGCAACTCAATAATACAAGTGCTCGACAAATTACAAACTGCATATAAAACCGTAAAGACTCAAGATCACAAGGACTGAACGAAAGAGAAAGAGGCACAAGAATCATATACATACATATATATATGTGTGTATACAGTTTCTAACGGCTAGCTCAATGAACAATATAAATGATCATGTGACAGCAATGCGGACCTGGCAACAATGATGAACCAACTGACTATGCAATATGAAGATGGAGGTAGTGAATATATACATACGTGAACATATATATAGAGCAGTATGACATGAACATATATGTGCAATGAAACCAGAGGAAACAACAAGCTAATGATCAAAAAATGAAACCAGATTCCATAAGCATACACCTATATACACGCATAACTGTATGTGTATAAGTGGAAACCAATGCAAACTACTGAACTCCAAGGATGAACCGTGATCAAGAATCAGGTCGAAAAAGTACATAGCAAAGCCAAGGCATGGAGAAAATGGAAAACTACAGACTTCAAATCATGGAACAACAGTTATTAAAATATTTTGAATGATTCATAAAAATCAAAAACAGTAGCAAGTTCAACCAAATCAAGTCAAAGACAACTGCAGTTCAAGATCAAAACAATGTCGAAGTCACAGAGGAAAACAAAATTCATATATTCACGATGCTAGAAATTCACGAAACCAAAGTTAGAGCTGTGGTGGCCAAGGAGTCGAATAAAGCAATTCAAAGCCGTGATAATCAAGTAAACAGAAATTATATGAATTGAAAAAGTCATAGAAATCACCACCATTCAAGAATAATCAAATGACGAGCACAAAAATTATCAGACGAATTCGAAAATTTATTCGAACGTAAATTTAGGGAATCAATCCCCATTTAACCCAATCCTCATCTGCATTTCAAAATCATCATGTTCAATAAAATTAATCAGAAAAGTAAAATGGGAAATTACATACCAATTCAAAATCGAACTCAATCGAGAAGCAGCTGTGAGCAACTCAAAGAGACGGTCGATCGACAGAGCAATGAAAGCGAAATCACTTATTCTATCCATCAACTAAAGTCGGCAGCTTCAACTAATTTGAGCCCTAATTTTTAAGGAACGAACGAGCAATGAAGAAGCGGCCATTTTAAAAGAAGTCAGGCTGAAGAAATAAAGAAAACACGGGGACAACTGTTTATCGCTATATTTTAATTTGGCCGACTTATGTTTGTGTTTGGGCTTTAGATTATAAATTAGGGTTTTTTGTTTTTTAATTGTTTTTTAATTTGTATTTTTGTTTTAAACATTGTAAATTCTAGTTGTGTGACTAGGGGATAAATTACGGTGGTGTAGTTTGAGAATTCACAACTCAGTAGCTGAGTTGTGG
This sequence comes from Allium cepa, assembly GCA_030765085.1. Lineage (NCBI taxonomy): Eukaryota > Viridiplantae > Streptophyta > Magnoliopsida > Asparagales > Amaryllidaceae > Allium > Allium cepa. The sequence continues at coordinate 597,364,000 of CM060944.1, forward strand.
CAGGTTTTGGGCATAGAGTTAGGTTAGTCGATAGCGGATGTCGCGAGTTTACATGTGTGAGCGTCTGACCACTTAATTTCTAGTAGAAACTTTGGAGGCAGCACGTAGGCAGGGTTTTGCCGAAGCTAAGTAAATCTGTGTGTTCTATTTTCTACTTTTATTATTCTGCTATTATCTGTGGTGCTATTATTCTGCTATATCACTGCTCAAATTATTTTTATATAAACTTCCACAATAATTTTTATAATTAATAGTATCTCCCTATTCAACCCCCACACCCCTCTAGGGTGAAATCGATCCTATAAAAATTGTTTAAGAGTTTTAAAAAATTGTTATGAGCGATACACAAAAATTCAACCTCCTTATAAAAAATTAAACATAATTGCATAAGTACTCATTTTTTATCAGAATTTTAGATTAAAACGATAATCTTTGGTTGTTTTGTGCAATTTTTGATGAATTTTTACCGTACGACTGTTTTGACGATGGCATACGACTTTTATATTGATTTATGTACATCATTGTCGTTTTTCTTTTGAAATGTTCTACCTGAATTTACTTGAACGGGTAAAATAGTAAATGCTTAGGCTGATACATACACACACAAACACATGTGTGTATGCACAGAATAATTAATTAAGTTACACTAAGTACGTTGAAAAGTAGACTATAAAGAATATTTTTAGAAAAAAGTCTTTTAGACTCTAAATTAATTTATTAAATTTAGCAATTACATTTGGACATGTTTCCACGACTCAAAATTCTTAGATTTTGTAATTATATTGATAGTATATAATAAATATAAATGTAACACATTATATTTTCTCTATACCTTATATGTCTATTTTTCTTTATTAAAAACAATTTCTTTCCTGGGTAGGAAAATCATGAGGAAAAAATTGTTCTTCTCTATCCAAATCAACTGACTCCCAAGTTTAGCTTCATATAATTATGAAAGTATTATGGGTTTGTTTTTAACTCTGTTATTACACATTTAACCATTTTCATATTTAATTGTATATATATTGATGTGTATAAATACGTGATTCATTAGAGAAAAAATCGCACTGAACTTCACTGCTTAGAGCATCTCAATGATGCATTATTAAGGGGTAATTCTTTTGCTTGCTCGAACGGTGAATATTACCCTTAATATTAAGGGTAATATTCAAGGGGCCAATTTAGTTTACTGAATAGGCCCTGTGTGCTGATTTAATTAGTGCCCAGTGGTGGGCGCTGCCAGCAGTGGGCATTGATTTAATCATCGCCTTAAGCCATAACGGGTCCCAACGGCTCCTCCTCCCTCAATGGCTACTTCCTGTCTCCAATGGGTACTTTCTTCCTCCTCAACTCCAAAAATACACTCTATTCACTCTTCATATCTACACAAACATCTTCACTCCTTACTTCTCTAACCTGTATTATCTCGAAATGGCTACACCTTTTGAAGATTTTACGCATCCTTTTCAGTCTCAAAACTATTTAGTCGACGACGGCTAGCAACAACAGAGTACTCCTCTGACACAGCATTCAACCAACCCTTGAAGAAGCGAAGAGGACGACGATTTATGCAACATCTACCGTCATTATATGAACGACTCAATTAGAGGCAGCGATCAGAGTGGCAGTAGGTTTTGGAAGAAAATGTTGCATAAATTGTCATACTCGGTTTTATGAATCACATATTTATAAAATGAAGAAAGCAAACCCTAGTGGAAAGGGAGACGAAGAGCATTTTGTATGTTTCATGTTTTTATTAGTTTTTTGTATTTAATCTGATTAATAATTTATTCCTTTTTTATTTTCAAAAAAGAATAGCTATTCATAATGCTTTTTCCCAAGGGAAAACGGTGCCAAAATATCACATTCTTACCAATTTTCGAACTGTTATGAGTTGCTGACGAGCACACCGAAGTGTAACTTCGATAATGCGAAGAGCCTCCGAGACGTTCAAACAAAGGGGAATGGAAAGAGCAAAGCATTAGAATCATCATACTCGTCCAGTTCGAGAGATTCATCGTGTAGGGAAACTCAATTCGAGGGAGATAACGAGTAGGATGCACTTAACCAAAGACCAGATGATGGTTATAGACCAATTGAAGTGAAAGCAGCAAAGAGAAAGAATAAGCTTGATGTCGCGGTAGACATTAAAGTGAATGCCGCTCTTGAAATTCATGAAAGAAGGCATTAAGGTAGAATCAAGCATGCACATGAGAAGATCGATGTGATACCTAAGTTTGCATAAATTGAGCAATAAAAGCTGGATATTGAACGGGAAAATCAAGAATGGATGATTACGTATAAAGATCTTAAGGGGATGGATGACATTCAACAGCAATATTGGATGGAGCGCAAAAGACAAATACTTATTTCTAAGTTCTGTCAAAGTAGTTGTTACAATCTAAGAATTGTTTAATTTGTACTAGTTTAGGTGTACTGTATCATTTATTTAAATTTTCTATATTTTGTTATTAATTAATGTTGTACTATTCTTGTTTTTGAAAGGGAGTGTGGATTATGGATCTTAAGGCTAATTTAACACTAGAGGAGGGTGAATTGTGTTTAATGGATTCTAAGACTTATATGGACTAAATTAAAATTGTGACACAAACAAATGCAGAACTTAATCATAGAACAATCACGGAATCAAACACAGATGCAAAAAGTAAATAAAAAGCAGTAATGAGAAAGAACACACTGGATTTTATACTGGTTCGGAGTTACCCAACATCCAGTCTTGTACCAAGGCAAACCACCTTATACACATTTTTATTATACCAATGTCAAGATTACAATCTTCGATTTCTAAAGGCCTTGAGGTACCTTCCTGTCCCACGAGTCCGAAGAAAACTCTCTTGATTTACGGGACTCAAGAACACTCAATTGATTTCCAGGCACAACCATACCTTATAGAGAGACTTGATAAACTTTTATTACAAATTGATCATATAACTCTTAATAGCACTTTGATCTTCGAGAGAGGGCAGATAATCGAACAATAATGAAATTATAATTTGATTCACTTTAGAATTCAACAGAATTTCGACATGATCATAAAAATATGAAAATTTTAGAATATGGATTTGTGGAGAAAAAGAAGTGAAGAAAATAAGAAAATAGTTAGTTAAGAAATTCATTTGTGAAGGCTATTTATAAAGCACCAACGGTCATAACCATTCATGAAGAGATTTAAATGAATAGACACTTCTTTTGAAAATATTAACTTTTGAATTCAACGGCCAGCATGTTGACATGGGGTATCCAATGATGTCGACATCCTTAGTTAAAAAAAACAATGTACAATTTGTTTTGAAAATGAAGTTTAAAACAAGAGTTTATTTTAAAACGAAAACAAATAATATTTTTAAGGCTAAAACATTTTTTTGAAAATCATCTGAAAAGATAATTTTAAGGCTAAAATATTTTGAAAAAACAATTTTGAAAATCATTTGATGTAGTATTGCAAGCTTTTTCCTGCAGAATATATCATCACATCAGGATTCGAGAACTTGTACAAAACCAGGTTGTTCGTGGGTTTAAGCCACTTATCATAGGTTTGTAAGCTATTTGTCGTGGGGTTTGTAAGCCACTAAGAAGGTAGAAATGGGTTCCATCCCAAATGAAATTCGGAATGAAGATTTCCGTGCTATTATGAAGTTTTAACAAAAACTAGACACTAATCTTGAAATCTTGATCTTGATACACATGAGTCTTCAAACTTGATTTCTTCATTCTTGATCTTTATACTGTACAGTTTTCAATAATCAATACCTACCTTATATATATCATGTATAATAACATTCATATATATCTAGACAATAGTGTTAGTATATAAGTTATAGTAAAATAAGTTACAAAGGTTGTTATCATCAAAACTACTATCTCCAGTTCCTAACAATCTCCGCCTTTTTGATGATGATAACCTTATAAAATATACTTTCCACTTCGACTTCGATCATACCATAACTCCCCCTAACACCAAAAACTCCCCCTTACTCCAAGCCTATTATTTTATATAACTTCTTCTCCCCCTTTATAATCAAGAAAAATAACCTATAAACCTTGAACTTAATAGAAAATGAGATAAAAAAACATACGACATAAGAATAATAACATATGAAATATAGCATCCTAACTGGAATTCATGTTTCTATTCACCGAAGATTGTTTTTAGAAGAACATTAATAAGATAAAACTTAAATACAAATTAACAAAACCAATATATAATCAAGAAAGAGAAAAACGAAAAACGCTTTAACGAGGACCCTTAACTATTGATGATTTATGGACTGAACAATTTGGATAGTGGAGATAAAAGTTTCCACGTTGTTCGACCAAGTTCCCATTAGCGTCAAAAAGGATCTCCCCAACGCAAATCATGCCATCGTCTTCATCCATATGAACATCTAGATTCGGCAAAGGATGTTCTTCTTCTTGATCTTCTTAGGGTTTGTGATAGCCCGCAAATCCGTACCCCTTGAATCAACACTATTCTACCTCTGTTAACTCAAGTGGCACAGAAATACGAACCATTTGGGTTCAAGAAGAAGAGATATAAGAAGAAGAAGAAGCTAAACAATGTCAGAATCTCACAATCGCAGCGGAATAAAATATAATAGCAAATATAGAACTTTACACAAAATGAAATCTATAACTGTTTATACATCATATCATCAGAGTATCTCATACATCAACTATTACAAATCAGCCATACCATACAATCACATTGGCGGAATATATATAGGTACAGATAATACGTCTCGGACTCCAGCTCCTCTCCTGCTCCATAGCATCTTGTCCTGAACATATAATACTCGGTCTGAGCCGAGCATTATAATGAAATAACACCCGAGTCAGTCTGGAATACCAGTTGATGATAATGCATCCAACTTGATTATTAAAGTTTCAGAAATCCTTTGAAAACAAAAGCATCTCATAAGACCACGCCACAAATAAACATGTCGGGTTTTTACCTTACGATAGCTAAAACATTTTTTATAGAAATCCTCTGATATTATAATAGGGTCTATATACGAATACTTATAAAATAGCCGAAATTATTACATCTATTAAATTCCAGCTACTAGCCACAAAAGTGGGTAATACAAACAAAACTCGTACAAGGATCGTAGGGAGAATGGATTTCCAACAATGACTAGGCACTGGGGTACCACCTGTCACAGTATGAGGCCTAGATCACCGTACCGAGGACCACGCCCGATCCCCTGCAACACAAGGCCGAACCCATCCCTTACTGGACAGTTCCGAATAAGATCACCCCACGGTTGGGATCAGCAACCACCCACTAAGCCGAAATAAAAAAAGGACATCTAGACAGGGATGACCTTACTCTCCAGTGGGGGCTACCCACGAAGCCTTGCTGCATATCCCCTGATTTTCAGCCATTCCCATTTGATGAGGCTTGAGGCTAAGCGTTACCTTTAGAACGTTTCACTTAGAATTCCCATCGCCCACCTAACGATGTTCCGAAAGCATTCGTCCATACAAGTCCGTCCCGGGTTCGAACGGAACCGAAGGCACTACTCCTACTACATCCATTTTGGAAATATCCTCAGGATCAGTAGCGACTAGCCCTTGCACTTCACTGCTCCATCTTCGACTCCGAACACGTTTTTCCACGAAACGTACAAACCGGATCGAAGTGGTTTTCGAGAAATAAATCTCGATCCCGGTCTCTTCGAAACGATCAACGCATTTGTCCAATATTGATAGTCGGTGATTTAACTATCAATTTATATTCACAAACATCCATCACACAATAAATAATTTCCACATTATTTATTTTTCCTCAAATATCTTTAAAGGATATAATTCCAAAGTTTCAAAACTCGATTGAACACAATTTCCCAAAATTCTCCTTTACAAGGTAAATCCTTTACCCTTATTTCCCATTGGAAATAACCCAGCTCAAAACATTTAGATTTTTAAAGAGTTAAAATACTTTATAGCAAATTATACTTATAAATATATAAATGTACTTCTAGTTATTTACTCAAAAATACAATTTTCAAAATATTTAAAACGATACTATTTATTTAGATATAAACTTGATTTTCAATAAAGGTTAAAATAAACCCAATTTAAAAATAGAGTTTAAAAGATAATACTAGCCTTTACCAATAACTTAAACAAATAAGTGTAAACTCATTTTTATTAATTTCTTCTTTAAAATAACAATTTTCTTAAAAATACTCTTTAAACAAATTTAAGCTTTAACCTTTATTTAAATAAAATCTTTTATAACACTAACTTGGTTTTTCCCAGGGAAACGCTTTCCCATTTAAACATCCCAAGGAATCCGTCTCACAAATCCAGCCAATTTATTTCAATTCAATTTATTTTTATAACATAAATCCCCAATCTCATGCTTAACTATAACTTCCTCCGAAGTTCTAACACAATTTCCCATTCCCAGAAATTCATTTTACAATATAGGTTTAAAACATTTTTAAATGAGACATTTTGGAGAATTCTTCAATGAAAAACCATATTTACAATTTACTTAAATAAAATCCCAATGGAGAAAACGGCATTTCAAAATATTCTATTTATATTTAAAACCGTAAATTTTATATTTGGAAACTTCGTTGCAACATATTTTAATTTCCCGGAACATCATCAAATAACCCCATCGTTATTTCAAAACAAATTTATAATTCCCCTAGAATTCATTTCCAGAAATCTATACTTCACATTTATCGATTAATAAATTTTCTACTGTATTTAAATCCGATTTTACCAATTTACATTTTTTTTATCCAAAGCAGATTCCAATTTTTATATTCCTTTAAATTATTTATTTATCAATTTCTTGATTTCTTTTTAAAACCCAGTTTATTTTCTTTATAATTAACATTCTGAGTTTATAGTTTATCCAATAACATCACAATACAATTTAATTCAAATTTATCAATTACAATATATAAACAGGCATCATTATCAATTATAAAAATAATTACTACATTGTGAGGAATCCAGTTGGATCCCTCCAATCTGTTTTCCCTGCATCACAAATATTAGCACATCACATATAAAAATATCAATCCAAGCTGATATCAATAATTATATTCAACCAATCACACAGATATTTAAATATTAACTATTTAAAAGAACTAGCATCCAGATGTGAGTGAGAATAACTCATCTTGGGTTTCGGCGAACGTTTGAAATTGAAATTAAACCGAACGACATTCGATTTAACTCAAATTTCTACTTGCCCGGAATGATTCCCGAACTGCAACACTGCGTAGTGCTCGTCGTTGCGATCTCGACGCCGCAAATTTCGCTGAAATCTGATTACAAATGAAATAGATATGAATTTTATAAGTTTCAATTTGAATTTTAAACAAATTTCTTTTTAAATTTAAATTGTACTTTCACCAAACAAATCAGGCCGTAGATCAAAACCAAGGCCGAAGTTCATCATCTTCTTCACGCGATACGCAGTCAAAGCCGAACCCAACCAAGCAAATTAGGGTTGGAAAACGCGACTACCCCGAACCTCTATACCTCGATCAGAGATCTTCACCTCGCCGCTCAACGCCAACTCCACTCCCCCAAGCGAGCGCACGAGCTTGGTTGTCGATTTGCACCGATAGTCGTGCAAAAACGCGCAACGAACTCGGCGAAAAACCACCTCCAAACGACAGCTTCACAAGAAATCGACTGTTGGATCTGAAGATCCTCTCACTCTCTACGACTTTCATGTTGGAAGAATATCGAATTGAAGCGTGGATTGATGGAAAATTGGGGAAGAACAGGGATCGTTTTCGGCCGTTATTCATGTAAACGGCGGCTGTTAGTTTATTAGGGTTTCCTTGAATGAAATGTGAATATATATATATATATATATATATACATATACATATACATATATATATATATATATATATAAAACCCTATATTATATTATTAAATTCATATAAAAGCAACTTATTCCAACGATCACCAAATCTCACGTGCCGCCTGGCGTTTCTATGGTTTTACCTACGTTCCGAACACAATGGAACGTGTTTCATAACCTAATTCGGTCATACATGCGAGTTACGAAAAGAAACGATCAATTTTAATTTAAATCAGTTTAAAACGATTTCTATGTGTTTCGAGCTGCCACGGTCAAACGACCACTCCGATTGCTACGAAAATTGAAATCCGATAATAACTAACTTTTACGGATCCAATGGAACTGGTTTCGTCAAATTCTGAGACTGTGCCCCGGAAGGCTATTTTAAATCGTCTATCAAATCGAGCGATTTTCAAAATTGTCAAAAAAACTTAAAATTTCACCTTTAAAATTTTAATAACTTAATAATAAATCATATAAAATATATAATCACATTAGAGATCATTCCGATTCAGTTTTAAATCGAAATCTGAATATTTTGATTATTATATTATTAAATTCCACTATTAAATTAATATAAATTCCCAAATTCAATCTATCGCCAATTAATTCCATCCAATGGTCCAATATTATTATTTAAATCAAAATAAACTTAAATAAATTTTTAAAAACCATTTTTATATTTATTTACACTTAGATTTACCAATTACCCCAATCCTAATATTAAGCTATTATTATTCAAATTCCAATTAAATTCCCATATTTGAAATTTAACTAATTTTATTAACTTAACCAAAGTCTTTTATTTCAAAAATTCAAATTATAATCCATATTCGACATTTAAAATGAATTAAATGTTTAAATTTAGCGACCCAAAATTCCGGGTCGTTACATTCCTCCCCCCTTATAAAAATTTCGTCCCCGAAATTTGCTAAGGTAGAAGAATGTTCCAAAGCCAATAACAAAATCTACCTAGTGAAAATCTTAAATTCACTTTCCAAATTCCTTTAGACCAATCTCACATTCATTTGTTTTACTTACTCTAAAGCTTTAAATTCTAACGTATTTCAAAATAACTTTCCAAGTTAATAAATTTTTCCCCAAAATCCCAAAAAAATTCTAGCTCCCGAAATTTCCCGAAAATTTTGGCAGAGTCTCCTTTGTACGGAGGAGCTTTCGCGATATCGCGATACAGATAAATATATATACATCGACCCACATGGTCGGAAACCAAAATATATCACAACAAATATATCATTTCCCAATTATATTTGCGTATGCGTACCTTTTTAGCAAATTTTAATAGCAAGCGGCTAATATAACGCATATACGCGCTCCAACTCTATCGAATGCCTTCCGTACCTGTACTTTACTCACAAACTCATCAGTTTCAAAAAATATGAACATTTCATTCATTTATTAAGACAATACATCAATTACCATGCCTACGCGGCACATTTCTCAAGTTTACATATAAACCATATGTTATAAGCAATCATAAGCACCAAAACTACCTCAGTTTCCTTTTGCCAACTCGAACTTCATTTTGTATTTCACTACAATGAATACATTCAAGTTACCATTCCCAATTCATAGTTACCACACCCAATTCATATTCACTTCATTATTATGAATCTAGGCTTTACTATCATCAATTTACTTCAATTTAAATTCAAATTGATTCACAATCAAATGTATTTCCAATTTAATTCATTTGCATTTCTTTTCAAAATTCAAACTTCATTATATTCCACTCGAATGACTTACATCCGAGTTGCAAATGTTAGATTCACATTCACTTCAATAAGAGTAATATATGCTTTTGATTCATTTACTTTTCTTTTTAATTAACCTGCATTTACATACAAACCCACTAAATAGATTCCAACCCATTTCCCATTATTCAAATGTCAATTTCATTTACTTCTTTTAATTCATTCACTTAAGTTTAATGACTAATTTCTATGTAGGTTGTGGTTATTCAAACAAATAACCAATTCTTAAGCTTATAACCAGTTAAAATTAATTTCCAACTTAGATTCATATTAATTTTATTAAATTTTGCATGGTTCACAATCCAAGCATTCTTATCACATTGCAATTATTAAATTAAATTCTTCCCTTACATTTTTATTTCATTAACCAATTCAAGTTTATAATAATATCATTCCATCCTGGGTCATTTACAACCCTTTACATTTTTGTTTCATCACAACAATTAATTAAGATTCTTCCAATTGCATTTAAATTTTATTATCTGAACAAATTTCATTCAAATCTACTAAATAAAGCTCATTCAAGTTAAGTTTAAATCAATATCATCACATTCCATATTATTTACAACTCATACCTCCTTAATTATCACAATAAAATTAATTAATACCATTTCACTTGTAATTCAATTTCATCATCTAAACAAATTTATCCAATACCACATTATAAGCTTGATCACAAATATTTTTTTTTCCAATTTGCTTAAATTGTTTCAATCACACAATATTTCTATTTCTTCTTATATCACTTTTATTTATTTTCATTTGATTCTCATCCAAATCAATTCCAATCTATTTACAAATTTTAATGCACTTTGCTTATTTATTCAATCCATTATAGATTTATTTTATTAGCAAAGAGACCACTTTAAATTATTTCACTCATTTGAATTTATTTACAATTCAAACCATTACTATTGAAATCTAATTTCATTATTCATTCATACTCTCAACCTTTTATTACCAAAATTAACTTTCATACCAGAGCTTGGTTTTCATTTTCTTTCCAAAATTCCCTTAACAAACCCCCAAAATCTTATCCATGCCAATACAAATCTCCTTTAATTTAGTTTACACTAAATTCACCTTCAAGCTTCTCTTTATTTACCTTAGCTTACTCTAAATTCATTCTCAAACAATTTCTTAGAATTTAGTTGAGTTAAAATTTTATTTACACGATATCATTTTTACTTCCTTGGTATATCAAACCAAACCACAGATTCCAAAACAATCTGCTTTTACCAAACAATTTTCCATCTTTAAATTTCCAAAACAACTAGTATATCCAACAAGTCCAAACAATATCATAACCAACCACTTTGGTAGCAATCCATCACTTTAGAAACTCGAAAATGAATTCTAATGATGTGGCCAGCATCATCAGGATTATTTTCCAGCGACCGAAGTGATTTCAGTGCTTTTTTACTTTCCCAAATTCATTTCAAAACAGTTCCCATTCAAAAACACTTCCCAAATCAATATTCCAATATACCCTTCAAACACTTTAGCAAAAATTTCAAACTTTCCCAGAAATTTAAATTTCCAAAGCTTTATTTCCATTTCATTAAAAATCTTTTCCACAACTTTCGGGATTTAAATTCTGGTTCAATTCAAATTTAGTTATTCTTCCTTTTATATAATTTATATTTGTAGAATTTTATTTTCATTATAACTATTTCAAATTTCAGATTAAATTTCAGATTCTTTTTTGATTTAGACATTAACAACCAATCATCCAAATATATATAATAATTTCAGAAAATTATTTCTTTTATATCAAAATATAATTTGGGTAAAATTATTTCATTTATCCACTTTAAAAACAATACTATGTCGATTTATCTTGTTTAAGAGTTTAGAAACCCCTATAGATACGGTTGTTCTTCCCGTACCGACCAGAATTCATAAACACTCAACCGATAAGTCAACACAGTATAAAAACATTTTTATATCCACTAACAAGTACGCCCTCATATCTATTACTACGCTCTCATTATAGAGCACTCTTGACTCTATTTAATGAGTGAATCCCCATCAAAGCCTAGGTTGTCGCCAACCTAAGCTCTGATACCAACTGTGATAGCCCGCAAATCCGTACCCCTTGAATCAACACTATTCTACCTCTGTTAACTCAAGTGGCACATAAATACGAACCATTTGGATTTAAGAAGAAGAGATAGAAGAAGAAGAAGCTAAACAATGTCAGAATCTCACAATCGCAGCGGAATAAAATATAATAGCAAATATAGAACTTTACACAAAATGAATTCTATAATTGTTTATACATCATATCATCAGAGTATCTCATACATCAACTATTACAAATCAGACATACCATACAATCACATCGGCGGAATATATATAGGTACAGATAATACGTCTCGGACTCCAGCTCCTCTCCTGCTGCATAGCATCCAGTCCTGAACATATAATACTCGGTCTGACCAGAGCATTATAATGAAATAACACCCGAGTCAGTCTGGAATACCAGCTGATGATAATGCATCCAACTTGATTATTAAAGTTTCAGAAATCCTTTGAAAACAAAAACATCTCGTAAGACCACGCCACAAATAAACATGTCGGGTTTTTACCTTACGATAGCTAAAACACTTTTTATAGAAATCCTCTGATATTATAATAGAGTCTATATAAAAATACTTATAAAATAGCCGAAATTGTTACATCTATTAAATTCCAGCTACTAGCCACAAAAGTGGGTAATACAAACAAAACTCGTACAAGGCTCGTAGGGAGAATGGATTTCCAACAGTGACTAGGCACTGGGGTACCACCTGTCACAGTATGAGGCCTAGATCACCGTATCGAGGACCACGCCCGATCCCCTGCAACACAAGGTCGGACCCATCCCTTACCGGACAGTTCCGAATAAGATCACCCAGCGGTTGGGATCAGCAACCGCCCACTAAGCCAAAATAAAAAAAGGACATCTAGACAGGGATGACCTTACTCTTTAGTGGGGGCTACCCACGAAGCCTTGCTGCATATCCCCTGATTTTCAGCCATTCCCATTTGATGAGGCTTGAGGCTAAGCGTTACCTTTATAACGTTTCACTTAGAATTCCCATCGCCCACCTGACGATGTTCCGAAAGCATTCGTCCATACAAGTCCGTCCCGGGTTCGAACGGAACCGAAGGCACTACTCCTACTACATCCATTTTGGAAATATCCTCGGGATCAGTAGCGACTAGCCCTTACACTTCACTGCTCCATCTTCGACTCCGAACACGTTTTTCCACGAAACGTACAAACCGGATCGAAGTGGTTTTCGAGAAATAAATCTCGATCTCGGTCTCTTCGAAACGATCAACGCATTTGTCCAATATTGTTAGTCGGTGATTTAACTATCAATTTATATTCACAAACATCCATCACACAATAAATAATTTCCACATTATTTATTTTTCCTCAAATATCTTTAAAGGATATAATTCCAAAGCTTCAAAACTCGATTGAACACAATTTCCCAAAATTCTCCTTTACAAGGTAAATCCTTTACCCTTATTTCCCATTGGAAATAACCGAGCTCAAAACATTTAGATTTTTAAAGAGTTAAAATACTTTATAGCAAATTATACTTATAAATATATAAATGTACTTCTAGTTATTTACTCAAAAATACAATTTTCAAAATATTTAAAACGACACTATTTATTTAGATATAAACTTGATTTTCAATAAAGGTTAAAATAAACCCAATTTAAAAATAGAGTTTAAAAAATAATACTAGCCTTTACCAATAACTTAAACAAATAAGTGTAAACTCATTTTTATTAATTTCTTCTTTAAAATAACAATTTTCTTAAAAATACTCTTTAAACAAATTTAAGCTTTAACCTTTATTTAAATAAAATCTTTTAAAACACTAACTTGGTTTTTCCCAGGGAAACGCTTTCCCATTCAAACATCCAGAGGAATCCGTCTCACAAATCCAGCCGATTTATTTCAATTCAATTTATTTTTATAACATAAATCCCCAATCTCATGCTTAACTATAACTTCCTCCGAAGTTCTAACACAATTTCCCATTCCCGGAAATTCATTTTACAATATAGGTTTAAAACATTTTTAAATGAGACATTTTGGAGAATTCTTCAATGAAAAACCATATTTACAATTTACTTAAATAAAATCCCAATGGAGAAAACGGCATTTCAAAATATTCTATTTACATTTAAAACCGTAAATTTTATATTTGGAAACTTCATTGCAACATATTTTAATTTCCCGGAACATCATCAAATAACCCCATCGTTATTTCAAAACAAATTTATAATTCCCCTAGAATTCATTTCCAGAAATCTATACTTCACATTTATCGATTAATAGATTTTCTACTGTATTTAAATCCGATTTTACCAATTTACATTTTTTTTATCCAAAGCAGATTCCAATTTTTATATTCCTTTAAACTCTTTGTTTATCAGTTTCTTGATTTCTTTTTAAAACCCATTTTATTTTCTTTATAATTAACATTCCGAGTTTATAGTTTATCCAATAACATCACAATACAATTTAATTCCAAATTTATCAATTACAATATATAAACAGGCATCATTATCAATTATAAAAATAACTACTACATTATGAGGAATCCAGTTGGATCGCTCCAATCTGTTTTCCCTGCATCACAAATATTAGCACATCACATATAAAAATATCAATCCAAACTGATATCAACAATTATATTAAACCAATCACATGGATATTTAAATATTAACTATTTATATGAACTAGCATCCAGATGTGAGTGAGAATAACTCACCTTGGGTTTCGGCGAGCGTTCGAAATTGAAATTAAACCGAACGACATTCGATTTAACTCAAATTTCTACTTGCCCGGAATTATTCCCGAACTGCACCACTGCGTAGTGCTCGTCGTTGCGATCTCGGCGCCGCAAATTTCGCTGAAATCTGATTATATATGAAATAGATATGAATTTTATAAGTTTCAATTTGAATTTTAAACAAATTTCTTTTTAAATTTAAATTTTACTTTCACCAAACACATCAGGCCGTAGATCAAAACCAAGGCCGAAGCTCATCATTTTCTTCACGCGATACGCAGTCAAAGCCGAACCCATCCAATCAAATTAGGGTTGGAAAACGCGACTACCCCGAACCTCTATACCTCGATCAGAGATCTCCACCTCGCCGCTCAACGCCAACACCACCTCCCCCAGGCGTGCGCAGGAGCTCGGTTGTCAATTTGCACCGAAAGTCGTATAAAAACGTGCGACGAACTCGGCGAAAAACCACCTCCAAACGACAGCTTCACAAGAAATCGACCGTTGGATCTGAAGATCCTCTCACTCTCTACGACTTTCATGTTGGAAGAATTTCGAATTGAAGCGTGGATTGATGGAAAATTGGGGAAAACAGGGATCGTTTTCGGCCATTATTCATGTAAACGGCGGTTGTTAGTTTATTAGGGTTTCCTTGAGTGAAACGTGAATATAAATATATATATAACCCTATATTATATTATTAAATTCATATAAAAGCAATTTATTCCAACGATCACCAAATCTCACGTGCCGCCTGGCGTTTCTATGGTTTTACCTACGTTCCGAACACAATGGAATGTGTTTCATAAGCTAATTCGTTCATGCGTGCGAGTTACGAAAAGAAACGATCAATTTTAATTTAAATCGGTTTAAAACGATTTCTATGCGTTTCGAGCTGCCACGGTCAAACGACCACTCCGATTGCTACGAAAATTGAAATCCGATAATAACTAACTATTACGGATCCAATGGAATTGGTTTCGTCGAATTCCGAGACTCTGCCCCGGAAGGCTATTTTAACTCGTCTATCAAATCGAGCGATTTTCAAAATTATCAAAAACGCTTAAAATTTCACTTTAAAATTTTAATAACTTAATAATAAATCATATAAAATATATAATCACATTAGAGATCATTCCGATTCAGTTTTAAATCGAAATCTGAATATTTGGATTATTATGTTATTAAATTCCACTATTAAATTAATATAAATTCTCAAATTCAATCTATCGCCAATTAATTCCATCCAATGGTCCAATATTATTATTTAAATCAAAATAAACTTAAATAAATTTTTAAAAACCATTTTTATATTTATTTACACTCAGATTTACCAATTACCCCAATCCTAATATTAATATTATTATTCAAATTCCAATTAAATTCCCGTATTTTAAATTTACTAATTTTATTAACTTAACCAAAGTCTTTTATTTCAAAAATTCAAATTATGATCCATATTCAACATTTAAAATGAATTAAATGTTGTAATTTAGCGACCCAAAATTCCCGGTCGTTACAGGGTTCTTCAAGAGGCTCTTCTTCTTCAGAATCCATGGCTTGTGATAATTCTTCGATGACAATGGGATTGGCATGGTTATCCATAAGAAAGATTTGTAAATTCCTGAGGATTCTACCTTGCCTATCTTGTTCTCTTGCCATTCACAATTGACTCACTTGAATCTCCATCATCATTTGAAGTAAATCTTTCATCTTCTCTTGCAATTTGGTGACTCGTACGGATGTGGTATGTTGAAAAGAACCAGAATGAGGAGAAGTGGGTGAAGAAGGTTCATTATTAGAAGAGGAAGCCATTAACTTACTGTTTCAGAAGTTTATTACAGAGAATAGAATAGAGAAATGGAGTAAAAGTCGAAATATGTAAATATATAACTTAATAACTAATTTTTAGAGGGAAATTTAAATTTGAAAATTTTGGCCTATATGTCGACATAGGGGGATGGTCATGTCGACATGCCCAATTCAATTTTTGAGAAATTTTTATTTATATTAATTATTAACTATACTTGTATTATTTTGTAATTTATATTTCAGTTAATGAACATATACCTAATTCTTTCCTAAATTTAGTAAAGTTTTGTTCATTTAATGGTTTGGTTAATATCAACATTTGTTTTTCAGTATTAATATATTCAAGAGTTATGACTTCTTTACTTATATTACTGTTTCCCAGGGAATTGACCGGGCAACTTAGTACTCAGGCTCTCCATAGTTCGGCATCATGAGAGCTCGGCATGTTAAGACCGTTCGGTACGAACGCATCGTTCGGCATGGGATAGCGTCAGGCATCTAGGAGCGTTCGGCGTCGAGAAACGCTCGGTATTGAATACCATTCGGCCAGAGAAGGACGCTCAGCATGAGATCGTTCTACGACCAAAGAATTGTTCGGCCTCATATCGTTCGGCCTAGCCATCATTCGGCCGAGCCATAGTTCGGCCTAGCCATCGTTCGGCCAAGACATTGGTCCGGCTTCTAGTTTCGTTCGGCACAAGTGCTCCCTACGGTAGTCAGTATGTTCGGCCTCATCTTGTTCGGCTAAAGGAGAACGTTCAGATAAAGGGGATCGTTCGGCCTCTCTGGTTCGACGCACAGAGACCACTCCATTTGGGCCGAGTTATTCAGCTGTCAGGCCCGCCAGGGAAGTCCAACCCACATTCGCCTATAAATAGAGGGGCATGGACACAGAAAAAGGAGGAGATTTTAGAGAACACCGGGGAGACTCCCATTTTCAAGACTCATTCCAGACTTATTTCTTTTACTTTACAATTGTATTCTAGTAACTAAAAACGGATTGTATCTATAATCACCCATCAAGGAAATCAATGGAAATCAACTTCAAAGTGGATGTAGGCAGATACGCCGAACCACTATAAATTTGGTGTTCTTACTTTCTGCATCTAAATTTACACTCTATTCTCTGTTTTAATTTACCTTCTTCATTAATCTCTCTACATAACTCTACTCAAGGGCGTTAGTGACCAATTTTGGTGCTAACAATTAACTCTAAGGAAATGATGTCTAATATCAATATGTTTTTTTTCTAGCATGATGAGTTGGATTCTTAGATAGATTTATTGCACTAGTATTATCACAATAAATTGGTGATTTAGTTATAGTTAATCCAGAATCTTTTGAAGTTTGTTGCATATATATAACTTGAGAACAAGCCAAAGCAGCAAATATATATTATGTTTCAGTTATTGACAAAGATACGGTGTTTTACTTCTTACTAAACCAGGATACCAGAGAATGTCCTAGAAAGTGACACGTTCCACTTGTACTTTTCGGTCAGATTTATAACCAGCGTAATCAGCATCACAATATGAAATTAAACTAAATACATCATTTTTTAGTTAAAATAAACCATAATCTAAAGTATGTTTTACATATCTTAAAATTCTTTTAAAAGCTTTTGAGTAAGTTTCTTTAGGTTGAGATTGGTATCTTGCATAGAGACAGACACTATGCATGATGTCAGGACGACTTGCTATTATATAAAGCAGCGAAACAATCATTCCCCGATATAATTTTTGATCAACATTTTTTGATTTATCTTCTTTACTTAAAGCTGCATTCGTTATCTGTGGAGTTGGTTTCCCACTAGAAGGGGTCAATCCAAATTTATTAATTAAATCCTTAGCATAATTTTCTTGACTAATGAAAATTCCTTTATCTAATTGTTTGATTTAAAGTCCTAATAAGAAACTTAGTTCTCCCATATGACTCATTTCAAATTATTTAGTCATTATTTCTGAAAATTCTTTATTCATTATGTTATTAGTTGACCCAAATATTATATCATCTACATATATTTGTACTAATTGAATATCATTTTTGTTTCTTTTAATAAAAGGAGTTGCATCTACTTTACCAATTTCAAAACCAGATTATAGTAAATAAGATCTTAATCTTTCATACCAGGCTCTAAGAGCTTGTTTCAGACCATATAAAGCTTTCTTTAATTTATATACATGATTAGGAAATTTATTATCTTCAAAAAGTGGAGGTTGTTCAACATAAACATCTTCTTTTACAAAACCATTTAGAAAATCACTTTTAACATCCATTTGATATAACTTGAAATTATTGTAGCTTGCGAAAGCAAGTAGAATCTTGATAGCTTCTAGTCTTGCTACGGGTGCAAAGGTTTCGTCATAATCAATTCCTTCTTCTTGACGATAACCTTACGTGACTAAACGAGCTTTATTTCTCATGACGTTTATTTCTCATGACCTCACTAAGTTCATTCATTTTATTTTTATAAACCCATTTTTTTTCCAATTATACTTTTATCCTCAGGTCTAGGAACAAGTTCTCGAACATCATTTCTGGTGAACAGATTCAATTCTTCTTGCATAGCAAGAATCTATGAATCATCAGATGATGCTTCCTTTGGATTTTAGGTTCAATAGTTGATATAAAAGCTACATTACTCATACTATTTATTTGGTTTCTTATTTTAACTATAGATTCAATATTTCCTAGTATATTTTCTATAGGATGATCTTTTAATAGCCTAATTCTTTTATTAGGTTGAATAATTTCACAATTACTTTCTTTAGGTTCATTATTTAAAGTTACAAAGTCTTCTTCATCTTCGATTTATACAGTATCTTTAAATTTTTCATCAAAAGATACATGCATTGTTTCTTCAATAGTGTTAGTTCTTAATTTATAAACTATAAATGCTTTACTTCTATTAGAATATTCGATGAAGATACCTTTGTCGGATTTAGGTTCAAATTTATCTAAATTATCTTTCGTATTAAGAATAAAACACATCTACCAAAAACTTTAAATAAGCTACTATGTGGTTCTTATTGTAAAGTAATTCATATGGTGTTTTATTAGTTAATGGTCTAATTAAAATCCTATTTAATATATAACAAGCTGTAGCGACTACTTCAGCCCAAAAGTTTTTAGGTAAGCTAATATCAGAAAGTATTGTTCTAGCACACTCTCGAATCGTTCTATTCTTACGTTCTACCACTTCGTTTTGTCATAGATTTCTTGAAAAAGAGAAATTATGAGTAATTCCTTTTTTATTATAGAAATTCTCAAAATTTTCATTTTAAAATTCTCCACCGTGATCGCTATGTATAGTTTTTATTTTTAAAGAAAGTTGATTTTGAATTCTTTTAGCAAAATTCTTAAATATTTCAAAAGCGTCACTTTTATGTTTAAGAAAAATTGTCCAAGTATATCTGGAATAATCATCTATAATTACAAAAACATATTTATTATGATTAATTGATTGAACTTGAGATGGACCAAACAAATCTAAATGAAGTAATTCTAGAGGTTTAAAAGTAGAAATCATATCTTTTAATTTAAATGAACTTTTCTTAAGTTTTCCTAATTGGTAAGCATCACATATACTATCTGCTTTAAATTTTAACTCGGGAAGACCTCTAACTAAGTCAAGTTTTGATAACCAAAATAATAGTTTGTTTAAATGACTAAATCTTTTATGCCAAATCTAAGGGTCACTTGTATTAGCCAAAAGACATAAGTTATCATTTGAAACTTTCATACTAAGGATGTAAATGTTTTTCTTCCTAATTCCTTCAAAGATAATATTTGACCTATTATCTTCGATGTGACACTTATCTTTTCTAAATTTAATTTTAAATCCTTTATCATATAGTTGACTTATACTAAGCAGATTATGTTAAAATTCCTAACTAGCAAAATATCAGAAATAAGAGGATTTTTAGAATGACCGACATTGTCGTTGCCAATCACATATCCTTTTGAGTTATCTCCAAAGTTGACCAATCCACCATCTTGATATATAATTTCATTGAGTGTCTCGGGATTTCCAGTCATATGCCTTAACAGCCACTATCAAATATCCATTTATCTTTCTTAATTTGCACAGTTTGTCCATTGGTTGTTGATTCTTCAAAAGCCATGTAACATGTCTGTTCCTGCATAACAAACCAATTCGGTAGATAACTTAATTTTTCATAAAAACTATATGCATACTTATGATACTTTGATGAAATGCATAAATTCAAACTAGTATTAACAAAATATTCTAAAATGGCCATTTTAACTTTTCAAGTTTTAGATTATGAAATATGAAAACCTATGCTCTGATACCAATTGAAAGGGAGTGCGGATTAAGGATCTTAAGGCTAATTTAACACTAGAGCGGGAGGTGAATAATGTTTAATGGATTCTAAGACTCATATGGACTAAATTAAAATTATGACACAAACAAATATAGAACTTAATCACATAATAATCACAGAATCAAACACTGATGCAGAAAGTAAATAACAAGCAGTAAAGGGAAAGAACACACCGGTTTTATATAGGTTCGGACTTACCCTACATCCAGTCCTGTAACAAGGCAAACCAACTCATACAGATTTTTATTATATCAATGTCGAGATTACAATCCTTAATTTCTAAAGGCCTTGAGGTACCCTCTCGTCTCACAAGTCCGAGGCAAACTCTCTTGATTTACAAGACTCATGATCACCCAATTGATTTCCAGGCATACCACACCTTATAGAGAAACTCGATAAACTTTTGATTACAAATTGATCATATAACTCTAAATAGCACTTTGATCTTCGAGAGAGGGTAGAGAAACAAACAAGAAAGAGATTCTAATTCGATTCACTTGAGAATTCGACAGAATTCCGATACGATCTTAAAAATATGAAAATTTTAGAATATGGATTTATAGAGAAGAAGAAGTGAAGAAAATAAGAAAATAGTTAGTTAAAAAATTCATTTGTGAAGGCTATTTATAAAGCACCAACGGTCATAACCATTCATGAAGAGATTTAAACGAATAGACTTTTCTTTTGAAAATTGAAACTTTTGAATTCAACAGCCACCATATCGACATGGGGTATCCCATGATGTAGATATCCCTAGTTAAAAAACAATGTAAAATTTGTTTTGAAAATGAAGTTTAAAATAAGAGTTTATTTAAAAAAAACAAATAATATTTTTAAGGCTAAAACATCTTTTTGAAAAGATAATTTTAAGGATAAAATAGTTTTGAAAAATCAGTTTGAAAAATCATTTTGAAGTAGTTTTGCAAGCTTCTTCCTTTAGAATATCTCATCCCAACAGGACTCGAGAATTTGTACAAAACCAAGATGTTCGTGGGTTTGTAAGCCACTTGCCGTAGGTTTGTAAGCTACTTGTCGTGGATTTGTAAGCCACTAAGAAGGTAGAAATGGGTTCCATCCCAAATGAAATTCGGAATGAAGATTTCCATCCTATTATGAAGTTTTGACAAAAACTAGACACTAATCTTGAAATCTTGATCTTGATACTCACGAGTCTTTAAACTTGGTTTCTTCATTCTTGATTTTTATACTATACGGTCTTCAATAATCAGTACATGCCTTATATATATCCTACATAATAACTTACATATATATCTAGACAATAGTGTTAGTATATAAGTTATAGTAAAATAAGTTACAAAGGTTGTTGTCATCAAAACCATTATCTCTAGTTCCTAACAGTTTCCATTTAGACAAAAGTCGATAACTAAACAGAATAACATTTTTAAGGAAATTCAATACATATTAATAAGATAACAAAAATACGACTACAACGTAAACACGTATACACATGACAATTCAAATATAAAATTGAATTAGCAATCACTAAAGTAATTCCAAATATGATTCATAAGATCTTTTTGTAGCCGGTTGTAAAGTTGTGCGTCTCGGTATGAAAGTTGACGTTCCACATGAATGTTGAATGCTTCTTCAATTATAAGAACATCATCTCAGAATACTTCTGGCATTTTCCCTGCATCATCATATTCGTAGTGACGTTATTGTTCATCCATATCCCTTTCATCTTCAATAATCATATTATGCATAATAATACATGCAAACATGATTATAGACATTTTTTACCGAGACCACAGTAAACATGGATTACTAATCATTGCAAATCTGGATTGAAGAATGCCAAAAGCTTTTTCTACATCTTTTCTTTGCCCCTCTTACATCGCAGCAAACTTTGCTTACTTTGCTATTATTAGGTTTGGACATGTTTTCATAATGGTGCTCCATTTTGGATAAATCCCACGGCCAAGATAATATCCGTGCTCGTAAATGTTTTGCCCAAGCATAAACGACACTGGAGTTACTCGACCAAGTGCCAGACCATTAAATAAACGCGACCTCGTAATAACATTTAAATTATTGTTACAACTAGGCATTCCAAAGAAAGCATGCCATATCCATAAATCGTATGAAGCAACGACTTCCAAAATAATAATTGGTTTTCTTTCTTTACCATTGTAAGCTCCATGGTATGCTTTGGGGCATTTCCTCCATTCCCAATGCATACAGTCGAGATTTCCAAGCATTTAATGCCATTCTTTGCTCACGTGCATTTCTCAAATCTACACCACATCATCCTCATTTGAAGATCTAAGCTACTCAGTGCCGAAAATGTCCACCAAAGACTAGAAGAATTTATTAATAGTTTCTAATGCGGTCGTCTCTACGATCCGATATGCATCATCTAATGCATCTGTGGGGGTTCCATAAGCTAACATCCTCAGTGTAGCAGTCATTTTTATTCACCGCTAAGCCCCAGTTTTTTGAAGCATTTGGTTTTTGAATAAAATATTTGTCATGTTTTTGAATACCTGTTAAAATTCTTAAAAATAGATCTCTTCTCATTCTGTATCCTCTCATAAACATATCAGGTCCATAAGTGCAATTTGGATTGAATTGCATTAGAGTTTTGTGAAAGGAAAATTGATTGCTGTTTACATGTTTCTGACCCCTGACCGAGCTGCCATGTTTTTGTGATGTGGAGCCATAAGCATCATGGCATATGTCAATTATTTCTTGCATTTCTTCGGCTTCCTCTTGGAGAATCTCTTCTTCGTCGAAATCACGATCGAATGTCATAACACATTTGAGCAAAGATGAAGTATTTGTTGTTGTATTTATTTTAATGCCACAACAAAAGCGTTATAAATACAGTGAAGGAAGAAGACCTATGTCAGTTAACACGAGCTAAGTATGATTCACATTATTTCTAGGAGTATCGCACTAATTTTGTTGGACATGCTGCATATGATATATGGGTTAGCTATATTTGACAATTTCAATGAAATTTTACGTATTTCTCTTTAAGTACTAATTTTTTTCTTTCAGTTCTATGTATATTCTTTCTGTTCAATGTATTTTGTTTAAGTTCTATGTATTTCCTTACAATCGAATGTATTAGGATTTAGTTACATGTATTTTCTTTTAGTTCAATGTATGTTCTTTAAGTTCTATGTATTTCTTTTAGTTCTTTAGTAAGTTGTATACACTTTCACTATCTACTGATACATTATAACAAACAACATTGAAATAGACTAATGCAGAAAGGACAACCAACATTGAAATAAACTAATATAGAAAAGACAACCAACATTGACATAAACTGATACCGTGGAATCAAAGTGATAATTGAAACGATGCAAACAAGATCTAAAACAAACATACACATGATGACATAAGAAACTATCTTCGATCACATGATAACTGAACTTAACCAAGTGTCCTTCTGAGCATTTCAATTTCTTGTTTAAGTACAGTTGCATACACTACTTGTAACATCCCGCCTTTTTGTACACTTTAAATCGACGACAAACCACACCCGTCAGACTTAAACCACACAGAAGGGCGGATTATTATGGGGTAAATAAGAAAAAGCAGAGAAAGAAAAAGAACAAAACAGAATCTTGCAGCGGAATGATAAAATATAATAATCAAATATACAGCTCATGAAACTGTTTTACAAAATATTCGATTATACTTAACAATACATATCAGAGTTACACATACCAGAGAACAATAAATAATGCAGCGGAATAGTATGAATGTAGTGGAATACTATAATAAAAAATAAAAAATCTTCGTCTTTGTCCTCAAGAATACGGTTTTCCAAATCCTGAAATGCTCAGGTTGACCCGAGTGAATTGAAAAGACAAAACACTCGAGTCGAAACTAAAAGATCTTATGTATGTTAAATCAACAGAAATAAATATGAGTGGAATGACTTCAGAGATGTTTACAAGATTTGACATCTCCTATCCAGTGTCTAACGTGAGTGCAGTAACTTAAGAGATGCTCGGGATTCACATCTCCTAAGGATCCGTTAAACTATTTACTATGTAGTAATATACGCTATTATAATAATGTCTATTGGTAAAATAAACTTACTTTTAAATAGAGTTAAGGGGTTATCCATATAGCCCTTAACACGTAATAGTCCCAGTAGTCCATCCAGTATCAGCGCATCTCCAGATCGAGAGACTACCCTAAATACTCCACGAGCTACGGGAGAAAACCAAACTCGTATAAGGCGCACTATGGTAGGTGACACGCACAACTAGACAATGCCAGGGTAGATATACCAATTACGCTTCCGGGCTTGTGGTAACGCATAGTCGCAGCTACCGTCCACCTTGAGCCACACCCCCAAATCAAAAGTGGCCACCGAATCAATCCAAAAGTCAAAGTATAATATCAAAGGGATGTGTCCGATCAAAGGTGCTACCTCATTAGCCCGTCAATCGCTCATATTTTAGCCGCTTTATGCCAACTCACGGGAGTCAGGTCCACGTATTTACCTCAAAGGAAATGCCGCCACCATCCTACTTCATTCTGGAATCTCCACCGCGTACATGATTGTTAAAGTGGTTTTCGGAGTTGGCATTAGAGTATGACAACTTCCGATCCCGGTTCCTTTAACAACCAAACGTTATTATAACACCGCGGTCATTTCAAAATAATTATACTTCAAAACCAGAATATAACATCCTTTTCAAAACATATAAATACGACATCGTTTCCATTTGAAAACCCAAATCAATATGATATCATTTTTATAAAAGACAAATCAATATAATATCATTTTTATTCCAAATATATCCTCTTTCCCAAAGTCATAGCACTTTAAATGTTACAACACTTTGAAACCAAACACTTGGAATTTTAACATTTTCAAATCATAATACTTTGAAATTCGTAATTTTGAAACATAACTACACCACTTAAATGGCTTAAATATTAAATTACTTTATAAAATAAAATAGCTCCATCAATTTCACAATCAGTTTCGAATACAGATTTGAACCCCTAAATAGACCATTTCAATTTCCACATATTTCAAAGCTTTTAATATTCCACCATTTCAAAACTAATTCTTTGATAATTCCATATATATCAGATTCAATTACTATTATTTAGATTTGTAATGTTTACTTAATAAATCCCATATCATTTAAGTAAAACTTTAAACTTCAAGTAACTGGATATTCTTTCAAATTTTCTTTTTACTTGATATGTTCATTTAAATCAACTTGATATTCAAGTAAATCACTCTAAACCAAAATCAAGTTATAAAAATCATACTTTTAAACTCTCAATTTTATTAAAATTTCAAATCAAATCTATTCGAGTATAATTCTTAAATAATTTAATTCACATCTATTTCATATTTATCTTCCAACCTCGGTTTTATTTAAGTCGTTATAAACTATATATACAATATAATTTTAAGCAGCTACTTAACCATATTATATAAAAACAATCAAAATTTATTATTTAACTTATTTTATATGTCAAATTAAATTCATACATAGCTAAAATCAATAATAAAATAAAATTTACATAACATCTAAAATCAATATTTATATAACCCATATATTTCTTTACAAAACCATAGAATTCATTTCAAAATATTTTTATATATATAGACCACGGTGTTTGTATATAATTTTCCACCCTATGGTCAAGTGATACGGATGTTTATCATTTCAATCCGTAATTTAAAAATAAAATACGGTTATATATCATTTCAAACCGCAATCCCGAATGAAATAAAAATGCATAACACTTGTAGTATATAACAATATAAAATACAACATCCATTCATCCAATATCAACAATTAACCATTTATCACAATCATCATCCAATTCAATCAATACATCAATACAGAACAGATAATAAATAACGGTTATTTAATGACAGTTATTATTCAATAATAAATTAAATAACTATTTATCCAATTAAATTCAAATAAACTGAGATGATGATTTAGAATATGCTAAACAGTCATAAATAAATTTTGATCACATCATAAATTAATTTAACAAACATAAAAAAATTTAGAAGTTGTGAGTGGGTTAAAACACTCAACTTTTGAATTTAAATCCAATTTAAACCCAAAATTCAAATAGTATCAAAATCCATCCAAACTAGCTTCAAACTGTCTGAAATTTCAATACGATCCTAGTGGAGAAAACCGTGCGTAAATTGGACCTCGTATGCAAAAGTTATCGGCATTAGAACATCACACGGTTTTAAATTAAAATAAAGTAGAATAAATGAAAACAGAGCCACTCAGCTACCTTCTTCTTCCCAGGCAAAACACGTGTGTACCATCGGTCTTCAACATGCATGAACCCTATCTGGCCACCACCCATGCGTGATTCGCATGCGCCACTAATAGGTCAATCGCCACCATTGACGTCGCCTCCGGCCTCCGTGCACCCCCCGCAACCACCTGCGAGCACACCGTCACCGAACTCCAAGAACAGCAGCCGCCACCTGTAGTTTCAAACCCTAAACGAATTATGATGCTCGATCCAGCCGTTATTCCATTAAACAAACACCAGCAACAAGAAGCACTCGTCGATCTCTACGCGATGGTAACCTCCAATTGACGATCAGACGAAGATGATTACGACATGATGGACGGCCGTGAATGCTTCCTTGAATTCCGAGCACTTAGAAACTCAAATCGAAAAATGAATCATGAATTTGACTTGCGCTCGTCGAGAGCTTCAAATCTATATATAGTTTGATGTAGTTTGTGGAGATTGAATTTTTTTTGCTTTGAATTTTATTTGAAATTGCAATTGGATCTAGAATTTGATTGTCAGCCATTGAGGAGGAGAGACAGCTGAATTGTACATATAGAACAATGAACGTAAGGAATAAGCTAAGGTTTATAATGCGGTATATATATATATATACACACACAAAGCTGAAATTAGAATGGATGGACAAGATTGATATACGCGTTGAACGATAAAATGACCCGAAAAGCTAGTTCTGACTCCGGAACGAAATTGGGTCAACCCATATATCAAAATAGATGTTTTAAAATATTTTAAAATCAATGGAACAGATTTCAGGTCCAAGTTCCATCATATGAATAAGTTATGCAAAAATCGAATTATTTCAAATTGATTTCAATTGATTTCAAGGCATTTCGAGTCCGTACGATCAAAAGACAAGTCCGATCATTACGAAACTTGAAATCCTATAATAATTCACCATTATGGATCCGATGAAACAGGTTTCGTCCAAATCCGAATCCGTGGCCAAAGTGGCTATTTTCCAATTAATTAAATGAATTAATAATTGATTACTTAAATCAAGTTTTCAATTTCAACTCTATAATTAACAAATTCCATCATTTTTAAATTTCTTAATCATTTACAATAATCTAACCGAATTTAAATGTCAAATTAGAGTTGATTAATTTATCAATTTCAGTGTTAGCCGTAATTCCATTAACTTCAAAAATTATAAATTTAATTTCCAATAGTTCTATTTAATTTACCTTTCATCTATTATTCGATTCATTATTGTCAAATAGATGAATTTAACATTGGATTCAAACTATTACATTAATATTCTCACATTCCATCTTAATTTCAATTAACGTAATAATTTAATATTTAATTCCACTTATTTGCAATAAATCCAATTATTTTAATAAATTCCAATAAATAAATAAATCCTGACTCCCATTCTTTAATTCAACTAATTATCATATTATGAATAAAATTAACACTATTCCCAATTATTACCTTAATTTACATTAACATAACATTTAATTTAGATTTATTGGAGTTGATTTCCAATTCAATTGGATGAACTAAATATATAAGCAACTCATAAAATTTGTAGTCATTAACACCTAATCACACATTCAAGTTTATTATTTCCACTCCAATATTATAGTTATTTACAGAGTATTGGTTTTTATTCAATTACCATCTATTATATATATTCATTAATTAATTCAATATTAACGTTCGTTTTCTTATATTAAATTTATAACCAGGTATAACATTTTCACTACTTCATTTATTAGAATTTCATTCAAATTGTTAATAGTCAACTTATATTACCATTAATACCTTTAATTCTAATTATTATTTCATTCTTAATCCACAAATTTTATTTCTTTCAAATTATATTACCAAAATCTCATTATATTAACAAATTTAAATCGTCGAAAATTACGGGTCATTACACTCTCCCCCACTCAAAACTTTTCATCCTCGGAAAGGAAAAAGAAGGGAAAAGAAAGAATTAACAAATCAATATATCTAATTCAAAAATATTAACTTTATAAACAAATAATTTTACAAAATTAATTAATTTAAATAAGATATACCAACTTATAACCATTAAATCTTTTTATACTCAAATTAATAAAATTTGGAAAACATTTTTCAAAAATTTTCTAAGTCCAAAATTTACGGAAAATTTCGGCAGAGTCTCCTTTGTATGCGGAGGCTCGGAAGAAAATATAATATAAAATATAACAATATACAACATATATTTACCAAAATAATATATCCCAACACGGGAAAAGGAATATAATAGCGCTATAAACCGTAATCCGAAAAACATACCTATTTGTCGGGCAATTTACGCTTATTTTATGAAACCAAAAGCAGTAGCAATTGCTTCCATAACCTGTATTTCACTTATATAATCCAAAAGGAGTTAATAATTGTATATAAAATGAAATGTTTAAAGTTGTTTCAACCACAATCAAACAATCCAATATAAACAGCAATCACTTGCAATAAGGCATACAATCATCACATAAAATCAACACAAATCAATCATCCATTCATATCAAACAAAACAAATAGTTGTTCGGGTTCAAAATTTTTAATTGTACAGAATGAAGAGTAAACTACTAAGTGCATCATTTACTCGAGAGTCTTAGATGACACTAAATAGATTATTCATTCATCCAAACAATTTTAAAATATCCTTGCCCAAACAACTATAAACCCAGACGAACAACAATTTTTAAACAATAATTTAAGTTCATTCTTATTAATTTCATCTCATAACATTTATAGTTTCATTAACTTTCGTTCATATAATGATTTATCTATTTTTATTTTACATTTTA
Organism: Allium cepa; assembly: GCA_030765085.1. Taxonomy (NCBI): domain Eukaryota; kingdom Viridiplantae; phylum Streptophyta; class Magnoliopsida; order Asparagales; family Amaryllidaceae; genus Allium; species Allium cepa. Next base: position 597,393,691 of record CM060944.1, read on the forward strand.
TTCCTTACAGTTTTCATTTAATTTCATTTATTACTTACAAATACTCGTTTTTGCCATGTCAGTTTCTTCTTTATTGCATTATATTTATTCATCCATTCATTATTGCATAATTCCATTTATTGACATTCATTTATTTATAGTAATTATGTTCAATTCAAATTTTTTAACATATCAATCCATCTACTTAAGTTTATAATCATTTATTTATAATACTTACTTTCTATTATATTAAATTAGAAGCATTTTCAATTATAATTAATTTCATAACACTAGAACATCAAATTCGTATTTATTAAATAATTTATTGAATTCTTTCATTACCTCAAATTTATCAGTTGTATAATATCCATTACATTTTCTTATTAAACATTAGAACTTTTAATATTTGGTAAGTTACATATATGCTTTCAAGGATGTAATTGAAAGTTACACAAGTTTATTTTTTTATTTCCTCTAATTAACTTAATGTTCAATAATAATGTCCTTTGTTTCATGGGTTACAATGTCAACTTTCTTTTAATTTCTTTTATAACTTAGCATTAAATCTCTTATTTTATTTAGAGGGTTCAATTATTAGTTAAATTCCATTTCACTACACTGATTGAAACTATTAATTAACAGAAACTTGAGAACTAAATACCGAGTAAAATTTCAAGTCATTTTAAAATTAATAGATAAATGATGTACTTAAAATTTTTATATCCAATTATATTTAGAACAATTTGAAATATATATTTGTTTATCAAAATAAATCTATAGTAAATCTACTACAGTGGCCTTCCCACTTAGAAACTCGAAAATGAATGTCAATGATGTGTGCAGTCATCACCGAAATTATTTTTCAGCGATAGAGAGGAGAGTACAGAACTTATTCATTTTCAAAGTTTCTTTAAAACAATTCATTCAAATTATATTGAAATATTTATATTAGAAAATACTCATAAACAACACTATTATATTCTAAAATCCTTTGAAAGAAAATTTCAAAAATCCCGGAACTTAAGTTCTAAAATTTCAAATTGTCATTATTTTATTTTCTTCCAATCTATATTTATAAATTTCACTACCTAATAATCAATATATTACAACCAAATATAACTTTTATAAAATTTATTACTTTATAGATACAGAAAATATAATAGGAAAAATTATTTCATTTACCTATATTTTAAAACAAATATTGCGTCGATCTGTCCTATTAGGTGTTTAGAAATCTCTATTGATGTCATAGCATCCTATGCACCAACCAGAATCTATAAATGCAAAATAGAAAAAATTAACATAATACTAAAACCCTTTTATAACACTAACAAATACGCTCTCTCATATATATACGCTCAGCGACTCATCATAGGGTATTACTTCCCTATTAATAAAGAGTTAGACCCAACAAAGCGATGGTTTATCGCTAAACCAAAGCTCTGATACCAGATGTAACATCCCACTTTTTTGTACGCTTTAAATCGATGATAAAGCACCCTCGTCGGACTTAAACCATACAGAAGGGCGGTTTGTTATGGGGTAAATAAGAAAAGTAGAGAAAGAAAAAGAACAAAACAGGATCTTGCAGCGGAACGATAAAATGTAATAATCAAATATACAGTTCATGAAGCTATTTTACAAAATATTCGATTATAGTTATACCATACATATCAGAGTTACACATACCAGAGAACAATAAATAATGCAGCGGAACAGTATGAATGTAGTGGAATACTATAATAAATAATGATAAATCTTCGTCTTCGTCCTCCAGAATACGGTCTTCCAAATCCTGAAATGCTCAGGCTGACCCGAGCGAATTGAAAAGACAAAACACTCGAGTCAAAACTAAAAGATCTTATGTAAGTTAAATAAACAGAAATAAATATGAGTGGAATGGCGTCAGAGATGTTTACGGGATTTAACATCTCATATCCAGTGTATAACGTGAGTGTGGTAACTTAAGAGATGCTCGAGATTCGCATCTCCTAAGGATCCGTTAAACTATTTACTATGTAGTAATATACGCTATTATAATAATGTATATTGGTAAAATAAACTTACTTTTAAGTAGCGTTAAGGGGTTATCCATATAGCCTTAACACGTAATAGTCTCAGTAGTCCATCCAATATTAGCGCATATCCAGATTGAGAGACAAACCTAAATACTCCACGGGTCACAGGAGAAAACCAAAACTAGAACAAGGCGCGCTATGGTAGGTGACACGGCACAACTTGGCAATGCCAGGGTAGATATAACAATTACGCTTCCAAGCCGGTGGTAACGCATAGTCGCAGCTACCGCCCACCTCGAGCCACACCCCCAAATCAAAAGAATCAAAAGTGGCCACCGAATCAATTCAAAAGTCAAAGTATAATACCGAAGGGATGTGTCCGATCAAAAATGCTACCTCATTAGCCCGTCAATCACTCCTATTTTAGCCACCTTATGCCAACTCACAGGAGTCGGGTCCACGTTTTTACCTCAAAGGAAACGCCGCCACCATTCTACTTCATTCTGAAATCTCCACCGCGTACACAGTTATTAAAATGGTTTCGGAGTTGGCAGAGAGTATGACAACTTTCGATCCCCGTCTCTTTAACAACCAAACGTTATTATAACACCGCGGTCATTTCAAAATAATTATACTTCAAAACAAGAATATAATATCCTTTTCAAAACATATAAATACGATATCATTTCCGTTGTAAAACCCAAATCAATATGATATCATTTTTATGAAACCCAAATCAATATAATATCATTTTTATTGCAAATATATCCTCTTTCCCAAAATTATAGCACTTTAAACGTTATAACACTTTGAAACCAAACACTTGGAATTTTAACATTTTCAAATCATAATACTTTGAAATACGTTTTGAAACATAACTATACCACTTAAATGGCTTAAATATTAAATTACTTTATAAAATAAAATACCTCCATCAATTTCAGAATCAATTCCGAATACAGATTTGAACCCCTAAATAGACCATTTCAATTTCCATATATTTCAAAGCTTTAAATATTCCACCATTTCAAAACTAATTCTTTGATAATTCCATATATTTCAGATTCAATAACTATTATTTAGATTTGAAATGTTTACTTAATAGATCCCATATCATTCAAGTAAAACTTTGAACTTCAAGTAACAGGATATTCTTTCAAATTTTTTTTTACTTGATATATTCATTTAAATCAACTTGATATTCATTTAAATCACTCTAAACCAAAATCAATGTATAAAAATAAAACTTTCAAACTCTCAATTTTATTTAAATTTCAAATCAAATCTATTGGAGGATAATTCTTAAATAATTTAATTCACATCAATTTCATATTTATCTTCCAACCTCAGTTTTATTTAAGTCGTTATAAACTATATACACAATATAATTTTAAACAGCTATTTAACCGTATTATATAAAAACAAACAAAATTTATAATATAACTTATTTTATATTTCAAAATAAATTTATACATAGCTAAAATCAATAATAAAATAACATTTACATAACATCTAAGATCAGTATTTATATAACCCATATATTTCTTTACAAAACCATAGAAATCATTTCAAAGTATTTTTATATATATAGACCACGGTGTTTGTATATAATTTTCTACCCTATGATCAAATGATACGGATATTTATCATTTCAATCCGTAATTTAAAAATAAAATACGGTTATATATCATTTCAAACGGCAATCTCGAATGAAATAAAAATGCATAACACTTGCAGTTTATAACAATATAAAATACAACATCCATTCATCCAATATCAACAATCAATCATTTATCACAATCATCATCCAATTCAATCAATACATCAATATAGAACAGATAATATATAACAGTTATTTAATGACAGTTATTATTCAATAATAAATTAAATAACTATTTATCCAATTAAATTCAAATAAACTGAGATGATGATTCAGAATATGCCAAACAGTCGTAAATAAATTTCTAATCACATTATAAATTAATTTAACAAACATAAGAAATTTTAGAAGTCGTGAGTTGGTTAAAACACTCACCTTTTGAATTTAAATTGAATTTAAATCCAATTTAAACCTAAAATTCAAACAGTCTCAGAATCAATCCAAACCAGTGTCAAACTGTCCGGAATTTTAATACGATCATAGTGGAGAAAACCGCACGTAAATTGGACCTCGTATGCAAAAGTTATCGGCATTAGAACATCACATGATTTTAAATTAAAATAAAGTAGAATAAACGAAAACAGAGCCACGACAGCTATCTTCTTCTTCCCAGGCAAAAAACACGCGTACCATCGGTCTTCAACACGCACGAACCTTATCTGGCCGCCACCCACGTGTGATTCACACGCGCCACCAATAGATCGATCGCCACCATCGATGTCGCCTACGGCCTCCCTGCACCCCCCGCAACCACCTGCGAGCACACCGTCGCCGATCGATGCTCCAAGAACAGCAGCCTTCGCATGTAGTTTCAAACCCTAATTGAATTGTGATGCTCGATCCAGCCATTAGTCCATCTAATGAACACCAACGATGAGAAGACATCGTCGATCTCTACGCGATGGTAACCTCTAATTGACAATTAGACGAAGATGATTATGGCATAATGGACGGCCATGAATGCTTCCTCGAATTCCGAGCACTCGGAAACTCAAATCAAAAAATGAACCATGGATTTGACTTGCGCTCGTCGAGAGCTTCAAATCCATATATAGTTTGGTGTAGTTTGTGGAGACTGAATTTTTTTGCTTTGAATTTTATTTGAAATTGCAATTGGATCTAGAATTTGATTGTCTGCCATTGAAGAGGAGAGACAGCTGAATTGTATATACAGAACAATGAATATAAGGAATAGGCTAGGCTTTAAAATGTGGTGTATATATATACAAAGCTGAAATTAGAATGGATGGACACGATTGATATACGTGTTGAACGATAAAATGGCCCGAAAAGCCCGTTGTGACTCCGGAACGAAATTGGATCAACCCATATATCAAAATGGATGTTTTAAAATATTTTAAAATCAATGGAACAGGTTTCAGGTCCAAATTCCATGGTATGAAGAAGTTATGCAAAAATCAAATTATTTCAAATTGATTTCAGTTAAATTGATTTCAGGGCATTTCGAGTCCGTACGATCAAGCGACAAGTCCGATCGTTACGAAACTTGAAATCCTATAATAATTCACTGTTACGACCTTTACGAAACTGGTTTCGTCGAAATCCGAATCAGTGGCCAAAATGGCTATTTTTCAGTTAAATAAATTAATAATTGATTATATAATCAAGTTTTTAATTTCAACTCTATAATTAACAAATTTCATCATTTTTAAATTTATTAATCATTTACACTAATTTAACCGAATTTAAATATCAATTTAGAGTTGATTAATTTATCAATTTCAGTGTTAGCCTTAATTCCATTAACTTTAGAAATTTTAAATTTAATTTCCAATAATTCCATTTAATTTATCTTTCATTCTATTATTCAATTCATTATTGTCAAATAGATGAATTTAACATTGGATTCAAACTATTACATTAATATTCTCACATTTCATCTTAATTTCAATTAATGTAATAATTTAATATTTAATTCCACTTATTTGCAATAAATCCAATTATTTAAATAAATTCCAATAAATAAATAAATCCTGACTCACATTCTTTTAATTCAACTAATTATCATATTATGAATAAAATTAACATTATTTCCAGTTTTTACCTTAATTTACATTAACGTAACATTTAATTTAGATTTATTGCAATTGATTTTCAATTCAATTTGATGAACTAAATATACAAGCAACTCATAAAATTTGTTGTCATTAACTCTTAATCACACATTTAAGTTTATTATTTCCACTCCAATATTATAGTTATTTACAGAGTATTTGTTTTTATTCAATTACCATCTATTATATATATTCATTAATTAATTCAATATTTACGTTCGTTTTCTTATATTAAATTTATAACCAGGTATAACATTTTCATTACTTTATTTATTAGAATCTCATTCAAATTGTTAACATTCAACTTATATTAACATTAATACCTTTAATTCTAATTATTATTTCATCTTAATCCATAAATTTTATTTCTTTCAAAATTATATTACCAAAATCTCATTATATTAATAAATTTAAATCGTCGAAAATTATGGGTCGTTACACTACTACACGATGAGGTAAAGGATCATCCAACCATTGCTAAAGTCCACAACCATCCATAAAATTGTGGCATCTATGATGTTGTTGACCAATGTCAGATCCATTTCTTATGACGGAATACAAAACATTAACTCCACAATTGCAGTATATTTCTCCAAAATCAACCTCTTGTTCTGGTTGAGGTAGTTGATGTCATATTTCATGCCTTCTTTGCCTTCTCCCATTGTTGCTCCTCCGCTTCTCCCTCTGTCTTCTTCCCTCCTCCAAAAGCTTCTGCTCTTGCAAAGCTCTCTCATGCTCTCTTACATCTACATAATATCTTTCCTTCATTTCAACATACCATCTGATTGGTTCTTCAAAGTAAGACAGAGTAGAAGGGATCTCACGACTTAAAGGACCTTTGTATAAGTACGATTCTGGAAAAGAAATATGGTTGTAATCCACCATTTTTTGCTTAATAGGATGAGACGAATTCAGGAAGATTTGCCAAGCAATAGAATATATAGCAGTAAAAAGATGTTATATGGAAAAAACTGTGCAACGTGGCTACAATGTTCAAAGAATACAAAAATGTAGCACTTTGTAATAGCATGGACACCAAAAGTACGGCAATGTGTCTACAGTGCTAAGTCTAGAAAACATCAAAAGTAGTACAAACAGTGCTCGATATGACGTGACACTATAAATAAAACATCAAAAGTCGTTTGTTAATGTGCTGAAATTTTAATAGAGATATGCAATGTAAATAAAGCTGTATAACATAACAAATTAGCAGTAAAATATGTCCATAATACAATACAAATTACATCAATAAAGACAAACAATGGTAAAATAAATGTAACAGTACATTAACCGATCATCCTAAGTCAATGGCACCATCGTCGTTGTAGTCGTTGTCCGCTACGTCACTAAAATTAGCAGGACTGCCATGATCAAACTGAAATGCAGCTAGCTAAGCCTGCAAATCATCAATTTTCGCCTGCATCGCCTGTTGAGTCTGCTGAGCTTGATAGCTGGCCACCTGAGTATGAATGAGTGTCATATGTTGAATGGCGGCAATATATCGTCTATGTTTTTCCAACCTACTTGTATATTGTAATTACATGTAATATATCAATATATGTTTGTTTAACTAATATTGTACAATGAATTATTAATGCAATGAATTACCCCAAAAGACGAGCATAGTCCAGCGTTGGGGATACCAGCAATCTTATGATCCGGAGAATAAACTATTGGCTGCTCGATAAGAGTACATGTAATATCATATGCTCTATAACAAGCGTGTGCCTGAATGGGATCAAAAGAAAATGAAGGTGCCTGAACTCTACCACTGACTACATGTGTGCCTATATGGTCGAAATTCACTCCTTGAGCATAGTCAGGTAACATGTACAGTCGAGGAGCAACTCTAACCCGGTAGCTTTCATAATCCCCATCGACTAGGAAAAATGTAAAAGCATTGACACATCCAACCTGTCTCAATACCTGTATATACTGTGATCCAATGGTCCGACGTCTGTCGAACATGTCGTCACAAAATAATGGATCTCTAGGGATACATAACTCCCTAGTACTCTGAAATAAGCATCTCTCCCCCAAATACCAAATAAAAAGAAACATTGGTGGGAGTAAGATCATCTTCCACAAATCCAAATAATATGAAATAAAAATAGGATGAGCATCAAGCAACTGGCCCCATGTGTCATGGCAATCCAATATGAAACCCATGGTGTCCGAAAAATATTATACCTGCACCTTATATCAATCTGAGTACGGATCTCCATCCGGTCATGTTTAACCCCCATACGCACGCGAGAAACTAACTGAACATGCTCCCATCGTCTCATGCATGGAAAATATTTCTCTGGTGCGTGACTAGCAGTTTCAACAATACGAGGATACATGTTCGTCGTGTATTCATAATACCAGCACGACAGAATATATCAAAACCCAAACATTTGTCTAACCTCCCCAAAACATAAGAATCAAGAGCGGTGTACAAATATCCAAGTATAGCGGAACCCCAATTGATAGTGTGAAGCTGATCTAAATCGGCTACCACTGCAAGGTAACCTAGTTTAATGGCACTCTTTTGGTTCGAAGTTCAAAAAGAAAGTCGAACCAAATAAGTACAACAGAAATGCTCTAAGCACGGCATCACTCATAGCATCGGTGTCCATATGAGCTGCAATCTACTCTTGTAGATATGTAAGGGGAACCGCGCTGGAAGCAATATGACCCTCTTTACACTAGGGTAGATAAATAGTGAAAACCTCGGGGCTCTCAAACGTATGATCAAATGGAAATGATATCCTGTATGGGCCTCCAATCTCAATCTCAGTCAACGTATAAAAATCGGCGGGGTAATGTCGGGCTCAAAATCTGAAAAATGAAAAGTATGTGTCGTAGGCCCCCACCTTTCAAGTAGGGCTGCTATGAGTGGACGATCAAATGACTGTGGTGGTCAAATGTATAAGAAATATGCAAAAGGATTTGTCTGGAGTCTATCTACTAAAACCCGAGGTAGTGTGCCATACTGTTGTGCCATACACTTTGCCCAACTACCTCGACAATTGACGTACCGTGACTAAAAAATTAAAGGGTTGTTGAGGATTATTGCACAATTTAAATTCAAACAACTAAGTAATACACTTTATACTACCACATATCTATCTAATAAATATTATTTCGTGGTTAATATACGACAAATGTATCCATCGTGTATTAATAGTTATTTATTATTTAGAATTGTACCTCGACGCATATAATGCTATAAAGATATGATGAGTGTATCACTCTGGCAGCTTGTATAGAATCCGTAGCTGGAAAATCGTCATCTCTGATGTCCAAACCTGAGCACTGATTAAATCAGCGTCCAGCCTAGACGCTGATTGAATCAGCATCCATTACCAGACGCTGATTAATCAGCGCCTAGTTCAGCGTCCGGTTGTTGTAGCATGCCCTGATTATTCAGGACACAATATCCAGAGTCTTGAACATTACTCCCTGAATCTGTTGGAGAAATTCTCCAGATTTGGTAGAGATGTTAAAATACTCATTATCTGTGAGAATCCATTTCTAGATTTGTGAACCGGTAAAACTAATACAGTAGAAATAAGAAGAAAATGAAAAGCCTAAGAAGGTGGAAAATAATAAATAAAAGAAAAAGGTGCTTAATTACTTATAGCTTGCCTATCAATGGAAGGTATAAAAACAGGGCCCAAATTAAAACGGGTATGATTTATAAATGGACTGAGAAAACCGTAATCAGTTTGATTGTTCTCCAAGTTCACAGACTTGTATAAAAGAGGGAACACTGAGAAATCTCCGGTGGGAAAGAACGAAATCATGGCTTGGAACTCTACGAAAAAAATTGTTAAAGTTAACTGCAAACCGGAGGAAGTCGAGCCTGGAAGCTTTGTTAAGAAGTGCGAGAAGATTGAGCAGATATTCAGGGAGTCGAATGGAAGGTACATTTCGATTTGCTTACTTTTTTTGACTCTCAAAGTATTTTTTTTGTTTGAAATTCTTCGTAGATATATTTTGGGGAAAAAATGATTGATATTGGGCAGTATACCTCGACACCATGTGTTACCGATTATTGATGTGTAGTACTGGAAAATCTTATAAATGGTGATTGATTCCAGTGAAGTAATCATGAGATATGTTTGTGTTTACAATTGTAAGGAAAATCACTGCTATGTAGAAATGAAATTATCGATCAATACATGATTTATATCAGCATTGAGCATTGTTAGCGATATTTCAAAGCTACCTAAAAGTTCTTCATCTTTTGAAGAAGTATGGTTCTTTGATCTTTAAGAATGAAGCTTGGGTACTAGGGTTCATTGCAACACAATTTCTTGGACGATTCTTGTTAAAAGAAGAAGCTAATTCTATTAATATATCACTGCTTCATCTGTGGCATAAAATATATAAAATTAACATACACCATAAAATAAATAAAATTAGCATACACCATTCTTTTTACTAAACTTATGCCAAAGAAAAAAAAAATCTCCTTACCTTTTTAAAATATTAATACGTCCATACCATTGATTAAGTTTTCACTTCCCCAAATTAAATTGTCAAATGTTAAATTTTGATGTCAAATTTTTTATTTCCATTGATTTTACTGTTAAATTGACTCATACATAAACTTGTTTGGATTACACATAATTTTATCAATATATGTGGAGTTTGTATTGTCTAAATCAACGAAGAAGAGAGAATAAACTCAAGGAAAAATAGGGTGTAGCTTAAATTTTGATGTAAGGTTTTTTTTGAAGTTTTATTTATTTTATTTTATTAGGATTTTAATTAGAGATGTTTAAGAGAAAATAAAAATCATCTTGCAATGAAGAAGAAGGTTAATTTTATCTTAAAATAATTTAAAACCATTGGTGTAGAAAAATATATTTTTCGATGTATGAAAGAAGGAATGTTTTTCCAACACCATTGATTTTCAAATTATTTTAAAGATAAAATTTGTCTTTCTTGTCCGCGGGTGCGCCGCGGTGGAAATGAGACTTGGGTTTTGGTAAAAAGATCCAGGTTTAAGAGTTTACCAGCCCGTCGGGTTCTCCTGGATTTTAAAAAAAAACGTCTTTCTTGTTTATTTCAACGATAACACGATTTTTTCTCTTAAACGGCTTTAATTAAAATCATAATAGTAAAATAAAATAAACCCTATCATCAAAATTTATCATGATCAAGCTACACCAATCATCATCTCCTCTCTCATTCTTTCATAAGCTCATTCCCTTCCCTTTCGCATTGATTTAGACGATCTAAATTTCAAATACACTGATAAAATTATGTGCAATCCCATTAAGTTTATGTATAAGCCAATTTAACATTAAAAACCATAGGAAAATAGAAACTTATGTGATTTCAAATTCAAGATTTAACAATTAGAGGAAAGTTAAAACTTAATCAATGGTAATGTTATTTTTATAAAGGTGAGGAGAAATTTTCCTTTATATTGTCAAGCAGCATTAGCTTAAGTGACAATGATATGATGGTGTAGACTGAGGTCCTAAAGGTACGCTAGTGAGTTTGATATATTTTGTGTTGAAGAATAAGTAAGTAATGGTGTATAAATAGAATTAGCCGCGATAGAAATTGCCAAAGAAGAAGTGTAGAATATTTTGATCAAGGACATGCTTTACTATTTTGATTCTCATCTTTAAAATATGAAATAAGGGAATGATTATGATTATAGCAGTAACCGAATTTCTTAATCAGCATTGAAGAGAATTGATTAAAGATTAACGTGCAGTTAATTCTCTTATTTAAAATGAAATAAAACTTAGGAGAATCAGTTGTAATTAGTTCTTAAATTAACTTCATTTTAAAATATTTTATAAATCTATTTCTATACCTTGCTTTTAGACTCAATTTACCTGAGTAGTTATGACAGGCTTTGAAAATAAAACATCTTTAAGCACAAGATGGCTACATTTTTTTAAATCAAATCCACACGAATACTCCATTTTGCACTTCAATGTAAAAGCTAATTTTGCACAAGACATTTTGCACTTTAATGTAAAAGCTACTTTTGCATTCTTGTGTGCAACAGGTATTGCAAGGCTTACCATTATTAACTCCTCTTGATCATAACTTCAGTTGTTTTCTTTTCCCAAAACTATCTCACCTGGCATTGTGTATGGTTGTAAAGTAAGACATTTTTTATATGCATGTCAGTTTGAACTTTGAAGGCTCTGAGTTTATATGGTTCAATGCTTTCTACTAAAACGGAAAGCTATTTCTTTTAGTTGGAACGTAAATTTAACTAGGATTTTTTTTTTAATCAAAGGATCAAATCATATGAGTTTTATAAGAGGAATGAAGCAGCTTATAGTTTCATTGGTGATATCCGCTAACTAATGAGACTAAGGAGTGACCTCAAAAATCAAAGTTACAGAGAAAACACCAAAGTTCAATGGTTTGACTATTTGCCATATTCAAATGTAGGTTGGAGTGTTGTGATACTGGACAATGAACATAGTAGATTGTAAATGTTAGAGTTTTAGATACCTTCAAGGAACATTTCAAGACCTTCATAACAGGTTTAAAAATATCTCCCATGGCACCCCTTTTCACTGCACCCTTAGTAATTACATTTATTGAACTAAACTATTTTTTGTTAGAATATTATGATGGATAGACAAAGCTTAATATATCATAGCTTTTCTTGTATTACTTCATACATTGCTTACAAAATGACCACCTATATATATAGTGGATTTAGACATCCTTACAAATAGACACTTGACTCTTAGAATAGACACATCTTTTCACTAATAGACACGACTCTTCACGAACGAACATGACTCTTCACGAACGGACACGACTCTTTGAATAGATGAACCAACATTAATTTCAAATTATATTTCAACATTTTTAAATGCCACAAAATTTTGCACGTTTATATGGTTTGTCACATTTACCAAAATCTGATAACCATATGAACAGTTGAGTATAGTTGGAGGATTAATGGTTCAACCATAACGGCCCTGCATGCATCAAATAATGTAATGTGGATACTGTAAAAGATATACATGCTCAACTAGAGCAAGCGCTGCCATTATTATAATGTACACTGTTTGTCTGCTCATATACCATGTAAAAGAAACAAACAAGTTACCATGTTAAAAATGTATCATTCATTTAGGGGTTACCTATTTAGACATTTGATTTTTATACCAAGAATGCTAGTTATTTTTTAGTTGGGCAGTTACCAGGAATGCTAGTTCATTGTAAATTCACAAGAATTGAATAAATACTCTTTGATCTAGGGGTGAACGTTTATTGATTCAAAACAAGTAAACCAACCAAATCAAATAAGTTTTGGGTTGGTTGGTTATGTTGGTTTCAAATTTACAACTTATTTGGTTTTGTTTTTCTATATCTTAAAATTGCAATAGTCAGCTAAACCAAATTTAAAATTTAAAATTGTTTTAAATGAACATATTAATGTCAATATCATTATTTATATTATTACAGTAACATATATACTTTCCTTAGATTTATGCATTTGTTATTCGAAAATGAAGAGGTCCTTCTAAATCATAGTATCAATGTATATTTACATAAAGATAGATCCAACGAAACATTTTAGTCCCACTTTATTTTTGAATAAAGAAAATTCCGTGACATTTAATGCCCATTCAATTAACCTAACCCAAGGACTCTGTTCTTTTTTGTTCTGGTTGGGTTTTGGGTTTGAAAAAGTTTCATTTGACCATCGGTTTTCATTTATTTAATAGTTATTTTCGTTTTGATAGTTTTGAGGAATTAAAATCTAACCAAACCATATGCTCTCCTCCACTAGCCAGTTGATATATCTATCTACACCAAACAAATTGGTTGTTTTGATTTGGTTGGTTTCAGTTTTGAAGAAGTATGATTATGTGTTATTCAATATATATTTTTTTTTAAAAAAAAATCCAAATCTAACCACCTTTATTTAACCTCTAAATTGTTCATTATCGCCTGTTGATGTATGTATGTATGTATTTATGTATCAATCTACACAAAACACATTGGTTGATTTCGGTCTAATTGGTTTCGATGTTGAAAAAGTATGATTTAGTTTCCTTTCAATATTTTTTGAAAAATTCAAACCTAACCAACCATTTGTCTGACTAGTATCTACACCAAACGACTGTATTCAAGATTTGATTTGCATTTTGATTTGAAAATCACTTGTTATCATTGAACCAATAGATTATACAAAAGATAATATTGGTATGCTAATTGTATGATGTGAGACTATGATACATTATTTAACTCATTTTATCTTCATTTGTCTAAACTGTTATGTTCACGTTTTCGAAGGCCAGCAGTAGTAGTGGAATCAAAAACCGAGTACATCGAGGAAGACATGACTGATGAAGTGTTTGCGTCGCCATAAAACAGTGTGTCCGTTGAGCAAGAAGTCACATGCAAATTTGGTAGTTTAATGGAAGCAGCTGTAGTAATGGCTAAATTGGCTCTCAAGCTCTTCGAATTTGTTACTAGTGAACCACCTTCTTCTTCTTCTAGTGAAATCTTTACAAAGGAGAGAACAGAAAGTGCTGATGAAGAAGCGAGGAACTAGTCTTTTAATGCCAATGATGCTCTTCCTGGTGAAGTTGAAGATGTATGAGCTATATTATTTATTATTAGATCATATGTTTATAAAATATAATACCCATATAATAGCAAATAATTCATCAAACATCGTGGTTTTAAAAATTCAATGGAATTCTTGATCCTGAATTTCAAGGATGTTACTGCATGTGAGCAAGTCTGGATATTCTGATTATTATCGTATTTATATATTATGTAACTGTTTTTTATGTAGTATACTGTTACACTTCTGACTTGCATACAAGCTATTCTTTCATATTTTTTTCATTTAATATTTCTAGTATATTTTGGACAATTTGGCTGAGGTGTCATTTGACGTAGCTTCTAGCATATTTTGATCCTGATGTGTTTGAATCATGCAAATGAGTTACACTGTGTAGTGTCATGAAGAAGACTTGGTCACAGAAAAAGACAGAAGTCAGACCAACCTTGCATTTGATTGAACATGCACAAATGGTAGAAATGAAGATATAACATATGTTGTAACAATCAGCCATGATAGTTTATTATTGCTAACCGCTTGCCGGCTGAGCTCACGTACATTATTACATAATTTATTCCAACTTTTCAATGCTACAATCAAACATATATAGGCATATCATCGGTATTAACTTTGACCAGAAGCCAGACACTTTTGAGGATAAGCACGCACGTATTGTTGCAATACCTTCACCAAACCTAATTAAGTTTATGGCAAGTATATATAAGCCTGGATAGCCAAATAAATTGAAACTCGTCTGCATCTGCATTCGAAAATTATCCCTTCCTATATGTTATATGTATTTTAGTATAATAAAAAATATGTATTTACTGTTTTGTTAAGTAAATAATTTAGATTATATGCATTTAATGCATATTAATTACTAATAACTATTTATTATCATTACAAAAACAAGGCGATTTACCGACACAAAAAATGCGTCATTGGGACATCTGAAAATGACTTATCGACGCCGCATTGATGCCGTAACATGCGTCAATGAAATGTAGATCAAAAAATGTATTTCGACTCGTTAAATACGTCTTGCATGGGGTTGTTAACGATGCCATAAAGATATCATTTTCCGATGACTTTCCAGTGTCTTTTTTTTTTTGACGGCATTGCGTCATACAACTACTATTAAAATTGTGTAACTTGGTCTAATGCCAATTTGACGGCTTTTCCGACGTCCTAGCGACGCCCAGTTAAATTGTTACAATTGGATTTTCCGACGTCTTTCAAACGTCATGCCGACGCCATTGCTGAAACATATTTGCAGCATTTCTAATATATTTCTAACCTCAATCACACATTCAAATATATACAATATATATTCACCTTAATGTAAATATTGATATCGCAAAGTCATATATCATACTATCATACACCATCAAATTCATATACCAAAACATATTACCCAACATAATAATATCATAAATATTATCCGACATCATAATATCTAAGCAATACCACCACATTACAAACCAATTATTCAAACAATACCATCACAATACAAAACCAAATATCGAAGTAGTATCATCACAATACATACCAACCAAACATCCAAACAATAACAACATAAATACTTCATACTCCTTCGAACATTGTCCATCATCACCATCTCCATTACCATCATCATTACCATCTCCATCACCATCACCATTACCAAAAACATTCTCGTCTAGAATGCATCACAAAAATGCATCCATAAGCAAGCTAAGCTTCTTCTGTAGCTTACCGATGTGTGACTTCAATCTTTGATTTTCTTCTTCTACAACATTACTAACTGTTGTTTTGATGATCTCTATATTTTAACCAAATTTGTCTATTAATAATAAGTAGTTTTGAGTTTCAGTTGTTGTATTTATTGAAAAAATTAAATTTGCGTTAACCATATATTTGTTTGATTAATTGAGTGATTTTACATATATATATATATATATATATATATATTTGTTTGACTAATTGAGTGGTTTACATATATATATGTGTGTGTGTGTGTGTGTGTGTGTGTGTGCATATGTTTAATTTTCGGATGATTTAGAAAAAAATAATTAGCTCGAATAAACTATTTCTAATTTATTGAAATAAAATTTATAGTTTAACTCAATTATATATACATTTGTTTAATTTATCAAGTGATTTAACTTATATATTTGTTTAATTTATTGTGTAGTTAAAAAATCTATAATTAAACTCGAACAAACTCTTTTATAATTTATTGAAACAAAATTTATAGTTAACCTATATATATACACACACATATAGTTTATTGAGTGATTTAACTTATGCAGACATACTCTTGTTAAATTTATTGAAACAAATTTATAATTTAACTCAATTATATATACACTTATTTAATTTATTAAGTGATTTAAATTTTACATTTATTTAATTTATTCTATGATTTATAAAAAATATATAATTTAACTCGAATAAGCTCTTGCGTAATTTATTGAAACAAATATATATATATATATATATATTATTTATTGAGTGATTTAACTTATACATGCATACTCATTTTTGATTTACTAAAACAAAATTTATAATTTAACTCCGTTATATATATATATATATATATATATATATATATATATATATATATATATATATATTTGTTTAATTTATTGAGTGATTAAACTTGTATATCTGTTTAATATATTGTGTGATTTTAAAAAAAATCTGTATCGCTTGATTAATTTATGGAAGCAAAAATTATAATTTAAGCTAATTATATATTTATTTAATTTAATGAGTGTCTTAACTTGTATATTAAAACTCAAACTCAATTTATTTTTCAAATGATGATTTTTAGGATACATATAGCATACACGTGAATCTTGGAATTTAAAGTAACTTAGACTTAATTATACCGAGCATTTATATAAAATACATATACATTGCATGTTTACATATACATATTCACCTATTTTGCATTTACGTATTCATTAGAACATTATACAAGTATATATACGTAAAAATTATGTAAATACATATATACATACCACAAACTCGATGGAAGCATCGTCTGCCCAGCTATTGAGGTGGACCAATCCTTTATCTCTTAAGCTCACTCCTCAAGCTCTCATTCCTCAGAAATTCAAATACCCGCATTGGTTACACGGCATGACAGTGTGGCAATATTTATAGAATGAGGCACTGAACTACTCGCGTTGTATTTCTACTATAATTGATAGTGATGGTTGGAGCGGTACTTGTGGCGATACCGTTACCACTAGTGGCGATAACTACCATCACTGACAATCAACGACTCTAGTGTAACAACATCCCCTCCAGCACTATCCCAACTAACCACCACCAGTTATAATAGCATTACTACGCAAGCTTTCGTGCCTCCTCTATTAATACTACCGTGCTGCCATGCCATGAAATTGAGGCGGTAATCGGAGATATGCATGGTAGTGTTGTTATAATTGGTGATGGTGCATTGGAAAGTGCTGGGGGTGACACTGCTACCATTGTTGATGACAACCACCATCACTGATGGTTAACGACTGCAGTGTTAATAGAATTTCCCTAACACTTTTCCAATCCACCATCACTAGTTATAATACCACTACTACACATGCCTAGTCACCACCGTTGTGGATTTAGAACGTCTTTGTTCTTCACCAACTAATACAATGATAGTTTTTTCTGATGATGGGCGTTGCTCCTTTTTTGCAGATTATATCAATCTTTCGATCATATCCATACTATCATTAGATGGATATGATCAAAACATTGGTATAATATGCAAAAAGGAGTGATGCCCATCATCAAAAAAACTATCGTTGTATTGCATGATGAGGAACCATCTAAACCTTCAACTGTAATACCTTCAAGTGCAATGGAATCGTTTTTATATGTAAACAAAAGTTACATTATCTTTTACACGATTGTATTATTAATTCAAATTAAACTTTAAGTATGAAATAAAGTGCATGCGTCATTAGTACTACAACCATCTAGAACACATTATGTACATTCATTCGTCTAAAACTGGCAAGAAATTTAACCTCATAATATACATGTTAACAAATGTATTTATTATTTTAGATATAAACACAAAAACTGAAAACTTAATCATATCGTTATGGAAGTTGTTCATATACAGTCCAACTTGTATATTTTGAAATAAACATATCATTTTATAATATATGTATATTTATACGTTTACTAAAAAGAGTGATTTTCTACAAAGATAAATGAATATTAAATCCCACAAGAGCACCAAAAATTACATACTATAGGTAAACTCATAAAATATTCATATCGCATTTCCATTATTATTAATGATCGTAGCATTTCATCTAAATAATAATTTCTTGGTAACAATGTGCAATGTGTATGTAATTAAGATTCGCATCCTTTTCTATTATTGATCCATTTATCCCCGCCAATTAAAATAAACACACCAATAAGTTATAATTAATTTATTTTAAACTACCGTACCTAGTTGTAGGCTATGAGTTACTAATTGTCTCTATAATTCCTTTTCATTATCATTTAGCTACTGATTCTACCGAGACATAAAATATGTTTCATCTTTAATTTACTCATTTGACTAGTGTGCCTAGACTATTATAATCAATTTACTCAGATTGATATACATGCTTGATAATTTTGTTTTCCATTTTAATAAAAGTTAATAATATATAATATCATTTAAATTCATTATTTAACCTTAAGTTTAACTTGTATTCTGCATAGACCACAATGTTTATATATATTTTTCTACATCGTTATCTGATTTACTGAAAATATATCATAACAATGCTTTAGTGCAGAGGAAACAATTTAACTTGTATTACTATGACGATTAGCTAAAATAAGTAAACAAGACAACATGTTTAGTTTCCTATGACAATTACATTAGAGAATACATTACTTGTCATTTGGTACAATCATACAAAATTACCCAATTATTCCAAAAATAGAAAATAGCAATTTTAA
Organism: Allium cepa; assembly: GCA_030765085.1. Taxonomy (NCBI): domain Eukaryota; kingdom Viridiplantae; phylum Streptophyta; class Magnoliopsida; order Asparagales; family Amaryllidaceae; genus Allium; species Allium cepa. Next base: position 597,412,939 of record CM060944.1, read on the forward strand.
CCAAAATACATGAAAATTCTAAAATGCAATTAATATTTTGATGATGTATGGAAAATATCTCTTCATTAATGCCTTAATATTTTGACGTTGTCTGCAAAATGTATTTTATTAAATGTCAAATATGTGTGTGTGTGTAATAAGGGACTAAAAATTCTAGATCTGTATGCCCTTGTCTGTATATACATACACATTGACCGTAAATAAATCATACCGACAGAGGACAATGCTTACATCAACTTAGAGGCTTGGGCTTGGGCTTGCGATGGTGGCTAGCTGGTTGGTGGTGGCTTGGAACATTGTGTGGTGACTTGGAGGAGGCGCTGGGCATAGGAGGCGACGACTTGGGTTTGGAACGATGAGGTGGCGGTTGGGCTTGGGATGTGGTGATGAGGTGGCAGCTTGGCGGCTTGGGGAGGGAATGGATTGAGGCAAGTTAGGATAGAAGGAGACGTTGGGCTTGTGGAAAGGCTTTGGCTTGCGGCAGTGTGGAGGGAAGAGGAGCTAGCATGAGGAGAGGCGTCGTTGATTCATTCTTTTTCTAATTAGAGGAGGAGGGAACATCGACTGAGATAAGTATGGATGGAAGGGGCTCCATGTCGAAACCCCACCGAATCCCAAAACATTAGAATCAGTAGGCATCGGTAATTTTGTGTAGGTAATGAGTTACTTGTAACATGCCAATGCCATGCCAATGCGGTGCCGGTAATGTTAGGTAAATAGTAATTTTCTACTAGTGTACAGTCATAATTGCTAATTTTGCATACCTTTATAATTAGTAGGACCGTAAAATGATTGTTAAACTAAAATTTTCTACTCATGTTCTTAACTATCGATTGTTGGTGTATTCGATATCCGTCCATATGTTGATGCGTATACCAGATATCCAAAAATGATTTTGAATGCGTATGCGAATATGACACTATGCACATCCGAAAATATATATTGTATCTAAATACGATAATAATATAATCGTGATCAACATAGTAAAAAACCAATCAAAGCAATGTCTATAAATGCAAGTCGAAGTACTTTCAATTCAAGAGATTACTATACATTATCGTGCAAGATATTTTCTCTTATAGCATTCCCAAGCATGGGGTCATCGACTATCTATTCAACCCATATTTACCCCTAATCCACTCCTACCCTTCCCCACCCGAAACAAACATAACTCCCCAACCCAAAAAAAGCTCACTTGACTGGACTTTTAAAAGCTAGCTAAAGCCAAGCAATAGAATTGCTCATCCCCACTGTTCGATTGCAATCCGTGTGTTTGATGGGGAGAAACATATATGTCCACTTAATTGGCATTATACAAGCCGGCCAAGGTAGACGATGTAACAACCCAACTCAAAACAGGACTAATTTTCAACCTCATATAAATCCATCGAAACTTCGACCCATTTCAAAGAGGGTTGTTGGTTGGTAAATTTGACATAATGATTAATATACAGAGCTATCTATCTATGCTATTAGAATATCACAGCGAAAAAGATAAAACATAATAATCAGAAATAAGATGCCAATTTCATAAAAATCCAAATCTCAGAAATATAATATATCATCCCAAATATCCAAAATAAAATATCGTAAAGTAACAAGACCGAAACTGGGTACATCAAAATAAATCAAAAATATAAATAGATTGATAAACTACCAAAAGACTTCGCCTCTGCCTTGATCTTCTCCATCGGCATCATCTCCCCTAAACTATGTGTTGTAATGAGAATAGGATCAGAACAACGATGTCCGATGAATGAAAATTCCAAGTCTTACTGTAATAGTATCGGGTAGTACCATTTAGATAAGAAATATGTCTTACACATCTTATACTATATCCTACATAGAATACCTTCATTGTAATCCTGAAGGCCTTTCCAGTCTAACTCCATAATGTTGCTTTAACTGTAAGCTAAAGGGTATTTCCAATCCAATGCAACTACCGTCAATCATGTCCTAACAATGTTAGAAAAAGTATCTGAGTTACTTAATACCTCTTTAATGAGAAATAGGCCGTCTATGACCATTTAATACTTGTATCCTAGGCAAATCCGGTCGTTTAATACCTAACCCAAGGCAGACCCCTCTCTAGTGCTCCCTAACTAACATTGCTTGAAATATGGTCAGACTACTTAATACTTATTTATAGGAAGAGGCGGACCCACAATAACTACTTAATACCTCGATCTAGAAGCGGACCTCTCCTGAGATTCCCCACCATTGCACCTAAATGATAATCTCGACTATTTAATACATCTTAAGTGAGAAAAGGCTAACCCTACAACAGTCACTTAATACCCCCAACCCAGACGTAGGTCCTACGTCATATGACCCATAACCCAAACTGTGATGTCTCACATTAGTCCTACTATTCGAGATGCATGTAGCCAAATTAGCTAGGAAAACCATGTCCTGCATAATTGGGACTAACCTCACCTCCACCATGGGTACTTATTATAGACGATGTCTCACATTAGTTCCGAAGTTACATCGTTAGTAACCAGATTAGCTGGAAAGACTTCTATATGCTTTTGACTGACCTCGCATCCTTATAACTAGTCTATTTTCCTCTCTCTTAACATACTACCATATATACCTCACCACATTTTTCATTAAGGCGATATAAAGAAACCTGCTATTCCGCCTTTGATTATGGATTAATTTCTATTATTATTCTTACTTCCTTCCCATGGATTATGATGCTAATTGCTAACATATTTATTCTATATAATACGATTAATATGTTATTAATTATATGTTAATAATATGTTTATACGCTAATATACTTGTACATATGCAATTTAGGCTAACTAAATATTCCTAAGTGTGCGTAGATTTCCATGTCCTATACTAATCGATTTAAATATCAAAACATCCATTTCATACAAGTCTAACTCCATACAATAATTTACAGACTAGCTAATATCCTTATTCAAACAATAGACTTGCATAAAAAATAATCAAATACCAAACTTATTTTATATTAATATAATAAAAAAGAATTTTGAAGTTCTAGTTGTAGGTTTTTGTGTAAAAAATTCTCCAAGACATAAAACAAATCCAAACTTCTACTTTACAAATACTAAAAATGTGAAAAACTAAGATTTCCACTCATACATAATTTGCCTACCTTCCTCTAGATTTGATTCATGCCCACTCCAAATTTCTCCTTTAGACTTCTTCTTTTTGAAATATACAAAATTGGATTGCATATAAATTAGACTAGAAATTTAGGGATTAGAGAAGAACAAAAGTAGAAGAACGAATATATACATATATAAACCTATTACCATTTTTCCATGAATTTGAATTCTTGAATCTAGTCGAGAAAGAATACTAACAGAATTTCACTAGCGTTCCAAATATTTTTGTAATAAAAGTGAATGGGCTAGCCACCTATTTATAGTGGTTAGTGATAGAGTTAGGATCTGCGCTAGTGGCAATTATGTAATTTGTTCCATATATCTGACTCAACACCAACCTTGTTCGAAATTAAAGGTGTTTTTTCAGTTATATACTTGATATAATATGTTATATTAATTAATTTAAATAAAAGTATATTTAATAGAAAATCCATAAATGATATGTTTTATGATAGTAGTTACAAAGTGTTGTGACTGTGTGTAATTTATCACAGTGAAAATAAATGTACATTTTAAATTTTCCTAGTCAAGATGTATCGAGACAGGATATAAATACATCCATTAAGACTAGATTACGTAACGCTCTCCAAATGTTAGGTAGTGTATTACTCATGGCTGCTGACATCAAGGGTTTATGTACTAATAGTTATTGCATAACCATAAAATGGCCTACTTGATAGTGTTCTTTTAGTTAATATATAACTAAGGTCAAGTAGAAAATATCGCTATGAATAATTTATACAGTTCTCTTGACTTTAGAATATTATCGACCTTCAATATGAAAGCTCCGCTTTGATAATAGTCAAATCATGGCATGATGTCCATTAAGTGACTATAATTTGTCAAGTGGAAGTATTGAAAGTGAAACATTACTCAAGAGAGGATTCGTCTCCTCAATTATATGAAGTTAATATCACGGTTAACTCAAGTTAACTCAAAGTCAAAGTCTCTGACTGGAGCAGTTCGGTTAATAATAATTATTATTATGGAATAACAAACTTTATGTTTGGACTATAGAGTTAAATATGAATGATTTGAAACTTTAACCATTACCAAATTCCATAACTTCAAAATGATATAGTTTTGACGAAGAGAACTAATGTAGATAAAAGTCACAATTAGGTAACGCTTAATAAAGTGAAATTGGATTCCATCGAAAACAAGTAAGCGATAAATTTGGCCAAAGTATCACACCACGTGCTAAGTGAAGTGTGAACATTAATATTCGAATAGTTTGATATTAATCACTGACCAAATTTACATCTGACGAGTCACACAACCAAAAATGATGAATTCTCCTTTGACCAAATAATTTAGTTAATTTATAATTGTTATAAATTAATTAAGTTAAATAATATATGTGAAATATTATTAATAATTTTGATTTTGATTTGATAAATGAATATTATTTGTATTATAAAAGTTATAAACACATTAATCAATATGCGACATCGATAAGCGTTTTAAATTAGATTTAAAATACAAAATATTCATTTAGGTTAAGGCCCATCGTAAGGATTTTTACTTTTGGAAGCAACTGTGCAGAAGGCGCTAAAATAAGGTTACAAAGTGATTAATTTTGGATAACTTAGATAAAAGGATAAGTAATGAGATAAGATCTACACTTTTATCCTTTCTATCCACTATACAAGCATCTCTAGCCTAATTTTATTTGGATCTTCAGCCGACTCCTCCTCTGTGCCTGTTGGACAAAATTCCCATTGGTCTCTCTCCATATCATCAAGTTCAAATCAAGTTAATTCAATCATTATCCAGTTACTTGTGATCATCGATCCAAAGATTAGCTCTCTGTTGAATCGAAAATGGTTTCAAGGGCAGAAATCATCCTTTCAAGGTGTACTTCAAGGCACTGAGATTAAGGTATGTTTGTAACGAAAATATGATTAGTAATTCTCAATTATTATTTTTTATTATATATGTACACACATAGATATATATATGTGTGTATGTGTGTGTGCGTTGTTAGTTAGGTGACGATTTTGATATCCAAATAATATTGTCATAAAATTGTTTGGTTATATGCATGTATATATATATAATAAAAAAACTCTTTTTATTAAATATACAATAGATCAATATGGCTCCAATAAAAATGTAATTTGTTTATGTTTTATTAAATTAATATATATTATTTAATCACATCTATATAGTTTACAATTAATTACAAAAACATATTTCGATAAAAAAAACGGTCACATAATTTTATGTGTAATGAATTAAGGTTATAATAATATTCGGTAGCGGAAAAATAATTTTTGTTAATTTTTATTATTATTTAAATCAGTTTATTATATTAATAAATTATATCAATTCAAATATATTATGAGAAATTATATTTTATATTTTATAAAATAAAATAAACATTAAAGAAGCTCTCAAAAAACATTTTTTATTTTTGAATTAGTTTTCAAATTTCGGCAAAAAAGAAAACTCATTTTAAAAATTATCTTAAACTAAAAAAGTTGTGAAAAAATATTTTAAAGCATAACATATGACTTAGGGTTTATTGGAAATTTAGAATTCAAAATAAAGTTTTGAAATTAATTTTTGAATGGATAATTAATTAAAATGAATTCTAAATTTTAAAATAATAGTAATAAATTAGTCTACTTAACTATGCATAAGACTTCGACTAAAGGAAATTAATTTACATATTTTATTAATATATATATATATATTATGCACATATTTATGTGTATATATTTATAAAAACTGGATTCTTGCACTCGAAGAAGAAATGGATCGATTCTAAAATTAACAAGAATTTCTGTTGTAGATGTGCAGATAGTAATCACTTTGCATCTCAATGCCGAGATCCAATTCGATGTTTTTCTTACGGGAAATTTGGTCACAAGAGGAAGAGTTGTTCGATTAGTTCTAGTTCAAATTTTTCTTCAGATACTCTTGTAGAGCATGGCTTCCAATTCGTATTAAAATGCATGTTATTGAAAGGGATTCTTCTTGATTACCTTTGGCAGAACAGATTTGAGGGAGATAAATATCTTAAAGACATGCTTATTCATTTCAATATTGTTAATTCTCCTAATATTGGTTTGGGTTACGAAGCGAAATTTGGAAATCCAGAACTTTACTTTGGTAAAAGGGATTTTTCTTCTTATCAGGTTGTCTCTACTTCATTTTTGGTTGAACATGGCTTCAAATTTGTATTGAAATATATTCTGCTGAAAGGAATTTTATTAGATTATCTTTGGCAAAAAAGAAATAAGGACGTTAAGATTTTAGAAGATCTTTTAACCCATTTCAACATTGTAAATTCGCCTAGGAAAGTGATATCAAGACAGATTCGGTTTTCTAGAGACATTCATAGATAAATCTGTTTTCTCTACCAATTATACAGAGGATAATCTAGAATTCACATATAAGGAGAAAAGAACTGTTTTTGAAAATGAAGGTAGTGAAGGATTATCATCTTTCGATCCTATCTTGTTTGATCCAGACGTTGCTTCTTGTAAAGGCGAGTATCTTCTGACTGTTAGGGGTGAGGATATTGATTCAAGTAGTGGTTTCATTCAAGCTAAATCTAAAAAGGTAAATCATTTTCTCAAAGTTTGGAAACATTTGAGATTTCTACTTCCAATAAATTCGCTTGTTTCGATACAGAATCTATCTCAGAAAATTATGCTAAGTCTGATGGTTATTTCAATCTAATAAGGTAATTGTTTGTGATGAACATGTCGTTAACTGTATGCGTAGAAACGTGATTGTCATCCCTCATCAGTTAGTGATTAGTAGTAGTATTGATCTGGATCATGACCTTCAGATTATCGTACCAGTTGGTGATTCAGAGATTAGTAGTAGTATTGATCAGTTCTCGAGTTTTGTTAATGATTTGAGATTGATAGCTTTGGATAATGATATGCCTTTGGTAGTTGAATCTAAGTTTAACACTGTCAGATCTGATTTTAGTAACTGGATTGATGAGTTTTTGGTAATGCCCGATGAGTCTTCAATCATGGTGGAGTTGGTTCCTGAAGATGACAATATGTTGCAGCAGATAGGAGATTTTCATGAATGGGTTTTAACAATAGATATTCTCATTGATGAAGAGGAGGTATCAGTGATGGAAGAACACATTTTTATTGACGAATTTATGTCAGACAATCATATGGACTCGGTCGTGCATGATGCACATAGTTTGCAAATTATTGATGCTCAAAATTTGCTTTCGCTTGGAATTAGAAAGACTGTTGTTTGTTCAGAAGAGAGGAAGGACGTTGTTAACAGTTTGGGTGATTTATTGCTTGATCATAAGGCAGTGATTGATTCTGGTGTTCTTAGTGATAGATCATCTATTGTTGGGGGCGCGTTTGTTTTGGAGAAGCCTGGGGATGAAAGAGATACTTCGCACCTGTCATTGAAAGATACTGTCTTTATTGCTTGTAATTTTGATTCTCACTCTTCTTCATTGAAGAGAGGTAGACGTAGGAAGGACGTGGCTTCTTACGGTTTTGTTCGTCGTAGTGTTAAGCTACAGGGTAGCCATCCACAGTCCTCAGGTGAGTTTCCTGATTCGAGTACCATGAGCGGCGCTACAAATTCAGGCTCAGGTACGTTTTCTAGTTTGGGTATTACTTTTTCATCTTATGCTTTAAGTAATTTGTCTACTGTTGAATTTAGTCAGTTAGCTAGTGACACTGCTTTCATTTTTTTCGATATTGAGGTAGATCGTGAATATATTAGAAATAAGGAACTTGATAGGGCTAGGTCTATGGGTTCATGAGGATCATTAGTTGGAATATTATGGTTTGAATGACTTAAATAACTGTGACAAGGTTAGAATCTTTTTTAAAGACTATTCTATTGACATTGCACTCCTTCAAGAGACTAAAATTGATTGTCCTGATATTCGTTTTTATAGAAGACTAGGTGGATATCATCTTAATAAATGGGTTTTTTTTACCTTCTTTAAGTTTTTTTGGGGGTTTAATGATTGGTTGGAGGGATAACTGCTTTAAATTAGTTCAATGTATTTATAAACAACACTCTTTACACATTATTCTAATTAATCTTTCTGATAATTCTTTTTAAATATTTCTAATATTTATGGGCCTAACTCAAAAATTGATAGACGGACCTTATGGAACGAATGCCTTGAGTTTAGATCTTTTGCGCCGGGTTCGTGGATTTTAGGGGGAGATTTTAATGTTACTCGTTTTATAGGGGAGCGTGCTCCTCGAGAGGGTGACTATTCGGCTATGGAGGAATTTGGCAATTTTATTATTAATTTTAATTTGATTGAAATTCCTCTTTCTAATAGAGAATTCACTTGGAGTAATAATAGGGAATTTCCTTCCATGGCTCTTTTATATAGGTTTTTTGTTAGCGATGAAATTGAGGATAAATTCCTATATGTAGAGTGTCGGGTTTGCCTTACACTTTTTCAGACCATTGTCCTATTATATTGACTTGTAATCGCCATAGAGCTATTAGAAGATCTTTTAAACCTGAAAAAATGTGGTTACTAGATCCTAGATTATCAAATTTAATTATTAATAAATGGTTGTATATGAGTTTTTATAATATTAAATATAGAGATAATTCTGCAAAAGCTTTTGTTTTAAAGCTTAGAGAACTTATGTTTTCACTTAAAAATTGGAATAAAAATATTTTTGGCAATATTAAAATTAGAAAATAAAATATCCTTAATGAGATGTTTAAATTAAACAAAATAGAAGAAACTAGACATCTAAATATTGGCGAGCGGAATGTTCTCAATAACTTAAAAGAAGAACTTAACTTTATTCTTGAAAAAGAGGAAGTTATGTGGAAACAAAGATCTAGAATCCAGTGGATAAATGAAGGTGATAATTATACTAAATTTTTTCATAATATGGCATCTATATGCGGCATGCTATACCTTGCATGGATTAACATGTTACACATACACACACTTATATATGTGTATATTATACATGCATACATACATACAAATATCATAACGTAAATTAAATCATATTAAATTATGAGTCTAAATAAAATAAAAGATTTTTTTTATGTAAACTTAGAAATGTTATAAATAAACTAGATGTCATAGGTCCAATAAAGATTCAATAAGGGAATTGTTTTTTAGATTCACCCATAACTTTCGCTATGGGCTGGCCCAGTTTCAACAATGGTACAGAGCCCAATAACCTATATGGTCAAAATTAGTCATGTTAGAGATAACTAATTAAAGCCTACCCGTATAGTAGTATGTTAAGAAAAGTAGCGTCTAAGATTGGGTTTGAGTAATCAAATACTCTTCCCTACCTGGTTACTAGCCTGACCTGAAATGATGAGGTAAGCACAAAAAAATGCTATTCCTAATAGAAAAGGTGCAATCTGAATTTGGTCTTGGGCTGGTTCTAAAATTATTTTGAATATTAAAAATGAAATTTTTAAATTTAAAAGTTAAATTTAAAATAAGAAAACATTATAAATGTTATAATAAAAATTGTCAAATTGTTTCAAAAATTGAAAACATAAGATTTTAAATTTTAAAGTTAAATTTAAAACATAATATTTACAAATTATAAATGTTATAATATAATGAAAATTTTCAAAATGTTTTGAAATTAAAATAAATTAATTTCAAATTTTATAAAATTTATTCATAAGATTAATAAAATATGTTAATTAAATATGTTAATTAATTAATAAATATATACATGTATTATATATTATGATATATGTTGTACTGTTTTAAAATATTAGATTAACATAAGTATACATGTATGTATATAAATGAATTTCTAAATTAATATAATTTTAATTAAATTTTTTAACTAAATAAATAAATTAAAGGTTAATCAATTAAATAATATACACACATATATATGATATATGTGTTATACTCTAAAGTTTGTAATATATAATAAGTATTTAATATAAATGTTATATTAACATAAAATTAATTAATATATTAATTAGTTAAATAAAATTTTGTTAATATAAAATTCTACAGAAGACTATTATATAAGTAGTATAAAATATAAAAGTTATATAATAATAAACTTATATAATATGAATGTATAAACTAAAGATGTAACATCAAAGAAACCCAAATAGATTTAAAGGATAAATACATATGTATTGTACATATACCACGATTTCATATGTTTCTGACACTTGAATCACGAGGTATTACATAAGAAACACATTATTTCATAATTCGATATCACTTGATATAATATATTGACGACTGTGAATCTTTAATATAATATCGTCCTTTATATATATATATATATATATATTACTTGCATACCCTTTAGTTGTTGAAATTTCCTTAAGCTAGAGATGTTATCTATATTACTATTAATATATGAAATAGACGAGGTAAGATAACTCCACATATTTATTGAGCTTTCCTCAAGGTACGTGCATTATACTTAAGTGATCCAACATGATAGGTCCGAGTGAATAATTTCACTTTACTTGTTGAGCGTTCCTTAAGGCAAAGATGGGATTGGTACAAAAAACCACAAGTTAGGAGTTAGATGTGATATAACAGATAAGGAGTTATCCATTGTATGCAGTCCAATGATTTGTTCAGCTTTCCTCAAGGTTAGAACCCCAAGGTATTCGGGTCCTAACACCCATTAATGAAGTTGAAAGACTTCTATGTTTCACATAGGGTCTGGTGAAACATAAAAGAAGTGGGAGCCTTATTAGAAAAAGAAATGATAACGTTTAATCTTTCTAATATTGTAAGAAAATATGTTATATGATGTTATAATAACCTACACCGATAAATTTATGCATCTAATATAATTGATACAATTTTTGTTAATTAAGATATACTAATGACTGAATTGAAGATTGGCGCATAGAAATATAATACACACACACACACAAACTCTTACTGTTAAATACTTCTTGCATGTTAATGTTTTCTATACCCATGCAAGTGCCTAATTTTACAGTTAATGCATTCGTAATTTGGTCGCTAACATGTTTTTTTGGTCGAGACCGTGTATTGCATTTTATAAATTCCAAACTCAAAAGCAATACAATATTATGGATATTTGATCCATATACAATCACATATAGATGTTATATGATGAACGTTCACGGTTTTTAATGTATAATATTTAGATGAAATTAGTTCAATTGAAATAAAAAATAAACCATAGTGCGAGATCGAGTATTCAATTTGATTGATTACAATAGAAGATTAAATGTAATACAAGACCAAAACTACAATATAGATATAAGAACACAATCACTGAAATATCAGTTTGATAAGTTTACGTAAGGTGCGTTATATTTGATGTCCTTAAGTGTTAAGGATAATCAAGTGCATTTTTCAAGGAGTTCATTATGGTATTGTAGTAAAGGTTTTCTCTTGAATGGTTTGACCATTTAAAAAGAAAAACGAATGTATAAGAGTAGATTTGATTTAAGCTACAATGGGATAAAGAGAGTGAAGAGTCACTTTTGCTTCATAAAGAAACATTGAAAACTAGAATTATAATAATTATGATTGATACTTAACATTATAATAAGAAATACGGTTTCTATTATAAGGTGTATTTTCATATAGGAAATTGTTTTCTATGAGATTTATTTCTTTGAGTTCAGAATACTTGATCAAAGAACTCCTTGCTGTAAAATAGCTGCAGTATATTAAATAAATAAGCAATATTAAGTGAATGATGGACCTCCGAATTCAATACACTAGTGGGAGCATGTCATATAATATTATTGATTGAATCAAGTTACCAAAATTATTCCGAAAAACATACAACATTATTTATGGAATAATGACTATTTTTCGATGTCAATTGAAAGAGGGATATAGTTATATTTCAATGTGAATATTATGATTAAAAATGTAATGTGGTATTTTTTTTACAACAAAAGTGATGCATTGGAGAATACTGAAGTATCTAAAATTATTTACAATTACTTTGAAATTATAGACCAAGCCGTAGTTTGGAGAAATAATTTTATTATATGATTATGAATTATGTGATAATGGTTAATTATATCTCAAAGAATTAAGGGCTATGCACCCATTTAGTAGGAGTATCATAAGAGTTGATGAACCCTTTGGATTGATACATATAGTTATATGCAATCACAAGTCTATTAATAACAAAACGGTTCCACATACTTTATTATATTTAGCGATGAGTTAAAGTTGACATGAACATGTGTATTTTATACACATGTAGTATGTCTATAATAAGATCATAGAGTATAAAATAGAAGTAAATAAAATTAAATACAATACAAGCAGAAATGATTTGATTTGATCAAATGGGTGAGTATATTGAAAAGAATTCCAAATGTATCTAATATGAATAAGGATTCTGTAACGACTCAGAAATTTAACTGATTTTTATCACATAATTAACAAAAAATTTATTGAAAATATACTATAAAATTTTAGAAATGAAAATTTAATATTTTGTATGTGTCTATTTAAACATAGCAAGTGTCAGATTTTCATCAGAAAATATTTAGGTTTGTTCAGTTGTGAAATTTCAATTTAAAATTTAAAATCAGTTAATTTGAGAGAAATAAATAATTTTTAATCTAAATGTTTGTACAAAATAAAAATGCAAACCATTTTCTAAGTGAGATGACATATTTCATTTCGCTAAACTAGGATTGCTTCAGCTCCGTTTATATTATAATCGTCGTTTTAGCAGCAGTCTAGCAGCTAATATCGACATTTGATAGGATGATCGTATCACTCACATCTGTGTATCATTCTATTCGTCTCCTCATGTTAATCTCCGTAGTATATTCATTTTTACATTTCGTAGTTCGGTATGCGGTGAAATCTGCGAAACGGTTAGCCATATTGGTACACGTTTTGAGTCTCTTGTGTGTTCTGTGTCCATTTAATTGTCCATCGGCAAAAAACAAATGGACACTAAATTTTAATATTCCTAGAATTCAATTATGACCTTTGCTATTTCCACCTTTTCAATATATTGTGGTTCATTTCCCTTTTTCATTCTGTTCTTACTTTGAGAATATATATTTTAATATTTGTTCGCATATATATTATTTTTATAGCCTTCTTCTTCTTCTATCTGTTTTCTTGAGAACCTTTATTTGCTCGTCCTTCTTTGCCGAGATCTCTGACTGCTCATCACCCCTAGCAACCAGCACCACCATGCTCAGCTCGTCCATTTACCCACCTCCACGTGACCAAAACTCCAAAGCGGCAAACCCTCTTCCGCCCCACGCTCCACCAAGACCAGCCAACTTCCATCCCATAACCATAGATCTGCTTCCCCTCCTAAACTCCATCACCAAACAACCCACAACCCTCCCTAACACTGTCTCTTCTGCGCCCAATTCTACAAGCAGGCAAACCCTCCTTGCTCGCTGATAACAGAAGCCATGTGCAACACCCCAGTCCACACCATCAAATCCGATCGACCATCAACCCTCTCACCTAACCAACATCGCTCCACACATTGCCAATCTCGCCCATTGCCTATCGTGCCTCTCCCTCCAATGCTCATACGTCCACAGCCTTGCACTGCCTAGTTTCTCATCGCCAACCTGACCACCACAGAGTTGACAGCCTCGCCACCTAAGCCCGCACTTCCTTTCCTTCCTGACCCGCCTTCGCACCCATAGCCTCAGCCACCCTATCGAAGCTTCGCACCAACCCTAACTCTCCATGTCCGAACACTTCCCACTGAGACAACAGCCTAGCCCACGTCAAATCCCTCCACCTTCCCTTCTCTCTCTCCAGCCATGCCTCCTCTCTCCGCCGATCCACTGTCCCATGCCGCAGCCTGCCCCTCGAATTCGACTGTTTGTATGTATATTATTTATATATATATAAGTTCGTATATGTGCAGTTCATATATATAAGTCCGTATGTATATTGGTCAGAAACCCTGTTGTTCTCCTTGCTTTGTTGCAGCTCCGCCCTTGCCAGCTTCGAGCCCCTCAAACCTCTTCCCCTCTCACAATCTGCTTGTTCTCTGCTGCTGACTGACCACCCTCTCAACTTTCTATTTCTGAGTAGCTGCCAAGCACTTCTCTCCCTCTGTATAAAAAAAGGTATATATATTGCATACATATATATTTTTTGTTTCCATTGATTCAAGCTAGTTTTGACTTGTTTTTTTCGTCGATTCCAAGATATTAGCTTTGCTTTGCTCGTTCGCTTTGCATTGGATTTGTCGTAGAATTTGTGACTCAAAATTCGTAGCTTGTCGTGTTGTTTGTTTTTTCCTCTTGCCATGAAAGGTGAGCAATCATTCACAATTAACATTCTTATGTTTACTAAATTGATTTCACATGAAATGACGATTTAAATATGTTGTTAAACTTGAATTTGTTAGTAGTTTAATCGTTGATCTTGATGTGCTAATATTTAAATATGATCACGCATGTTAATTTATAATATTGACACCATAACATGTTGTTTTAAATTGGTAATTGTGAATCATGCTTGTAATTGATATGTTATGCTATTTTATATTATTATTCTATTGTTCTTACACTACAAGTTCCCTGTTAGTTAGGAAAATCCCTATAGGTTGAAATGAAACATACCTGAATGATATTATAGATTAGGGAAAATCATTATGGGTCGAAATGATAAACCCAAGCGATTTTATTGATTTTGAAATTTTGGGATTGCGGGTTGAAATGATATACCCATAAATTTAAATAAATTACGGATTGAAATGATAAATATATGTATTATGACCATATGATAGAAAATTATATATGGACACCGTTGGTCTATTTTTGAAAAATTATTTCCAAGGTTTTTAAAGAAAATATATGGGTTTAATAAATGTTAATTTTAAATATAATATAAAAATTTATTTTAATATGTGTGTAAATTTAGATTTTTAAATTATATGTTTAGAAATTTTAAATTAATAAGTTAAGTTTTGAAAAATGTAAATTTTAAGATTTACTTATAATTTTACTATTTTTAAATATATAAATAAGATTTAATAAAATAAAATATATTTAATAATAAAATTTAATTTAATTAGCGTATATATATAATACGTTTAAGTATTTAGTTGAAATTATATTAATATTTTAAAAATAGATTTTGTAATAACTTTAATAAACTAAGTTTGGAAAGATGAATTGAAATTGATTTGAAATTTTATTTGTTTAAGAATTATATTTAAATAAAAAAATTGATTTAAAACTTATAAATTTTGGGATTTTAAAGATATGATTTTTATAACTTGATTATTTAATTATGATTAATGGTGATTAAATGAATGTTTTGAAATTTAAACAAAATTGAATATATAATTTTGATTTAAATTTGTAATTTGGGATTTTTATTATATTTTAAATGATTAAGTGAATATTTTCAAATTTAAATGAAATTAAAGGTTGAATTTTTAAAATATAAATGAAATTTATCAAATTGAATTATTGTAAATTGTTTGAATATTTAAACTTTGAAACCTATTGAATTAGAAGCGGTTTAAATTTGTAGTTCAAACCTGGATTTGAAATCGATATGAATTAAAAATAATTTTAATGATAATTTGAATTGAACCTTTACTTTTTAATTGAAATCGTTGATCTGAGATTGATTTAAATTTAATTTTTGAATTAAAGTTGAATTAATTTGTGAAATTAGAAGAAACAATTCTAATTTGAAACTATTTTCGATATAACCTATTTTTAAAATATAAACCATTTTAATTATATTATTTTAAATTTACAAACAATTTTAAATATATATATGTTTTAATATATAAATTATTTTAATATATAAACTATTTTAGTCTATAATCGATTTCTAAATATAAACTATTTTTGATGTATAACTATTCCAATATATATAAACTACTTTCAATATTCAAACAGTTTAAGTTAGAACTGTTATGATTTAGATTTAATGGATTTAAATACAAATATTTTTATATGATGGTGGTTATGATTTTGGAAGTGAATATGATTTCGAAAGTGGTATCGTTTTGCAATAAAAATGATATTTTGATATGAAGTATGAACTGTTTGAAATGAAATGACCATGTTGTGAAATAACCGTTTGGTTATTTCAGAGACCGGGATCGGATATTTTCTTACTCTCTGCCAATGCCGAAAACCACTTTAACAACTGTGCATGTGGTGGAGATTCCAAAACGAAGTAGGATAGTTTGGAGAACATCTGTATGAGGTATGAACACAGCCCTGACTCCCTCGAGTTAGCTTGATGTGGCTAAAACATGAGCTATACCAGACCAAGTGGGGTCGCTCCCCCTATCGGGTACATTTCTTCAATACCATTCTATTACTTTGTGATTTGATTGGGTGCACCTTTGATTTAAGAGTGTGTCTAGAGGTGGGCGGTAGTAGCTGCTATGCGTTACCACCAGTCCCAGAGTGCAAAACGGTAGTATCCTACCCTGGGCATTGCCTTGCGTGCCTTGTCGCTTACCTTATCGCGCCCACTGCGAGTTTGGTTTGCACCGTACCTATGGAGTGCTCACTGAGTATCCCACTGGTTTGGTGGAGCTTGCAATATCTGTATAGACCACGAATATATATATATATATATATATATATGTATGTATATGTATGTATGTATGTATGTATGTATGTATGTATGTATGTATATGTATATATATTAATGGAATATGGGTAACGCCTTAATGCTATTTTAATAGTTTACTTAACTGTAGGCAGTATCTATGTAGCGTATTGTACTATGTATGTAGATAGTTTAACGGATCCTTAAAGGATGAGAATTCCAAACTTCATTTAAGTTATATTGCATTTCACTTGGACATTTCATCTGAGTTGATTTACTTGCATAAGAATGTTAATCCCGACTCGAGTGTTTTTGTTTTGCTTAATGCTCAGGTCAGACTGAGTGTCACAGCATTTGAGACTCACCTTTGGAGGTTGGAGATTTGCTTGAAGATCTATCTTTATCTATTCAGCATTCCAGTTATTTCAGTTATTTCCTGTTTTTTATGTTCAGACTTGTCATTTGCTTATGTATTGAGACTACTATGTATTCGAGATTTATGTTGTATTTTGTTTTAAACGCTGATGTTCTATAGTAGCTTCATGAACTACTATTTATCGATTCCGCTGCTTGATTTATTTATTGTATATACTAAGTTTGGCCAAATATAAATTAACGATCTGTTGTTTTGAGTAATTTAGGTCTGACATGTGTGGATGATTGTCGATTTGAATGGTTCGAAATGTAAGTTCGTTACAATTGGTATCAAAGCTCTAGTTTAGGTAAAACTTAGCATATGGAGTAAAAAATCTCATTCGAGATAGGGTAGTAATGCCCTAGAATGAGTAGAATTAATTAAAGAATCATCTTCGTTTGAGCTTGAAATTCTTTTTTAGGATCCTCTTTGATTTGGATTTCTTTGAATTTTGGAAATTTTCCTTTGTTCTGAAATCCATTCTTATCTTTTTATGTTCGTGTTCTTTTGATACTGGAGCATCCCATCGCTTTATTTCTGTCGATTTATGTAATAAATTTGAGCACATCTTGCAATCTCAATTGGCAACTTCATCCTAATGTGTGATTAATCCCATCGGTAGTCCCACCAACCTTAGTATGATATGTAAAGAGGTGAAACTTTATTACAGCATACATCGATTCACTAGAGGTTTCTATGTCCTCGATTTTGATGCTGTTATCTCTTGTAAAACCTGAATCGTTTCTTTAGTAAACGACTAGGGAAATTCTCTTCTGATTGAATGTCGATTGCTTTAGGATTTTGTAGGCAGTTTTATTGTAACGAAACGGGTTTTGCCCGCTCGAAAATCGACATCCATACTTCATTCGTACTCGAATGCCGTAGATTCGACCGTTCAAATCCTATTCGCCGGAGCTTATAACCATATTAAGTAAATAACACAGCGGAATAAAAAGAATAATACATTGATATACAGCATCTGATACAAGAGAATGTTACAATGAATATCAATATACATCAGAGTAACGATACAATAGAGTAGCAGTGGAAAGCAAAATAGATAACAACAGCAGCGGATAATCTTCATTTCCAAAGCTCCAATCCAGCAATAGCTCGAACTCCCATAGATAAGCAAGTGCAGTCCATATCCAATGACTGAACTAGCTCCAGATAAAATCTACTGAACCTAAGTATCTGAAAAACCCAACTCTAGACTGCTCGCGTAGAAAATAATGAGCATCCAGAGTTTAGGAAAGGAACAATAAACTCCGGATCAGTCATGGGACTGGTGTGAGCAACAAAAACAGTTTATCTTTTAATTCAATCAACAAAAGATTTTAAAGTAAATTCGCAATGCTTTTTGAAAATGAAACTACCATAAGACCTCCCACCACACACACAATGCAAACGCAGACTTGGAGGAGATTTCTTCTTATGATAGTCAAACATGCTTAATACGCAGAAAATTTCTTTGATATTATTATTATAAGTACACGGTGCAGAAAACATTTCGAAAGTAGAATATTAATCTTAGCCAGCATACGACCATTATCGTATGCCTACTATAGCTACTATGTTCAATAGCAGGTTACCGCCACATTCCATAGCAGGTAATACAACTAAAACCGTACAAGGCTCGTATTGTTTCTTTAGATTTCCAACAAATGGTCAGGCCAAGGAACTTTCCATTGCCACATGAGAACGCCTCTGGAAGGACATCCCCGAGAACCTAACCGGATCTCTGCCAACACAAGGCCGGGTTACCCCTAACTGGGTAACTACTGACACGAGTATGTCATCCCCCGGTCCTTTAGGACCTTTATCCGAGCGCTCGATAACCAACATCACACCATAATAAATAGAGTGTTTCCACATGAGTAAGTATCTGGGCTCCATACCATGATACCACCCTTTTCCAGAAGGAAATGAACATACCCTAAAGGGGCGCTACCCCCTAATAACCTTGCTGCATCTTTCCTGTTTTGACCATTCCGGGGTGTGAGGTTCGACGAAGTCACGTCCACAAAGCCACGCTTTGGTACAAAGCCATGCTTTGGGTCAACAAATGATCAAAGTAATGATCACAAAGATAAATGATCAAACAAATGATCCTATCACAAATGATCAAACAATGATCATTTCACAGCAACACTTAGCATGTCACATTACCAAATGGGAATATATCGCTGATAACCTTCAACTACATAACCTCTGAGCTCGTACATCTTAGAGAAGGGTGTTAAGCTAAAAGAATAAATTCTCCGCCACCAACAGAAATGTATTTGAAAGAAATCTGCTTTATATCTCAAAATGTAATGTCAGACACACAATCCATACAAGTCTGTCCCGGGTTCGAACAGAACCGAAGGCACTTCCAAAGAAGCCCTTGCAATCCGGATAATCCCTAATCACGTCCGGATTTCCCATCACATATGGAGATCTCTATACCGGGGATCAGCCAGTGCAGAGACAATCGACAAGAAACCCTTTCGTTTTCGAAAATATCCGGTCTTCACCACCGGTCTTCAAATGCTATCCATAACGACGTATCACATATTCGGAATGGGATATATCACACAAAGGTCCTCTCCCGGCTAAACCGAATAGTGAGTGCAACATTTAAAAACAAATGGATATGGGATTTCAATTAAGTCACAACTTAATAATTCAAAACTTTCTTTTCAAATGGTTTAAACCAATTTCCATTTTAATCTTTTAAACAAAAGATTAATTTCACCAAATTCACCCAGTTTCACAAATATTCATTTCCAGATTTCAAAACAATTCCATTTCAATTTGATTAATTCAGTAAATCTTTAAATTAAAGATTTATCTTATAGATTTCAAACTATTTCCAAATATTCACTTTTAAAAAATTTATTTCCAAATATTCATTTATAACTTGGGAACTATTTCCGTTTAAATTTGAAATCCGTTTAATACAATTTGAAATTTATTCCTCCTATGAAAGCTTCTTATCATTTAGAAACAACAATCTTATTTCGAAAAACCCAATTTCATTTATACAAGTTATAACCTTTGGGTTAATTCAAATTCCCAAAAATAATACTTTAAAAATGGTTTTACTCGTATATAACTAGTATAATATCGTTAATCCCTAGTTTCAAATCATAGAATTCAATGTCAAGTATTGAATTCAAATTTAAATCAAAATATTTAAATTTCAAACTTTATCAAGTTATTCAAAATAAATTTTATTTTTTGAAATTCCATTTCAAAAGCTTTTCACTTTAAACCCAATCTTATTTTCAAACCATTTGAATTTAAAAATTCAAATTTACAACTATTTTCAAAAATCTGTGACTAAATCGATTTCCTCGTGAAATCCATATTTGTGTGTGTATGGTGTGGTCCAGGGGTTTAACACAATAGTGCAACATCATTCAATCATCATAGATCAAAACACAGAAATGTAGTTGATAAGCGATATAAATTATAACGCTTATCGTCCATTCACAGATTCACAGATAATATACAGATGCAAATAAATATACACAGCTCAATCTATAGAACAAAATATCACAAATCAGATAGGATAATCAATTCAAGGCATCACATATAATACGATCATTCATAAGTAATTCAAGTATCCAATAATCATTTATAAACAGGATTTATTAATCGTTTAATCCTATGTAATTCAATTTATCTCCAATTAAATTAATTACTTATGAATTTATTATCCAATTCTGATTAGATTATTTTCATTAAGTAATTACATTTAAATCATTTATAATTGATTATCTAATTTATTTAATCCAATAAATCATTAACATTAATCACTTTAAAACAATTACTTAATAATCCTTACTTAATTATCCTTATTAACTAATAATATTTCTTAATCACTTTCTTAAGAAATTATCTTAGATTAATTCATTATTAATCATTTCTAATTATAAATTAATCTAAATTATTTATTTATAAATTAAATAAATCATTCTTTAATTACCATATTAATTTAGTCATTTTATTACCTTAATTATCTCTAAGATAACAAATTTCTTTATTAATGATTTCATTAATCATTTAAGTGTAATTTAAACATTACACTTTTAAATTTAAATTTAAATTCCATTTTGAATTTAAGATTCAAAATGAACATATATTTAAACATTAACCAATCTAAATACTGATTTATAAACCTTAAAATTAATGTAAAGAATATTTATTATTTACATAGGAAACCTATATAAGAAAAGCCTTTAAATTAATTTACTTAAATTTTAAGCTTTTAAATCACATTACATTTTAACTTGCAATTTCAAGTTTAAAACCAAACATTCAACCTTCCATTAGAAATTCCTTTATAAAATAACTTTATCAAAAATCAAGTTTAAACATTTGTTTGGAACAAATTTACTTTCTTTTAAAAATCTATTTTAATTTGAACTTGTTTAAAAACACATTCATGTTTAAAACAAATTTAAAAACCAAATCTTTTTCTTCTTCAGAAAACTGTCAGGTTTTAAACAAGAACCTGAAACAACCATTGACCCAAAGCAATTCTCATCTGCTTCGAGTCAAACTCGAACGTGCTTCGAGAAAACCCGTGCGTTTACTCGAGTCAATCTCGAGAATGTCCTGAAACCACTCACCATCAAAATTCCCAGATCTCTCACAAGTGCACGTGCACGTGCACCGCTCCACCGCCTCCTTCCGGCCATCGCCACTAAGTCGAGCAAGTCGCCGATCACCCACACACCATCTCCCAACCATCTGGAGGTCGCCATCTGTTCGAATTTGAAAAATGAATACGAAATCGAAACCTGGCACAAAACAAAGCCCATTGCTACCCAACCTGTCAACGCGCCGTTCTTGTTGCCTCGACCACCGGAGTTCGTGCAACTCCGGCCACCACCTCATCTACCTCCCTACGTCCATCCCCTCAAGTTTCGTTGAACTCGGTTAACAGGGGAAGACGAACGAAACAAATTTCTCGACCACACAAAAAATTAGGGTTAGCAACTTCAACCCATCGCCGCTACCACCACGACGAAATGGAGCGGCTACAATTATTTTTCCTACCACTACCATAGGCTTCTCCACCACCTCGAACAACCTCGACCCGCCCAGATCAACACGTCGCCTGAATTCGATCAAAAGGCCTAATTCGAACATCATCAATTTGCTCTTACAACATCCCACTAAAAATCCTCAAATTCATGTTAAAAATCATCATTTTCAGTAAGGATTCAAGTTATATACTTGAATCAATATTTCGTGAAATTCGAAATTTCCAGATTAAAGTTTTTACTGTAACATTTGATTTTTCTACTTTATATGCATTTATTATTTCACGAAACTATTTTTATATTTTAACTCATACTAAAACACAACTATTTTGTTTTGAAAACAAAACCTGATATTGATTAGAAACAAGGAAATGGATTTTTTTCTCTTTGTTGGTTTGGACCCTGTAAAGTAAACAGAGAGGAAGAACAGATGTAGACATAACACTTAAATCATATACACAAGTTAAACTTCTAGTTGATATTCACAGATGCTATCATTTCCACAAAGCATTCATATAGAGGTAGATACAACCATATTCATTTATAACAACTTCATTCTTTTTAAAAAAATAAAATAAAGTTACTCACCTTGGTTTTCAACAGAAAGGAAGAACAGAGCCTTCTTTGTGTTAATAGAGGCTTTGAATTTGCTGATGCAAGCCTTCTACTTGATGTTGAGTTTGTATTGATTTGTTTTGATATTTTTAACTAAAGTTTGTCTAAGTTTAAAATGACATTCACTTCAGTTTTGCTTAGTTTTGTTTGAATGGAACGAAGATAAGAAAGTTGATGTATATGAAGAAATGAGTAGCACAGGTTATAATATGTTTTGTACAGAGTACAATGGTTTATATTTTTATATAAAAATGTGGGCATGCATACTTTCATTTGGGGGCTGATGTGTATATTTTCATTAATTGCCTTGTACCATGCTTACATTTTTCTTTTCCTTTTTGGTTCGGCTGTTCAAAGATTTGAGACAGTGGTGGCTATGTTGGTATTATATTTGTTTGTCTCGGCTGAGAGATGATATGGTGGTGACTAATGTATTAAAGGGGATCTTGCATTTATTTGTTTGCTTGACTTCGGCTGAGATGAAGGCATTACATGCTTGTCCTATTTGGTTTACAACCTATGCTATTTGTTAATATGTATGTACAGTTTTGCTTGTTTTTGTACTTTCTACATATATTTTTTCTTTGTTTACTTGTACATAAACACTCTTGCTTGCATTGTTTTAGATACTTTTACTTGTTTTGTTTCAAGTGTTCATGTTTTGTTTCAAGTGTATACATTAATATATTTTGTTTGGTCATATAATTGAAATATTTGTTTAACATCAACCCATACTTCATTCTACTGTTTTATAATTTTCAAATGCTCGATTATCAAAATTTTACTAACATTTTGTATAAATTACTAATTATTACACAATTTTAGTCCAAAAATTAAATTTATAATTTATTTACGCTCAATTAAATCCGGGATCGTTACAGACTTCCCCCCTTAAAAAGAATTTCGTCCTCGAAATTCGCCAGAGAGAGATAACGAAGATAGACGAAAGATAGAAGAACAATTCTTCGTGTCAAACTAGATATCTATTCTGCATTTGGCTTACCAAATCAGAACATCAATGATATGAGCACAAACTTATACAATATAGGATACTCGGGTCATCAAATCTACGACATATGCATGAGCATTGGTCAGTTCGAAGGGATAACTAACCATTCGTAGAATATATTGGGACCCAAAAATAGACAGATATATGGATACAATTTCAAAGTTTTTAGTTTAAAACTAAAGTATACCTATCAACCATAACAACCAAAACAACCAATTCATCCAAACAACAATTCTGGCCAAATTGGAGTTTATGTCCCATATTAATATATCGAATTTCCTTCCTGGATCTACCAGGAACTATCAAAGAATTGGAAAGAGACGCTGAACAAAAGAGATTGATAGAGAAAAGATTGTTTCCACTGTTGCAGGAAATTGACCATTTATAGTGATACTTCCCTGTCCCCTATCGCGTCCTCTTCTCGCACTCATATCTACTATCGGTGGATAGTAAGAGAATTTACTGAGGCATTCAAACGGATATCTTAGGGATTACTCATTCTAGGGTTTACTTCACCCTATCTCTAATGAGCTACTTAATGTGTTATACTCCTGAGCTAAAGTTCAACCTTAGCTCTGATACCAAATGTAACGATCAACGATAGTGGTCGCAACCGGTAGGCTTTTCAACCATCCCAGCCCCACCGTGGCTTACAATGGTACCCCAAACTTGCTTTTACGGCCAGCCTCTCGACTGTCACGGCTTACGCCTAACCAACCCCGTAAAGAGGCCGTGTGGGGGTAAGAGTCTCCCGTTCGCCACCAAACCACGAAGCGAGAATCCCCCATCACATTTCACTAAGACAAGCAAGACTGGTGCGAGCAACAAAAACAGTTTATCTTTTAATTCAATCAACAAAAGATTTTAAAGTAAATTCGCAATGCTTTTTGAAAATGAAACTACCATAAGACCTCCCACCACACACACAATGCAAACGCAGACTTGGAGGAGATTTCTTCTTATGATAATCAAACATGCTTAATACGTAGAAAATTTCTTTGATATTATTATTATAAGTGCATGGTGCAGAAAACATTTCGAAAGTAGAATATTAATCTTAGCCAGCATACGACCATTATCGTATGCCTACTATAGCTACTATGTTCAATAGCAGGTTACCGCCACATTCCATAGCAGGTAATACAACTAAAACCGTACAAGGCTCGTATTGTTTCTTTGGATTTCCAACAAATGGTCAGGCCAAGGAACTTCCCATTGCCACATGAGAACGCTTCTGGAAGGATGTCCCCGAGAACCTAACCAGATCTCTGCCAACACAAGGCCGGGTTACCCCCAACTGGGTAACTACTGACACGAGTATGCCATCCCCCGGTCCTTTAGGACCTTTATCCGAGCGCTCGATAACCAACATCACACCATAATAAATAGAGTGTTTCCACATGAGTAAGTATCTGGGCTCCATACCATGATACCACCCTTTTCCAGAAGGAAATGAACATACCCTAAAGGGGCGCTGCCCCCTAATAACCTTGCTGCATCTTTCCTGTTTTGACCATTCCGGGGTGTGAGGTTCGACGAAGTCACGTCCACAAAGCCACGCTTTGGTACAAAGCCATGCTTTGGGTCAACAAATGATCAAAGTAATGATCACAAAGATAAATGATCAAACAAATGATCCTATCACAAATGATCAAACAATGATCATTTCACAACAACACTTAGCATGTCACATTACCAAATTGGGAATATATCGCTGATAACCTTCAACTACATAACCTCTGCGCTCGTACGTCTCAGAGAAGGGTGTTAAGCTAAAAGAATAAATTCTCCGCCACCAACAGAAATGTATTTGAAAGAAATCTGCTTTATATCTCAAAATGTAATGTCAGACACAAAATCCATACAAGTCTGTTCCGGGTTCGAACAGAACCGAAGGCACTTCCAAAGAAGCCCTTGCAATCCGGATAATCCCTAATCACGTCCGGATTTCCCATCACATATGGAGATCTCTATACCGGGGATCAGCCAGTGGAGAGACAATCGACAAGAAACCCTTTCGTTTTTGAAAATATACGGTCTTCACCACCAGTCTTCAAATGCTATCCATAACGACGTATCACATATTCAGAATGGGATATATGACACAAAGGTCCTCTCCCGCTTAAACCGAATAGTGAGCGCAACATTTAAAAACAAATGGATATGGGATTTCAATTAAGTCACAACTTAATAATTCAAAACTTTCTTTTCAAATGGTTTAAACCAATTTCCATTTTAATCTTTTAAACAAAAGATTAATTTCACCAAATTCACCTAGTTTCACAAATATTCATTTCCAGATTTCAAAACAATTCCATTTCAATTTGATTAATTCACTAAATCTTTAAATTAAAGATTTATCTTATAGATTTCAAACTATTTCCAAATATTCACTTTTAAAAAATTTGTTTCCAAATATTCATTTATAACTTGGGAACTATTTCCGTTTAAATTTGAAATCCGTTTAATACAATTTGAAATTTATTCCTCATATGAAAGCTTCTTATCATTAAACAACAATCTTATTTCGAAAAACCCAATTTCATTTATACAAGTTATAACCTTTGGGTTAATTCAAATTCCTGAAAATAATACTTTAAAAATGGTTTTACTCGTATATAACTAGTATAATATCGTTAATCCCTAGTTTCAAATCATAGAATTCAATGTCAAGTATTGAATTCAAATTTAAATCAAAATATTTAAATTTCAAACTTTATCAAGTTATTCAAAATAAATTTTATTTTTTGAAATTCCATTTCAAAAGCTTTTCACTTTAAACCCAATCTTATTTTCAAACCATTTGAATTTAAAAATTCAAATTTACAACTATTTTCAAAAATCTGTGACTAAATCGATTTCCTCGTGAAATCCATATTTGTGTGTGTATGGTGTGGTCCAGGGGTTTAACACAATAGTGCAACATCATTCAATCATCATAGATCAAAACACAGAAATGTAGTTGATAAGCGATATAAATTATAACGCTTATCGTCCATTCACAGATTCACAGATAATGTACAGATGCAAATAAATATACACAGCTCAATCTACAGAACAAAATATCACAAATCAGATAGGATAATCAATTCAAGGCATCACATATAATACGATCATTCATAAGTAATTCAAGTATCCAATAATCATTTATAAACAGGATTTATTAATCGTTTAATCCTATGTAATTCAATTTATCTCCAATTAAATTAATTACTTATGAATTTATTATCCAATTCTGATTAGATTATTTTCATTAATTAATTACATTTAAATCATTTATAATTGATTATCTAATTTATTTAATCCAATAAATCATTAACATTAATCACTTTAAATCAATTACTTAATAATCCTTACTTAATTATCCTTATTAACTAATAATATTTCTTAATCACTTTCTTAAGAAATTATCTTAGATTAATTCATTATTAATCATTTCTAATTATAAATTAATCTAAATTATTTATTTATAAATTAAATAAATCATTCTTTAATTACCATATTAATTTAGTCATTTTATTACCTTAATTATCTCTAAGATAACAAATTTCTTTATTAATGATTTCATTAATCATTTAAGTGTAATTTAAACATTACACTTTTAAATTTAAATTTAAATTCCATTTTGAATTTAAGATTCAAAATGAACATATATTTAAACATTAACCAATCTAAATATTGATTTATAAACCTTAAAATTAATGTAAAGAATATTTATTATTTACATAGGAAACCTATATAAGAAAAGCCTTTGAATTAATTTACTTAAATTTTAAGCTTTTAAATCACATTACATTTTAACTTGCAATTTCAAGTTTAAAACCAAACATTCAACCTTCCATTAGAAATTCCTTTATAAATAACTTTATCAAAAATCAAGTTTAAACATTTGTTTGGAACAAATTTACTTTCTTTTAAAAAGCTATTTTAATTTGAACTTGTTTAAAAACACATTCATGTTTAAAACAAATTTAAAAACCAAATCTTTTTCTTCTTCAGAAAACTGTCAGGTTTTAAACAAGAACCTGAAACAACCATTGACCCAAAGCAATTCTCATCTGCTTCGAGTCAAACTCGAACGTGCTTCGAGCAAACCCGCGCGTTTACTCGAGTCAAACTCAAGAATGTCCTGAAACCGCTCACCATCAAAATTCCCAGATCTCTCACAAGTGCACGTGCACGTGCACCGCTCCACCGCCTCCTTCCGGCCATCGCCACTAAGTCGAGCAAGTCGCCAATCACCCACACACCATCTCCCAACCATCTGAAGGTCGCCATCTGTTCGAATTTGAAAAATGAATACGAAATCGAAACCTGGCACAAAACAAAGCCCATTGCTACCCAACCTGTCAACGCGCCGTTCTTGTTGCCTCGACCACTGGAGTTCGTGCAACTCCGGCCACCACCTCATCTACCTCCCTACGTCCATCCCCTCAAGTTTCGTTGAACTCGGTTAACAGGGGAAGATGAACGAAACAAATTTCTCGACCACACAAAAAATTAGGGTTAGAAACTTCAACCCATCGCCGCTACCACCACGACGAAATGGAGCGGCTACAACTATTTTTCCTACCACTACCATAGGCTTCTCCACCACCTCGAACAACCTCGACCCGCCCAGATCAACACGTCGCCTGAATTCGATCAAAAGGCCTAATTCGAACATCATCAATTTGCTCTTACAACATCCCACTAAAAATCCTCAAATTCATGTTAAAAATCATCATTTTCAGTAAGGATTCAAGTTATATACTTGAATCAATATTTCGTGAAATTCGAAATTTCCAGAGATTAAAGTTTTTACTGTAACATTTGATTTTTCTACTTTATATGTATTTATTATTTCACGAAACCATTTTTATATTTTAACTCATACTAAAACACAACTATTTTGTTTTGAAAACAAAACCTGATATTGATTAGAAACAAGGAAATGGATTTTTTTCTCTTTGTTGGTTTGGACCCTGTAAAGTAAACAGAGAGGAAGAACAGATGTAGACATAACACTTAAATCATATACACAAGTTAAACTTCTAGTTGATATTCACAGATGCTATCATTTCCACAAAGCATTCATATAGAGGTAGATACAACCATATTTATTTATAACAACTTCATTCTTTTTAAAAAAATAAAATAAAGTTACTCACCTTGGTTTTCAACAGAAAGGAAGAACAGAGCCTTCTTTGTGTTAATAGAGGCTTTGAATTTGCTGATGCAAGCCTTCTACTTGATGTTGAGTTTGTATTGATTTGTTTTGATATTTTTAACTAAAGTTTGTCTAAGTTTAAAATGACATTCACTTCAGTTTTGCTTAGTTTTGTTTGAATGGAACGAAGATAAGAAAGTTGATGTATATGAAGAAATGAGTAGCACAGGTTATAATATGTTTTGTACAGAGTACAATGGTTTATATTTTTATATAAAAATGTGGGCATGCATACTTTCATTTGGGGGCTGATGTATATATTTGCATTAATTGCCTTGTACCATGCTTACATTTTTCTTTTCCTTTTTGGTTCGGCTGTTCAAAGATTTGAGACAGTGGTGGCTATGTTGGTATTATATTTGTTTATCTCGGCCGAGAGATGATATGGTGGTGACTAATGTATTAAAGGGGATCTTGCATTTATTTGTTTGCTTGACTTCGGCTGAGATGAAGGCATTACATGCTTGTCCTATTTGGTTTACAACCTATGCTATTTGTTAATATGTATGTACAGTTTTGCTTGTTTTTGTACTTTCTACATATATTTTTTCTTTGTTTACTTGTACATAAACACTCTTGCTTGCATTGTTTTAGATACTTTTACTTGTTTTGTTTCAAGTGTTCATGTTTTGTTTCAAGTGTATACATTAATATATTTTGTTTGGTCATATAATTGAAATATTTGTTTAACATCAACACAAACTTCATTCTACTGTTTTATAATTTTCAAATGCTCGATTATCAAAATTTTACTAACATTTTGTATAAATTACTAATTATTACACAATTTTAATCCAAAAATTAAATTGATAATTTATTTACACTCAATTAAATCCGGGATCGTTACATTTATCTTTTCACTTGATGCTCAGCCTAGTGATCTCTACTCCACCCCGATAATCAGGGATTGTCCTGATGTTTTGGTGAAGTCATTTCTCTTTCTCCTAAGCGGGAAATAAAATGCCGCATCGATCTTATTCCTGGAGCTCGATCTTGCTACTAGTTTCCACCAATTTCGTGTAGCCAAGGAGAGCATTCCTAGGACAGCTTTCCGAACAGAGAATGGTTTCCATGAATAGTTAGTCGTGCCCTTTGGATTAACCAATGCTCCTGCTTTCTTCATTGATCTCATGAATCGTGTTTTCCATGATCTTCTCAGCAAGTTTGTCCTGGTTTCGTTGATGATATTTTCGTCTTTTTTAAGTCAGAGAAGGAACATGAATCTCATTTGGGCTATGTGCTGGATATCTTAGGAGTCATCGGTTGAAAGCCAAATTTTCTAAGTGTCATTTCTGGAGAGATGAAGTCCAATTCCTTGGGACATTGTTTCTGAAATTGTAGTCTATGTTGACCCGGTTAAGATCACTGCGATTAATATAAGTCTATCCATCTTTCTTCTTTTATAATTTATTCATCTTATCTTCCTTTCGAGCCTATCTTTTTAGTTAGATTTTCATTGATTAGGGTCCCTCTAAATTTGAATCTCTATCCTTGTCCTAAATCCATTCTTGAATCACCCTATGAGTGACCATATTTGTAACTGATATAAAATGTTTTATATTGTGTTGTTTGAGTTGTTAAGTTTGAATTTTGGGGTGTTGATAGATTCACAACGCTATTGATAGGAATTTCAAAACACTTGAACAGAGCAAACTGGCATAATATTTATTTTCGAAATCGGTTAATGAAATAATTTCATGTATGATTATATTTTATATATAAGGTATAATTTTCTGAAATTAGATAGTTAAATGATTTGGTTGTTAGAAATGACAATACTATATTATCATTTATTGTTTTGTTAACATTCCTAAACTGTTAACTATTATTGTATGCTATAAGGAGATGAAATTTTTTAAACATGATTTATTAATCAGATTTGAAAATAAAATGAATTTAAATTAAGGATTTGAGAATTAAAGTTTCAATTCTTTTCAAAGTATTGAAAAAAAATTATTTTAAAGTATTTGAGAATGGAAATTATTTCCAAAGAATTTTAAAGGAAGTAAGTCAGTGTTCTCCTCTTTTGTCGCTGAAAAATAATTTCGATGATGATTATTGCATCATCAACATTCATTTTTGAGTTTCAAAGTGGGGAGACTCCTTAGTAGTTTTGCTACACTTTTTTTTTGGAAATGGACTTGATTTGAATTTCTTGAGTATGAATTGATGTATAAAAAAATATGTATATATTTATTTCGAAATGGTTTGAATTGAAACCGAAAATTTAACTCTTAAGTTTTATGTTCAGTGATGATTTTTAATTATTGAAATGAAGTAAAATTTTGAATAACTGGAGTGCCTAAAATGAGAAATGTAGTTGAAATAACTTGAAATAGTTGAACTAGGATAAAATTTATTTGTATAATACTCAATTGCATTCTAAAACATGTATATAACTTGCTTGAAATATTAAAAAAGGTTAAAATGTATTGTGTATATGCAATTAAAGGTTATACAAGAGAAAACTTAAGTAATAAAATGTTTAAACTAAATTTTGCTTAATAGAAATGTTGTAAATAAAAGGTAAATTTGTATAGTGCCCAATTACACTCAAAAACATTCATAAAACTTACCTAGAAAAAGTTTGAATGTAATGAGAATGTGTAATCGAATAACATACAATATAAATGTAAGTAATAAGATGTCCAAAAATAAAATTTATATGGTTTTAAATTATTTATTGTATCTGGTACTATGAGTTTTGAATCTATCTTTCTTTTCTGTTGCTTCTATTCTCCTATATCGTTCCTTTTCGAAGACGAAAAGTTTTAAGTGGTGGAGAATGTAACGACCTACAAATTTTAACGATTTTTATAATGTAATTAACTGGATTTTCTTGAAAATATACTATAAAATTCTAGAAATGAAAATTAGATATTTGGTATTCGTCTATTTAAACATAGCAAGTGTCAGATTTTCATCAGAAAATATTTACGTTTGTTCAGGTGTGAAATTTCAATTTAAAATTTAAAATCGGTTAATTTGACGGAAATAAAATATTTTTGAAATCTGAATATTTTTACATAATAAAAATGCAAACCATTTTCTGATTGAGATATCGTATTACGTTTCGCCAAATTTGGAGTGCTCTAGCTCCGTTTATAATATTTTCGGCGTTTTAGCAGCAGTTTGGCAGCGAACATCAACTTTTGATAGGATGATCTTATCACTCATATCTTTGTACCATTCTGTTCGTCTCGTCGTACTGATCTCCATAGTATATTCATTTGTACATTTCGGTGTTCGGTATGCGGCAAAATTTGCGAAACGGTTAGCCGTATTGGTACATGTTTTGAGTCTCTTGTGTGTTATGTCCATTTAATTGCCCATCGGCTGAAAAAAAATGGACAATAACATTTAGTATTCCCAGAATTTAATTTTGACCTTTGCTATTTTCACCTTTTCAATATTATTGTTGGTTCGTTTCCCTTTTTATTCTGTTATTACTTTGGGAACATATATTTTAATATTAGTTCATATATATGTTATTTTCTATAGCCTTCTTTTTCTTCTATCCGTTTTCCTGAGAACCTTTATTTGCTTGTCCTTCTTTGACGAGATCTCTCACTGCTCCTCACCCCTAGCAACCAGCGCCACCATGCTCGGCTCTTTCATTTACCCACCTCCACGTGACCAAAACACCACAGCCACGAACCCTCTTCCACCCCATGCTCCACCAAGACCAACCAACTTCCATCCCACAACCATTGATCCGCTTCCCCTCCTAAATTCCATCACCAAACAAACCATAACGCTCCCTGATTCTCTCTCTTCCGTGCCCAGTTCTCCATGCAAGCAAACCCTCTATACTCACTGATAACAACAGCCGTGTGCAACACCCTAGTCTACCCCATCAGATCCGTTCGACCAGCAGTTCCTCTCACGTAACCAACATCGCTCCACACGTAGCCAATCTCACCCACTGCCTTTCGTGCCTCTCCACTCCAATGCCCATACAGCCATAGCCTTGTACTTCCTAGTTTCCCATCGCCAACCTGACCACCACAGAGCCGACAGCTTTGCCACCTGAGCCCACACCTCCTTACCTCCCCGACTCTCCCCCTGCACCCCGTAGCCTCAGCCACCCTGTCAAAGCTTCGCATTTAACTCTCCCTGTCCGAACACTTTCCACCGAGACAATAGCCTAGTCCACGTCAGATCACTTTGCCTCCCCTTATCTCTCTCCAGTCGTGAGTCCTCTCTCTGCAGATCCACTTTCCTATGCCGCAGCCTGCCCCTCTAATCTGACTATTCTTATGTATATGGTTTTAATATATATAAGTTCGCATGTATATTGTTGAGAAACCCTACTGTTCTACTTGCTTTCTTGCAACTCCGCACTTGCCTGCTTCGAGACTTCCGCCCTTCCTTTTGCCTCAAACCTCTTCCCCTCTTGCACTCTGCTTGTTCTCTACTGCTGACTGATCATCCTCTCACATTTCCATTTTCGAGCAGCTGCCAAGCATTTCTCTCCCTCTGTATAAAAAAGGTATATATATTGCATATATATATATATATATATATATATATATATATATATATATATATATATATATATATATTTGTTTCCATTGATTCAAGTAAGTTTTGATTTGTTTTTTTTATCGATTTAAATATATTTGCTTTGCTCGCTTAATTTGCTTTGGATTTGTCGTAGAGTTCTTGACTCAAAATTCGTAGCTTATCATGTTGTCTATTTTTTTCTCCAGCCACGAAAGGTGAACGATCACTTACGATAAACATTCTTATGTTTAGTAAATTGATTTCACATGAAATGACGATTTAAATATGTTGTTAAACTTGAATTTGTTAGTAGTTTAATCGTTGAGCTTGATGTGTTAATATTTTAACATGATCACTTATGTTAATTTATAATATTGACACCATAACATGTTGTTTTAAATTGTTAATTGTAATCCATGCTTGTAATTGACGTGTTATGCTATTTTACATTATTATTCTACTGTTCTCACGCTGTAAGTTCCCTGTTAGTTAGGAAAATGCCTATGGTTTGAAATAATATATACCGAACGGTATTATAGATTAGGAAAAATCGTTATGCGTTGAAATGATAAGCCCAACAATTTTATCGATTTTGGAATTTTTGGGATTGCGGGTTGGAATGATATTTACCCGTAAATTTAAATTAATTGCGGATTGAAATGATAAATATCCGTATCACTTGACCATAGGATAGAAAATTATATGCGGACACCGTTGGCCTATTCTTAAAAAATGATTTCCAAGGTTTTTAAAGGAAATATATAGGTTTTAATAATTATTGATTTTAAATATAATACACAAAATTATTTTAATATGTGTGTCAGTTTAGATTTTTAAATTATATGTTTGAAAATTTTAAATTTATAAGTTAAGTTTTGAAAAATGAAAATTTTAAGATTTTACTTACAATTTTACTATTTTTAAATGTATAAAATAAGATTTAATAAAATAAATTATATTCAATAATAAGATTTAATGAATAAAATTTAATTTAATTAGTATATATATAATATTTTTAAGTATTTACTTGAAATCATATTAATATTTTAAAAATAAATTTTGTAATAACTTTAATAAACTAAGGTTAGAAAGATGAATTGAAATTGATTTGAAATTTCATTTGTTTAAGAATTATATTTAAATAAAAAATTGATTTGAAACTTATAAATTTTGAGATTTTAAAGATATGATTTTTATAGCTTGATAATTTGATTATGATTAAAGGTGATTAAATGAATATTTTGAAATTTAAATAAAATTGGATATTTAATTTTGATTTAAATTTGTAATTTGGGATTGTTATGATATTTAAATGATTAAGTGAATATTTTCAAATGTAAATAAAATTAAAGGTTGAATTTTTAAAATAAATTAAATTTATCAAATTGAGTAATTGTAAATTGTTTGAATATTTAAACTTTGAAACCTATTGAATTGGAAGTGGTTTAAATTTATTGTTCAAACCTAGATTTGAAATTGATATAAATTAAAAATGGTTTTAATAAGAATTTGAATTGACCCTTTCCTTTTTAATTGAAATCGTTGAACCGAGATTGATTTAAATTGAATTTTTGAAAAAGATGAATTGATTTGTGAAATTGGAAGAAATAATTCTAATTTGAAACTATTTTCGATATAACCAATTTTTAAATATAAACTATTTTAATATATATTATTTTAAATTTATAAATACAATTTTAAATATATATATATATATTAATATAAACTCTTTTATTCTATAACCTATTTTTAAATATAAACTATTTTTAATGTATAACTTTTCCAATATATGTAAACTACTTTCAATATTCAAGTGTTTAAGTTGAAACTGTTATGATTTAGATTTAATGGATTTAAATGCAAATACTTTAATATGATAGTTTAAACTATTTTGTGGTTATGATTTTGGAAGTGAATATGATTTCGAAAGTGAATATGATTTCAAAATTGATATAGTTTTGCAATAAAAATGATATTTTGTTATGAAGTATGAACTGGTTGAAATGAAATGACTACGGTGTGAAATAAGCGTTTAGTTGTTAAAAAGATCTGGATCAGATATTTTCATACTCTCTGCCAATATCGAAAACCACTTTTACAACTATGCACATGGTGGAGATTCTAGAACGAAGTAGGTTGGTTTAGCGAACGTCTGTATGAGGTATGGACACAGCCCTGACTCCCTCGAGTCAGCTTGATTCGGCTAAAACAGGGGCTATACCGGGCCAAGTGGGATCGCTCCCCCTATGGGTACATTTCTTCGATACCATTTTATTACTTTGTGATTTGATTGGGTACACTTTTGATTTGGAAGTGTGCCTCGAGGTGGGCGGTAGTAGCTGCTATGCGTTACCACCAATCCGAGAGTGCAAAACGGTAGTATCCTACCATGGGTATTGCCTTGCGTGCCTTGTCACATGTCTTATCGCGACCTTACGAGTTTGGTTTGTACCATACCTATGGAATGCTAACTGGGTATCCCACCGATTTGGTGGTGCTTAAAGTATATGTATAGACCACAGGAATATATATATATATATATATATATATATATATATATATATATTAATGGGGATATAGGTAACGTCCTAACGCTATTTTAATAGTTTACTTTACTGTAGACATTATCTGTGTAGCGTATTATGCTTTGTATGTAGATAGTTTAACGGATCCTTAAAGGATGGAAATCCCAAATATCCTTTAAGTTATATTGCATTTCACTTGAACATTTCACTTGAGTTGATTTACTTGCATAAGAATGTTAATCCTGATTCGAATCTTTTGTCTTTTGCTTTATGCTCTGGTCAGACTGAGTGTCACGGCATTTGAGACTCACCTTAGAGCTTGGAGATTTTCTTGGAGATCTATCTATATCTATTCAGCATTCTAGTTATCTCAGTTATTTCCAGTTTTTTATGTTTAAACTTGTCATTTGCTTATGTATTGAGACTACTATGTATTCAAGATTTATGTTGTATTTTGTTTCAAACTCTGGTGTTCTATGGTTGCTTCACGAACTACTATTTATATATTCCACTGCTTATTATTATATTACTCTGCGTCTATGATTCTATGATTGATTTATTTACTGTATATGCTAAGTTTTGCCAAATATAAATTAACAATCTGTTGTTTTGAGAAATTCAGGCCTGACATGTATGGATAATTGTCGATATGAATGGTTCGAAAAGGCAGGTCATTACAGCTTCAAACTCAAAGGTCGCTCCTTCTTATAATACATAATGATGTAATAACAATGAGTAATCGAACTTTCTTAGGCAAAGCACGATTAATGATGAGTAAAGTTAAGTTAAAATTTTTCTATAAGGTGTATACATAGGAGTAGCACATAAGGTCAAAATTAATATCATCCAAAGAATGATTTACAAAATCATATAAGGTATAGGTTTATAAGAAACCACTACATATCCTAGGCTAAGAAGTTGGCAGGTAATGCAAGTCGAAAGATTATACGTAACAATTGTACATAAGGGATCTTGTATGTATCGTCCCAGGAGAATTTTGAAAAAGATAGTCATTGGACGACTAGTTTATGTTGTGAACATAAATATATTATGAACTAATGCAAAATCTGTTTTATAGAAGGCAATTCATAAAATGCTTATGAATGCCCATTCCGTTGCATTGAGAAACAACTATTCTTTCAAGAAATACCAACTTGATAGCAAAAGAATTTCTTTAAGAAATTATTGGTATAAAACGAATTTGGATATGATCCAATGACAAAACTGATCAAAAGGGATGAAATGAAATTAAATGAACATAAATACATTAGAACGTTTAATGAGTTTTCTTCAAGAATAAATAATCCTTGGTTGTCTAATCAAACCATTAACAGTATTGACTCCATGATACGAAACGATGTGCTAATCCAAAGTGGAATCCAATTATATTATCAAAATATGATTTTAATAGTTGCACCTGAAGGGATATGATCCATTGGCCACAAATATATCTTTATGAGAAAGACAATTGTAGTTGGAATATTGTGACGCATCGATAAGAATATTAGTGTGAATTTTGATTATTAAAATTAACATAACATATTCATCATTCGATATGCTCAAGTTAGTTTGGATTTTACTCACAAAATTATGGCCTAGTATGACTTTATGTTTTGGTATATATGCGTTGAAACGGAAAGTTCTAAATGTAGGTTTAGACTAGTATGTTGCACATAACATCCAAAATGCCTCGAAATCAATGGGAGTTATATTGAGTTTGTGGATTTTCAGGTACGGTCCGAGAACAGACATGAGAGTATCTTTCTAAAAAGCATCATAATTGAACGAATGTTTTGACAGAAGTGTAAAATGATTTGATTTTCAGTCAAAATGCAGAGGAAACGAGTATTCAAGAAAAAGAACGTTGAAAGGTACATAGATAGTTCTAGATCACATCGTTGATTATTAACGATGTACTTGTGTTAGAATCGGTTTTAGTTGTTTTAATACTTGACATTGGATTTGTAAATGATTTCGTTTATGGTAAGTATAAAAGAACATTGAATACATAACACGTAAGATGGATTCCTTATGCATTAGCAATAGGAATTATCACATACATTATGTTCTCTATTGTAACAACCCGATATTTTCAGCCATTCGCATCCACACATGCCGGACTTGAGTTGCTTAAAATACCGCATTGTAAATAAATTTGGAGAAAATGTAATACAATCACAGAATCACAGACACAGAAATATCAGAATAACTCGCAGCGGAAATTAAAATACCATAGTAGTTCATGAAGCTACTATAACAAACTCCCAAAAACATAATACATAACATCAGTCAGAAACATATACAATAGATATCCAAATACATTGAAGTTTATAAATACCAGAACTGAAATAGAACAACTGAAACTGAAAGGTAATAGATAACTAGACAAGCAGAATCTCCAGCGATTTCTAGCTCTAGAAAAAGAAATCCAAAGCTAAGCTGTAAATACTCAAGCTGACCCGAGCGTACAGTAAAACAAAAAACACTCGAGTCAGGAAAAATATACTTATATAATGTAAACCAACTCAAGTGAACTGTAGTAGTAATGTACAATAACTTAAAGGATGCTTGGGATCGTCCATCCTCTAAGGATCAGTTAACTATAAATTAAATACATACCGTGGTTAAAATTTTCAGATAGTAAATTATACTTTGAAATCAAATACATTTCAAAATTCAATATCATTCAATAATCCATTTCAAAATATCGTATCTTTTCAAAACCACATTCATTTTTATTTAAAATACCATTTCAACACACATTTCAAAATAGTTTATATTTCAAAACAAATTACTTCATTTTAAATCATTAAAATGAAGTTATTATATTTAATAATTAAATTATTAGATTTCCAAATTTTTTAATCTTTCAAAGTTCATTTATTCACTTAAATTTATTAATACGATGAAAATTCAACTTTCGCAGCATTTAGAAAATGCTACGGAAAGTTACTCTTAAAACAATTCAATTTAACAAAAGACGGCATTTAAAAATGCTGTAATAGGGTTACTTTAGTTCAAATAAAGTCTTAGTTAATTTCGGCAACTACAACACTTACAAATGCTGTAATAGCCCTTAATTTAATTTAGCCATTTAGTTCATTTCTATCAACTACGGCATTTACAAATGCTTTAATATCCTTTACATTAGAAATAATAACATTTCAAAAATGCTATTAATTAAATTCCAAGTATTCAATATAATTTCACAAACAATTAATTTTTTATTTAAATCATTTTAAACTTATAAAATCGTATATTTTCACTTTTAAAACAATCATTTAAATACCCTTATATTCATGATTTTATAAAGTTAAATTTTCATTTAAAAATCAATTTAATAATAATTTACTTATAATTCAACAATCGTTTTCAATTCTTTAGAATTAAATTTTTAACTTAACATTTAAGTTTAAATTTCCAAATATAACTTATTTTTCATTTTATTTATTTAACTTAAAATTCATTTTTAAACAAAATTCACAAATTTTCAATCTAAGTTATATTTCAAACTTCAACTTAAATATTCATTTATTTAAACTTTTAACTTATTCAATAATCATTAACACTTTACAAAAATCATTTAAATTCATTTTAAATCAAATTTTATATCTATTTTCATATTTCCTACTTAACTTAAATTCCATTTATAACCAAATCATAATTTCCAAAATAACTTATATTTCAAATTTATAACTTTACCATTAATTTATTTCACTTAATTTTTTTTAGAAAATCAATAATACTTTACAAAAATCATTTTTTTATTTTAGTTTAAAATTAAAATATCATAATATTTACATTTCTTAAATATTTAAAATTTTCAGAAAAATATATATTAACCACGGGTCTGTATATCATTTTCTAGCATAGGTAAAGTGATACGGATAATATATCATTTCAATTTGTAATTTACAAAGAAAACCTAGGTTTTATCATTTAAAACCCACAGTCCGAAGTAAATGAAATAATTAAAAATTGTTCAGGCCCATCATTTCAGCCCATAACGATTTTTTCCTATTCTAAAGTCCGTTCGGGTATGTATCATTTCAACCCATAGTGATTCTAATCTAAAGGTAACTTGCAGTGTGATAAACTGATATAAATAATAGAATAGCATAATATAACAGTAACATATGATATAACAGGTGTTTAAGCATGGGTGAGCATCATATGATCACAGCATAGCAGATATAACGTAATGATATGGGTTTACAGATTCAATTGTGATCAGTTTACTAGTCATATAAGTATAAATTTGTCTGGTGAGAATTACTCACTTGTATAAGCTGAAGACGACAACCAAAGTAAACATAAAGATCTGCGAAGGCACGAAAGCATGACAATGATTTGAGATTGGGAGAGCCAAAGCTAATTGCCTTGTCAAATTTCAAACAAAACAAAGTACAATATGGATTACAAACCAAAATATTACAAAACAATGCTAGGAATAACTACACAATTCAAAGCTAGAGCTTATGCACTTGCATTCAACATTATATGCTTCAGCTATAGGCTGGAAAAGCACTGTTATGGGATGGATTTGGATCAGGTTTGGAACAGGTTAAGGTCATACAGGGGTCGGCCATAACAATATAAAGGAGATGAAAGGTATGTGTGCATGAATTTACAAAACAAGGCAACACAAGTGGGTATTGTTGCCATTTAACGTCTCGGCCCAAGCATGGATGAGCACGGCCAAGCTTGGGAAGATCAAGTACAGGTGTGGCAGAGGTCTCAGGTCCAGGAAGTGGCTTGTGGTGGTGGTGGATGGTCAGCCAAAGTGGTGGTTTAAGTGGTGGATCAAAGGGGAGTTCGGCTAGCATGAATAAAGTGGATTTTGTTCATTTTGTTTGGTGGATCACCATCATGGATGGCTTCGGCTATGGGATGGCAGTGGGAAGGAGGGGATGATGGCTGGTTGTGGTGGTGGTGGAGGCGGCCATGGTGCTGGAGGAGGGAGGCCGAGCACAAGAAGGTGAATACAAGTACAAAAATTAATACAAAATAATGGGAAAAAATTGAAAAAGAATAAAAGTTTACCAAAATTTTTCTCTCAGGAAATGGAGGCTGTACTTTTTGAGTTTGAGAAAGTTTAGGTACGTGAAAAATGAGGGGAAGTCAGCTGAAGGAATGGTGATAAAGTCAGTAATTGAATGGATATATTGTTTGGTGTGAAAAGGCAAATTGAATATGAAAAGGCAAAGGATACTAAAGGTCAAAAACTCTTCAAATATCCAAATTCTTTTTGCATTTTAAATACATGTAAAATACATATAAATAAAGATAAAAACACGAAAATATAATGAATGAATAAAAATAAATAAATAAATTTTAAATAAATATAATTAAATTAAGAAAATAGCTTAAAAATAGAAACTAGGTTATAAAAATTGAAAATAAGTACACTAAGCTTTTGAAAAATTATAGCATTACTTTAAAATATTTTAAAATAAAAATATATACCTAACATGTCATATAAAAAATATTATAACATAATATGATAAACAAAAATATTATTTATATAAATTAAAATAGACAATTTTGTTAAATAAATCAATTTACATACAATATTGTAAAAAACATAACTTTCACAATATACGTCGGATTTCAACGAAACGAAAAGTAGTATTCTTGAAATTTAAAATATTTTCATAATAAAGGATAAAATTCAAAAATTCAAAAATTTAAATTTTAAATTTGAAAGTCAAAGTTTGACCAGGTTGACCAAAAATCCACTTTTCTGGAAATGTCATATTTTTAGGTTTGAAATTATAATCCACACAAAATCAAAATATACTTTTAAAATAACAAAATTTATTGATTTTAATAAAAATATAAAGTTTTTTAATCAGGAGTTTCAATTTAAAAAATTAAAATAAACAATTAAAATAATCATGAAATACTGGGTTGTTACACTCTCCCCCACTCAAATCTTTTCGTCCTCGAAAAGAACGAACAAGGAAAATAAGAAAAAACACGATAGACAATAAATAGTACTAGGAAAAACAATTTTGGGTTCGAAGCACAAACGCTCTCCTCCGTTTCCGTGCATAATCTCGATCATCAGTACCCCATCATACTTTGATCAAACTAACAGATTTCGTTCTTAACTGCTTCGTACATCTGCCGACAATACGAAGTGGCTTACTCTCGACAGTCAGATTTGGCTCAATGTCCCAACCATCAAGAGCAGAAGGCTGAACAAAAGAGATAGGTTATGAAGATACTAGAGAATGTGAGACATGGAATACATCATGCACTCCAAGCAGCTTCTCGGCAAATCCAGGCGATAAGACAAATTCTTTTTGCATTTTAAATACATGTAAAATACATATTAATAAAGATAAAAACATGAAAATATAATTAATGAATAAAAATAAATAAATAAATTTTAAGTAAATATAATTAAATTAAGAAAATAGCTTACAAAGTGTCTTAGTTACAAATGTTATGTTTTGTGATAGTAGTTACAAAGTGTCTTAGTCATGAGTAATTTATCACAATAGAAATAGATATACAATTTTAAATATTCCTGGTCAAGATGTATTGAGACCAACTAATACATCCGTTGAGCCTAGAGTATGTAATGCCCTTCAAATGTTGGGTAGTGTATTACTCATGGCTACTAGGGGTTACATACTAATAGTTATTGGATAAATATGAAATGACTCACTCGATAGTTATATGTGGTTAATATAACTAAGGTCAAATAGAAAATATCAATGTAACTAATTTACATAGTTCTCTCAACTTGAGAATACTATCGATCTTCAATTTGAAAGATCCACTTTGATTATAATCGAATCATGGACGCTCATCAAGTGACTATAGTTAGGTTGAATGGAAGTATTGAAAGTGAAACACTATTCAAGGGTCGTCTCCTCAATTATATGGGGTTAGTATCACGGTTAATTCAGGTCACCTCAAATTCAAAGTCACTGGCCAGAGCAGTTCGGCTAACGTAATTGGTATTATTGAACCAAGGACTACGCGATTAGA
Organism: Allium cepa; assembly: GCA_030765085.1. Taxonomy (NCBI): domain Eukaryota; kingdom Viridiplantae; phylum Streptophyta; class Magnoliopsida; order Asparagales; family Amaryllidaceae; genus Allium; species Allium cepa. Next base: position 597,455,915 of record CM060944.1, read on the forward strand.
CTATAGAGTTGAATATGGATGATGTTGGAATTTTGACCATTAGCATATTCCATAAGATTAAAGTTACATAGTTTTAACTAAGAGAATTGGTACAAATAAAAGTCATAATTGGGTAACACTTAACAAAGTGAAATTGGATTTTGTGAAACCAAGTAAGCAATAAATTTGACGAAAATGTCATACCACCTACAAAATGACATTTGAATGTTAATATTCTGATAGTTCGATATTAATCGCTGACCAAATTGACATTTGACGAGTCGCACAATCAAAAACGATGAATTCCCCTTTGACCGAATGATTTGATTAATTTATAATTATATAAAATAATTAAATCAAAAACTATTTATGAAATATTATTTATATTGATTTTGATTTGACAATGAATATTAATTGTATTATAAAATTTATAAACAAATTAAACAATATACGATATCGATAAGCATTTTAAATTAGATATAAAATGCGAAAATATTCATTTAAACTTAAATTTGTTTAAGGCCCATCATAGGGCTTGTTAATTTTAGCAGCAGCTTTGTGTAGAGGATGGCCAAAATTAGGTTACAAATGGCTTGATTTTGGATGGCTCAATTAAAGGAGAAGTAGTATTAGATGGTATCTACACTTTTCTCATTTCTATCCACTATTTAAGCATCTTTAACCTAAGTTGATTTGGATCTATGGCTTAATCCTACTCCGTGTTTGCTGGTTCAAATTCTCAGCTGGTCTCTCTCCATCTCATCAAGTTCAAACTAAGTTAATTCAGTCATCATTCGATAGCTTGTGGTCATCGATTCAAAGACTATCTCTCTGTTGAATTGAAAACAGTTTAAAGGGCAAAAATCTTCACTTTAGGTGGACTTCAAGGCAGTCGGTTGAAGGTATGTTTATAACCAAAATATAATTATCGATTATCAATAATAATGTCTTATTATATTTGTATATATTATATGTATTGTTGGTTAGGTGACTATTCGCAAATAATATTGTTACAAAATTATTTGGTTATATGCGTGCATATATATTAAAGAACAATTTTTTATTAAATAAACATTAGGTCAGTACAACCTTAAATTAAAAATATTATTTTCTTTAATTTACTAGATTAATATATATTATTTAATGATGGAATAGGGCACAAGAACAAACTTTGAAAAAAATTGACAGAAAGACGCCAAGTTTCTTTTTTGGACCGAAGGTCAAACTTTGAAAGAAAATTAGACCGAAAGAATATGCTAATTATAACTAGCATTATATTCAGTTTTTACACTATACAAAATGCTAATTATAACTAGCATTATATTTAGTTTTACACTGTACAAAATGCTACCTATATTTAGCATTGTCCTTTAGCCTAATTTTTTCAAAGTTTGTCCTTCGGCATAAAAATGAAACTTGTTGTAACGATCCGTAAATTTTAATAAATAAATTGGTTAATTTAATTGGATCTTTGTAATTAAATTTAGAAAGAAATAAAAATTTTATGATTTAAAATGAAATGAATGCTAAAACGAAGTGTAGCAATGGTAATTTAAAAGTTAATTTTTGATAATTGGAGTGAAATCCCAATAAAGAAATAGTGTTAATTATTGCACTTGAGTATAAAAATTTAAAATAAGTAATTAAAGGTAAACATTTAATTAACCAACGCGATAATATATTGATTGGTAGTAATTGCTTGTAAATTTAGGCAATAATGTTAATGCAAGGTACACAATACTAATTAAAGTTAATAATAAATGAATGGAAGGAAATTCCAATTAATGAAAATAAATTTAAATGTTAGGACTTAGTTATAAATGCAAATTAAGTAAATAAATGTAAGTATTGTATGAATATATGAATTAATGTCTGATTTAGGGTAATAGAATGAATTCATATGATGTAAGTATTTATAATAAATAATGAAATTGCAATAAATCTGAATTTAATGTTACGTTAATGTAAATTTGGTAATAATTGGAATAACGTAAATTTTATTCGGTGTTATGATAATTAGTCGAATAGAACATAAACATAAGGGTAAATTTTAGGAATGGAAATAAAGTTGTATTAATGTAAAACTTAATAAATGGAAATTTGAAAGAAAAGGTCAGGTGAGAAATTGGAATATGTCATAATTGGTTATGAGGTTGAAATGTAAGAAACGAATGTAATTACTTCATTAGCTAATGGAATAATAATAGTATAGTTAACAGCAATTAAATAAAAACAGAAGTATTTAAGAATTGTAACGGAAAGGGTGAATGTAATAATGAAATAAATAGGATTGTAAATTTATTCATAGTGTAGTAATCGATATAATGGAAAGTATGAGCCCAAGTAAATGAATTAATTTAGAATGTTAATCGCAAATTGGCGTGTATATTGGTAGAAATAATAAAAATGGAAATAGGGTAGTCAATACAAAGGAAAGATGAAAATTTGAGCGTACCAATGTAATAAAGGGTAAAACAAATGTTATCTTTGTTTATTGAATAATAATTGATTTGATAAAAAGGATCAAAGTTAAATCAAGTAAATTTATAATTTCTGAATTTATGGAAATGGAAGTTAAACACTGTAATTGTGTGCATTAATTTATAATGAGATGTAAATGGTAAATTAATAATTTAAAATGTTGACTTACTACTAAACTAGTGTATAATGAATGGAAATGAAATAAATTAGTGTAATGGAACTAATGGTAGCATTTGTTGGAAGCAATAAATGAAATAAAAAAGTTAATGGAATCAATTACTACGTGTTACATATTTTATTTAGCCTATTAAATAGAATTGGAAATCAAATTGTGCAAATTAATGAGACAAATTACTACGTTGGTTGAAATTAGATGAAATTGGAAATTTGTAACGCACTAAGATGAAAATCATGATAATTATACCATAAGATGGAATTGATAGAATAATAAATGGAAAGTAAATTTAATTTAATTATTGAAAATTTAATTTATAATTGTTGAATTTAATGCAATTGAAGAATTTATAAATTTTAAATCGATAGTTAAATTTTTTTAAATTAGTGTAAATGTTTAAGGAATTTATAAAATTTAAATTGAAAGTTTGATTTAATGAATTAATTAATTTTTAATTTATTTAATAAACTGGAAAAATAGTCATATTGGCCATTGACTCGGATTTCGACGAAACTAGTTTCATCGGATCCGTAATGGTGAATTATTGTAGGATTTCAAGTTTCGTAGCGATCGGACTTGTCGTTTGATCATACGAACGTGAAACGCCGTGAAATCAATGAAATTGAAATCAATTGAAATCAATTTGAAATAAATTGATTTTAGCATAACTCCTTCATATGATGGAATTTGGACTTGAAACCTATTCCATCGTGTTTAAAATATTTTAAAACATCTATTTTGATATACGGGTTGATCCAATTTCATTTCGGAGTCAGAACGGGCTTTTTGGGCCACTTTGTCGTTAGCGCGTATATCTATCTTATCCATCTATTCTGATTTCAACTTTGTCTCTAAATACCTGATTATAAAACCTAGTCTACCTCTATTTGTATGTGAATACAATTTAGCTATCTCTCCTCCTCAATGGCAGACCAAAAAATTCTAGATCCAAATACAATTCCAAATCAAATCAAAAGCTAACATTTCAAACTCCTCAAAAAAATCCAGAAAAATTATATACCGAAGTTCTCGATGTACGCATCTCAAAACTGAAATTCATTTTCTGATTCGATGCGTCTTTTGGCCAAACTTGGACGAGATAGTTTCGGCCGTTCGGTGGTGAGGGTTTGATTGTGCGGTAGATCTGAGTCCTTAGCTCGATCGGGTTGTGCTGCGCTGTAGAGGACGTCGGGAAGCTTCGATCCATGTCGTTGGTTGGTCGATCTCGGCAGCAAGATCACCAGAATTTGATGAAATAGGGTGCGACGGCGGCCGACTTTTGGAGGTGCTCTGGGCTCGCACGTGGGGCCGGGGTGGGCGTATGGACTGGCGGAGGAGTTTGATGGTGTCTGATCGTGGAGGAAGGCGGTGTGGTGGCGTAGTGAATTCGAAATAGAGTGGCGACTATGTCGTGTTAGGGTTCGAATGGAGGATCTGGAACGAGCGTTCATGAGGAACGAAGCAGATAGGTGATGACGTGTTCAAAATTCTTTGCTTATTTTATTTATTTTACATTTAAAATCGTTTAATGTTATAAACTTAATAACTTTGACGTACGAGGTCAAAATTTCGCACGGTTTTCTCTGTTAGGATCGTATTTGAATTCCGGACAGTTTAGCGGTAGGTTGGGTGAATTCTGAGACCGTTTAATTTGTAGGTTTAAATTGGATTTAAATTCAAAAGGTGAGTGTTTTAACCCACTCAAAACTTCTAAAATTTCTTATGTTTGTTAAATTAAATTTTTGTTGTGATTATGCATTTATTTATGACTTTTCCGTATATTTAAATCATCATCTCAATTAATCGCATTTATTTAAATTAAATCATTATTTAATTTATTTTTGAATATAACTGCCAGTTAAATACCTGTTATATATATTATCAGTTATCTATTGATATTGATTGATTGTTTTGGAAGATGATTATGATGGATGTATGATCTGTTGATGGATAAATGGATGTTGTATTATATATTTTTATAAACTGCAAGTTATTATCCATTTTTATTTCATTCGGGACTGCGGTTTGAAATGATATATAACCGTAATTTTATTTTAAATTACGGATTGAAATGATAAATATCCGTATCACTTGACCATAGGATAGAAAATTATATACAGGCACCACAGTCTATATATATATAAATATTTTGAAATTATTTTCTATGGTTTTAGAAAGGAATATACAGTTTAATAAATATTAATTTTTGATGTTACATAAATATTATTATATATATAGTTAAAATTCTTGAATTTAAGATATGTATAAAATTGTTAAATAAAAATAAGTTTAATAATGGAGTTCGATTATTTTATATTATAGGTTAAGCATCTATTTAAGATATTGTATATATATAGAGGTTTTTTTTGACTTAAAAGAAATATAAGTTGGAAGATAAATATGAAATTGGTTTAAATCGAATTATTTAAGAAATTGTACTTGAATAAATTGGATTTGAAATTTAAATAAAAAAGGAGATTTTAAAGGGTATGGTTCTTAAAACTGGATTTGGCTTAAAGTGATTTAAATGAATATAAAGTTGAGATAAATGAATATATCAAGTTAAATAAATTGAAAGAATATCCAGTTGTTTGAAGCTAAAAGTTTTACTTAAATTTTATTGGATTTATTAAGTAAACATTTCAAATCTAAATAATAGAAATTGAATTTGATATCTATGGGATTATCAAAGAATTAGTTTTGAAATGGTGGAATATTTAAAAGCTTTGAAATATATGGAAATTTGAAATAGTTTATTTAGAGGTTCAAATCGGAATTTGGAATTTATTTGTGAAATTAAAGAAGCTATTTTATTATATAAGGAATTTAATATTTAAACCATTTAATTATTGAAGTTATGTTTCAAAGCTATGGGTTTTAAGATATATAGATTTGAAAGTGCTATGATTTTGGGAAAAGGATATGTTTGAAATAAAAATGATATCATATTGATTTGGTTTTTAAAAGGGTAAATGATATCGTATTTATATGGTTTTGAAATGGATATTATATTCTGGTTTTAAGGTATATAATATTTTGACAAGACCGCGGTGTTATAATAACGTTTGGTTGTTAAAGAGACCGGGACCGGAGTTGTCATACTCTCTGCCAACTCCGAAAACCACTTTAACAGCCGTGTATGCGGTGGAGATTCCAGAATGAAGTAGGATTATGGCGGCATTTCCTTTGAGGTAAATACGTGGACCCGACTCCCGTGAGTTGGCATAAGGTGGCTAAAACAGGAGCGATTGACGGGCTAATGAGGTAGCTCCTTTGATGAGATACAACCCTTCGATATTATACTTTGACTTTTGGGTTGATTCGGTGGCCACTTTTGATTTTCTTTTTGGGGGTGTGGCTCGAGGTGGGCGGTAGCTACGCGCTACGCGTTACGACCGGCCCGGAAGCGTAATTGGTATACCTACCCTGGCATTGCCTAGTTGTGTCGTGTCATCTACCCTATCGTGCCTTGTACGATTTTGGTTTTCTCCCGTAGCCCGTATGGTATCCTCTGGTGGCTTCCCGATCGGGAGGGACTATGATATTGGATGGACTACTGGGACTATTACGTGTTAAGGGCTGTATGGGTAACCCATTAATGCTATTAAAAAGTAAGTTTATTTTACTATAGACATTATTATAACAGCGAAATATTACTACATAGTAAATAGTTTAACGGATCCTTAGAAGATGTGAATCCCGAGCATCTCTTAAGTTACTGCACTTACGTTAGACACTAGATAGGAGATGTCAAACCCCGTAAACATCTCTGACACCGTTACACTCATATTTATTTCAGTTGATTTAACTTACATAATATCTTTTAGTTCTGACTCGAGTGTTTTGTCTTTTCAATTCGCTTGGGTCAGTCCGAGCATTTCAGGATTGAAGACTTTATTTCTGGAGGACGAAGACGAAGATTTCATTATTATTATATTGTATTATTCCACTACACACTGTATTCCCTGCATCGATTATTATTCGTTAGTATGTGCAACTCTGATATGTATTGTATAAATATAATCAAATGTTTATAAAATAGCCTCATGAACTGTATATTTGATTATTATATTTTATCGTTCTGTTGTAAGAATCTATTTTATTTTTCTTTCCCTTCTTTTTCTTATTTACCCCATAACAATCCGCCCTTCTTTATGGTTTAAGTCTGACGTGTGTGGTTTATCGTCGATTTAAAGCGTGTGGAAAGGTGGGACGTTACATCTGGTATCAGAGCTTTGGTTTGGCGATAAACCTTAGCTTTGTAGGGTTTGACTCTTTATTAATAAGGTAGTAATACCCTATGATGAGTCGTTGAGTGTAGATATATGAGACATCATATTTGTTAGTGTTATAAAAAGGTTTTAATATTGTGTTAATCTATTCCATTTTGTATTTATAAATTCTGGTTGGTGCATGGGACGCTATGACATCAATAGGGATTTCTAAACACTTAATAGGACAGACCGACATAATATTTGTTTTTAACATAGGCGAATGAAATAATTTTGCCTTTTATATTTTCTTTATATATAAAATAAATTTTTATAAATGATATATATTTTTGGTTGCAATATATTGTTTGTTAGGTAATGAAATGTATAAATAATAGTTGAAATGATATTAAAAATAAAATGAAATTAAATTGGAAATTTTAGAATCTAAGTTTCGGGGTTTTTGAAATTCCTTTCGAATGATTTTGAAATATGATAATAATATTACTTAGAAGTATTTTCTGATATAAATATTTCAAAATGGGTTCGAAAGAATTATTTTAAATAAACTTTGAAAAGAAAAAAGTTATGTACTCCCCTCTCTCTCGTTGGAAAATAATTTCGGTGATGAGTGCATGCATCATCGACATTCATTTTCGAGTTTCGAAGTGGGAAGGCCATTGGAGTAGTTTTACTGCAGATTTATGTTGATTAGCATATATAAATTTTAAATTGTTTTAAATATAATTGGATATATAAAGTGCAAGTATATACATTTATCTATTATTTTAAAAATAATTTGAAGTTTAACCCGATATTTAAATTCTTAAGTTTCCGTTAATTGATAGTTCAATTAGTGTAGTGAAATGGATTTAACTAATAATTGAAACCCTAAATGAAATAAAGGATTTAATGCTAGGTTATAATTGATATTTATGAAATTTGAAGTTATAACCTATGAAACAAAAGATATAATTATTGAACATTTAATTAATTAAAAGAATTGAGAAAAACTTGTATAACTTTCAATTACATTCTTAAAGGCATATATATAACTTACCAAAGGATATAAAAAGTTGAAATGTTAATAAGAAAATGTAATAGATATTATACAAGTAATAAACTTGAGGTAATGAAAGAAATTAATGAAATTCTTTAATAAATAAGAATTTGGTGATGGAGTTGTTATGAACTTAAGTATAATTGGAAGACTATTAATTAAAATAGAAAGGTAAGTATTATAAATGGAATTTAGTAATAAATGAAATTAAGTAGTCTAAATGAATGATAATAAACTTAAGTAAATGGTTGAAGCTATTTATAAATAAAATAAGCAGGAAGATGAATACTGTAAATAAATTGAATTAAGCAGTGAATAAATGAATGTAATAAAATAAAAGGAAATTTTCATGATATGAATAAGTGAAAATAAGATTTTGTTAGAAATAAATAAAAGTAAATGAATCTGTAAGAAATAAAATGTAAGTTAAAAAGATAAATTATTATATGAGTGTAATTAAAAAGAATGAACTTAATTCAAATTTTTTGGATTTGTTGTTTGTTTGTTTTATGGTTGTTTGGGCAAGAATACTTTTAGTTGTTTGAGGGAATGAATAATCTATTTAGTTCCATCTAAGACCGTTGAGTAAATGGTGCACTTAGTAGTTCATTTTCCACTCTATACAATTTAAAGTTTTTGAACCCGAACAACTATTTGTTTTGTTTGACATGAATGAATGATTGATTTATATTGATTCTATGTGATGGTTGTATGCTGTTGTTGCAATTGGTTGTTGTTGTATTGATTTGGTTGGTTGTGATAAAACAACTTAAATATTTCATTTTATATAATTGTTAACCTTTTTGGATTATATAAGTGAAATGCAGGTTATGCAAGCAATTGCTACTGCTTTTGGTCCCATAAAATAAGCGTTAATTTCCCGACAAATAGGTACTTTTCGGAATATGGTTTTATAGCGCTATTACGTTATTTTTCCCGTGTTAGGATATATTATTTTGGAAAAAATATGTTATATATTGTTATATTTGATGTTATATTTTCTTCCGAGTCTCTCCGTACAAAGGAGACTCTGTCGAAATCTTCCGTAAACTTTGGACTTAGAAAATTTTAAAATGGTTTCCCCACTTTATAAACTTAAATAAAAAGGGGATTTAATTGTTTGTAAATCTATGTATTTTATTTAAATTATCTAATTCTGTAAACTTATTGTTATGAATACAATGTTTTGAATAATATATATTGATTTATAAGTTCCTCGTTTCCCTTCTTTTCCTTTTCGGGGCCGAAAAGTTTTGAGTGGGGGAGAGTGTAACGACCCGTAAATTTTAATAAATAAATTGGTTAATTTAATTGGATCTTTGTAATTAAATTCAGATAGAAATATTATTTTTATAATTTAAAATGAAATGAATGCTAAAAAGAAGTGTAGCAATGGTAATTTAAAAGTTAATTTTTGATAATTGGAGTGAAATCCCAATAAAGAAATAGTGTTAATTGTCGCACTTGAGTATAAAATTTTTAAATAAGTAATTAAAGGTAAGCATTTAATTAACCAATGCAATAATATATTGATTGATAGTAACTGCTTGTAAATTTAGGCAATAATGTTAATGCAAAGTACACAGTACTAATTAAAGTTAATAATAAATGAATGGAAGGAAATTCCAATTAATGAAAATAAATTTAAACGTTAGGACTTAGTTATAAATGCAAATTAAGTAAATAAATGTAAGTATTGTATGAATATATGAATTAATGTCTGATTTAGGGTAATAGAACGAATTTATATGATGTAAGTATTTATAATAAATAATGAAATTGCAATAAATCTGAATTTAACGTTACGTTAATGTAAATTTGGGTAATAATTGGAATAACGTAAATTTTATTCAGTGTTATGATAATTAGTCGAATAGAACATAAACATAAGGGTAAATTTTAGGAATGGAAATAAAGTTGTATTAATGTAAAACTTAATAAATGGAAATTTGCAAGGAAAGGTTAGGTGAGATATTGGAATCTGTCGTAATTGGTTATGAGGTTTAAATGTAAGAAACGGATGTAATTACTTCATTAGCTAATGGAATAATAATAGTATAGTTAACGGTAATTAAATAAAAGCAGAAGTATTTAAGAATTGTAACGGAAAGGGTGAATGTAATAATGAAATAAATAGGATTGTAAATTTATTCATATTGTAGTAATCGATATAATGGAAAGTATGAACCCAAGTAAATGAATTAATTTATAATGTTAATCGCAAATTGGCATGCATATTGGTAGAAATAATAAAATTGGAAATAGGGTTGTCAATACAATGGGAAGATGAAAATTTGAGCGTACTAATGTAATAAAGGGTAAAACAAATGTTATCTTTGTTTATTGAATAATAATTGATTTGATAAAAAGGGTTGAAGTTAAATCAAGTAAATTTATAATTTCTAAATTTATGGAAATGAAAGTTAAACACTGTAATTGGAAAATTTATGTGTGCATTAATTTATAATGAGATGAAAATGGTAAATTAATAATTTAGAATGTTGACTTACTACTAAACTAGTGTATAATGAATGGAAATGAAATAAATTAGTGTTATGGAACTAATGGTAGCATTTGTTGGAAGCAATAAACCTATAAATGAAATAAAAAAGTTAATGGAATTAATTACTATGTGACATATTTTATTTAGCCTATTAAATAGAATTGGAAATCAAATTGTGCAAATTAATGAGATAAATTACTACGTTGGTTGAAATTATAGAATTGGAAATTTGTAAATCATTAAGATGAAATTCATGATAATTATACCATAAGATGGAATTGATAGAATAATAAATGGAAAGTAAATTAAATTTAATTATTGGAAATTTAATTTATAATTGTTGAATTTAATGAAATTGAAGAATTTATAAATTTTAAATCGACAGTTAAATTTGTTTAAATTAGTGTAAATGTTTAAGGAATTAAAAATGACAAGAATTTTCAATTATAAGATTTAAATGGAAAGTTTGATTTAATGAATTAATTAATTTTTAATTTATTTAATTAACTGGAAAAATAGCCATTTTGGCCACTGACTCGGATTTCGATGAAACCAGTTTCATCAGATCCGTAATGGTAAATTATTGTAGGATTTCATGTTTCGTAGTGATCGGGCTTGTCGTTTGATCATACGAACGTGAAACGCCGTGAAATCAATGAAATTGAAATCAATTGAAATCAATTTGAAATAAATTGATTTTAGCATAACTCCTTCATAAAATGGAATTTGGACTTGAAACCTATTCCATCCCGTTTAAAATATTTTAAAAAATCTATTTTGATATACGGGTTGACCCTATTTCGTTCCGGAGTCAGAACGGGCTTTTTGGGCCACTTTTCGTTAGCGCGTATATCTATCTTATCCATCTATTCTAATTTCAACTTTGTCTATAAATACTTGGTTATAAACCCTAGTCTACCTCTATTTTTATGTGCATACAATTCAATTATCTCTCCTCCTCAATGGCAGACCAACAAATTCTAGATCCAAATACAATTCCAGATCAAATCAAAAGCTAAAATGTCTTTTTCAAACTCCTCAAAATAATCCAGAAAAATTATATATCGAAGTTCTCGATGTACGCATCTCAAAACTGAAATTCGTTTTCCGATTCAATGCATCGTTTGGCTAGATTTGGACGAGATAGTTTCGGCCGTTCGGTGGTGAGGGTTTGATTGTGCGGTAGATCCGAGTCCTTAGCTCGATCGGGTTGTGCTGCGCTGTAGAGGATGTCGAGAAGCTTCGATCCATGCCGTTGGTTGGTCGATCTCGGCAGCAAGATCACCACAATTTGGCGAAATAGGGTGCGATGGCAGCCGGCTTTTGGAGGTGCTCTGTGCTCGCACATAGGGCCGGGGTGGGCGTATGGACTGGGGGAGGAGTTCGACGGTGTCTGATCGTGGAGGAAGGCGGTGTGGTGGCATAGTAAATTCGAAATAGAGTGGCGGCTATGTCGTGATAGGGTTCGAATGGAGGATCTGGAGCGAGCGTGCATAAGGAACGAAGCAGATAGGTGATGACGTGTTCAAAATTCTTTGCTTATTTTATTTATTTTATTTTTAAAATCATTTAATGTTCTAATCTTAATAACTTTCATGTACGAGGTCAAAATTTCGCGTGGTTTTCTCTGTTAGGATCGTATCTAAATTCCAAACATTTTTCGCTGGTTTGGGCGAATTCTGAGACCGTTCAATTTGTGGGTTTAAATTGGATTTAAATTCAATTTAAATTCAAAAGGTGAGTGTTTTAACCCACTCACAACTTTTAAAATTTCTTATGTTTGTTAAATTAAATTTTCGTTGTGATTATGCATTTATTTATTTCTTTTCCTTTTATTTAAATCATCATCTCAGTTAATAGCATTTATTTAAATTAAATCATTATTTAATTTATTTTTGAATATAACTGCCAGTTAAATACCTGTTATATGCATATTATCAGTTATCTATTGATATTGATTGATTGTTTTGGATGATGATTGTGATGGATGCATGATCTGTTGATGGATGAATGGATGTTGTATTATATATTTTTATAAACTGTAAGTTATTATGCATTTTTATTTCATTCGGGATTGCGGTTTGAAATGATATATAACCTAATTTTATTTTAAATTACGGATTGAAATGATAAATATCTGTATCACTTGACCATAGGATAGAAAATTATATACAGGCACCACGGTCTATATATATATAAATATTTTGAAATTATTTTCTATGGTTTTAGAAAGGAATATACAGTTTAATAAATATTAATTTTTGATGTTACATAAATATTATTATATATATAGTTAAAATTCTTGAATTTAAGATATGTATAAAATTGTTAAATAAAAATAAGTTTAATAATGGAGTTTGATTATTTTATATTATAGGTTAAACATCTATTTAAGATATTGTATATATATAGAGGTTTTTTTTGACTTAAAAGAAATATAAGTTGGAAGATAAATATGAAATTGGTTTAAATCGAATTATTTAAGAAATTGTACTTGAATAAATTGGATTTGAAATTTAAATAAAAAAGGAGATTTTAAAGGGTATGGTTCTTAAAACTGGATTTGGTTTAAAGTGATTTAAATGAATATAAAGTTTAGATAAATGAATATATCAAGTTAAATAAATTGAAAGAATATCCAGTTGTTTGAAGCTAAAAGTTTTACTTAAATTTTATTGGATTTATTAAGTAAACATTTCAAATCTAAATAATAGAAATTGAATTTGATATCTATGGGATTATCAAAGAATTAGTTTTGAAATGGTGGAATATTTAAAAGCTTTGAAATATATGGAAATTTGAAATAGTTTATTTAGAGGTTCAAATCGGAATTTGGAATTTATTTGTGAAATTAAAGAAGCTATTTTATTATATAAGGAATTTAATATTTAAACCATTTAATTATTGAAGTTATGTTTCAAAGCTATGGGTTTTAAGATATATAGATTTGAAAGTGCTATGATTTTGGGAAAAGGATATGTTTGAAATAAAAATGATATCACATTGATTTGGTTTTTAAAAGGGTAAATGATATCTTATTTATATGGTTTTGAAATGGATATTATATTCTGGTTTTAAGGTATAGACTATTTTGAAAAGACCGCGGTGTTATAATAACGTTTGGTTGTTAAAGAGACCAGGATCGGAAGTTGTCATACTCTCTGCCAACTCCGAAAACCACTCTAACAACTGTATGTGCGGTGGAGATCCAGAATGAAGTAGGATGGCGGCGGCGTTTCCTTTGAGGTAAATACGTGCACCCGACTCCCGTGAGTTGGCATAAGGTGGCTAAAACAAGAGAGATTGACGGGCTAATGAGGTAGCTCCTTTGATCGGACACATCCCTTCGATATTATACTCTGACTTTTGGATTGATTCGATGACCACTTTTGATTTTCTTTTTGGGGGCGTGGCTCGAGTTGGGTGGTAGCTACGTGCTACACGTTACCACCGGCCTGGAAGCGTATTTGGTATATCTACCCTGGCATTGCCTAGTTATGCCGTGTCACCTGCCCTATCACGCCTTGTACTATTTTGGTTTTCTCCCGCAGCCCGTGTGGTATCCTTTGGTGGCTTCCCGATCAGGAGGGACTATGATATTGGATGGACTACTGGGACTATTATGTGTTAAGGGCTACATGGGTAACCCCTTAATGCTATTAAAAAGTAAGTTTATTTTACTATTGACATTATTATAATAGTGAAATATTACTACATAGTAAACAGTTTAACGGATCCTTAGGAGATGTGAATCCCGTGCATCTCTTAAGTTATTGCACTCACGTTAGACACTGGATAGGAGATGTCAAACCCCGTAAACATCTCCGAAGCCGTTACACTCATATTTATTTCAGTTGATTTAACTTACATAAGGTCTTTTAGTTCTGACTCGAGTGTTTTGTCTTTTCAATTCGCTCGGGTCAGTCCGAGCATTTCAGGATCGAAGACTTTATTTCTGGAGGACGAAGACGAAGATTACATTATTATTATTATTATTATTATATTGTTTCACTACACACTGTATTCCGCTGCATCTATTATTATTCGTTGGCATGTGCAATTCTGATATGTATTGTATAAATATAATCAAATGTTTATAAAACAGCTTCATGAACTGTATATTTGATTATTATATTTTATCGTTCTGCTGTAAGATTCTATTTTGTTTTTCTTTCCCTGCTTTTTCTTATTTACCCAATGACAATCCACCCTTCTGTATGGTTTAAGTCTGACATGTGTGGTTTATCGTCGATTTAAAGCGTGTGGAAAGGCGGGACGTTACACTTGTTATCCTTCAGCTTAAACATTTTTCAAAGTTTGTCTTTATGCCTATTTTCCTTATACATATATACACATATATATAAATTAATAAAAGTTGAAAATAGGCATATGGAAAAAATTTGAAAAAAAATTAGACTAAAGGACAACAATTTTCATGTTTGTGCTAAAGGACAAACCTTATAAATTAGGCTGAAGGACAATGCTAATTATAGTTAACATTTTGTACAGTGTAAAATTGAATATAATGCTAGTTATAACTAGAATTTTGTATAGTGTAAAAACTGAATATAATGCTAGTTATAACTAGCATTGTCCTTCAGTCTAATTTTTTCTCAAAGTTTGTCCTTCGCTCCAAAAATGAAACTTGTTGTCCTTCAGCCAATTTTTTTTTTCAAAAATTTTTCCTTCTCCCTAATTCCCTCTTAATATATGCATAATATATATATATATATATATATAGAAATTAATTTTTTTTTTTAAATATAAAGTCTAGGTCTTGTGCATAGCTCAGTCGAATAATTTATCATTATTATTTTTTAACTTTAAACTACATTTTAATTAAATATCCATTCGAAATATAATACAATAGTATTTTTGAAACTTTATTTTTAATTTTTAATTTTGAGTAAATCCTAAATGATTTTTAAGCTTTGAAAAAAATTTCACGGTTTTTTAGGTAAAAATGATTTTCCTATTTTCAGCCAAGATTTTAAAACTAATTTAAAGATAAATTTTTTTCCAAGAGCTTCTTTACTGTTTATATTATTTTATAAAATATAAAATATATTTTTTCATAATATATTTGAATTAATATAATTTATTTAGAGAAAATTAGCCACAAAGACAAATATTGAAAAAAAATTGGCTGAAGGACACAAAGTTTCATTTTTGGGCTGAAGAACAAACTTTAAAAGAAAATTAGACTTAAGGATAATGCTAGCTATAACTAGGATTATATTCAGTTTTTACACTATACAAAATGCTAGTTATAACTAGAACTATATTCAAATTTACTCTGTACAAAATGCTAGCTATATTTAGCATTATCCTTCTGCTTAGTTTTTTTCAAAGTTTGTCCTTAGCTAAAAAATGAAACTTATTGTCCTTTAGCCTAATTGTTTTTAAAAGTTTGTTCTTGTGCCTATTTTCCACTACATATATATTATGCACATATTTAGGTGAATATTTATAAAAATTATTTATTGTATTTATATATGTGTGTATATATATATGCATTACTTACGATTTTAAACAATATATTTAATATTTATAAATAATTTATTTATATTTAAATAAGTTTATTATACAATATGTATATAATATTAATATTTTGTTTATATGATTATACATACATACATACATACATATATATATGTATACTTATATAAAATTATTTAAATAATACTTTATGTGTGTGTGTGTTTATTTAATATTTATTTATCAATTAAAGTACATACATACATATATAGACGATAATAATTTGCATATTGGATGAGCTAATGTGTCTGAAATCCCAGAATCTATGCACGGGCATGCTATACCTTACATGAATTGATATGTTACGCATGCACACACTTGTATATATGTATATGATACATATAATATATGCACACACACTCTTATATATCATAACATAAATTAAATCATATCAACTTATGAATTTAAATAAAACAGAACATTTATTTAAATAAAATTTAGAGATCTTCTAAATAAACTAGATTTCATAGCTCCAATAAAGATCCAGTAAAAGATTTATTTTTAAATTCATCCATAATTTCCATTGCACACTGGCCTGGTTCTAGCAGTTTTAAGGCCTCCAGATTATTGGATTTAAGTCGGTTTCAAATAATAAAATCTGGGTCGTTCGCACCTAACAAAACCATAGCCGCCACAAGTTCACCGGTCCATTGCTCATCCCTAGGCGGTTAACCGCTAGCGGGCATCCAGTCCGAGGATAACGGCTGACCGGTCCCCTATATTTGAAATGAATATAATTGCTACCATTTTTGATTAATTTCTTTCCCATATTAATTTTAAAATTAACATTTATTTCAACGTTTTCTTAAATCCTAAGATTCTCATCCACCTTAAATATTTTTTAGTGTTTTCAATTTCAAACGTTAACATTAATTAAATTTTTCTAAATTTAAATTCATTTCTAATTATTTAAAATTCGAAAACTTCAAAACTTAACGTTTGACTTTCCATTACAAAACTTTATATGTGAAAGTTGATCAGAAAATCGTCATGAACACAATGATGTAATTTTCATGGTTAAATTTAAACATTTGCAAAATTTCCATTTTTAGCCTTAATTAATTAAATTCTTATTGATTTGTGTGGGGTGTCACATTCTTCCCCTCTAAAAAAAGGATTTCGCTCCCAAATCCCTAAGAGGCAGATAGTGTAATGTATATTCAACTTCTATATTATACAACCAAGTTATCTACTCCGCCTGAAGTGCAATTGATTATGTATGCAACATACTATATGTGAGCTCAGTCCTAGCATGAATGCAAGACCATGACATATAGGCATATATGCAAGCATCCTAAATATAAGTAATATTCTACCTAAGCGCATAAATAAGAGTGAAAAGTGTGGCATTCATCCATTTCCATCCAATTTAGCAACCACGGTGCAACCAAAAACCTAAATTTTAGAGAGAGAAAGTTTACCGGTGAAAAGTTGAGGATGAGAAGCCTTCATTTTCTCTTCAATTTCCTATATGATTTCCACCTAATTGTCTCCCCATTGTGGTTGGACTGGCCTAATTCCTTTGCTGTGGAGATTTTTAGTTTCGTGCTCCATTATGTATTTGATGGAATGTGGTGCTATCATCTCCCTCTCAATATTTACTAATTCATCAGGTCTACTATGGCGGCGGTGTTTTGTATGCATTTCCTCAAGTGTGAAACAGGAAAATGTTATGATTTCCTGCTAATTTATCCGAAAGCTCTACTTGATATGCAAGTTTACCCACCCTTTCTAAAATTGGGAAAGGCCCAACAAACCCCGGTGCTAACTTCCTCGACATTCCAAACCTCATAATCTTCCTCATAGAGGAAATCATAAAGAACATTGTGTCTCTTACTTCAAACTCTAATCCTTTCATCGCTTATTAGCATTGGACTTCTAATGGTCCTCTGTGCTCTTTATTCATTATCTAATTAATTCTACTTTTCCAAGATATCGCGAATCAAATCTGGTCCAAGTTGAATTTTGTGGTGGTTTCCCACGAACAATTTGGCAGCTTGCATAGCCTCCTATATAATACTTCAAAAGGTGCCATGCCAGTAGTCGTTTGGTAACTATTATTGTACGTAAACTCTACTACGGAAAATGTTGTTCTCAACGTCCTTCGAAATCCATGATGCAAGCTCTCATCAAATCCTACAAAATCATATTCACCCTCTTCATTTGATCGTCGGTCTATGAGTTGTAAATGGTGCTAAGATTCAATGTCGTTCCTAAAGCTGATTGCAAACTCCTCCAAAATTCGTTAGTGAATAACGGGTCCCTGTCGTTAATAATGCTAATTGGAACTCTGTGCGGTCATACCACTACCTTGATAAAAATTTGCACTGGAGATGTTGCAGTCCTATTACTCTTAATGGGAATAATGTAGGTGTTTTTAGTGAGTCAAACCACTATTGCCCAAATAGCTTCGTTGCCTATTTGACTTCTAGGAAATCCATCTATAAATTCCATCGATATATGCTCCCATTTCCAAGTTGATACTTCTAGCAGTAACTACAATCCTCTGGGCTTCCCTTATTTTTCCTTTATCTTTTGACATGTTAAACACCTACATACAAATACTGCTACCCTCTTCTTCACCCTCGGTCAGTAGAAAATCCACTTCACATCATTATACATTTCATCTGCACTAAGGTGAATGGTCATCCGAGAATGGTGAGACTCAGCTAAAACTTCCCCTAAATCATCCTCCACCATAGAATACAATGGCTCTATATCTTCTCGAACATCCTCTTTCGTCTACTGCATACCTACCGCTATAGGGGTAAATTATCTCCTCTACTTAACTTGCCTTAAATGCCTACTATCGTCGCATCTTTCTTCTGGTCTTTACCGATGCAGTCCATCAATGTTGGCCTAACTTCCACGGCTGCTAAATAGCCTAGAGTGGGTTTTGCTGGCAGTTGAAAATTCAAATTCAAAAGGAACCCCAACTACCTCCACTCATAAATAGCACCTAGAGTACCATGTCTCCGGCTAAGGATGTCGGTGACAATATTCCCTTTTCCATGGATATATTGTCTCAAATAACGCAATAAAATTTATCTACCTTTGTTGCTTAAGGTTCAAATCTTTTTGGGAAAACGGGTATTTAAGTGATTTGTGGTCATTGAATAACTCAAACCTTTCTCCTAAAAGATAGCGCCTCCACTAATCAAAGAAAAAATTAGAATTGCCAACTCCAAGTCATGAGTTGGTACTTATTCTTATGGTCCTTCAACTGCCTACTTGCATAGGCTATCACCCTACCTTCTTTTATAATAAAAACTCCTAATCTCGTATCACAAGCATCGATGTAAACAGTGAAAGGCTTTGTCCTATCGATAATGGTAAGTACTAGCTCACTACTCAATAGCTCCTTTATCTTCTTGAATGCTTTCATGCATTTCTCATCCTATGCAAAAACTAGATTTTTCATGGTTAAGCAAGTTAGTGGAACAGCTAACTTGGAAATGTCCTTGATGAATTTCCTATAATAACCGCCAACCCAAGAAAACTCCTAACTTCCTGTTACATTCTTTGGAATATTCTAGCATTGAATAGATTCCACCTTTTCAGGATCCATAGACAATCCCTTTTCAGAAATAATATGATCGAGAAATCTTACCACCTTCTTCCAAAAATGACATTCTGAAAATCTGGCTTTTAGCTGGTGCCTTCTAAAGGTCCCAAGTTCCCCTTTAAGTGATTTTCATGCTCACCCTCACTTTTGGAGAATGCTAGAATGTAGTCTGCAAATATTATGATGAACTTATTCTATCGCCCTCTAAAGACTCTACTCATCAAATCTACAAATTTTATGGAATCATTCACCAAACCAGAAGACATCACTTTCTATTCATGCGCCACTCCGGAGTGTGAAAAGTGGTCTTTTGCTTTCTATCATCAACTATCCTCAATTAATGGAATCCAGTGGCTAAGTCCAATTGGGAAAAGATTTTTCCTCCAATAAGATGATCAAAAAAATTATCTATTCTAGGCAAGGGATGAATATTCTTCTTGTTCAACTTATAGAGTTCTCTATGGTTAATGCATAGCCTTAAAGAGCCATATGTCTTACAGAAAAAGACAACAGGTGCTCCCTAAGTACTGTGGCAAATTAAACCTTTATGCAACTGCTCCAAAATATGCTTATCCAACTCTCGCCTTTCTTTGAAGGCCATATGGCTTAATGGCAGAGCGACATGAGGAGGTCTACTTGAGATAGGCACAATCTATATGGCATATGCTTGCTTACTTTGTCCCTCCTTAGATAGCTTTGGACACCAATTCTTGTAGTGTGCCTCTTCATGGAAGTGGTAGCAACTTCCCTTGAACTCCTCCCTTATCAAGCTCACCTTGTAGTCCTTAGCAACATGTCTCTTCTTCTGACATCTATGGCATGTTATAGTTTCCTTATTACTCTTCCCCGTGGCTGTCTTGTTAGCCTAAAATCCTCCCTTTATGGCTCCACCTTGATTTTGCACCAGTCCTACCTTCTCCTTAATACCAGCCATCTGCAGTAGGGCCATTTCAACCATCATCTAATAAGTGGCACCTACAGGTGCTTGGGTCAAAAGAAGCTCCCTAAGTGGGAATTTGGGCCTTTAATGAACTTTATAGGCTTCTTCATAGGGGTATCAATCGGACTCAATCCAAACTTAACAATTCTGTGAACTTACTTAAATACTACTTCAAAGTGGAGCCTTTGTGCCTAACTTGTATAAACTTCTCTAATTGAAAACTTACTTCATCTCTGGCCATCAATTATGACTTAAAGAGAGTTCTAAATTTAGCAGAAGTGATTCCTTTTCTCAGAATTCTCCTCAACCGCTATAGTCCATCAATCCAGGGGCCTTTTAGATGCCATGTAGCCATACACTTCTTGATTCGGTCTTTCCATCCAAGCTTTTGAAATATACGTTCACAGTTGATAATCCAAGCCTTCGCCCCCATGAAACCTTTAGATCCCATATATTCTCTTCCTCCCATAGTCTAGAATTCTTTACATAATTTGGAGAAATTTAGTGGGCAAGGTGCTGTTTCAATAAACGAGGCAATTGGTGCTGCTAGTGCAGCTTGTTGAGGAATGAGAACCCTACATTCCTCAGATATTCCTTGAACCATTTTGGTGTTCTCCTAATTGTGGGTATTTTAGAGGTGGAGGGGTTCCCACTTCCTAGCCTCAGATGAGTGATTTTCAACAATAATCAACCATTTGTTGGTTTGAACTTTCAATTACCACTTCCTAAGATAATATATATTTGCTGAAAAATTTGCATAGTGTGTTTACATATGTTCGAATAAGTATATATATAGTACGTTTTGAAACATGCTATCAAAAATAACATATATGCATTCTAACATATACCTATCTCCATTGACTGGTAACCCAAGCTCGCATACATAAGGTAACAACCCACCTCAAAATGGACCTAATTTTTGATCTGATAAAGGCCCATCAAACTTAGGCCTATTGTCCAAAGTGGACTATTGGTTGGTATAATTGATACAATAAACAATATATGGAGCTATCTATCTATGCTATCAAAATCTCACATCGAAAAGGATAAATAACGTTATCCATCCTTATGACCAGGCCATATTCGGTCACATCAGGTCGGTCAAACTGAGAAATTATCTAGCAGGAATCCATAGTGGCAACTGCCAAGTTCAGATACCATGCAAAACCGAGGAATGAAGTTTAAAGATAACCAATAACATCTAAAGAAATGCCTACACGCCTCCTACTATGAGCACTGGATTCAAAACTCTAGGATATAAGAGAAGCCATGGATCGGTACTGATCCCTAACCAGGGTTCGGTACCAATCCCTAAAATCTCCCCCTAATCACCACTCGCCTCGTGCCACATGGAATGGAGTGATTCGACTCCATGTCCACCAACTAGCATTTGGAATCACAAGAATGGTGAATCAGGGCGAGCCTATATAATAGAATGTAATAAATAAAATTGAAAAATACCCAACATCAATCATTAGAGGGATAGTAGAGGACGAGACAAGCTTCTGAGTCTACAACAGATCCTGCATTTTCAGCTTCGACATCAGCAGCTACTTAAGCTGAAGCTCCTATTCAAGGGAAGGGTTCCAAACCATCCTTAGAACCAACCTTAGACCAGCAACCAAAAGAGAAAGCCAAAGCCCATTACAAGCTATTTCATGCTAATATGGAGTGGTTTGTAGGCCCACATCAACACAGACGTTCAATGGACAAATCAAGTGTTCATGCCCAACCTCTAAACTGAGGAATTCATTCAAATTTAAGTCCATAATAATGCAATAAAATACCACGAACAAAGATACGAGTCAGCCAAGCATTCACAAAAGATTGAATATGGGTCCAACTTCCATTTTATGAATTGGTATCGATACCTGAGGCGTGGATCAGTACCGATCCTTAAAACAAGCTGAGTTGGCCACGATCTTTTCAGTTTGGCTTCTTTAGAATGTGGGTTGTAGAAAAAGAACGTGGGATAGAGTTTTCTGCCGACCTACAACTATAAATAGAGGATGAAGGATATTGTTTGGGGATCTTTTTAGCTGGTTAAATAAACTCTTATATTATTTATGTAATTCTACGAATCATCACAGATCCCTAAAATAACTCTGTAGAAACTCATCTAAATATCAACAAAATTTAAGTGGCCATATGCAATGATTAGCCAAACGATTATAATTGACATGCGACTCTATGTTCTCCTCATTCTCAATTTACTTTTTTTAATTTAATTATCTATTTCTCATATCTAGGTTTTTGCACCATATTTTGGTATAATATTTTGGTGCTTTCACTGAAAACGTTGTTCTCAGATTGTTAAGATCTATTTTCTACTTTTGGATAGCCTAAATTCACCAAATAGATCCATTAGTCTTATTTTTTCAATTCATGACTATTTAGATTCCAGTAGAATACATCTAAGGACTAATTTGATTTATGGCTCCATAAAAAGAGAAATTCGCTACTTCCAAACCTTTCAACAATAGTGAGAATGACAAATCTTATTTTGTTGAGGAAGTTGCATGGTCGAGTGCTGTTGAAATCCAAAACCTGTCAGATATGATAATGAGGGTTGAGACCTACCAAATGATGAAGGAGATGAATGATAAATTACAGCAAAATTGAGATGAGAAGAATAGGCAAATGAATGAGAGCCTTATTTTAGTGAACCAATTGATACGCAATTGCAGAAGGAACCAGAGAGAGTTGACGCCTTCCAATTCAGAGGAGTATAATTCTTCATCGTCCAATGGAAAGCATAGGAAAGGGAAATAGAAAATGAAAAGAAAGAAAATTGGCATTCTTGATTTGGTCAATGAAGGTGTCGATGACCTAGATGATTATGTTGGTGATGATGTTGTTCATGCTATTGATGGCTAGAATGCTAATGTTCCAGTGCTGTTTCTGATCCGCCACATAGAAACCGAGATGATGGAACGACTGGATGAATTGTTTTCCTAGAATCAGGGGAACCTAGGTATGATGGAACTAACTAAGACTATTTTAGGGAAAAACACTCAGGCAGCCCATACCACCATTCAACAACTCTGATTGAACCAGAATCTTTGGTGGAAATGGTGAAAAAACTAGTGAATGAACCTCAACATAGAAACAATGATGAATGGGGCTCTTCTTTTAGTCGGAACCCATTCGTCGAGGAGATTTTATGTAAGGAATATCTTTGTAGATTCCCAATGCCGACGACGACATCCTATGGTGGAACGATAGATCCAAGACAGCACATATTGAAGTACGAGTGGCATATAGGAATGGTTAAGCAATGGATGCCATCAGGTGTCGATGTTTTCTGATTTTTCTTGAGGGTGCAGCAATGATGTTGTTTACTCAGCTTCCGTCGTGATCCATATCTTCTTTCGATCAACTAGCAAGGAATTTTGTTGAGCAGTTATGCTTGTATACAACTCGCCTAAAGGATGTAATGTCATTGTGTAACCTCTTTCTAGGAGCGAGAGAGTCATTGAAAGATTTCTTGAGCAGATTTAGTATGGTGGTGACGGAGGTGAGTATGCGAAAGTGGATATCATGATGATGCATTGATTGGGGAGGGGGTACATCCTGATACTGATTTCGGAAGATGGTTGAAGATGAAACCCCCATCAACGGTGGTTGTTTTCTATAGGAAGGTGAATTAGTTCTTGTGCTCGTAAGTGGCAAGTACAACCACCAAAAAAGCCTGTGGTGGACAGTCAACTAAAGTAGTATAAAGTAGTTTTGCAGTGAAACAAACTGGAGGGAGTTCCGGCAATATAGATGTGAATATTGAAAACAAATGCAGTAATCAGAAAAGGGATAACCATGGAGGTAGGGATAGGAAGTTGAGTTCCAAGAAGCATCCGAGATTCCCAAAGTACGAAGATTACATGCCGTTGAACATTTGGATTGAGAATATTTAACTTTCTATACAAGGCATTGAGCAATATAAGAAACCACCTTCGAAGGATTCGATGGAAAAGGAAAGGAGATCTAGTAAGTACTACCACTTTCATGATACTCACAGTCATAACACGAATGAGTGTAGGCACTTATGTGACATAATCAAAGATTTGATCGGGAAAAAGAAGTTGCAACAGTTTGTTGAAGGTCTATAGGATGGCAGACAAGGAAGTGCTAATCCCCAGGGATATTTGTTCCAATGGGACCAAGTTGTTCCATTGGGGCTAAGTTGGGCTAAGTGAAGATGAGCCTAGGTGGGTTGAAAAACAAAAAAAAATTATTAACATGTTTTCTAGTGGACCTCTTTTGACTAAGAAAAGCTGGATTGAGATGGAGAGGTATGCAGCTCTTTAAAGCATGAGCTGAATGAAGTTCTTTTACCGTTGAAGATGAAGCTTCAGAAAAATAGCACTAGACAATAACAGATGATATTGTGTTTAAGAATAGGGACACAGATAAAGTTGGAGAGCCCACGCTAGATCCCTGGAGGGTACCGGCCGTGATTGGGCCGGTGACAGTGAGAATGGTTTTGGCAGACTGTAGTAGTTCAATGAATATCTTGTTCAAAAAATGTTATGAACAAATGTTGATGGATAGCTAGGATCTGAAGCTGTGTAAATCCTAGATTTAGGGATTTAACTGAGAAGCGATGGAGCTAATAGGTTTTGTGGATCTGTCGATGGTTCTAGGTGAAGGCAACCATAAGAGAGTGTGGGTTGGGTCCTTTATGGTGTTGGATATTTTTTCTACTTATAACACTTTGTTAAGTCGTCCAGCCCTCGCTAAATTCCGAGCAGCCCTTGTCCCATTGTGCTTAACAATGAAATTTCCTACATAAAAAGGGGTAAGAGTCGTTCAAGGAGACCAAAGTTTCGGACAAAAGTGCTACGTTGCAGAGCTGAAGGAGGCAAAGCAACATGACAAGGGAAAGGACGTAAAGAGAACTCTTTGCATTAAATTATGGGCCGCATAGCAACCACCACCTAAGCTTTGGCTCGGTCAGTATAGAAAATTCCATAAGGAAATGGATTTGAGGAGGGAGCCAGAGGATGCGAGGGCGTCCCCTACCGAGTTGACAATCGCATCACAATCGATCAGGATGATCTTCGAGTCCTGAAGTTCAGATCTCAACTCAACATAAGGATAATGAAGGAGATGATAGTTTTTCTCCGGACGTACCTAGATGTGTTCACCTAGACACATTTTGACATGTGTAAAATATCACTGGAGATAGCGTGCAATGCATTGAATGTGAACCTTAAATGTGTACCCGTGAAACAGAAACGATGCAGCCTGGGTTCGGAGCGATCCGTTGCACTGAAAGAGGAAGTGGACAAGCTAGGAGACAATAACATCATCTACGATGCCCTATACCCAGAATGGGTATCGACTCCGGTCCTAGTAAATAAGCCAACAGAAAGTGGAGGACAAGCACTGACTATTCAGACCCTAATAAGGCATGTCCAAAGGATAGCTTTCTACTACCAAAGTTCGATCAGCTGGTGGATTCGATTGTTGGACATGAGCTGCTGTCATTTATGAATTCTTATTCTGCTTACAACCAAATTCCAACGCACATCCCTGAATTGGAGCATACCGATTTCATAACCGACTTTGGACTGTATTACTATATCATCATGTCTTTCAAATAGAAGAATGCTAGGGTGACATACCAAATACTGGTCAATTCCATGTTCAAAAAGAAAATCATGCATTCGATGGAGGTGTATGTGGGAGATATGCTTGTTAAGTCGTGGTGACCAATGAACCATGTGGAGGATTTGCTAGAGATGTTCGGCGTGCTTCGAAAATATGGAATGAAGCTTAGTCTTCTAAAATGCTTATTCAAGATCACATCAGGAAAACTCCTGGGTTTCATTGTCAACTCGAGAGGGATTGAGGCCAATCTAGAGAAAATCGAGGCTTTAAGGAATGTGGAAGCCCCAAAGATAGTAAAGGAGGTGCAAAGCGTGAATGAAAAAATAGTTATGCTAAGCCGGTTCATTTCGAGAGCTACAGAAAAATGCATATCATTTTAAAAGGTCCTCAAAGTGAGGAAAAGAAAAATTGCATATATATAGGAACACAAGATTGTTTTCCAGGCTTTAGTCGATCCCCTGGAAAGGCCGCTCATATTATCGAACCCTTAGGAAGAATATAATTTATTCATCTATTTGGTAGTATCAATCTATGCATTGAGTGTGGTACTCGTGCGCGAAGAGTCCAGGTCCAAAGGCTGGTATGTTACATCAATAAACGATTGACAGGAGTGGAAAAGAACTACCCAAAATTAGAGAAATTAGCTTATTTTCTATTGATCACTTCAAGGAAGCTCCATCTGCATTTCCAAGCTCACCAGATTAAAGTACTAACAGATCAAGCCCTAAGGAAAGTTCTATAGCGACTTGAAACTTTCAGGTGGCTATTGAAATGGAACATCGAACTTAGTCAGTACAACATAATGTATCATCCCGAAGAGCGATTCAAAGCCAGGCTTTGGCGGACTTCAATGCTGAATACACCCCTCAAGATGACAATGTAGAGGGTAGCATGGAACATAATACTAAGTGGAAAACATATATCGACAGGGAATCCAACGAACATAGCTCAAGGGCGGGAGTTTTCTTGGTAACCCCTGATGAGTGCTCGATCTGCTACACCCTAAAACTTGAATTTTCCATGATGAACAATGAAACCAAATATGAAACATTGATCGCAGGACTCAAGATTGCGAAAGAGTTGGGAGTCAAAACTTTGCACGTTTTCTATGATTTCCAATTGGTGGTATGCCAGGTGAGAAAGGAGTTTCAAGCGAAAGGGTCTGATTAGCCGCCTATTTAACCAAGGCCCTAGAGTTGCTAAACGACATCGAAACATGATAACGCATATTTCCAGAGAGGAAAATGCGAAAGCCAATTCACTAAACAAGCTGGCTAGTTCAGGGGATGCGAAATTCATAGGCTTGGTCCTAGTGGAAGTGTTATCAGTTTCGAGTATCGATTAGATGGATGTTGATTAGATCTTGGAGGCTGAATATGAAAAGGAGTCATGGATGACTCCAATCAAGAATTACCTATTGAAAGTAATCCTCCCCAAAGGAAGGAATTAATGATGAGATCTCCTTCGCAAAGCTTCACGATTTGTTATTCAGGAAGGAGTCATGTGCAGAAAAGGGTTCTCTATCCCCTGCTGTGATATGTCACCGGTAGCAAAGCCAAAATAGTACTATCGGATGTTCATAAAGGGGATTGTGGTGACCATATAGGGATGCAGATCTTAATATACTAGATTCTTTTCTACATATGTTTCTAGCCAACCGTCAAATCGGACGTGGACGATTACACAAGGAGGTGCGATAGATGTAAGATATTTGCAATGATTCCTAGAGCCCCACCAATGGAGATTACGCAAATGGATAGTCCATGGCCATTTGCAGTCTGGGAACTTGATAAATTGGTGTGTTGCCAATGTCTAAAGGTGGTGTAAAGTATGCCACAATTGCTATTGATTATTTCACTAAGTGGGCCAAGACAGAATCGCTCACCATGATCACCATGAAGAAGGTGATCAACTTCATGGTTAAGAATATAATATGTTGCTTTAGAGTCCCAGAAAAGATTATTTCTAACAAGTGACCTAATTTTACAGCGTTGAGCATAAAACATTTTGCAACTGTAATTGCATCGAGAAGAGCTTTGCGGTGGTTGCATACCCACAAGCGAATGGACATGTAGAAGTTGTGAATAAGATAATCAAGTCCATTTCAAAGTTGTATTGGAGAAGGCCAAGGCAAGTGGGTCGATGAATTGCCATTAGCACATTGGGCTTACAGAACAACCTATAAGTCAATGACCGACCATACTCCATTCACCTTAGCCTATGGATCATTAGCTATGATTCCGATCGAATTGAAGTACCTATTTATTGGACAATGCATAATGATCCCACAATAAAAGAGAGGCTCTTATTGAAGTCACTCAACATGATTGATGATGAGCACGTTAAAGCTGATTTGCGAGTGGCTGCTCATCGAAAGCAAGTGGCCGGATATTATAACACCAAGGTCGGGATCATACTTTCGAGATCGGTGACCTTGTGCTCAAAAGAATTTTCATTGGTCTTATGAATATGGGCTTGAGCTAGGAAGGTCCATATGTGATTGAATATAGCCTAGAGATGGGACATTCAAGTTGGCGACTCCTTATGGGATTGCACTCTATATGTGAAAGGATAGAATCTACCATTTTCTATGAATATAAAGAAATATGGCTTCCATGATGTGGATATTTAGGTGCTCGGATATAGGCACTACCCCAAACTTCAATAGTCCATGATTGGACCTACAAAGTAATACCGTTCTTGGCAATGGAGATAGATACCAATCAGCTCCTCCTCCAACCCACGACTTAAAGGCAGGAGTAGAAATGCCCAAGGGTGGAACGAGACAGTTTACCTTAACAACTGATGCCTAAAGTTTGGCTGAGCATGAACGCCTTGCTCGAAGGATGGAGAGGCAGAAGGTCAACATCTAGAGTTGGGCAAGGTCTTACACAAACATTCAAAATCGGATGTTCGAATCACGGTGACCAGTTCCGATCAAATGCCTGGGCCAAGCGCGGCTCGATTAAAACATCCACAAACAGATGTACGAACCATCATTTCAAGAAATCAAACTCGATCAATGCTCGAAAGTAGGCATGACTAAATGAAAGCACCAAGAGATGGTATCCATACCATTATTTCTTGAACAATAAAATAATGTAACTTTGTTCGTTATTATTGGTCAAACGGAACTGTACTAAAGATATAACAGGATAGGCCATTAAGTTAGCCTACTAGTAATAGAGAAATGATTCGCTTATACATAAGAAAGAACGATAAATGAACTTTTCAAGACTTAAATAAATCTACATAAGGCTTGGGGAGAAAAAAAATCTAATTTTTATTAACATATTGCTTAACAAAGAACGAGGGATGTACTCGCACAGCCTATTTACACAGTTACTCGCACAAAACAAGGTATGACAAAGTCAAGGGAGGATGCAACTAGGTCTTTTTCCCCCCTTCGACTCTTTCTTCTCCTAGTGTTATAGACTCATTGGGCTTCCACAAACTTCCATCTTTTCCTTTATGACTCTTTAGAAGATCGCTCGCCGAAGTTTCAAGTGGCGTAAAGATAGGTTGACCAGGCAACGAGATCGATAGGTAAGGAGGTATTTCAACATATTTTTATTTCTTGATCTTCTTAGACATCAGGACTTAAGTTTTGAGCATCTCTTCCATAATGGCTATAAGGAAGGACCAAAGTCCTAATTTTAGTGACGTCCTCTTCATGTGCCCCGAGAAGCTAACCTATCATCTCTTCCTCCAAGGATGAATCATCTCGGCCCGAATCAACGGTCGGACCAGTTGGAACATTTTGATTTGTTTGAGAACCAGACACGATCATAAACTTAGTTTTTCAAGATTGCGTGCCCAATAGCGGCCTCCTTAAGGTAGAGAAATGATGGGAGGTTGACTTAAAACTTGGTAAAAATGAAAGCTGAGATTAGTGACGTCGACCGGTATCATACGAGCCATCTTAAACACGGGCAAAAGTTAGTGATATAAATCCATGGTGCATGAGAATAACATAGGCTGGAGGGCCATCAGAGCCTTCCTCTGGGATGGGAGATAAAATAGTTGATTTATGAAGCCATTCATCGAGATTGTATCCAGCATCCGATGGAAGTGCTGAAGCAGTCGAAGCCCCCGGAATAATGTTTATTATTGAGTCATAGGAGCGGATCCAAAGCTCTCAACGTATTCTTTTTTTATCACCGATAGCAGATTTGAGGTGGAGTATACATTCATAAATCTTGAGTGCTTCCGGGTCCGCTACATCTAGAAGGTCAAGTTTTAACTTTCTACATCGACCTTAGCCCCAACAGAAAGCTCTTGCTCTTCTTTTACAATTTCCTCCCATGCTAGGGCCAATGGCTCAAGATATCCTTCATCGAGCCATATCAAGCTTTTAGACTTAATCACATTCGCATTATAATGGATGATTACTGGATCGAATTTATCCTTAATTTGCTTCTGTGCGGCTTCAACCTACTTTTCAACATCCTTTGCTTGAGCTTCTACCACGTCCCTCGCTTTGCAAGCGCCTAAGAACTCCTCACAGTAGCCCAGGCCTCAACAAGAGCATCATATTTATCTTTCTTCTATTTCTTCAACTGCTCAACTTCTTTAGTCAACTACTAATTCTCCAGCGATAGACTATGACTCTTGTGATGAGAGGCCTCGATCTATTTTTGTTGATTTTGAAGATCTTCCTTGACTGACTTGGTTGGGTCATCAGTTGTCTCTTAGACATAGCTAATGAGGCATTGAGCTTCTTAATCTCCTCATCAAGGTTAGCAATGGTGCTCTTATCTTGCTCCTTCTCGAGTTCAATCTCTTGGAGCTCCATTTTTCTATTTAGGACCTCCAGAGACAACTTCATCCAATTGTCTCCATTTAAAGTACTAGTCATATACATCGTCGACGTAAGCTACCGCATAGGATGTGTGGAGGAATGTCCTTAAGATTAGGGACAACTTAAATCATCAAGAAAGAGTTTTAGAAATTTATGCTGCAAAAGCGTCTATGTAGGGATTGGAAGCAATCTCCTTTTCTGTTTGTACTGATTTCTTGTCGGACCTCGAATGAAAAATATCAAAATTAATCAGCCTTTATTTCTGCTCGGAGCATCACAACGCATGAGTGGATGCCATCGGCTGTATAAATAATAGGATAGAGACAAAAGTGTATGATACATCAATATATGGTGCACAATCGGCTTTTAAAGAATGCCATTCACGTTATGTCATGGATACGACTCATGAGATATATGGTTTCTATTCCGACTCTAGTAGTCTCATCCCGAATGCCTCCCTGTATTGGAGTCATAAGAGGAGCCACAATGATGACGATACGATCCATGTCTCCTATGCTTGCTCCCTAAATCTTAATAGTGTCTTACATACCCCTACGCTCCATTAAATCTACAAATAAAAATCAAATGAGTTGGCTCGAATAAGGTAGGAGATTGGGGTGAACTAAATAAAGTGCAGTGTCATGTAAGTGTGTGTATGTGTCCTAGTGTCCCTCCCGGACCATGGACTTGAAGTTTGCTAACAGGAGTGATCTCCTCTACATAAGTGGTTGGCACATTATCGGGTATACGGATAAGGCGTCCAATATCCCCGACGCTGATATTGCCCAAACCATAAGAATCGAAGTCATCTAGAATCGGACCGAGGTTCCCATAAATGCCTTCAGAAGGTGGAATAGGGATTTCATCTATAACAATGGCTAATGAAGATTGTGTGGAAGTTCGTAATGGGACGATCTTTATTTTGGGTTGTCTCTTTAGAAGAAAAGCTTGGTCATCACCACCTTCATCGTTGGAGGATTCATGACTAACCAACATCATCATCTTCTCCTCTAACACTTCTCCCTTCCTCATTATGCTCATGTACTTGTACAGTCTCAACATCATGATTTGGAACTGGGGGCACTTCTCGGCCTCAACCACTATTATCTGATGAAGAAATTTCATCATCATCATCTTCCATAACTTCTGGAATACGGCCAATACTACGGGCTTCCTATAACCAGTGGTAAGAATGCAAATTCTCATCCTTAAGGAGTGCTTTCATCTCTCTTTCTTTGAGTGGGATTTGATAGAGAGATGCAAGAGTGCTCGCTAAAGCTGCAAAACTAGGCCTTCTTGAGCAGTCTATAAAAGAAAGGAATAATCATATGTGCAGTTGAAGGTGTATTGTCCATATAAAAAGGATGGGGGTAATACTTATGTCCAGACAACCATCTCTATGCAAAACCAGGAGGGCATCGGATTAAGAAAAATTCATCCTTGAAATAGCTCAGTTTGTTCTAGAGGCCTATAACTATACAACAACCTCCTAGATGGTTCTAGATAGGGGATCCTTTCTAGTGTTTGACGCTGTACAAATAGTGGATCACCTAGGTGCTGGGCTCGTGATCAGATGGTAGGCGAAAATGATATAAATGCTATTCAAGAAAGCATAGCTATAAGGGTGTAGTTGGGCTGAAGCTAATTTCATGAACTGCAAAATTATGTGAACGAAATTGCTGAACGGTTGACATAACTATCATACGCATATATATGTTAGAAGCCATATATCCTATTAGCGAGAGATGCATTTATTGATGGCGTAATGGAACCAACTCATCCTCGTAAGGTATACCATGCCTCTCGCATGTTTTTCGAACAGATGTCTCACCATCTTTTGATGCTGGGGAATCCTAAGGATCGTCTAGAATAATGGCATCACCAATATCTATATTAGGGGCAGTCTCAACTGTAGGCCTCTTGACTAGCGCAAAATGAATCATTTGAAGAGGCTGTTCCATATGATAGCTAGTTGATTGATGTCCAGACTATATAGGAGTATGCCTTGATGTGGGAAGTGTGGTAGACTTGGATTTTGTGTCAGACTCAGCATATGCTGGTGCCGAAGGACCTACAACCATAGTTGAAGATGCTCAGAACATCTATAATATGTAACTAATAAAGCTTCACACATAAGTGATATCAGACACGTTAAAAGCTATATCTACGTGTTTAAAAAAGAGCCCTATAAAGTCAATGTACCAGAATGTGTGTTGATCGACCGAGTCTCATACATCGATGGGTGGCAACGTAATGCAGTTAAAACTGTGTATTATTTGTGCAGTGCATGCATCTAACATCATGTAACTCAAACTGATCTATATCCAAAGTGACTATTATCAGAAATCATCCCAATGAATCATACATCATCGACTATGACCCTACCAAATTTTAGTATAAAGTTCCATTTTTAGCCTTTTAGGGAATTTTTAGGGACTTTTCAACAAAAAATTGAGTCCATAGGTAAAAACTTGAGCTGGAGAGGTGCATAGCTTGTAGCCAACACGAGCCATTGTTTAAGGGCTCGAACTTGAGTCACACTTCAAGGAAGCAAGGCCAAAATCCATGCAAATTTGTGTTGAATGTAAAGTGCCCTCATGCACTTTATTTTTTGTTCGAAACTTCTCTAAGGGGAGGATCGGTACCGTTCCATAAGAGAAAGAGAAAGTTCATTTTCTTTTTGATCGAACATGGTCGAAGAGATGAATCGATACCAAACTTGATTGAAGCTCAGGCAAACTATGATTGTCACCAGGCCAAGTCACCACCTAAGGCAATTCGATGTATTTGGTTTCTCTATACTCTAAATTGAATTTTGAATTGTTCAGAAAGTTCGATGTTCAAGAGCTAGGAGAACATAGCTTCTAGTAGCGGTGATGGATGTAGGCGATGACTTCGGATGCTAGACTGTCGACGTGAAGTTTGTTAATGGAGGATTGAAAGCTTGAAGAAGAGGGACTTCCAGGCATAAGCAAATGAATATGTAAATGGGAACAAGTGTGGCATTGGAAGTTGTATAGGGCCCGAACCATGAGTTTAGGCATACAAAATGCCTAAATTTTAGGAGTCTTGTATCAGTACCGAGCCCCACTCAAGGATCAACACCGAACACTATATACATACATACATATATATATATATATAATAAAAATAATTTGACAACATATATACATATTTGATATATATATATATATATATATATATCTGTGTGCGTGTGCGCATGTATGGATGTAGATATTTATATGAACACCTAAGTAATAAATGAGCGGATGTATATTTATGTGTTCATATAATGCTAAGCTATTGAAGTTTTAAGAGAACATAGTCAAACCTGCAGAATCTGGAAAAGAAAATCGTTGAAAGTATTCTGATCTTGGAATGAAAAGTTTGAAAAGCATATTTTGGATTTATACCACATGGAAATTACAAGTTCAGAACTACCCAAAGTGTTGCAATAATTGATGAAAGAGGCTATGCTTCACTGGAACAGTTTAAAGGGAAAGATGGCACTTTTCGAAGCAAAGAGAGAAACCTACAGTGGAGAGCCTTCGATTTGTCTTTTGTCAAAGTATATCTTGTTAGGGAGGTAAATGTTATCCAGCCTTATGACCAGGTCATATTCAGTCACATCATGTCAGTCAAACTAAGAAATTATCTAGCAGGAATCCACAACAACAGCTACCAAATTCAGATACAAAGCAAAACCGAGGAATGAAGTCTAAAGGTAACCAAGAATATCTTAATAAAAGCCTACATGCCACCTTATACGAGCATCAGATTCAAAGCTCCAAGATGTAGGAGAAGTAGAGGATTGGGTACTGATCCCTAAAATCTCCACCTAATCACCACTCGCCTTATGCCACATGGAGATGAAGCAATTATAAGTTGTTTCATTCTAATATGGAATGGTTTGCAAGCCCACACTAACACAGACGTCTAAAGGATTTATCAAGTGTCCCTGCCTAACCTTCGAACCAAGGAATTCATTCAGATTCAAGTCCATAACTATTAAATCAAGTACCGAAAATGAAGATACGTGTCAACCAAGCATTCACAAAAGGTTGAAGAAGGGTCCGCAATCCATTTTTATGGATCGGTACCGATCCCTGAGGTATGGATCGATACCGATCCTTGAAACAAGCTAAGTTGGCAATGATCTTCTCAGTTTAGCTTCTTTAGAACATGAGGGTCATAGGAAAAAAGTTGGATAGAGTTATACAGCGACCTGTAGCTATAAATAGAGGAGGAAAGGCATTGTTTGGAGGATATTTTTACCTAGTTATACAAAGTCTTGTATGATTTTTGTAATTCTATGGATCATCATTGATCTCTAAAAATAACTCGGTAAAAAATCATCAGAATCATTAACAAAGTTTCAGTGGACATAGGCAATGATTAGCTGAACCGCTAATTGATGTGTGTTCTGTTTTTTCCCCATTTTTAATTTATTTTGTTTATTTAACTTTTTATTTCTCATATTTGGATGTTAGACATATTTTGGGATAAACAAGTATAATATTAGAAATAAGTGCTCATTTTGACAAAACTTCAAATCTTAAAAATATAATATATCATTTCAAATATCAAAAATAACAACATGTCTGAAACTGGGTACATCAAACTATATCAAAAATAGAAATAGATAGATAAATTGCCGCAAGACTTCGCTTCTTCCTTCTTCTTCTCAATCAGCATCATCTTCCTTAACCCATATGTTGTAATAAGGAGAGGGAGAGAACAACAATGTTTAGTGAATAAAAATCTCAAGCCTTACCCAATAGTATTTGGTCAGCATCATTTAGATAATAAATATGTCTTATGCATCCTATATTATATCCTCTATAGACTACCTTCACTATAAGCTCAAAGGCATTTCCAGTGCAACTCCATTACGTTCCTTCAACTGTAGATCAAAGGCCTTTTCCAATCTAATGCAACTACCGTCAATTATGTCCACAATGTAAAAGAAAGTACCCGAGCCACTTAATAACTCTTTAATAGGAATTAGGAAGAATCTGAGCATTAAATATAGGTATCCTAGGTAGATCTCCATCATTTAATACCTAACCCAAGGCAGAGCCCTCTCTGATACTCTCTAACCAACATGACACAAAATCTCATCAAGCCACTTGATACTTCTTTATAGGAAGAGGCGAATCCTACAATAGCCACTTAATACCTCAACTCTGAAGCGGACCTCTCCCAAGATTCCTCACTACTGCACCTAAACTATAGTCTCAACCATTTAATACTTCTTAAGTAAGAAGGAAGTAGACCCTAAAATAGCCACTTGATAACCCCAACCTAGAAGTAGGTCCTACATCGTATGACCGGTAACCTAAACGGTGACTTCTCGCATTAGTCTGACTATTCATAGGTATTGGTAGCTAGATTAGCTGGATAGACATACTTTATAGAATTGGGACTAACTATGCGTCCTCCATGGGTACTTATTGTAGACGATGTCTCACATCAGTCTCTAACTCACACTGCTGGTAGGCAGATTAGCTGGGCAGACTTCTGTATGCTTTTGACTTACCTCGCATCCCTATAACTTGGTCATGTTTTTGCTCCCCTAACATACTACCATAGATACCTCACTACATCTCACATTAAGGCCATATAAGGAAAAGTCCTTGTTCCACCTTTAATTATGGATTAATTTCCATAATTATTCTTACTTCCTTCCTATGAGCTTTAATGCTAATTACTAATCAATTTATTCTATACAATACGATTAATATATTATAAATTATACGTTAATAATATATTTATATGCTAATATATTTATATGTACGTAATTTAGGCTAACTAAATATTCATAAGCATGTGTAGATTTCTGCATCCTATACTAATCATTTTAAATGTTAAAACGTTTAATTCATACAAGTCTAACTCCATACAATAACTTACAATTAGCTAATATCCTTAGCCAAACACGAGACTTTTTATACAAAAATAGAATCAAATACCAAACTTACTTTATATTGGTATAGATGAAACAATACATACAAAACTTATAATTTAAACCCTTTATATTCTGTTAAATTTATATATATACAATGGAAAAGGAGTTCATATATAAATTATGGAAATAGTCAGACCAAACTAAGAATAGGAGAATTCGTACTTTACACATCATTTCCTAACTTAATTTCCTTTTTAAAACCCTTTGTCACAACAAAAGATAAAATTAGAAAGCGGAATAGAATATAAAATATTCAAATTACAATAACAAAATGAATTCTACTATTTTAATGTCAAACAATTAAGATTCTAATAAACATAAGAGTTGATATTTCATTTGGGGAATTTTAAGGTTTTAGTTTTAGGGTTTTTGTGTACAAAATTCCCTAAGGCATAAAACAAATACAAATTTATATTATACAAGTACTAAAAAAATAAAAAAATAAGATTTCCACTCATAGATAATTTGCCTACCTTCCTTTGGATTTGATTCACGCCCGCTCATAATTTCTCCTTCATCCCCTTTCATTTTGAAATATACAACAATTGGATTATATATAAATTAGATTCAAAATTCAGGTAGTATAGAAGAATAAAAGTAGAAGGACGAATATATATATAAAACTGTTACATTATCCCTTAAATTTGAATTCTTAAATTTAGTAAAGGAAGAAGATTGATAGAGCTTCGCTAGCATTCCAATTATTTTTGAAAATAAAAGCAAGGGGTAGCCTCCTATTTATAATGGTTAGAAGGATTCGAACCATTGGATTTAAGTCGGTTTATAATAATAAAATCTAAGACATTCATACCTAACAAAATCCTAGCTACCACACATTCATCGATCGACCGCTCCTCCCTAGGAGGTTGACCAGTCCCCTATATTTGGAACGAATATAATTGATGTCGTTTTTAATTAATTTCTTTTCCATTTTAATATTAACATTAACGTTTATTTTAACATTACCTTAAACCATAAGATTTTCATTAATGTTAAAATA
Organism: Allium cepa; assembly: GCA_030765085.1. Lineage (NCBI taxonomy): Eukaryota > Viridiplantae > Streptophyta > Magnoliopsida > Asparagales > Amaryllidaceae > Allium > Allium cepa. Next base: position 597,493,746 of record CM060944.1, read on the forward strand.
TTTATAAGTGTTTTAAATTTCCAACATTAACATTAATTATTATTTCTAAAATTTAAATTCACTTTGAATTATTTTAAATTCGAAAACTTCAAATGTCAATAACTTTTCTAATTGAGCTTCAATTATAGGACTTTATATATGAAAGTTGATTAGAAACTCATCACGAACGCAATGGTGCATACTTTCATGATCAAATTCCAACATCTGAAAGAAGAAAAAGAAATTAGCCTTATTATTAATTGGTTAGTTTTTTATTAATTTTATAGGGTGTTATAGATGACTAATAACAGGCTATTTAAAGGTCAGTTATTGTATTCGAGCACTCACATTCAAGCATTATCTTCTACTTCTTCCTCTATCCATTCTTTGTAGTAAAAAAAGAAAACAAATTCAGATAATATATGAGAAGAATGTGGAATCGTATTTGAGGTAACAGCAGTAGTAGACTTGTTCCGAGCAACGAAGAAAACAACATTGTCCAAGAAGACATCAATGTCCTAATAACCGGTACAGGAGGTCGACGATCTCATCAATTAGATAGAAGCACCATAGCTAGGCGAAGAGACTTGGCAAGATATATATAAGACGAAGTTATCGATCCCCATGTCGATAAAAATTTGGAAGCTAATAAGAATTTGATGAATTTTTGTGTTCTTCGTAACAACAAAGTACACGTAAGCAAACATGTCGAAGATTCTATAAGATATCTACTTTAAAATTTTACATAAAATTTTAGAATGTAAATTTAATATGCAAAATGTTTAAAATTAGCTTGTCGTGATCACACCCGTGACTCTTGGCCTAGTGTCATCTGGCTTTATCTCACTATTTGAGTAATTGACACCAAATGTATTATCGATAATTTTCTCCCGAAAATTGGATTTTGAGAGTTCTTGAGTACATATTTACTTAAATACTCCACATTTATTTATAGTTGTTTAATACATGCAATAACCATAAATTACTTTAATATGTATCCAAAATCTTTTAAATTCATATTTTAAATTATGTGATTCTTTAACTGCACGTTGGTGGAGGACTCGCACCTTTCACTTTAGTTTCAGAGAGTTAAGTTTGACCTATTAGATTTTTCTGTTCTTACCAGTATAGGAATTGGCCAAGGGAAAACCATAACATATGATGTCCAATACCAACACTTTGGTAGCAGGGTACTACCATATCCTGACTATAAGATGAATTGTCGTCCAAGCTCCATATTAAAAGTAGTTATATTAGACGAATAATTGTTGAATTGGTAGATGATTGTAGCGGAGAAAATAATTTGGAGGTTGCTCGATTTTTTATTCTTTTCATGACGGAAAAATTTTCTTTTCAAATTCATCAAACACTTTACTTGTTGGACATGTTGTTAACAACTTAATTATTGATTTTGATGACAACAACCATATACAAACACCTAAGATATAAATACTAATGTTTTGCCAAATTATACAGTATATAGTGCAGAATATTACACAAATATTGAATCAAAGACTGTACAGTATAAAGACACATGAGATAGTCATGAAGACCCATGTGTTCAAAGACTAAGATACGAGATCTTAAGATTATATTCTGTGTATAGAGTCATTGTATATATATTGTTAAAGTTCTTGATAGCAATCTTTGATCTCTATTTCCAATTTTGAATCTTTTATATGCTTAACCAAAATAAATTTCAAAATATTTTATAAAAGTTTTTCAAAGCTAAAAATGTTTATAAACTATGTTCAAACTATTTTGCAAAGTATCGTATTATTATAAAGTGTAGGATTTCAAAACAATTTAAAGGAAAATAATTTTCAAAATACATAAGCGTATGTCGACATATGTGCCTTGGATACGTCACATGCAGGCCGCCAATTGGTTTTTCAAATTTTAAAAGAAAGTGGTTATTCATTGTAACTCTTCACGAATGGACACATCTGTTGAATTACTATATAAAGGGGAGCGCAAACGAATTTTGACAACTAGTTACTTACTTTCTTCCCTCCTCTTACTCTTTTGAAAATTCTATTAAAAAACATACAATGTTCTTTTCAAAAACACATAGAATCAATTCATACTTCATTGTATGATTCGATACTACTTTCTTACTGTTTTGCGAACATCTCTCTCTCAATTTAAAGATCCAAATGATATCCAAGAGGCTATAGGTTCCATTGTATCCTAAGTATAGGAATTTGTCTTTGTAAAAACCATCAACTCTATTTGTATTTGCTTGGATGAGCTTGTAACTTGTTCAAATCAAGAGGGTTGCTTATAGCCCATTCAAATCAAACAAGTGTGCTTAGTAGCCTAGAAATCTAGTGGGCATATTTTTAGCCCAGTCAAATCAAGTGAGTCTATCATGAGCTTGGAAATTCAGGAAAGTATGTCTCGTAGCCTCGAAATTCTGAGTGTATTTGGATTTTTCTTTTACCAATTAAAGATTGATATTTGAAAAGAAATCTGTACAAGCAATTATACGGGACTAGATGGAGGAGAAATCCGAGCCAGAGTAAAATCCTTGTGGTCATCTCTCTAACTCTCTACTTTACTTTGTTTCTTTTATTTTAATCTGTGATTGATTGTTGGTATATTTCTATATTGATAATCTATGATTTAATATTAATCTTGAAAGAAATTTAAAAAGAATAACATATGTAAGAAAACACTATTCACCACCCTTTAATATTTAATTAGCTATAAGATCCATGATTATGCAAGCCTTACATGTTGCTTTTGTTGCGGATTTGTCACTCTTAGGCTATATATGATTGGGAGACTCCAGTATTAGCATATTTTTATTAGTCTTTGGATCATCAATGTATTGTTATGCCCAAATCCACGTCGGTTACACTTTTTAGTGATTTTGCATTATTGGTACTACGGGTACTATCGCAATTTGATGTACCCAATAATAGACTCTACGCTACCTTTATGCCTACCATATATTTGCTATGGTTAGAAATTAGATTAAGTTATGACTACACGAGAGAGTATCATGTGGTATCTTTATAATGATTCTCTTTTTCTGACTAACAAAACATACAACACGTTGGTTATCTATTTGCGAGGTGTTTTCCATTAGTTTCTTCTCCTCCCACGACTGGTTGTTACTGGTTCCTTGGGAAGCATGGTTGGAGACAGATCTTGGAATGGGATTTCATTCTTGATAATCCACACCCAGATACACCATTTTTAAAGGGGTATCCCAACACTGAATTACAAGAGCATGCAAATGAGTGGTGGCTAGCCAATTACTTCATCATCCCTAGTTTAGATTATGCATCATTTTAGCGTCGGTTTTACACTCCATCACACATGGCCAGTTTTGTTCGTGCTAGAGCAATTGATTTGGTAGGACTCCAGGCCATTTGAAGTAGTCTTGTCCCCAGTTTTGTAGTCACTCACACAGAGCACTCAAATGTATTATGCTCCCTATGCACCTCGAATAGGAGATTATAGTTGGACAATCATTATACGTACATCCTCAGGAGGTGATAGATATGTTAATATTCCTTGACCCAAGATTTTTTATTATCCCGAAACAACTACATTTTCATATGCGGATTTATTTTAGATGCAGATGGTACTATGCAACATCACGTACACCAAACACTGACGGGGTATAGATGAGTATGAGAGATAGATTATAGAGATGATTGTTCATATTAACGAGCTTACTATTGCAAATGAGAAATAATATCATCCTGGACTTAGAGTTAATGATATGGATGATGATGTGTCTGATCTTGATGACGACGATGATGGCTTTGATTTGTTTTAGATCATACCTATTTTACATATCAATGTTTGTGTTTGGATCTCATTTGATTGATGTTCTACTTCATGTATGTGTAGTTTGTTGTATTTTTCCATTTCATGTATGTATAGGTATCTCATTTGGTTGATGTACTATTTTCATGTATGTATACTGATTTCATTTGGTTGATGGACTTTTGCATGTATGAGTACCTTTTTGTATTTGTCCATTCGCTATTTCATATATATGCGCTTTGTTGTATTTGTTTCATGTACTTCTAAAACATTAGCAGAATACATAATTTGGATACATAACTAAATACATAATAAGATACATGATTTATAATATCATAATTCAATATAAGACTTCAACTTAGGATCATGTAGTAATGAAAGATACGTAAGTCTTCAAATTAGTTAATAAGGAAACGAACCAACATCTCGGTTTTGCTATTACAAAGACGATAGTTTTAATTTACAATATTATTGAGTTGGGTCGAAGCCTCTTTTTTTTCCTCCAACTCCAAATTTTACTCCAACGCACTAGATCGAAAATTTCCATCTATCGCTGTTCAAATTCACATCCATATGAGTAAAGTTTGCAATTTAAATACCAGTGGCTAATATTATTCCCATTTCATACAACTACAATTGGTGATCGAGTCCACAGAAGCACATAATATTTAGGGATTCTACTTCATCAACATCTCCCCCACTATCAACTTGTGGGATTACTTGATGTAACTCCCATGTACGTTGAATAGGCACTTATTATTGTTGCTTAGTTCCCATTTGTTTTATCTCCAGTTTAAGTTCCTTTGTCTCATACCCTTGTAATATTGTTCTTCCATGTTACCACATAGCGGGGTTCTAAATAGAGATGGATTTGGATATAACAATCCATGTAAATGGTCAGCGTAAGTGTACAACTCTATGTAAGAAACAGGAACTGGAAGAGTTGGTGTAATATAAATTGCAGAATTATCTACAATCTGTACTCTTGTATTCTATTTATAATGTATTGAACCTTCAAAATTGTAGCATGAGCACAGGTAATCATTTCAATTTTATCCAATCAAAGTTCAAATCCTACATGACTACGATATACATTTTAAAATCTTGTGAGTGACAAAGCAAATCAACTATCATAATAAAGTTTAAATCTGCTCAATGAAAGATCACATCACTTTATAAAGAATATGTTCTATAATAGATCATAAGCAAATGCCAAATATACAAATCTTTTTAGAGTATTGTCACATCGAGGTAATAAAAAAAATCTCACGCTAGAAATCAAGTTCAAATGTCGGTTCGTAATATCTTCCATATCTTCGTAATACACAAGTAGGTTAGAGAAATAGAATACATAACTAAAATACAAAAAAATAGATAAAGGGAATGCATAATTAGGATACTAAAGCATATACATATGTAGGATACATGCAGAATGTCACGATCCAAATTCCAGCGTTCGAAAATTGACATCCGTACTCCACTGTGCTTAAATGCCGCAGATTCAAACGTTGAAATTCAAGTCCCGCCGAAGCTTATAACACATCAAGTAAAACAACACAGCAGAAGAAAAAGAAATGAATATCATATACAATTCCAATGAATACAATGTCCAGTGATATACAACAATGATATCAAAATGATACAAGAATAACAGAGTCAATAAATAACAGCGGAAAACAGATAGCAAAAGAGATAACTCCAATGATCAAACTGCAACAGTATCCCATCTCCAGATGCAAAGGCTCAAAACTTCAAAGATCTCTAATCTAATAAGCGAGAACCAGCATCAAGTCGTACCCAGCTAAGCAAGGTCAGTCCAGTGAATCCAAAGACTCCAATATCCAAAATTTCCAAAGAATACCAAAGAGAAAGCTGAAAGTTACTGAATAAATATCTACTATCTGAAAAATCCAACTCTAGACTACCTGTGTGGAAAATTGTGGGGACCCAGAGTTTAGGAAAGGAACAATAAACTCCGGGTCAGTCATGGGACAGGTGTGAGCAAACGAAAACAGTTTGATAAAAACAAACAACAAAGCGTTTAAAGTTCAAATCCGCAATGCTTTTAAGAAAATGAAACTACCATAAGTCCTCTCACCCACACACAATGCAAACGCAGACTTGGAGGAGATTTCTTCTTATGATAGTCAAAAATGCTTGATACGCGAAATCCTTTGATATTATTACTATAAGTCCATTGTTGAAAACATTTCGAAAGTATAATATTAATCTTATCCAGCATATGTACCATTATAGTATGCCTACTATAGCTACCATGTTAAATGGCAGGTTCTACAACTAAAGCCGTACGTGGATTGTATTGTTTTGTTTGGATTTCCAACAAATGGTCGGGCAAAGGAACTTCCCAAATAAAATGCAATGCCTTTGGAGGGACGCCCCCGAGAACCTAACCGGATCTCTGCTAGACAAGGCTGGGTAACATTTGTAACTAGGTAACTACTGACACGAGCATACCATTCCACCGTCGTTTGCGACCTTTATCTGACGTACCTTTCAACCAACAACAACAAAGCAATAAGTTTGCGGCAACCACGAAGTTAAGTATCTGGGCTCCATACCATGATACCACTCATAATCCAGAAGGAAATGGACATACCCTCAGAGGACGCTACCCTCAAATAACCTTGCTGCTACGATTCCTGTTTCGACCATAACCGGGTTGTGAGGTTCGACAAAGTCTCATCTACAAAGCTACGCTTTTCACAAAAGCCCTGCTTTGATCAATAAATGATCAGCAGCACTTCGTATGCCACATTACGAAATTGGAAATGTATCACTGGCAACCATCAATTACATAACCTCTAAGCTCGTACGTCTCTGAGAAGGGTGTTAAGCTAAGAGAATAAATCTCCGCCACCAAATAGAAATGTATTTGATAGAAATCGGTTTTACATCTCAAAGTGTAATGTCAGACACACATCCATACAAGTCTGTTCCGGGTTCGAACAGAACCGAAGGCACTTCGTCTAATAAAGGAAGAAGCCCTTGCAAATCCGGGCATCCACAATCCCGATCGGACTTCCCATCACTTAGGGAATCTCTAGCCGTAGCTACTCGGTGCAGAGACAATCGATAGGTTATCCTATCGTTCTCGCAAATATCATGTCTTCAACACCGGTCTTCAAATGCTACCCAAAGCGTCGTTTCATTATTCGGAATGGGTTATGACACAAGGTCCTCCCCCGGCTAAATCGAATAATGAGCGCAATATTCAAAAACCAGTGGATATAGGATCTCAGTTAAGTCACAACTTATAAAATCCAAAACCTTTCTTCAAATGGTTAAACAAATTACCATTCTAAATCTTTTTAACAAAAAGATTTGTTTCAAAAACCTTCAATGGTTTAAACAATTTCCACACTTAAATCTTTTAAACAAAAGATTCACTTGTAAGACCCCTTTCAATCTTAAACAAGGTTCACCAATCTTTGACAAAGATTCATTCATAGCCTTTCAAAACAATTCCATTTCAAATTGAATTTAACTTGTCCGGTCTTTAAATCAAAGACTCATTTCATAGTTTTCAAAATAATTTCCAAAGATTCATTTATAACTTTCAAAGCAATTCCCATTTCAATCTTTTGTATATAAAAGATACATCTTTTAAAATCCTCTTCAATTTCAAAATAGGGTTCAACTATCTTTCACAAAGATTCAATTATAGCTTTCAAAGCCATTCTATTTCAAACTTGAAATCTTTTCATCATAATTATTATTTGAAACCACTTGTTTTCGTTTCGGAAAACCCGATTTTATTTGCTCGAGTTAAGGCCTTTCAAATATAAACTTGGGTTAAATTCAAATTCTCAAAACCATACTTTTAAAATGGTTCAAAACCCATATAAACATGTTTATAACTTGAATAACATTTTTAAACCAAAATTTTCAAACATAGAATTCAATTTCAAATCTTGAATTCAAATTAAATTATTTGAATTTCAAAACTTAATTAAGTTATTCAAAAATAACTTTATCTTTGAAAGCATCCAATTCAATTCGAAAACATTTGGATTCAAAATTCAAATTTAAAACTATTTCAAAAATCTGTGACTTAACCGATTTCCTCGTGAAATCCATATTGTATGTGCATAAGTGTGGTCCAGGGGTTCTATACAATAAAAGTGCCACATCATCAATCAACAAAGATTCAAATACAGCAATATATTTAATAAGCGATATAAACTATAATGCTTATATTTGACAAGCGGTACAAACCAATTGTAACGCTTATCTTTCATTCACATATCACAGGTATATATCACAGCAAATAAATCGTAGTAAACATAGCTCAAATCAAAACAGAGCATCACAATCAGGTATATCAAACAATTCAATCATCAAATCGAATCCAAACATCCATAAGTAAAATCAGTTAATTGTCTGATAATTTCAAATCAGGTTTAATTACTTATGACTTACTAATCCTGGTTAATTAATATTAATAAATTACAAATCATTTTGATTAATTATCCTTTAATCATTTATTAATTTAACCATTTATAATTAATTAACCTTTAATTATAATTCATCAGCCTTTAATTATTAAATAATTATCCTTTAATTATTTAATTCACCATTTAATTAATTAATTAACTTTAATTAATTATCCTTCATTAATTTCACTAAGTAATTAGCTTTTATTTAATTACACAAAGTAAATAAATTTATTACCCTTAATTACAATCCATCAACTTTTAATTATTAAATAATTTACCTTAATTTATTTAATTCATCATTTCATTAATCATCTTCCAATTAATCATATTAATTAGTTATCCTTAAATGAATTATTGTTTGATCACTCGGTTAATCAACTTTTAATCATAAATTAGTTATTTTTAATTAAGTAGTTATCTCCATGCAATTTATTACCCTTGAATTCTTAATTAATTTATTAATTATGTTTATTAATATATCATCCTTTAAATACTTTCATTAATTAATCTTTAAGTCGTTATTTAATTAACCCGATTCATGTAATTATTTTACCTTAATTCTTAATGGATTAATAAAATTTAACAAATCACTTTGATTAAAAAAACAACCCTTTAATTTAATTATATTGATAATTAACCACCTATTCTAGTAATTAATTATTAAATCCTATTTGAAAGCATTAAAAATAGAATACGTAATATATATATATATATATATATATATATATATATATTATTTTAAAAACAAATCAATTTTTAATATTTAACTAAAAGATTAAATTTTTGAAACTTCGTTTAAAACTCATTTAATTTTCATTTTAATTTCTAAAATATGATTAATAAATTTGAAACTTTATTTAATTCATCATTAGTTCACCCCCCTATATTTGTCAAACTTGTTTTAACATTTAAATAGCTTAAACTTTGTTAAATAATCAACTAAAATAAGAATAAAAACAAAACTTGTTGTAAAATTACCCGCCTCCCCCCCCCCCAGCCACACTTCCCTTTAACACGAGCCAAACCCTTCAATTCATGAACTCCACTTCGAGTCCTTCCCAGAACGACCCGAGTTCTTCCCTCTTTTTTTATACTTTTAAACTTGTTTTGATTTAAAGGTTAAGAACCTGGTACGTTAAAAAATCCTACTCGAGTTCGACTTCGAGTCGAATGCCTGCTCCCTCGTGCTTGAACATGAGCTCTCTTCTTCTTTCACCATTTTTTTTCTTGAAACAGCTGATACAAATGATTCCACGTGCATGTGCACTGGTCGTTAGCGATGCACCGACGATCACGACCATCACCAACCAGTCACTGGTCATCCCTTCTTTTGATTCAAACACCTAGATATCGAAATTTTATAACAAATCAAAATTTCAATAATCGATCGAAACTGAAACGAAGCACACATGACAACTTCCCTAGCCGCCGGCGATCTCGGCCACTATCAACCATGCCATTCCACCCAGGCCTTCGCCACATCGCAACTCATAGCCCCAACTCCCCGCGGTTGAACTTGATCCATCCACGTTGGCGAATTAGACTCGAGAATAACATCAAAAAAATAGGCATTAAAACCCTATTTTGGCCCCGAATGATCATCACAGTGGACTATAAAAACAATGACCATTTTTCTGATAATCCTTAACCTTCCAACCAGCTACGACCTTAAAATCGAGATCAGGAAATAACCAATCACCAGGATTCGAAAGTTTTGTGTTTTTCATTCAATTCCAGAATTTAATCTCGAACCAAAATTAAAAATCTTGATTTACCCATTAGAATTCATGATTTTACAACTCGAATTGGTTTCTAAATTCAAAACAGGATATTTCAAATATCAATTTTCTGACCTTGATTTTCATTCCCTGTAATATCTCGTTTCCTGTATTTTTTGTTAACTTTTTACACTTTCAAAGGTTTTAAAAATTGAATTAGGTAATTGCAGCCTAATTTCATTTAAAGATCATTACTCAAATCCTTTTATATTTTTAGATATGAATTTTCTTCTCAAATTTGTTAACCTGTTACTTGAACAGAGTATCAACAACATACACACAAGTATACACAGGTAAATCTACATAGAAATATACATGCAGACAATTTTTCAACAACAACTTGAAGCATTCATCATATATTAACCATAGATAACAGATTAAAATATAAGTTAGGTTAATCTGCTCACCTGAGTATTTGCAACAGAGAAGAAATAGAGGAGAAGCAAGCCTGTATATTTTTTTTTCTTTAATTTCTTTTGAAGATTAGATCTGCAAAAGTTTGCAAATACAAAACTGTGCTCAATCTCTTGTTGTATTTACTTGTTTACTTCATCAATAACAAACAAAAGAGTCAATTTTACTTACAGTTTTGAATTTGTTTAAAGCTTCAACTTGTTTTATTCTTTCCAGGTTGCAGACTTCAATTTACATTTGCTTTCAAGTTGAATCTGCATTTTTGATTTTGTTTCAACTGTTTTAAACTTATGCTTTGTCACTGATTACTAACGTCAAATTCAAATTTTAAAGAAAAATAAATTTACTTACCTTTATTTAATCCTAGAGAGAACTGCACTGCTCTAATCTATTTCAGGTTGAAGCTTTTGCATTCTTGAATTTTTTTAAGTGCAGTTTTATTTTCTGATTTCCTTTTCAGATTTGTTATTGTTTTTAACTGGTTTGAAGATGAAGAATTTGAGGGTGAAGATAAAAGAAAACATATTTTTACTCTTTAATTCATATTATTTATGTTTTATATGATTTTCATATTTTAAATTTTAAAAAAAATTGTTTTGCCACATGTACTCTTTGTTAACATTTGTAAAATGCATGTCTTAATTCTTGTACACTTGTTTAAAATATGTATTTTTTGTTTAAGCCCTTAATTTTAATTAATTTATAAATTTTGTTCAATATTCAATTTAATTTACATATGTATATTATGTAGTTTTAAATATTATACTTTAAAAAGATATCTTTATATCAAAACTTGAATATATATGTACATATAAAACTAACTATTTTATTAAATCTTGTTTATTTTTAAACCTTCTTTTATTTTTATTTATTCACATACACATTTCCCATTATTTTATTTTATACAACTTTTTTAAATAGCTTTTGTAAATTTGTTTATATAGTTTAACACTTGTTATATTAAGCCTTAATGTTTTACACTTGTCCTTTAAGTATTAAATATTTATTTTTAATGTAAATAAAAAGCTTTTACTTAATGTACTATTTCTTATCTATATATATATATATATATATATGAATTTCTTTTATTGAAAATGTAATAAAACTAAATATATATAAATAAAAGCTCATCCAAATATTTTTAAAATGTTTATCTTTTTAAATTTAAAATTAAATTCAAATTCAAATCAAATTTGAAAGTCCAATTTAAAGTAAACTTAAATACACATATATAATCAACACACACACACACACATATATATATTATAGGATTTAACCTTTAAACAATTGTTTGCAAATCATTTGTATTTAATTCAAAATAAGATTATTATTTTTAAATTATATGTATATTAAAATTAGAACACAAATTATTATTAATTTTCGAATATAGTTTTAAATCTAATTTATTTTTCAACACATTTATATTTGAATTTCAAATCCAAATTTCAATTTATTCTCAATATTTATTTTGAACCTCAAATCCAAATTCTATTTTAAAAATCAATAAATATACATATATAATAAATAAACAAATATCTTGTTATAACTAGCTACACTTGTTAACATATAAACATTTTATATATTTTCATATTAATTTACCAAATTAATTCTTAATTTAATCTAGGAATCAAATTAATTACAAATTCAAATTTGTTTAAAAACAGGAATGTTACAGATTCCCCCCTTAAGAAAATTTCGTCCTCGAAATTTGAAAGTAGAGAGACAACAAAGGATATACAAAGACAGAGAGACAGTTTCCAAATCAAACTGGGTATCTATTCTGCATTTGGCTTCCCAATATAGAATATCAATAATGGATACAAGAAAGAATCTATTTCACACTTCACAAGATACTCGGGTCATCAGAACTATGGAATATACAGGGGTATTGATTAGTTCAAAGGATAACTAATCCCTCGTAGAATATACTTGGACCCAAAAGAACAAATAAATGAATTTAATCCTCCATAATTATCAAACACTAGGTATGGATTCCAAGCTCAAGTCGGAATACCCCAAAGAGTAGACAGATATATGTTTTAGTTTAAACAACCAAAATATACCTATCAACCATAGAAAACAAAGCAAACAATTCATCCAAACAAACAATTCTGACCCATCTGGAGTTTTTGTCCCATGCAAATATATCAAAGCTTCTTCCTGGAGCTACCAGAAAGCAATCAAAGAATCGAAATTGAATGGTGATCAAAAGAGATTGATAGGAAAAGATTGTTTCCATTGTTGTTACAGGGCACTGACCATATGAAGTGGTACTTCCCTGTCCCCTATCTCGTCCTCTTCTTGCATCATACTCACTATTAGTGGATAGTAAGAGAATTTACTGAGGTATTCGAATGGATATCTTAAGGATATACTCATTCTAGGGTATACTTCACCCTATCTCTAATGAGTTACTTAATGTGTTATACTCCTGAGCTAAAGTTTCAACCTTCATCTTTGATACCAAAATATCACGATCCAAATTCCAGCGTTCAAAAATTGACATTCCACTATACTTAAATGTCGCAGATTCAAACGTTGAAATTCAAGTCATGCCGGAGCTTATAACACATTAAGTAAAACAACACAACAGAAGAAAAGGAAATGAATATCATATACAGCTCCAATGAATACAATATCCAATGATATACAACAATGATATCAAAATGATACAAGAATAACAGAGTCAATAAATAACAGCGGAAAATAGATAGAAAAAGAGATAACTCCAATGATCAAACTGCAACAGTATCCCATCTCCAGATGCAAAGGCTCAAAACTCCAAAGATCTCCAATCCAATAAGCGAGAACCAGCATAAAGTTGTACCCGGCTAAGCAAGGCCAGTCCAGTGAATCCAAAGACTCCAATATCCAAAATTTCCAAAGAATACCAAAGAGAAAGCTGAAAGCTACTGAATCGACATCTACTATCTACTATCTAAAAAACCCAACTCTAGACTGCCCGTGTGGAAAATTGTGGGCATCCAGAGTTTAGAAAAGGAACAATAAACTCCGGGTCAGTCATGGGATTGGTGTGAGCAAACGAAAACAGTTTTTATCTTTAAAAACAAACAACAAAGCTTTTAAAGTTCAAATCCGCAATGCTTTTAAGAAAATGAAACTACCATAAGACCTCCCACCATACACACAATGCAAACGTAGACTTGGAGGAGATTTCTTCTTATGATAGTAAAAAATGCTTGATACACGAAATCCTTTGATATTATTACTATAAGTGCATAGTGGAAAACATTTCGAAAGTATAATATTAATCTTAGCCAGCATACCATTATAGTATGCCTACAATAGCTATCATGTTAAATGGCAGGTTATACAACTAAAACCGTACAGGGCTCGTATTGTTTTGTTTGGATTTCCAACAAATGGTCGGGCAAATGAACTTTCCAAATAAAATGGAATGCCTCTAGAGGGACGCTCCCGAGTACCTAACCGGATCTCTGCTAGACAAGGCCGGGTTACCTTTGTAACTAGGTAACTACTGACACGAGCATGCCATCCCCTGGTCGTTTGCGACCATTATCCGAGGTACCTCTCAACCAACAACCACAAAACAATAAGTTTGCAGCAACCACGAAGTTAAGTATCTGGGCTCCATACCATGATACCACTCATAATCCAGAAGGAAATGGACATACCCTCAGAGGGCGCTACCCTCAAATAACCTTGCTGCTACGATTCCTGTTTCGACCATAACCGGGTTGTGAGGTTCGACGAAGTCTCATCCACAAAGCTACGCTTTTCACAAAAGCCATGCTTTGATCAACAAATGATCAGCAGCACTTCGTATGCCACATTACCAAATTGGGAATGTATCATTGGTAACCATCAATTACATAACCTCTGAGCTCGTACGTCTCTGAGAAGGGTGTTAAGCTATAAATCTCCGCCACCAAACAGAAATGTATTTGGTAGAAATCGGTTTTACATCTCAAAGTGTAATGTCAGACACACATCCATACAAGTCCGTTCCGGGTTCGAACAGAACCGAAGGCACTTCGTCCAATAAAGGAAGAAGCCCTTGCAAATCTGGGCATCCACAATCCCGATAGGACTTCCCATTACTTAGGGAATCTCTATACCATAGCTACTTGGTGCAGAGACAATTGATAGGTTATCCTATCGTTCTCGCAAATATCCGGTCTTCAACACCAATCTTCAAATGCTACCCATAACGTCGTATCATTATTCGGAATGGGTTATGACACAAGGTCCTCTCTTGGCTAAATCGAATAGCGGGTGCAATATTTAAAAACCATATGGATATGGGATCTCAGTTAAGTCACAACTTATAAAATCCAAAACCTTTCTTCAAATGGTTAAACAAATTACCATTCTAAATCTTTTTAACAAAAAAATTTGTTTCAAAAACCTTCAATGGTTTAAACAATTTCCGCACTTAAATCTTTTAAACAAAAGATTCACTTGTAATACCCCTTTCAATCTTAAACAAGGTTCACCAATCTTTGACAAAGATTCATTCATAGCCTTTCAAAACAATTCCATTTCAAATTGAATTTAACTTATGTGGTCTTTAGATCAAAGACTCATTTCATAGTTTTCAAAATAATTTCCAAAGATTCATTTATAACTTTCAAAGCAATTCCCATATCAATATTTTATATATAAAAGATACACCTTTTAAAAATCCTCTTTAATTTCAAAATAGGGTTCAACTATCTTTCACAAAGGTTCAATTATAGCTTTCAAAGCCATTCTATTTCAAACTTGAAATCTTTTCATCATAATTATTATTTGAAACCACTTGTTTTCATTTTGGAAAACCTGATTTATTTGCTCGAGTTAAGGCCTTTCAAATATAAACTTGGGTTAAATTCAAATTCTCAAACCATACTTTTAAAATGGTTCAAAACCCATATAAACACGTTTATAACTTGAATTACATTTTTAAACCAAAATTTTCAAACATAGAATTCAATTTCAAATCTTGAATTCAAATTAAATTATTTGAATTTTAAAACTTAATTAAGTTATTCAAAAATAACTTTTATCTTTGAAAACACCCAATTCAATTCGAAAACCATTTGGACTCAAAATTCAAATTTAAAACTATTTCAAAAACCTGTGACTTAACCTATTTCCTCGTGAAATCCATATTGTATGTGTATAAGTGTGGTCCAGGGGTTTTACACAAAAAAAGTGCCACATCATCAATCAACACAAATTCAAATACAGCAATATATTTAATAAGCGATATAAACTATAACGCTTATATTTGACAAGCGGTACAAACCAATTGTAACGCTTATCTTTCATTCACAGATCACAGGTATATATCATAGCAAATAAATCGCAGTAAACATAGCTCAAATCAAAACAGAGCATCACAACCAGGGATATCAAACAATTCAATCATCAAATCGAATCCAAACATGCATTAGTAAAATCAGTTAATTGTCTGATAATTTCAAATCAGGTTTAATTACTTATGACGTACTAATCCTGGTTAATTAATATTAATAAATTACAAATCATTTTGATTGATTATCCTTTAATCATTTATTAATTTAACCATTTATAATTAATTAACCTTTAATTATAATTCATCGGCCTTTAATTATTAAATAATTATCCTTTAATTAATCCACCATTTAATTAATTAATTAACTTTAATTAATTATCCTATATTAATTTCACTAAGTAATTAGCTTTCATTTAATTACAAAACGTAATTATCTTTTATTTACTTCCATAAATAAATTTATCTTTAAATTTATTACCCTTAACTACAATCCATCAACTTTTAGTTATTAAATAATTTACCTTAATTTATTAAATTCATCATTTCATTAATCATCTTCCAATTAATCATATTAATTAGTTATCCTTAAATGAATTATTGTTTGATCACTCAGTTAATCAACTTTTAATCATAAGTTAGTTATTTTTAATTAAGTAGTTATCTCCATGCAATTTATTACCCTTGATTTCTTAATTAATTAATTAATTATTTTTATTAATAAATCTTCCTTTAAATACTTTCATTAATTAATCTTTAAGTCATTATTTAATTAACCCGATTCATGTAATTTTTTTTCCTTAATTCTTAATGGATTAATAAAATTTAACAAATCCCTTTGATTAAACAAATAACCCTTTAATTTAGTTATATTGATAATTAACCACCTATTCTAATAATTAATTATTAAATCCTATTTGAAAGCATTAAAAATAGAGTACGTAATATATATTATTTTAAAAACAAATCAATTTTTAATATTTAACTAAAAGATTAAATTTTTGAAACTTTGTTTAAAACTCATTTAATTTTCATTTTAACTTCTAAAATATGATTAATAAATTTGAAACTTTATTTAATTCATCATTAGTTCACCCCCTATATTTGTCAAACTTGTTTCAACATTTAAATAGCTTAAACTTTGTTAAATAATTAACTAAAATAAGAATAAAAACAAAACTTGTTGTAAAATTACCCCCCCCCCCCCCGAGACACACTTCCCTTTAACACGAGCCAAACCCTTCAATTCACGAACTCCACTTCGAGTCCTTCCCAGAACAACCCGAGTTCTTCCCCCATCTTTTTATACTTTTAAACCTGTTTTGATTTAAAGGTTAAGAACCTGGTACGTTAAAAATTCCTACTCGAGTTCGACTTCGAGTCGAATGCCTGCACCCTCGTGCTTGATCACGAGCCGTCTTCTTCTTCCACCATTTTTTTTCTTGAAAGCTGATACAAATGATTCCACGTGCACGTGCACTGGTCGCTGGCGATGCTCCAGCGATCGCGACCATCACCAACCAGTCACTGGTCATCCCTTCTTCTAATTCGAACACCCAGATATCGAAATTTTATAACAAATCGAAATTTTAATAATCGATCGAAACTGAAACGAAGCACACACGACAA
This sequence comes from Allium cepa, assembly GCA_030765085.1. Lineage (NCBI taxonomy): Eukaryota > Viridiplantae > Streptophyta > Magnoliopsida > Asparagales > Amaryllidaceae > Allium > Allium cepa. Next base: position 597,511,064 of record CM060944.1, read on the forward strand.
CTTCCCCAGCAGCCGGCGATCTCGGCCACTATCAACCATGCCATTCCACCCAGGCCTTCGCCACATCGCAACTCATAGCCCCAACTTCCCGCGGTTGAAATCGATCCATCCACGTTGGCGAATTAGACTCGAGAATAACATCAAAAAAACTGGCATTAAAACCCTATTTTGACCCCGAATGATCATCATAGTGGACTATAAAAACAACGACCATTTTTTCGACGATCCTTGACCTTCCAACCAGCTACGACCTTAAAATCGAGATCAGGAAATAACCCAATCACCAGAATTCGACTGTTTTGTGTTTTTCATTCAATTCGAGAATTTAATCTCGAACCAAAATTAAAAATCTTGATCATCCATTAGAACTGATGATTTTACAACACGAATTGGTTTCTAAATTCAAAACAGGATATTTTGAATATCAATTTTTTTACGTTGATTTTCATTCCCTGTAATATCTTGTTTCCTGTGTTTTCTGTTAACTTTTTATACTTTCAAAGGTTTTCAAAATTGAATCAGGTAATTGCAGCCTAATTTCTTTTAAAGATTATTACTCAAATCCTTTTATATTTTTAGATTTGAATTTTCTTGTCAAATTTGTTAACCTGTTACTTAAACAGAGTATCAACAACATACACACAAGTATACACAGGTAAATCTACATAGAAATATACATGTAGACAATTTTTCAACAACAACTTGAAGCATTCATCATATATTAACCATAGATAACAGATTAAAATATAAGTTAGGTTAATCTGCTCACCTGAGTATTTGCAACAGAGAAGAAACAGAGGAGAAGCAAGCATGTATATTTTTTTTCTTTCTTTAATTTCTTTTGAAGATTAGATCTGCAAAAGTTTGTAAATGCAAAACTTTGCTCAATCTCCTGTTGTATTTACTTGTTTACTTCATCAACAACAAATAAAAGAGTCAATTTTACTTATAGTTTTGAAGTTATTTAAAGCTTCAACTTGTTTTATTCTTTCCAGGCTGCAGACTTCAATTTACATTTGCTTTCAAGTTGAATCTGCAATTTTGATTTTGTTTCAACTGTTTTAAACTTATGCTTTGTCACTGATTACTAACGTCAAATTCAAATTTTAAAGAAAAATAAATTTACTTACCTTTATTTAATCCCAGAGAGAACTGCACTGCTCTAATCTATTTCAGGTTGAAGCTTTTGCATTCTTGAATTTTTTTTAACTGCAATTTTATTTTCTGGTTTCCTTTTCAGATTTGTTATTGTTTTTAGCCGGTTTGAAGATGAATAATTTGAGGGTGAAGATAAAAGAAAACATAGTTGTACTCTTTAATTCATATTATTTATGTTTTATATGATTTTCATATTTTAAATTTAAAAAAAGTTGTTTTGCCACATGTATTCTTTGTTAACATTTGTAAAATGCATGTCTTAATTCTAGTACACTTGTTTAAAATATGTATTTTTATGTTTAATCCCTTAATTTTAATTAATTTATAAAAAAAATTCAAACCCTTTATTCAATTTAATTTACATATGTATATTATGTAGTTTTAAATATTATGCTTTAACAAGATATCTTTATATCAAAGCTTGAATATTTATGTATATATAAAACTAACTATTTTATTAAATCTTGTTTATTTTTAAACCTTCTTTTATTTTTATTTATTCACATACACATTTCCCATTATTTTATTTTATAGAACTTTTTAAAATAGCTTTTGAAAATTTGTTTATATAGTTTAACACTTGTTATATCAAGCCTTAATGTTTTACACTTGTCCTTTAAGTAATAAATATTTATTTTTAATGTAAATAAAAAGCTTTTACTTAATGTACTATTTCTTATCTAAATATATATATATATATATATGAATTTCTTTTTATTGAAAATGTAATAGAACTAAATATATATAAATAAAAGCTCATCCAAATATTTTTAAAATGTCTATCTTTTGAAATTTAAAATTAAATTCAAATTCAAATTAAATTTGAAAGTCCAATTTAAAGTCAACTTAAATACACATATATAATCAACACACATATGTATATTATAGGATTTAACCTTTAAACAATTGTTTGCAAATCATTTGTATTTAATTCAAAATAAGAATTTTTTTAAAATTATATGTATATTAAAATTAGATCACAAATTCTTATTAATTCTAAAATATAGTTTTGAATCTAATTTATTTTTCAACACATTTATATTTGAATTTCAATCCAAATTTCAATTTATTCTCAATATTTATTATGAATCTCAAATCCAAATTCTATTTTAAAAATCAATAAATATACATATATACTAAATAAACAAATATCTTGTTAAAACTAGCTACATTTGTTAACATATAAACATTTTATATATTGTCATATTAATTTACCAAATTAATTCTTAATTTAATCTAGGAATCAAATTAATTACAAATTTAAATTTGTTTAAAAACAGGAATGTTACACAGAAATAGAATCAAATTCATATTATGGCCATGGCACTTCTCCCTAGTGAATCCAATTCATATAATAGTCATAAGATCCATGGCTTCAATTAACATATAAGAAATGATGATATGAATCACACCTAGCATGATTATAATTTGAAGGATCCTCATATTCCAATTTTTCTATAACCATGTACTACCATTCAAATTAACCATTAGTTGCATCCAATGGACTAATGTACTATCATATGTACATAGATGAATACATTTTAGGTGGTTGTAATAATTTTCATTCAACATCGACCACATCTATAGTGGTTCTAGGTCATATGGTTATATGTATGATTTTGTGAGAAATAATAGCTCATTTGGTGACCAATATGAGTTTGACATTACGATGGTATGGAATATAGTAGATAAGGGGTAATGACTGTTGTGTATAAGTAGGATCCAATTATCAAAACAAAACCTTGTACGACACATGGCAGTGATCGAAGCATCGTAAACAAACATACTTTCTCCAAAACAAAGCACCGTCTGCATGCTAGGTATACCAACCATCAATGTGTGACACATGGAAGTCATCCGAGCATCGTAATAAACAAACACACCTTCTCTAAAACAAAACCACAATCCGAATGCTAACTATACCAACCATCAATTTGTGACATGTGATGGTTATCCAAGTCTCATAAACAAGCACGCCTTCTTTAAAATCAAACCACAACCCATATGTCTTCTACACGAACCATCGGTGACATGCGGCTGTTATCAGAGCATTATAAACAAACATATCTTCTCCAAAACAAAGCTATAATCAACATGCTAGCTACACCAATCATCAATTTATGGCACGTGGGTTATTCCATCATCGTAATAAACAAACACACCATCAATAAAACAAAACCACAATCTACATGCTAGTCATCCAAACCACTAGACTTCATTTGAACTAACCATACAAATAAGGTCAAATGCTAACAATGTCATACCCATTCAATCTTTTAAATTCGTCAACACTCTTCTTCTATCTACATCTAACGAGTTACTTAAAAGGATTGTTTTGCATCTCATCCTCGTCTTTGTCTTTAGAAGATTTCATCATTATTGTATTTTTGAACAATGTTTGCTTGTGAAGCGTTGGATTTAATCGTGCTTGAAAAATATGAAAGCTCTGCTTTAACCCATAGGGTTAGCATTCCAGGAAGGAAGGACTTATGAAAAGCGAGAGATTACGCTTTCGTCCACAATCAACTAATCATAGATTATTTTTTCAAAAACCTCGTGTGCGGCGATGTAGATTTCCGATGAGGATTCTGTATGTTAATGACTATCTTTAATTGGTTCTCGAAAAATTAACCGAAATAAACATAATTTTTCACCTATATAAGAAATGGAATCAACGAATTAGGAGTTTCCCTGCTACAAAATGTTACGGCTGCACTGCCATGTCGTATGGAACTTCTGGTTGTTCAAAGGATGACAAGGTGAGGATTAAAGAATCAACAGCAGTCTCATGTTTGAAAGAATTATGCAAAACTATTGTTTTAAAATTTAGCGAAGAATATCTACGGTCCCTAACCCTTCATGGAATTGAAAGATTATTAGTAATGGGAGCTCAACGTGGATTTCTAAGAATGTAAGACAGCTTATATTGTATGCATTGGAGGTGGAAAACCTGTCTAGTTGCTTTGCAAGGATAGCACACAGGTCATTGCAAAAAAGCGACAGTAATATTGGAGTGGTTGCTTCATTCGATTTATATATATGGCATACTTTTTATGGAGCACTGGGTTCCTTTAATGATATTAATATCCTATGATAGTTGTATTTATTTAATGATCTATGCAATGATGTAGCAACCTTATGCAATTATAGAATAGAAGATAATGATCATTTCATGGATTATCATAGTAGGTGGAATTTATCCAAATTGGAAAATATTTGTGCAAGCCTTCAAAAAAACCAAATAATGCAAAAGAAGCCAAATCCACCTAAAAATAAGAGAATTAAAGAAAAGATGTTGAACGAGAATTTGAAGTGCTTTAAAGTAGGTTTCATGTCATAAGGAAAGAGGTATACTACCATGATCCCATGGTATTATTTGATATCGTATGTTGTTATATTATTTTACATAACATGATTGCCGAAGAAGAACGTAGTGGTTATGAGATTTAACTTAAGAACTATCTGGACATTGTTGTGGCAATTAAAAAAACTTACAAAGGTCCAAATACCTTTTTCAAATACATGCAAAGAATTAAAGACATACGAGATCCATTAGCTCAGCTTGATTTGAGAGATGAACTAGTGGAACGCTATCGAGAACATACAGGAAACCATTAGTTTAAGTAATGTTTAGATAAATTGTTTTATCTTCTTCTCTTATTGTATGCTTCACATTTCCATCTGCATCCTTTGTTGAAGTACTGTAATTTAGTTTATTTGAATTTTTATTATGTATTGTACTATAAACGTAAAAGTAGCTCAATGTTATTTAATTACAATAGTGGGAATAACAATGTAAATAACGGTAACAATAACAATAAAAATAACAATAACAATAACAATAACAATAGCAATAACAATAACAATAAATAGCAGTAAAAATAAAAGATTCAAGATAAGAAATGTGAAAACAATTTCCTAAAAGCCTCCTTGGCGTCTTTAGTACTCTTCAATTTGCTTCTCTATATACAGATTTTGTATTAGATCGGTTTCATTTAGGTTGCAACTTAAAATAGTCATTCAACAAACCTTTGTTGCTGAGCTAATTCTTGTTTTCTTAATTCCTTCTCGTCAATTCTTAATTGTTGTTTCTTAACATGATGTTGTTGTCTATTCATTCCCCTCTTAAGTCTCTTTGTTTCTTTTGCTTCCGCATACATTTTATATGCATTTTCAGTAGCAGTCATATGCTTAACAATAGATTCATAGTGTGCGGTATAATTGGTGATGGTTTTCTTCTTTCCATTATACTTTCCTGGAGGCCTACTCCATATACTATTGTTGAAGGGTGTGTCATCATGTGCATTAGAAATTGCAGGATTGGATTCATCACCCATCTTTCTAGAAAGAAAGCACGATATCGAGTGTTCTTATTGCACTCAACTCCATTTGTCCTCAGTTGAGAGTAAGTTGTAACAGTGTTGTAAGTTGAATGGTTGTTTATTATGTTCAGTCATATACGACTCATTGGTTTTGGTTAAGCTGTAGGTGATGAAATACTATTAATACATGAAATGGGAGAAGTAGCTAAGAATTTGAATTAAAAATTTAAAATCATTACCAAATCCATATCATTTGCCCTAATTAGTTCTCTTATATGCAACCCGGTCATTATTTCTTTCCAACTTTGATAAATGTAATTTATTCTTTTTCATTAAGTTTTCAATGAATGAATGGTTCTTGGAATATTACTAGGACGTCGAAAGTTGAACAAACTACAAACAAAGTTCCAAAAAGAACCTTTAAATTGGCTCCTATATTTCTTCTTATCTTTAGAACATTCAACCCCTAAAATTCTAATTCATATTAATCATTCGATGACCATTTTCGTGGTTTAAGGCCATTTGGCAGTGGATCTACACTTTCTGCATTAGTCGATTCATTAATGTTTATTCCCGTTAGTTGTCTTTTACTTCCTCAAGCGGTAAACAAATTAAGGATCTTACAAACATCTTCTTCGATGGTTTCATTAATCTCGAATTTTGATTTTTGGTTTCTATAATTGTAATCTTGGAATTGATTATTCAAATTTCTTAACATATTTTGAGATTAGTTAGGCATAATTGATCGTTGTTGGCTATTGGGAGACACGTAATTTGAGTCATAATTAAATTTTATTGGAATGAGGAACTATGGTAGTGATTCGAATTTTTTTGTGAATGATATGAATTTTGATTTTTTGGAGAATGCTACAAATTCAAATTTTGTTGTGAAAAATCAAATTTTAAATTTTAATTTGTTGTTGAGGATTTTGATTATCGGTTTGTGTTCTAATAGGAAATTGAGATATGAAAATTGTTGAGAGTTTTTTCTTTGATTTTTTCGACATTTTTATAATTTTGTAACTAAAATTTGTGGATATATATATATATATATTTATATAGGAGTAAGAAAAATTAAGAGAAGTGTGTAACTAAAATTGTTAATTTATGGATGTTTGTGTGTGTGTGAGGGGATACCGCAATGGCCAAAAAATTCCTTTAACCAGCTAAATGGCAATGGTCAATTTTTTTTATTATTGCCATTATATGTATGTATATAGCTGGCTTTTATAAATCCACATAAGTATACTCGGCTTTATAAAATCCAGTTATATAGTTGACCTTCAAGATTGTCTTGGCAACCTTGCGAATAGGCAATCCTAATTAAAGCCATGACCCTCACCCTTCCCCCTCAATTTGTTTGGGTGGAGGAAGGGGGAGGGGTTTCATGTCCCGACAATGATATGATTGGGAATTCTCTAACTTCCTAAAGATAAACTATTTTCACAGTAAAATAAAATATATAAGCAAATTCAAGTATGTTAATTTTATTTAGCCATTTTTGGAGTACAAAATGTATAAAATGTTGAATGAGAGAAATGCAGCCGAACTAGCTAAAAATGTAATTAAGCTCTTTATCTTTGTTTTTACCAAACTTTGTTATGACTTTCTTCTTTTGGTAGCATAAGCTCGTTCAGTATAATTAGTGGGATTGTTATACCCAATAATTTTTATTCTTGTTTCTTGATTTATAGATTGTAGGTGAATCCGATGTTTGTCCATATTCGCGGATGCAGATATACGATATTCGAAAATGACTTCGGATGCGTATGTTGATATGATATTATCTGCATTCAAAAGTATTCTTTGACAGACATAAGTACAAACAATCACCCATAGATTTGAAATGGAAAACCATGTGTGTGTAAAATAACCCCTAGAAAAAGTTTGGTTATGCATTAAAACTTCACCAAACTTTTAGCTGAAGTTTTCAAATAGGCAATTTCCGTAAAGGAGTCCATGAGCAGCCGCAATATGAAAGGTTTGCCTTTGAGAGAGTGGGTGATTCTCCATATTTTCTAAAGTTGTAAACAAATATAGAAAGTAAATTGGCTAAACTAGTTATACAAGAATATGGGATCTCTTTCTTTTTCTATGATATATTTGGTGGGATTCCATTCTCAGATCGGGTCAATTACGTATTATCATACAGTCAAACATAATGTTGAAAAACTAACAGGTGGGATGATGACATGTATGTGTTAGAAATTGATACCAGAATTCGAGAAGATGCCATTAGAGAAGCATCGATGAGGAAGGAGGAAGCTCTAACCCTAGAAGCATGCTCCAGGGAGAATTGTCGAACCACTATTTTGGTTCAATGGAACAGGAGCGGTATAGGATGGAGACCGAACGAACTACTTTGTTTGGTAGTTCGCTGATGGTTGGAGCGGCAGTGGAAGTCGTTCGGTGATATGAAGAAGCTTCGTTCGGTATAACGACCGATTTTTCCGTACCCTTTGAATCGACAATAAAGCTCACATGTCCAACTCAAATTGCATGAATAAGTGGATCATTAAGTGCAGAAAGAAAATAAAGACAGAACAGAATCTCACATGGATGGAAATACATATATGATTTCAATAATAATCTTTACAGCGGAAATTTTAAATACAATATTAGAGCCCAACCTAGATTCAACAAGAACAGTTATAACATCTGCCCTTACATATGCTTAAAAATAAAGAAATAAATACAATATATGTAGCGGATTACAAAATATGTCCATACGATGATGAAGATCCCCAGCTCTCCTTTGGAAACTCCAACCGTCTTCAACTAAACCTGAAACAACTCGGATCTGACCCGAGTATTAAAAATACCCGGATCAGGCTTGATAAACCAGCGTAAGATACTTGAAATTTTAAATGTATAGATTATGACGATGTTATCAAAACCTTTATAAAGAAGGGTATCTCATAAGACCACGTCCACACATAAATATAGGCAGTTTTTTACCTTATGATAACCAAAACACTTTTGTACAAAATCATTTGATATTATTTTTAATGGCATTCTTTTGAAAAACACTTTTCAAATAAACTTATCCAAATAAGGTATCAATATCTGGACTAAGTCTAAGGTAAAATATCCGGATTGGGTCAACGAAATATACTGAATGAAATATATGATACCAAAAGGGGTAGCTGAAATGTTTGCAAGTCACTACAGCTATTTTGAAAATACAATCAAAACCGTAAATCTCGTATTGGGATTGGATTCCTAACATGATAGGAAACTAATGGAAAGATCAATCTATATCGATGGATTACGTCCAAGACACAGACGCCGTTATACAACAACACTAACGGCTAAAAAGGGATACAATCAGCGAATAACATCCAAGGACTTAGACTTCGCGCATCCTGCCATGAGGCCTAGTCGTATCTGGTACCTAGGGCTCAGAACATCTGATAACCCAAATCACAACTATCCGAAACGTAAGCATACATCTGACCATATAGAATCCCATCATCACCGAGGTGTGAGGCTCGCGAGGCTACGATTACCTTTCACATATCACATATCACATCTCTGAATGCCACATTTTCATTCCACGTCACATGACTGATTTCTAGAAAAGTAAAACTTCCTGAGCTTATATGTCTCGGGAAAGGGTGTTAAGCTAAGAGAAGTTGTATTCTCCTTCACCAACTGAAATACATTTATACAAACCACTCAAATGTGATTTAGAATACAGTGTCAAACAAACGTCCATAGAAGTTCGATCTGGGACTAAATGAAATCGAAGGCACTGTCCTACTACCCATAGTATCCTATAGTCCTTGCGATCCGAAAATTTTCCACAACGAGGAGACCCCTGCTATAAATAACTCTACAATGGGAGTGACCCAAAGCACGTCAACAAGCAGTCCTCATGCTATAAAGATCCTCGATTTTCAATTATCATCATCTTCAATATGTCTTCACTTTAGAACATATACATTGGTTAGAAGTGGTTTTCGAATAGGGATCACCCGACCCCGGTTCCTTCGATGCTAATCAACGCTTTAAAAGATGTTAAGTTCATATGTGGATATCACCCATCAATAAATTACTTCATCTTTCACAAAATATCTTTCTTAGATATATTATTTTCAATTTATTCCATTTCCTTTTCAAGAGTATATGGAATCATTAAGCCTTATTTTCAAATCATTTGGTTTATTTAAACCTTCCTTAAATCCTCAAATAATTCCAAATCATTTTCTCTTTTACTTAGGAAAACTTTTCCAAATCATTCATTAAATCTTAATCAAAGATTTCTTATATTCAAGTTATAACTTTTAACTTAAGGAAAATATTCCCAAATCACTTATTAAATCTTAATCAAGGATTTCTTTCTTAACTTCAAATTATATTCTTGCAAATCGAAAATTTTCATAAAAGAGCACTGCTGCCACTTTAGCTATGGTAAATTTCACCTCCAGGGACTAATGGAAAGTAATCCAACATCATGAAGATCTTCGTCTTAAATATGTTTTATTTCGAAAATTAGTTTGAAGGGGTTGTCGGATAGGAATCACCCAAATCTGATCCTGGTTCTTCGGATAGGAATCGCCCGAATCTGATCCCGGTTCCTTCGTACCAATCATCGAATAAAATATGTTAAGTGGTTAATTAACATTCAAAGAATTTTTTTTCTTTTCACTTATCTTGGAAAAACTTAAATATGATCTTTTAGAGCATCCGGGCTTTCCTTTCGATCTATTCCACCCCTCGCCTAAAAAGGTGAAAACACATGCCAGGTAAGTTCAGGGCACTGGTTGCTACATCCCTAAGCTTAGTTAAACACCTTGTTTTATCTTCCTAGATCTCACATGCGGGACAAATATACTAGTCATTTCTGCATACTCAGTTTCTTATTACATTCAATATTCTTCACTTTTTGTTTAAGTTGTATAAAAAATTCGCCTTATCCATTTATTTCAAACTCTTATTAAAACTTCCAAATCATATTTAAATTACTTAATTCTTATTTTAAAATTATTGACAAAAGATTTAGGAAACAATTGTTAAGATTAAAACTACATTTCAAAAGGTTATAAAATTCGCAGCATAAAAGTGCTGTGAAAAGTACTATATAAGCTTATTTGATTTAAACAACTTTTTAATATTTGAAAATTCATATTTTCCATTACAAGTCTCTTTTTAAACCATTTTTGAAGAAATCCCTTTTTGGGTTTGGAACTGCAAATCGCGATGTTTTTAGAAAATTATTTTGGACATATTTCAAACCCTACTTAATGAAATATTGATTTTCTTTCTTTGTTGGAAAACTATTATCATTTGGAACAAAGAATTTTTATTTCGTAGAAATCCGAATTATAAATCATTCTCTACGTTAATTTGAAGCTACGGGTCGAAATTTATGAATTACCGCTACGTGACGAGCTCGATTTTGACCAATTTTATGAATTGACTTTCGGAACTTGTCCGAAACACTTCAAATTTGTTTTAAACCATATTTAAACTATTTTAAATTATTTAAAACAATATTTTCATCATTTCAAACTCATTTTTCCAATTCATTTCACTATATAATATCATATTATTATACTATCATTTTTCAATCTTTTTAGATATTTTGAAATAATTAAGAGACTAAATAATTTCCATACACACATTTATATGGATTTAATTTCCATTGAATTAACTATACTTACTAACCATTTCTCTTATCATTTATCAAACCAAGTTATCATCCATATCACAAACACATAATCAATCATAATATCAATCAATTTGCGACCAAGTTATCAAACATTTAATCATCCAACATATTTAAACTTTCGCATCGTTATACTTGAAATAATTTATGGATTAATTAGTAAATATGAGTAGTGAGTACTCACCGTTAACCAAATTGTTTACTTTCTACCAACATTCATATCATCCAGCACTTAACTATTTTTTTCAACTTCAACCAACTTTGGAAAATACGGTAGAGCTTCTGCGGACTTCAAACTTTCTCCTAGTTCTTTGGAATGAAACGAAAGGCACTTCTTTCTCTTTTCTTGCACCGGACCTCCTTGAACTTGCTCCTCCTTCTTGATGTGCTCATCCTCCCCTTGATCCTCCCCCTTCCTCCATCATTTCGTCACTTCTTAGATGTTAAACCATGTTTTGGTAATATTCTAAGGTCTTTGGTAAAGTTTGATGGTGTTTGGAGTTGATTTGATATGGTTTTAATAAAATTTAGTAAGAAAAGAGAAGAGAAGAAGCCATTAGAGAGTGGAAGAAAAGCTTGGAAAAGGAAGAAAAAGAAGCGTAAAAAGTGAGAAAGTAGACGCATGTTTATAGAAAAAGTTTTGGATTAAAATAATATTTTGTAAAAAGACCAAAATACAATTTACTTTTTAAGCAACCTTATTTTTTCAACGCTTAACATCTCATTTCAAATCATTACTTTATGTCATTTTCACTTAAGAAGTAAGTAAGGAATATAATAATTATGTTTTAGTTAAACTATTTATTTACGCAAACCAAATCTAAAAATAATTTTTTTATATTGCTATTTAGAAACATAAACACTTATAAACAAATTAAAATAATTTATTTAACCATTGAAACATACTTTTCTGAAATCAACATTTTGTCAATTTTGTCGATATAGGAAAATGTATTATTTTTGTGTAAACTTCTCTTTTCGAATCCTATCTAATATTGTTTGAATCATATAACCTTACTTAACTTATATTTAAAATCACTTTAAATAGTATATTTTAGAGTGGTTAAATTCCGCGTCGTTGCATTCTACCATACTTAAAAAAAATTCGTCCTTGAAATTACCCAAAACAAAAGTTTGCCCAAAACATTTATCTTCAAACTTAATTCAATATAATATACACAGATCATCAGTATGAAATATCTTATTCAATCTTCTATTCGAATTCACAACTTTTCTTTCGAACTAGTATCGATCCCCCGATTCTCTAGTGCAGACTCTGATCAGGTTCTTTGCTCAAAACATTTGCTTTCCTTGCATAGCTTTCAACTATGACAGAAAACTAAAGTACCTAATCACAAACCCTCATCAATATTTGTCGTCAGTAATCGAGTGATAAATCCTTTTTCGGATAGGTGTAAACACCTCAAAGTTCCAAATTCGAAACTTAGATCAAAATTTGTGCGATGAAGTGATCTACATATAACATATGTATTTATTAACTCTCAAAAACTTTCATAAAAACTTTATCTTAAGCTCAAACACTTTATAAAATGCTTCTTTATATAATCCCTTTAATTATATATTTCCAAATATTTTTATTAAAAAAATATATTCTAAATAAACAATTTTTCACTCAAAAGATACTTTGTCTTTATAAAAAGTTTTTCCACAATCTTTTAACTCGGTACATTTTCTTTAACACTAATATTATTTATGAGTCATTTCGTAAAACTATTACTTAAGTTTATTACAACTTATAACTTATGTAAATCAAATCACTTTTAAAAACCTAAGTCCAAATCTTTAATTAATGCTGGAATTAATTAATAAAACATTTTCCAGATTAAAATTACATTTTTTTGTTTATAATCACATTTATAAATTATACTTATCCAATTTCATTTACTCAAAGCATTTCACAATCTTTTACCAAAAATTTCATAAATTTCATAGCTATGAGTTAAGTATGATTCGAAAATTTTCAACTGCCTAAAATCGTCGGAAATTCCGCTTTATTTTAGCAATTAGCGACCCCAATTTATCTTTAGTTTAAACACTTTTATAAAGGTTAGTAATCAATTTATCAGTTAATGATTCACATTATCTCTTTAACTTAATAAATTATATAGACCAAGTAAACTACAAAACAATCCAAGGAACTAGGTACTACCAATAGTATCATATATCCTCTTAACAAGAAGAGTAAAACTTAAGAGAAGTGCTTACCATTCGAACACATCACTTGTCCAATTTTAGTTTATTTTTGATTCAATCGAATTAGTTATCATAGAATACCTCATTTTATTTGAAATAATACCATTTTCAAAATCATTTAGAGATTAGTTTATAAAACCTATTTTACAAATTCATTTTATAAATTTATCTTTTTACACAATCATTTAAATACATTTTTATCTTATGTGTTCATTCCTTAACCAAATCTTATTATCAAACACCTTATAGTCAAGTCGTGAAACTTAATTCACAAGGTATTTGTACTTAAACTTTAAAATTAAACAATTGATCAATTTATTATTTTGGAACAAGTATTAAAGATCTTAATCACCTTATCAGATTTCTTGCTTATCGATTATCTTTAAGAAACATCTTATAGTCAAACTGTGAAATTCTAATCACAAGATGTTCATATTTAAATTTCACTAATCCAGATTTCTAAATATACAACTTTTCAAAATATATACTTTATATTCAAAATATAATCCTAGGAAAAATTATTTCATTTGCAAATTTTCTCAAAATCAATGTGTCGGTTCGTCTTGTTTAAATGTTTAGAAACTCTCAATGATAATAGTGATCAGGCACATCGATCAGAATCCATAAATCACTCAACATATAAATCAACACAAAACAATTTATTAGTCACTAAAAAATATGCACTCATATATAATACATTCAAACTCATTCTAGGGTGTTACTAAACCTATCTCTAATGAGTTACTCATCCTAGGGTATTACTAACCCTATCTCCGATGAGTCTTTAGCCCACCAAAGCCAAGGTTCTCGCTTAACCTTCAGCTCTGATACCAAACGTAACGGTCCGTTTTTCCGTACCCTTTGAATCGAAAATAAATCATACATGTCCAACTCAAATTGCATGAATAAGCAGATCAATAAAGGTAGAAAGAAAATAAAGACAGAACAGAATTTCACACGGATGGAATAACATATATTATTTCAATAATACAGTAGAAAATTTTAAAATACAATATCAGAGTCTAACCTAGATTTAGTCTGGACAGTTATAACACCATCCCTTACATATGCTGACAAACAACAAACCAAATACAAGAGATGTAGCGGATAATAGGATACGTCCATACGACGATGAAGATCTACATCTCTCCTCTGGAAACTCCAGCCGTCTTCATCTAAACCTGAAACAACTCGGACCTGACCTGAGTATTAAAAATACCCGGATCAGGCTTGATAAACTAGTGTGAGATACTCAAAATTTTAAATGTATAGATCATGGCGGTGTTATCAAAACTTTTGAAAAGAAGGGTATCTCATAAGACCATGCCCACACATAAATATGGATGGGTTTTTACCTTGTGCTAACCAAAACACTTTTATACCAAAATCGTTTGATATTATTTTTAATGACATTCTTTTGAAAAACTCTATTCAAATAAACTTATTGAAATAAGGTATCAATATCTGGTCTAAGTCTAAGAGAATATATCCGGACTGGATCGACGGAATATACCGAAACGAAATATATGATACCAAAAGGGGTTGATGAAATGTTTGCAAGTCATTACAACTATTTTGGGAATACAATCAAAACTGTAAATCTCGTATTGGGATTGGATTTCCAACATGATAGAAAACTAGTGGAAAGATCAATCTATATCCACGGCTTACGTCCAAGACTCAGACGTCGTTATACAATAATACAAATGGCGAAAAGAAGATACAATCTGCGAATAACATCCAAGGACACAGACTTCCATGAGGCCCAGACGTATCTGGTACCTAGGGCTCAGAACATCTGATAATCCAAATCACTACTATCTGAAATGTGAGCATGCATATGACCATATAGAATTACATCATAACCGGGGTGTGAGGCTCGTGAGCCTACGATTACCTTTCACATATCACATATTTTAACGCCACATTATCATTCCATGTCATACGATTGATTTCTAGAAAAGTATAACTTCCTAAGCTCGTATGTCTCGGGAAAGGGTGTTAAGCTAAGAGAAGTTGCCTTCTCCGCCACCAACTGATATACATTTATAGAAATCACTCAAATGTGATTTAGAATACAATATCAAACAAACATCCATACAAGTTCGTTCTAGGATTGAACGAAATCGAGGGCACTCTCTTACTACCACTAGTAGCGAATAGTCTTTGCAATCCGAAAAATCTCCACAACGAGGAAATCATTGCTACAAATAACTCTATAATGGGAGTGACCCAGAGCATGTCAACAAGTAGTCCTCATGCTATGAAGATCCTCAGTCTTCAATAATCATCATCTTCAACATGTCTTCACTTTCGAACGTATACATTGGTTTGAAGTGGTTTCGAATAGGGATCACCCAAATCCAACCCCGGTTCCTTCAATGACAATCATCGCTTTAAAAGATGTTAAGTTCAAATGCGGATATCAATCATCAATCAATTACTTCATCTTTTATAAAATATCTTTCTTAGATATATTCTTTTCAATTTATTCCATTTTCTTTTCAAGAGTATAAGAAACTATTAAGCCTCGTTTTCAAATCGTTTGGTTTATTTAAATCTTCATTAAATCCTCGAATAATTCCAAATAATTTTCTCTTTTACTTAGGAAAACTTTTCCAAATCATTCACTAAATCTTAATCAAAGATTTCTTGTATTCAAGTTATAATTTTCAACTTAGGGAAAATATTCCCAAATCATTTATTAAATCTTAATCAAAGATTTCTTTCTTAACTTCAAATCATATTCTTGCAAATAGAAAATTTTCATAACGGAATACTACTGCGACCTTAGATATGGTAAATTTCACCTCCAGGGATAAATGGAAAGTAATCCTACATCATGGTGATCTTCATCCTCAATATTTTTTATTTCGAAAATTAGTTTGAAGGGGTTGTCGGATAGGAATCATCGAAATTTGATCTCGGTTCTTCGGATAGGAAGCACCCAAATCTGATCCCAATTCGTTCATACCAATCATCAAATAAAATATGTTAAGTGGTTAATTAACATTCAAAGAATTTGTTTCTTTTCTCTTATCTTGAAAAAACTTAAATTTGATCTTTTAGAGCATCTGGACTTTCCTTTCGATCTATTCCACCCCTCGTCTAAAAAGAGAAAACATAGGCCAGGTAAGTTCAGGGCACTGGTTGCTCCATCCCTAATTTAGTTAAACACCTTGTTTTATCTTCCAAGATCTCACGGACAAGACAAATGTATTAGTCGTTTACGCATACTCAGTTTGTAATTACATTCAATATTCTTCACTTTTTGTTTAAGTGGTATAAACAATTTGTCTTAACCATTTATTTCAAACTCTTATTAAAACCTCCAAATCATCTTTAAATTACTTAATTATTATTGTAAAGTCATTCACAAAAGATTTAGGAAAGGAATTTTAAATTTAAAAATACATTTCAAAAGGTTATAGAAATCGCAGCATAAAAATGCTGCGGAAAGTGCTCTATAAGCTTATTTGATTTAAACAACTTTTTAATATTTGAAAATACCTTCCATTACAAATCTATTTTAAACCATTTTAATAGATTTATCAAATTATATTTAATCATTTAAAAATATTATTTTTAAAGAAATCCCATTTTGGATTCCGAACTGCAAAACCACGATATTTTTAAAAAATTGTTTTGGACATATTTCAAACTCTACTTAATAAAATCTTGATTTTCTTTCTTTGTTGGAAGACTATTATCATTGTAGGCCAAAGAATTTTTATTTCGCAGAAATTTGACTTATAAATCATTATCTACATTAATTTGAAATTACTTGTCGAAATTTACGAACTACCGCTACGTGACGAGCTCGATTTTGACCAGTATTGTGAACTACTTCGGAACTTGTTCGAAACACTTCAAAAAAATTAAAACCATATTTAAACTATTTTAACTTATTTAAAACAATATTTCCATTATTTCAAACTCATTTTTCATTTCATTGCACTTAATAAAACCATATTTAAACCCTAAAAGCAAGCTCCAAGGAGAATTGTCGTACTACTATTTTGGTTTGGTGGAATTGGAGCGGTGTAGGATGGAGACCGAACGAACTACTTCTTACGGTAGTTGGCTGATGGTTGGAGCGGCAGTGGAAGTCGTTCAGTGATCTAAAGGACAAGCTTCATTCGGTATTTGGTGAAGGAGTGTTGCCGAACCAAAGTCTTCGTTCAGTGATTTGGTGACGCCGAATGAAATATCTCGTTTGGTAAAGTAGTGGAGAAGTGGAATTGCCGGACGAGAAATCTCGTTCGGTGTTTCTAGGCTTTGCCGTTCCATATTTATGGAGCGGTGGTGTTTCTTTTGGCATTGAGTTGATGTCGAACCAAGTAGTGTCATTCCAAAAGCATGCCGGTCCAGATTGAGCTTTGTCGAACCAAATGCCAAGTAATGCATGCCGGACCAAACCATGTATGCTCTTTGCCGAACCAAAGTGATGCCGAACCAGATGGATGCCGAAACCAAACCCCAGGGCTGCTATATAACAGACACCCCTCCTCATATCTTCACTCTATAAATAGTGGAACTTTTGAACAACAATGGAAACCATTCTAAAGAGTTGAAACTCTAAAGAATTTTGTCTTTATTGTAAATTTTTCTCATGTATAGTGAATCAATCTTGTAACTCTAATTTTTCAATGATTAATAAAATTTTCTCTTCTCAATACGTACACTGTGACGCGGTAATGGAACCACTACAAATACCGATGTTATTTATTTTTCTGCATTGCATTAATTGATCTGTGACTGTCTATTCTGGTGTTTATCTCGATTTGTTCTGTCTCAATATAATTTTTTCTATTGCGTTGGGTTTTTTACTATCTTAGATTGATGATCTGAAGTGATTTTCCCTAGCATTATAAGTAAAT
The DNA here is from genome assembly GCA_030765085.1 of Allium cepa. NCBI lineage: Eukaryota > Viridiplantae > Streptophyta > Magnoliopsida > Asparagales > Amaryllidaceae > Allium > Allium cepa. Next base: position 597,529,309 of record CM060944.1, read on the forward strand.
GCATATTTCAAACAGAGAGAGGTGCTATAGCTAGGATCTATCTTTGGCAATCATATGTCTTTCTATGCAACCCAAATACGATCATACCATAATCAGGATCAGCGTAGTAAAACACTAATCAAAGCATGGCCTCTAAACATAAGTCGAAGTACTTCCAATTCAAGAGACTACTATACTTTATCGTGCAAGATATCTGCTCCTAACTTCCTAAAGATGAACCATTTTTTCAGTACCATAAAACTCAGAAGCAAATTTAAATATGTGAATTCTATCAATTCATATTTGGAGTACAAATGTATAAAATGTTCAATGAGAATGCTGCTGAGCTAGATAAAAGTGTAATTAAGCTCTTTATCTTCCTTATTACAGATCTTTGTTATGACTTTCTTCTTTTTGTAGCTTAATTTTTACTTATATCATATATTTTTTTCTTCTCCTTCTGGAAACGCAGGTGAAAATTGCCTGTATATATTGCTTATCAACACATTTTGAGTCCGACGTGAATTTAAAACTGATGGAGGTAATATTTTAATTTCCACCAAAGAGTTTCCATTTTCTCCTTTACAATGTGGAGGAACTGTAGTTTGTAATACTGAACTTTGAAATGATTTCTTCACATCAAATTTGAATTATTTTTTTCCTTAATGAATCGTGCCTTTTTCTAGTCTTTTTTTTTTTTTAATTCTTCTTGGGATAGTGACTCGGCTAATTACGTAAGTACTGGTGAAGTTGAAGACGCATACGAGCTATAATATTTTACGTGGGATGCTTTATATACTACCAAATAATTCATCAAACATTGTGGCTTTGAAAATTCAGTGGAATTCTTGATCCTGAATTTCCAGGATGTTTCTGCATCTGAGCCAGTCTTGTTACTCTTGTTATTATCGTACACATATATTATATAATTGTTTTTATGTATTATTGTTATGCTTCTGACTTTCATGCAAATTACTATTCTATAATATATTTTTTTGAACGTGGTTCGCTATTTCATGATTTTAACTTAATATTGTCAGTATTTTTCTACGATTAGTTGGGATGTGATTGATGTGTTTGAACTTTGAATGTAAATGAATTATACCGTGTTGCGCCATGCAGAAGACTTGGTCACGGAAAAAGACAGAACTTAGACCAACCTTTTATATATATATATATATATATATATATATATATATATATATATATATATATATATATATATATATATATATAATGTACAAACTACAAACATTATGTGTGTGCCCATAAGATGTTTGTATATTACAGCAACTAATCATGAAAGCTTAGTGGAGTATTTGTTTATTCTTTTTAACCGCTATCGCCGGCTAGACTCGCGTACATCACTGCATGATTTATTCAACTTTTCAACGCTACACAATCAAACGTTTATTGTCTCTACTAAAAGTGACCAGAAGCCTTTTTTTTTTCTCTCTCAACGATCAACGATGTGCATGTATTGTTGCGATTGAAACGTTTGTTGCAAAAATAGATTTGTAAGGAAAGTGGCAACTATAGTTGGAATTTTGGTATTAAAAGATTGGAGGAATTAATTTAAAGGACAAAAAATCATATAATTTTAACCTCAAGGACACGACTTTAATATTTTAATCACAGTGACAAATATTGTTCTAAAAATTATTCAAAAGAAAAAAAATTCTTTCAAAATTATTCATAAGGACAAATATTTTTACAAAACTGCTATCGAACTAAAAACTGATACTTAAAAACTAGGGGTTTTTAGGCTCAAGGAAAAAGTTACAGAAAAATTTAGTCTCAAGGACAAGAAGTTTGTTTTTTAGGCTAAAAGACACTTTTTAGTGTAAATCGCAGAATGATAGTTGTAACTATCATTTTCAATTTACACTAAAAAGTGTCCTTCAGGCCAAAAAACAAACTTGTCATTCCTGAGACTAATTTTTTTTGCAACTTCTTCCTTATGCCTATTTACCTGTAAAAACTACTATCGATAACTACAAACTGATACCTAAAAAGTATTATCAATAACTAAAAATTGATACCTAATGAAATTTGTCCTTCAGAATACTGAAGGTCTGTCCTTGAGGCTAAAATGCTGAAAATTTTTGTTCTTCACAATAATTTTCCATAAAAAAAGATTTTGATTTATGAACTACTTGTGTAATTCAAATTTGTGTGCGAGAAATTAACTTACCAATCCAATCTAAAAGTATGAAAAATATTAGTTACGCTGGGTAGAAATAATTTGAATTTAATATGAAATTGTTATTTTCTTTGAAAACATAATTATTGGGCATGTTGATGATTCACAGAAATGAGTTGAAAGTATGAATGCCATTTATGTCCTTTTGCTTTTAGTTCTTATCTTTCGGCTCTACGTTTAGAAGTTTCAGGTCCATTTGGTTAATTTTGTATTTTTTGTTTTGGATTTTCAACATTAATTACAAATTATGAGAAGGGTATGTGAACGACGAAGAGAATGAAAGGAAGACAGAGAGAAAGAAAGAGGGGATGGAGAGTGAATTGTTTCTCGTGTTTTCATTATTTTGCAAAACACGAAAAATAAAAAATGTTGTTTTTATTTTGTATGTTAACTTATTGCCTAAATTGGTCATAATTTTCATTTGTCATATGCATTTTTGTATGACGGAAACTCAAAACTAAAAACGGAAAACCAACCGTAACCTTTATTTTTACCTTTTTGACTGCTTTTGGATGGCTCTATATTGCATTTATTGTTAATTATAAAACCGATGAAAACTAGTATAGTGTAATTTTGATGATAATTCTCAATCCATCAATTTGGGGTGTTTTGAAAATTTCTGACTATTTTTTTTCCAACTATACCATATTAATTATATTGAAAAACTAATATTCACAAATTAGAGAATAAATATAATGGTATATATAACGTTACTTTAACGGAAAACTCGTAAAATTGGTGTATGATGGACTCTCAAGCGTATGTTGAACGGCTTCAACAACAAACCAATCAAACCGCACAATCATTGACGGTCAAAAACGGTACTCTCAAAACCTCTTATATCTCACACTACAAAACTTTCAAACGAAACCTTTGAGAAATAGAAATTTGCAAATTTAAACAAGACAACATCTTCATGAATAATTTGATTCCTATATGGAATTCGTATCTCTGATTTTTGGAATGTCCGTGAAAAATGAAATGTTGATGATTTGTTCAAATTTAAATGTACTTGCATAATCCCTGATCTTACCTTTTCTTCGGTTGTACTATATATAAGTATACCTATCAACAGATACTTTCAGATGTGGATATATAATATAGTATATGCATCCCAATCTGAAATTATTTTTGAATATCGGATATTCGCGTTTGCGAATACATATAGATATTGAATAATTATTTTATCCGGCATGATAAATCAAGAAATATAAACAAAAACTTTTGATTTAGTATTACAAAATTCCAATTACTTCTATGAATATAAGATTTAAATAACTTCGAAAGTTATTCATAATATTTATAAATTTGAATTTGAATTTAAATTTAAATTTGAATTAAATTCAAATTTTATACATTATTCATAATAACACAATTCATGATTTGATATCATTATTGGATCAGGTGCATAGTGCAGTGAGGTAAAAGTGACAAATTTCAGAAGTCTTTATTTATTTATTATGCACTAGATCTTTTGTAGTGTTATCATGAATAATGTCAATAATATTAAATCCTAATTTAAAGTCTTATCAGATGAACTCAATTTAAATTTCAGGCTATATTAAACTATCATTATATTATGAATTATTAATGTGATTTGTGATGTTATATTTATTCAAAATACTTAATTAGATAATTCAATGTCAAATTAAATACTATTTATTCAAGGAAATTTAATGATACAATAACAATATATATAATTATATTATATATATATATATATATATATTATCATTAATATTTGAATGATAATAACTAATTAGATAATTTTAATGTAAATTCAAATAGCAATTCTATATTTAATTTTTAGTAAATTAATGTTTTGCATTTAAATGATTGTAATTCATCTTAATTCAACCATCAAATATTCGAATCAAATGAATAATTTTTTTAATATTTTAGTTTTGATTAACAATTTTATAAATACCTAAATAATGTGTGTGTCAACATTTAAATAACAATGTCATATATAGATGTATGATATGCGTTAAATAATATCAGGGTGTCCAGTATTTTAATACGAACCCAACGCTACAAGTTAAACATCAAATGGAGTTCATATGTAAAAGTTATATGGTTTGCAACTTATAGGGTTTAAATTTTAGTTATTAATACTTGAGGGGTTATAATATTAAACACGTATATTATTTAATATTTGGAGTCGTACCAGCCAAAACATGATTGCCGCCTTATTTCCCCGGCCATAAGAGACGTTGGAGTTGCAATCACCTAAGCTCGTGATAGGCTTGACGAACTGAGTTGCATGGCATACTCAGAATCTACCCCAAACCCAAAATTGCAAAGCCCGAATTTTGAGATGACACTAACCAAAGTTATTTTTTATGCTGGGATTTCAATGTTGGTGACTTTGACATTAACAGTGCCAAGTCGAGCCCGCTCCCATTCCAACGTCATCGATGCGAGTCTATCCACACTGATATTCTGATCACCTTGTATGAGATTGGTGTGTGCATGCACCGATGCTGTTCATTAATGAAAAATGTCAAATATTGATTTTTTTTAAACAAATTTTAAGATAATATCGTTTAAAAACTATTTTAAAATAGATATTAGGAAAAACTATTTGAATTATTTATCTTGATAATCCAAGTGGATGAATATGCCTTGAAATATTAGCCTCGTTTCAAACAAAATTTTATTTACTTCAACTGTAGAGTTCCAAAGTCCACAATTAAAATATAATTTACTTTATGGAGAGAGTGAATTTCTACGTTTAAGAATGGAGGCATCTAGGTCCGTTTATAGCGATGCTAATGGACTATGTAAATATCTTAACTAAATCCACAATTCAAGGTATGGCCCGTTATAAATGAGATCTTATCACACTTGAATAATTAAACTTGTTTAATTAGTTCATACCCACTTATATTTTTGTACATCTTATTTTAAAACAATTTTTAAAAAATTGGCTACTAAAATAGAGTGTGTGTATCTATGTTACATAGTATTTATTATATTTAAATTATCATATTGGAGTGATAATTAAATAAATAAATAACAATTATAAATTTTAATAATTAATTTTAGGCACTTTGTAATAATAAATTTATATAACCACTATATTGATTTCTCCATAATACTAATTTATAACTTTTATTTCTAGGTGTGAACTCAGCCGTTAGTAGTATTTAGGCAATATAAATATTATATTGCAAATATTATAATCAAGTAAGAAAATTTTGTATGCTATACATACATACACACACACACACACACACACACACACACACACACACATATATATATATATATATATATATGAATGTAATAAAATAAAGTTACCACTTTAAAAGTTAAAATTGAAATGAAACCCATAAAGTGACAACGAGTGAATACATTATATAATTATGTGCATGTTGTGTGGTCGAAACTTGGTCAAAGAGAATCAATGATATTCAAGTAAGACAAATTTCTTGGTCAAGTATGCTCACCACAAAAGGGAAGTCCCTTTAGTCAATTATATAAAGCCAATTGAAGAAATTCCTTTTTGTTCAATATGCAAGTCGAATGAGGTGGGTTTTTGTTCAATATGCAAGTCATGAGTTAAGTATGCAAGTCACAAGTCAAGTATGCAAGCCATAAATTCATATAAGAGTCTTTATGCAAATAAGAAGCCTTTCAAGTCCTTGATTACAAATTCATGATTTCAATTTTACCTAATAGCCATTGAAATCCCAATCTTAATATTTTTATTACACATTCAAGAAAATGAAAAATAAAATAGTACTACCTGGAATTCATTCTCTTTTTAGTTGGAGCTACACGCCTATTTAAAGGACTCGGTCATTTAGATTCATGACACGTGTTACTTGTACGAAGTGGATATCATGATATGCTGATGTGACAGATGCTCAGGATGACATATGGCACAACCCTTCTCTTACTTCATGAAGATGTGGCATAACCGACCTAATGGGGAAATGCCACAGGCTAGCTAGATGACAATTTCATATGATTTACTCAACATGCGATAGTTTTGATTAACAATATGTGATGGCCTCAATTTTTGATAGCGCCCTCAACAACCAACAAGCGATAGCTTCCTTCTATCATCAACATGCAATATCATTTCTACAGGTTTGATATGTGATAGCTTTGTTAATACCACAAATTTTGATTTTGACAACAACAACTATATAAATATAGGTACTTATGTTTTCCCAAGTTGCATAGAATATTTTGCGGGATATTACATGGGTTTATACAAGTACAGGATAATCGAGTTTGAAGACCACTATGTCGACATACCCTTCCTACATATGTCGGCATATGTACTGTTGAAAAACTTTTCTAAATTTTGAAGAGCTGTGATTCTTGGCTCTATCTCTTTACAAATAGACATGTCTCTTCAAACATTATATAAAGGAGATTGGAAAATGAGTTTTAATAATTGCTCTCTTTTCATTTTTCTTGCTTAATATTCTCATTGAATATTTCAAAAAATCCACTTTTTATACTCTTCAAAATCTCTCAAATTCAATCTCTACTTCACTATATTCATTCTCTATAAATTGCTCACTATTTTGCAAGTATTCTCTCAACAATTCAAAGATCAAAGTGTTACAAAAGTGTTATAGGATATCTTGTATCCAAGTTACAACTATTTGTATTTAGAATCAGTACTATTTTGTTTAGGTGTGATTATTTCCCTTACAAATCAATTAGATGTGCTTGCTGTTCGTTTAGATCAAGTCGGTGTGCTTGTTGTCCATTTAAATCAAACGGGTGATCTTGTTGCCTGGTTAAATCAAGAAGGTTTGCCCTGAGCTCGAAAAGTCAGAAGGGTGTGTCTTATTGCATTGAAATGAAGATTGTATTTTGGTTTGCTTGTTATCTGATTAAAGTGGGCATTTGAAAAGAAATCTATACATAAATTATACAGGACTAGTGTACGATTAGTCAATCTAAACCAATATAAAACTCCTAATATCATCCCTCTTACTTTTACATTATTTTTACTGCATATATATAATATATATAATATATATATGTGTGCGTGTGTGTGTGTGTGTATGATTTCCTGTTAATACATTTCTATGTAGATTATATGTGTTTTGATTTAAATCTTAAAACTATTTAGAAAAGTTCTATATAAGTTATAAAACACTACTCACTCCCTCTAATGTTAAATTAGTAAGATCCGTTCACACCAGTATAATTTATACTATATAGTTTTCCACATTCGACATCAGAGTGTTAGATTTTCAAAAACTCGATATTTGATTTTTGAAAATTATAAATGACTGGTAATACTTGTAGTACGTATTTTAACACTTTTGTAGAAGGACAATCAATTGTTAGACACCCATTGTTTAATAGTAGTAATTATGCTTATTGGTCATGTTGTAACGACTTGGAATTTTGGTCCTTTGGTTTTGAACGTTTAATTTATTTGTGAATGTTGAATTTGAAATATTAATTGATTTTTAATCTGTAGATTTTGGTTGAATTAGCGAAATGGTTTAAAATTTTAAATATAGCGATTAAAAGGATGTGGTGGATAGTAAATTTAATATTTGAAATTGGGTAAATTTGTCAATCTGGGGTTTAATGTGAATGAAAATGGATTTTAAAGTTGATTTAAACTCTATTTGAATTAGAGTGAAGATAGTGGACTTTTGAATGGGACTAAAAGTCGATAAATTGAAATTTGAAATTATGTATATTAATTTAATAGTGAAATTTAAATTTTGGAATAGTGTAAATAATTGATTTTGTGATTTAATAGAATCGGAATGATTTCTAATATGAATACAAATTCTATTTGAATTAGAATTGAGTTGGTAAGTTTTTAAAATTTAAATTTCAAGTAATTTCGTTGATTTTGAAAATCGCTTGACTTAATCGACACGATAAATTAGCCTTTAGATGCACAGTCTCGGAATTCGACGATATCGGTTTTATTGGATTCATAATAGTGTATTATTGTAGGTTTTCAAACTTCGTAGCAATCAGATTTATCGTTTACACGTGGGAGCTTAAAACGCGCAGAAATTAATTTAAGGAATTTAATTTAAAATCGGTCGTTTAAAATCGGCCGCTAATTAATTGTATGTATACTTTGGAATTGACTTTCAAAACATGTTCCAATTGAGTTCAAAATAGGGGTAAAACATTATAAACGTTAGGCGACACGCTTTGTTTGGAGTTCGTCGAGAAAAGCACGTGAATAGTGAAAATAATAATATTATATACGCATACATGTATATACACATGCGCGTATTCTCATATCAGAAACCACCAGTTACGTTTAATGGCCGAAAGTCTACGAGCTTTCTCCTCGTTTTCCCCTAAATCAATCCACTTTCATGAAAAATCTTCAACTACAAAAACATGGAGCTCGTCGAGCTCTAGAGATCCAATGGCTGTGAAGGAGGTTCAAAGGTGGATCGCCAGAAAATTAGCCTCATTTGTTCGAGTTAGGGCTTGTCGTGGGGGATAATTTCAGCGATAAAGTTCGCCATGGTTGATGGCGTGGGTGCGACGGGGGTTGGCACGCATAGGGGTGGCCTCCGATCATTTTCTGGTGGCTCGAGGTGAGAGCAGCAATTGGATGAAGAATGCGATGTGGGTTGCGTGGTTTCTAGAAGTAGCACGATGGAGAAGGAAAAAGATGGGCGGCCAGATTTAGATACAAGGGACGAATGGCCAGATTCTCCTAGGTTACAGAAAAAAATGTAAATTATTTAATATATAATTCGTGTAAATCTTATAAATTGTATATCTTTCACATATGAGGTCCGATTGAGACGAAATAAGGGGCGATGGGATCGTAGTGACAAGCACTACATTTTGGAATTGATTTGAAAACGATTGGAAGTAGCTAAATTTTTAGGTTAAATCGAACGTCATTCGATTTGATTTAAAATTGGAATGTTTGGCAAATTGAAAACTCAAGCTGAGTTAAACTCACTCATTTGGTTAATCAGCAATGTTTTTATAGATAATGAAATTTATTTATGTTGTTTGGATTGTTGAAATTGGTTAATTTAGGATGACGATATAGCATCTTGAATTGCTGTTAGAATAGTTGAACCGGAACTAGGGTCACAATATAACATCTCGAATTGCTATTAAACTATTTATGTTTATTTTTAAGCTTATTTCCATTATTGAATCATGGATGTATGGATTTGATAAATGAATTGTCAAAAAAATTGTTAAATTATAACGTAAGTTGAATGGAAATATACTGGTGTGATATATATGGCCAAATAAACATCGTTGGATAATAAATGGAAGAGTTTGATTTTGAATGATAATTATTTTGCAAAATCAATTTTTATTCTGCTATTTGATTAATTTGGACGTTATTCAATGTAAATGGATTTATATTGGATAATTGATGTGTTAACAATTGATTGTTAATTATGGATTGACTTACATATATGCATGTTATTATGTAAATGAATGTAATTTAACTTGTAAAGTTAAACTGAAGTTAAATGGTAGCTTCTTAAGTACCAATGTGATCGTTAAGCCTCTTTCTGGATTTGAAAGGTGTTTAACTTCAAATTTTATAATTTGAAGTAAAAGATTTTATTTAATGGTCATTATACAAGTTGTTTTGTTTAAATTTTTACTTATAAATGTTTTGCAAAATCATTTATTTAGTAAAGTTAATTATGTTTTAAAATTAATTGTTTAATTGATTTTGTTTAAAGATAATAAATTATTTATTATTATTAGTTATTTAGAACTAGAAAATTATTTCATTAATAATACAGATCAAAGGAAGATTACTTTTAATTAAAGGTTTACTTAGTTTATTTTATTAAATTTTAATATGTTAAAAGTTAAATGATTATATTATTAATAAATGTTTTAAAAGTATTTTCATATTATCAGAAATGGCTAAGATATTTTTGTGACATTTAAATCTTATTTATTATAATTAGCTAATAAATTATTATAAAAGAAATCCTTTATGAGAAGAATTGGTTAAAGGAGTTTATAAACGTGAAGGTGGTTTGAAATTTGAAAAGGAAGTTTATAAATGGTTTGGAATTTGTAAAAGAATATTTCTCTAAGTTAAACTTCGAAATTTGTAAAGAATTTTTATAAATAGATTTGGAAATATTTATGAAATAAAGAAAATTTTGGAAAGTAATGGTACATATTCATAACATGATTCGAGGGGAAGCGAGTGCCTATAGTTTGGAATGTTTTTCGCTGGGATAGCGACGTAACCATTATGCAAACTGCGATCTATGATTGGTTGCATGGCGAAAATCGAGAGGCGAAGATTGTCTAAGTTAAGTTTGGTTTTTCTGGTATAGAGACGCAACCATCGAGCTACGATCCATATTTGATACCGAATGGCGCTTCCATATCTATTTTTATAATATAGCTTTTAAGTATTTGAAAAGGATGATTTGTGAATATACTAATTCAAATGAACTATGTATATGAATGTTTGAATAAGGAGATTCGATTTATCGAAATCAAATTAAAAGAGGCTTAGTGGTTTCAGTGGGAAATGTAATCGTGTTGAATATGTGAGTATATGATTTTTGTTTGATGATAATATATATATATATATATATATATATATATATATGTATGTATGTATGTATGTATGTATTTGTTAATGTACTATTTTATTTTTCACATAATTAAATAAATATTTGGCGAATAAAGTAAATAACACAGAATTTAAATTCAAACAGATATTTTATTCAGATAAAAATTTATTACAATTTTGAATAGTAAAAATTTGAGATCTCAATATATATATATATACACAAATTTCAATTACATCACAATTTATCATTTACATTTGCACCTCACTACATATCGCTCATTCACTCGTATTGATCTTCAACTGTATTCCAGATTGAATCCAGCGTCTGAGCAATCTGCAAAATAAACACTAACGCAGTAAAATTGAAAAGAAAATATTTTGCAATGTAAAATAAAATGTGATTTTGAAAATATTATTTGCCTCGGTTATTTGGGTTGTTCGTCATTAGTTAATTCTGAATTCATCAAATATGAACAGCTTGTGACATGCACAATGTATCACTGTACATGCCATAAGGCCGTGCGCACCGATATACACTAGATAAAATTACAGGGACATGTGAGCACAAGGTCAAACCCAATCAAAAGCCGAGTTCAACTCAAGTGCAATACAAATAATGTCATGAGACGATTACAAGGTCAAACCCGAGCTTTTTGCCGGATTCAACGCAGGTGTATTACAAAATTGTCAAGTATAAGTGAACATGCAACATGCACATAAGAAGTGGTGCACATGTCCACCAGAATGATGAACAAACAAACCCAGTGCAAATTCAAACAAAAACATAGCATGCACTTATATATATATATGAGACAACAACTATTTTGCCAAAGAAAGACAGTCAAGTTCAAATGCATATATACCATAGCACTAATATACATACATGAATGCAAACTGTAAATGAATCACATGACAACAGTAAATAGTACACAAGAAAATTTAGGCATCAAGCTTATATGACAGTAAAGTATGAATGCCATGATGTGACGACCGCCCATGACCCCCGCACTAAAACAAGAGAATGGTGCGCTGAAAGGCGTGCCAGGCAGCCATGGACGATAGTCAGGGAAAGGTAAAACAGAAACTCTATCGTATTACTCACAGCGCATGGATAAAATACAATAGAAAGTATACATAGTGAAGCTCTATAGAACAGAAGTCTCATCATATAAACTCATAATAGTTTTATACAATCATCTGAATAGTCAATACATCAAGCCTCACTACATAGTACTCAGAGTATCAAACAAACAACGGAATGTCCAGTACATATAATAAGAAAATAATATGCAAAAGCCTCCAGCTCGTCTTCGTCATCAACAGCGTTGGTAGCCAAGAACAGCACCTGTCACCTGCTACCTAGTCTGCCCATCCCAACAAGGATGAACAGCCCAAGGTAATAAGAGTTGAACATAAAACCTTGAGTAAGACAACAGTCTTAGTGAGCAGTAATTAACTATCAAACATACCAAAAGAGCATAAAGGATAAAAGGAATAGAAACTCAACCATCCCACTCCACCTTATTCTACAGTGATAGCCCCCAGACCCACTAAGCATAAACAAGCATAGCAAAGCAGACAATTTAAGTAAAGTAATTATCACTCGAGTCAAGGTCGATGTTTTCCAAGTACAAACCCCCAAGGCCTAAACCAAGATCAGATAAGCACCCAGAAAACACCGCTCTTGAGGCCGAATGATGGTACAATCAAACATCCATGACTCTGGCTATCACTGTTAACATTGCCTCGATATCACCGTTAATTGAATGACCGGCACCTTCTTTCAGTCGTCCGTCAAGGGTTAATGGAAACCCCGGTTCTAGACATAACTCCGCACGTCATCATGACCCGTGCCTAGGAATATCGCATCTGCCCAGAGTACTAACACGTCATCATGACCCGTGTCTGGAACGTCATCGTGACCCATTCCAACGTACTCTTGCTTTGAGCATGCTAGAACCTTCAACAACGATAAGATCCAAGCCTCCTAGTCATCCTACTCGACGACTATTCTCACACTAGCTCAAGCGCCTCTCGAGCCCACCATTATCCACACAAACTCGGACCGCATCACCGAGTTATCAACATAGCTTCGCACGTCGTCGTGACCCGTGCTTGGAACGTCATCATGGCCCGTCCCAACTCAACATCATGGTTTGCCTCATCGCATCATGGCAAAGTCCATCATCACCGAATCTATCCATATGAGCTTCCACATCCGCTTCATATGCCACAAGCAGCTTTCACCATTCAAGAGCCTTTCCACTTAGCTTTTGAATCATCTTCGACCAACTTGTTCAAATCAACTACTAGCTAATTTGAGACAATCAAATCAATCGTAAATCAATCATTAATCCAAGCGATCAAACATTCAACAAGATCTAATAAGCAATTACAACAATAATGGCAATTGGTAATTAAAGTGTTCAAATCTAACAAGTATGAATCATAGGCAATTGTCTCTATAACTTGATGAATGAACTTGCATAAGTGAACATGTAGTAAAATAGGTGTCAAAACTTCATAGGTGATAGATCTACATGCATACTTAGGGAAAATGCAAGAAATCACTATCTTTAACACATAAACAAGCCACCAATCCAATATACTCCCTTGGGTCCGTGTGAGAGATAACTACCACTCACCGAATCACCTAAACACCTCAAAAACAACCAACTCCAGATCTGGACAGCAAAGATCCAAGCTTGATCCGGCAAAATCTCACTTCAATCGATGAAATCTCCCTTTGTTGGATGAAGATCTTCAACTTTGGCTCTTGGATCTTCGATTTGATCTTCAATTTAGATGGAAGGAATCACTAGATTAGAGTGGAGAAAAGAAGTGAAGAAGTGTTGTAGTCGAGCTCTCAAAATGGCAGCACTTCGTCGCCTCAAAATCCGGTGCCAAAATAGTGAGATATGGACGTGTATTTATAGGCTGATTTCCCTTAAGTCGTTCGCCCCATGAGTCGGTCACGACTTATAAACCCCTACGACCTACGACTTAAGCCTCAACAACCCACGGCCTATACGACCTAACGCTAAGTCGCTCACGCGACTCAACCCAGAAACGACCCAACATAGGCACGACTCAACACAGGCAGTGCCTCGTCCTAACGACCCAACTACACAGCCGACTCAACCAACCTTACGACCTAACAAACACGGAGCCTCACGCGCGACTCAACACAGGCACGCGACCTAACTGAGATACGTGACCTAACTCGTACACGAGTTACGACCTACCACTAAGTCGCTCACACGACTCAGCGACCTAACGCTATACGACCCAACTCAGCACACAAAGTCCCACGACTTAAGTCTTCCTCCTTAGGTCGTTCGAACGACTTATCCCTTAGGCTGTTAACCCGTTAACCCTGTTAAGCTGTTAACTTTCCTAAGCCGTTAACCACTAGGTCGTTATCACCTTATCCCCTAAGTCGCTGGCTCTCTTAACTCGGTCGATACTTAGGTCGGTCAAAAACCCATAACTCGCTCACACGACCTAAGCTAACTACCATACGAGCTAACTATCACGCGACTCAAACACTAAGTCGTTATTCCCATAAGTCGCTACCTACCTTAAGTCATCTATGCTCCTACACGATTCAAGCTCCAAATGACTTAACTCTGAACGACTTATCAACAATACGACTTAAAGCACATAGTTTTAACAATGTTTGGATCCGTAAAAATACGGGTCGTTACATTCTCTCCCCCTTAGGAATTTCGCCCCCGAAATTCCAAACAAACAAGAGCAACCAAAGTTATTCTGCATGCCTATCATCCATAGCAATCAACAAACCATGCATCCAATTACTAGCCTAGCATGCAGAATTCTAAGACTAGAACAAGTTACAAATTCGTGAGATGTCACGACAACTTAGGGCCATACCTCGAAGAGTTCAGGATGAGCTGCCTTTATCCTCTCTTCCTCCTCCCACGTGCAGTCGTCAACATCATCACTCCATTGTACCTTGAGCAACATAATCGCCTTCCTCCTAAGCTGTTTCGTGTCGGTTTCGACAACACGAAGCGGCTTACGAGGTCTCGTAACAACTGGATCAACCTCTAAATCTTCACAGCTATCAGCAGAAACCACCGTATTCGAGTCGTGCACATACTTCCGTAGATAAGATACATGAAAAACATTGTGCACACCCGCCATCTTTTCCGGTAACTCCAATCTATAGGCGAGCTTTCCAATTCGCTCGATGATCGGGAAGGGTCCAACAAATCTTGGGGTCAATTTTCCTTTCTTCCCGAATCGAATAACATTCTTCAGTGGAGAAATCTTCACAAAAACCATATCACCTACGTCGAATTCCAAATCCTTACGACGATTATTGGCATAACTTTTCTGATGGTCTTGGGCTGCCTTCATTCGTTGCCGAATGATCTCTATACACTCCGAAGTCTGTCGAATCATCTCTGGCCCAAGTATCAGCTTTTCTCCAGTTTCCAACCAACATGTCGGAGAGTTACACGGTCTTCCGTACAGTGCCTCATATGGTGCCATACCAATACTTGTCTGGTAACTGTTATTATACGCAAATTCCACCAAGTGAAGATGATCTTCCCATGATCCCCCGAAGTCCAAAACACATGCTCTGAGAAGATGCCATACCGATACTTGTCTGGTTGACCCTCTCGGTCTGACCATCTGTTTGGGGGTGATAAGCTGTACTCAAACACAACCCGGTTCCCAAAACTTCTTGGAAGCTCTTCCAAAATCCACTAGTGAACAATGAGTCTCGATCGCTCACTATATTCTTTGGAATACCATGGAATCGAACTATCCACTTAACATACAACTCAGCCAATTTCGATGCAGTCCTAGTTGCTCGAACAGGAATGAATCTTGCACTCTTAGTCAAACCATCTACAATGACCCAAATCCCTTCATTTCCCGACCTGGTTCTAGGTAGACCATCGATAAAATCCATCGATATCTGCTCCCACTTCCATGTAGGAACCTCTAATGGCTGAAGCAATCCACTTGGCTTCTTTTGCTCGGCTTTCACCAACTGGCAGTTCATACACTTGGAAATAAAATTTCCAACATCCTTCTTCATACCTTCCCAGTAATAGGTTCTCTTCATATCCCGATACATCTTATTTCCACCTGGATGAATCGTCAACTTCGAGTGATGACTTTCCCTCAGAACTTCCTCTCTCAATCCATCTATATTGGGAACAACTAGTCGTCCTTGCTTTCGAAGCCAACCCTCTCGATCGACTTCAAATCTTTTATCCTTTTCTGGATTCAATCCAAATTCCAAATCGCGGATAATCTTGACAAGCTTATCGTCTCGCTTTTGGCTTTTGCCGATCCTTTCCACAAGAGTAGGTCTTATCGATAAGTTTGCCAACATCTCAGGTTCCAATTCACATCTAGGCCTGAAGTCAAATCCAGTCAAATACTCAAGATTCTTCCATTCCGAAAACATGGCTCCCAATCCTGCATGTCTTCGACTTAACGCATCCGCCACCGCGTTGCCTTTTCCCGGAGTATAGGCTATACCAAAATCATATGATGCTAAAAACTCTAGCCATCGTTGCTGCCGGAGATTCAAATCCCTTTGGGAGAAAAGATACTTCGACGACTTATGATCCGTAAACAACTCGAATCGAACTCCCAATAGATAGTGTCTCCACATCTTCAAAGCAAAAACAATCGCCGCTAACTCAAAATCATGAGTCGGGTAATTCCTTTCATGCGGCTTCAATTGTCGACTTGCATACGCAACAACTTTATCCCTCTGCATTAGCACCGCTCCAAGTCCAGTACCACATGCATCGGTGTAAACCACCATCTCATCATTCCCACTTGGAATAGTCAAAACAGGAGCACTCGTCAATCGCTCTTTCAGGATTACGAAAGCTTGCTCACACTTATCATCCCATCTGAACACTTGGTTCTTTTTCGTCAATCCTGTTAACGGTGCAGCTATTTTGGAAAAGTCTTTGATAAACCGACGATAATATCCTGCTAATCCAAGAAAACTTCTCACATCAGATGCATTCTTAGGTCTAATCCAATTCTGGATCGCTGCCACCTTAGCGGGATCAACCGCTATTCCATTTCCAGAGATAACATGGCCTAAGAACCTCACTTCACTCTTCCAGAAGTGACACTTCTAAAACTTAGCCTTTAGCTGATGTTTCCGCAAGATTCCCAAAACAATACGCAAGTGTGTCTTGTGCTCTTCCTCAGTTCTGGAATAAATCAGAATATCATCCACGAACACAAGTACAAACTTGTTCAACTGATCTCTGAACACTCTATTCATAAGATCCACAAAATATGCTAGTGCGTTAGTCAATCCAAACGGCATTACCAGCCATTCATAAAAACCGAATGGTGTCCTAAAAGCAGTCTTCGGCACACTATCCTTAGCCACTCTCAACTGGTGAAATCCCGTTGCCAAATCCATTTGAGAAAACACCTTAGCTTCGTGAAGCTGATCAAACAAGTCATCTATTCTCGGCAATGGATACTTGTTCTTCCTAGTCACCTTATTCAGCTCACGATAATCCACACACAACCTCAACGATCCATCCGCTTTGGTTGCGAACACAACTGGTGCACCCCATTCGGACACACTACGCCGAATGAATCCTTTTCGAAAAAGGTCATCAACCTGCACCTTCAGCTCTTGTTGTTCTCTAGGCGCCATCCGTCTAAGAGGCATCACAACAGGTCTGGCTCCCTCAACTAGATCGATACGAAACTCGATCTCCCTATGCGGTGGTAACCCTTTGACCTCGTCAAAGACGTCCTCAAATCCATTCACAACTGGCATTGATGACAGTCCATCCCGTGGAACAACTAGCGAATACATGAAGCCCATGAAGACGCCTTCTTCATGCTTACATCATATCACAACCTTTCGCCCTTCCACATTCCCGACTATCACCTCCAGTTTCTCACAATCAACCTTTGCCGCATACTTCCTAAGCCAGTCCATACCCAAAATAATTCCGAACCCCGCAAAGTTCAGAACAAAACAATCACAAACAAAAGAGCAATCATGACTCGATACAACTAGACCACGGCATACCATACACAAACAAGACGAACCCCCAACTGGATTAGTCACAACCAATGGTCTATCAACAATTTTCGGTTCCAAACCCAACCGGCCTACCAAATCATCACAAACAAACGAATGCGACGCCCCAGTATCAAACAACACTCTAACTGGAACACCACAAATGGAAAGAGTACCTTGAGCCACCACACTCTTCCCTTTCTCATCAATAGTAGGAGCTTTCGAAGACGATGGAACAGCTTCCAAAGCATAAGCTTGCACAATCTGCTTATCTTTCCTCGGTTCTGGGCAGTCCTTCTTGATATGTCCCAGCTTATCACAGTTGTGGCACTTCAACTGCACCTTTGGATTCTTGCAATCCCTAGAGAAATGGCCCTTCTGCCGACAATTGTAGCAGGTCACTTCACCCTTTGGCTTTTTCTGGCCATCCTTACCCTTCTGTTGCTGCTGCTTCCTCTTCTTGTTTCCACCCTGTTGTGGTTTGGACTCTTCCTTGGTCACAGCAATAACAGACTCTTCCTTAGGAAACAAACTCTCATGTCTGAGAGCTTTCTCCACAAGCTTCTCAAATGGATCGTCCAGATGATCCACCAACTGTCTCCCAAGATAACTGTCCAAGCATGTCACAAACTTCTCATTTTTCTGATAAGGAGATTCAATATACGACCGAACATACTTGGACAAAGCTTCAAACTCAGAAACATACTCAAGAACTGGTCTCCCACCTTGCTTGAGCTCCACAAACTTCTTAAACAAAACAGATTTCTGAGCCGTAGAAATGAACTTAGCTTCAAATCTAACTTGGAATTGCTCCCAAGTAATCTCTTCCTCTGGAGTATCAATGGTGATAGAGTTCCACCAATCCGAAGCTCTCCCCTGAAGCTGTCTCGATGCAAGCTTCCTCTTAGTTGCATCCTCAATTCCCAAATCACCAAAGATCCTTCTACAAGCATCAATCCATCTTTGCACTTCAATGGTTGATTCTGTTCCCAAGAAAACCTTTCCTCCAAGAGCAGTATAGTCCTTACACAACTTAGCAAAGTCCACTGGTCTTGGAGCTTGAACTTGAACTCCAACATCTACTGACGGTCCTGAGGTTGGTATCCTTCTCATGGTTGAAGTCATCATAGCTTCGAACATTGCAGCATAGTCAGTAGCTCCCCCAGCAGCATGGCTTTCCCTAGCAGCTTGTCTCTTACTTCGACTCATCCTTATTATCTACAAAAAGGAATGATTTAGAACACCTTGAGAAACAACTACATAAGGAGTTCAAATCCTTCTAAACTACTATATTATATATAGTAATCATCCATCAAAATTACAATTACGTCTCTCATACGTAGTTACGTCAGCGAGCGTTGGCTAAAATCGATTAACCAAAGCTCTGATACCAAATGTGACGACCGCCCATGACCCCCGCACTAAAACAAGAGAATGGTGCGATGAAAGGCGTGCCAGGCAGCCATGGACGATAGTCAGGGAAAGGTAAAACAGAAACTCTATCGTATTACTCACAGCGCATGGATAAAATACAATAGAAAGTATACATAGTGAAGCTCTATAGAACAGAAGTCTCATCATATAAACTCATAATAGTTTTATACAATCATCTGAATAGTCAATACATCAAGCCTCACTACATAGCACTTGGAGTATCAAACAAACAGCGGAATGTCCAGTACATATAATAAGAAAATAATATGCAAAAGCCTCCAGCTCGTCTTCGTCATCAACAGCGTTGGTAGCCAAGAACAGCACCTGTCACCTGCTACCTAGTCTGCCCATCCCAACATGGATGAACAGCCCAAGGTAATAAGAGTTGAACATAAAACCTTGAGTCAGACAATAGTCTTAGTGAGCATTAATTAACTATCAAACATACCAAAAGAGCATAAAGGATAAAAGGAATAGGAACTCAACCATCCCACTCCACCTCATTCTACAGTGATAGCCCCCAGACCCACTAAGCATAAACAAGCATAGCAAAGCAGACAATTTAAGTAAAGTAATTATCACTCGAGTCAAGGTCGATGTTTTCCAAGTACAAACCCCCAAGGCCTAAACCAAGATCAGATAAGCACCCATAAAACACCGCTCTTGAGGCCGAATGATGGTACAATCAAACATCCATGACTCTGGCTATCACTGTTAACATTGCCTCGATATCACCGTTAATTGAATGACCGGCACCTTCTTTCAGCCGTCCGTCAAGGGTTAATGGCAACCCCGGTTCTAGACATAACTCCGCACGTCATCATGACCCGTGCCTAGGACTATCGCATCTGCCCAGAGTACTAACATGTCATCATGACCCGTGTCTGGAACGTCATCGTGACCCGTTCCAACGTACTCTTGCTTTGAGCATGCTAGAACCTTCAACAACGATAAGATCCAAGCCTCCTAGTCATCCTACTCGACGACTATTCTCACACTAGCTCAAGCGCCTCTCGAGCCCACCATTATCCACACAAACTCGGACCGCATCACCGAGTTATCAACATAGCTTCGCACGTCGTCGTGACCCGTGCTTGGAACGTCATCATGGCCCGTCCCAACTCAACATCATGGTTTGCCTCATCGCATCATGGCAAAGTCCATCATCACCGAATCTATCCATATGAGCTTCCACATCCGCTTCATATGCCACAAGCAGCTTTCACCATTCAAGAGCCTTTCCACTTAGCTTTTGAATCATCTTCGACCAACTTGTTCAAATCAACTACTAGCTAATTTGAGACAATCAAATCAATCATAAATCAATCATTAATCCAAGAGATCAAACATTCAACAAGATCTAATAAGCAATTACAACAATAATGGCAATTTGGTAATTAAAGTGTTCAAATCTAACAAGTATGAATCATAGGCAATTGTCTCTATAACTTGATGAATGAACTTGCATAAGTGAACATGTAGTAAAATAGGTGTCAAAACTTCATAGGTGATAGATCTACATGCATACTTAGGGAAAATGCAAGAAATCACTATCTTTAACACATAAACAAGCCACCAATCCAATATACTCCCTTGGGTCCGTGTGAGAGATAACTACTACTCACCGAATCACCTAAACACCTCAAAAACAACCAACTCCAGATCTGGACAGCAAAGATCCAAGCTTGATCCGGCAAAATCTCACTTCAATCGATGAAATCTCTCTTTGTTGGATGAAGATCTTCAACTTTGGCTCTTGGATCTTCGATTTGAGCTTCAATTTAGATGGAAGGAATCACTAGATTAGAGTGGAGAAAAGAAGTGAAGAAGTGTTGTAGTCGAGCTCTCAAAATGGCAGCACTTCGTCGCCTCAAAATCCGGTGCCAAAATAGTGAGATATGGACGTGTATTTATAGGCTGATTTCCCTTAAGTCGTTCGCCCCATGAGTCGGTCACGACTTATAAACCCCTACGACCTACGACTTAAGCCTCAACAACCCACGGCCTATACGACCTAACGCTAAGTCGCTCACGCGACTCAACCCAGAAACGACCCAACATAGGCACGACTCAACACAGGCAGTGCCTCGTCCTAATGACCCAACTACACAGCCGACTCAACCAACCTTACGACCTAACAAACACGGAGCCTCACGCGCGACTCAACACAGGCACACGACCTAACTGAGATACGCGACCTAACTCGTACACGAGTTACGACCTACCACTAAGTCGCTCACACGACTCAACGACCTAACGCTATACGACCCAACTCAGCACACAGAGTTCCACGACTTAAGTCTTCCTCCTTAGGTCGTTCGAACGACTTATCCCTTAGGCTGTTAACCCGTTAACCCTGTTAAGCTGCTAACTTTCCCAAGCCGTTAACCACTAGGTCGTTATCACCTTATCCCCTAAGTCGCTGGCTCTCTTAACTCGGTCGATACTTAGGTCGGTCAAAAACCCATAACTCGCTCACACGACCTAAGCTAACTACCATACGAGCTAACTATCACGCGACTCAAACACTAAGTCGTTATTCCCATAAGTCGCTACCTACCTTAAGTCATCTATGCTCCTACATGATTCAAGCTACAAATGACTTAAACTCTGAACGACTTATCAACAATACGACTTAAAGCACATAGTTTTAACAATGTTTGGATCCGTAAAAATACGGGTCGTTACACATGACTCCAGAGGAACAAATATGACCTCGGTCGAATCAGAAAGCAACATGAACAATAAGCTACATGAAGACCAACATCAATGTATAGTGGAACCAAAAGGCAAAAATATACCAAGTGGTCTGATGACCAGAGGCAACTCCAAGCTTCCAAATACAAATCAACAATGAAGACAATAGAGGTGATATCATATACATTTAAGTACAATGCATAGCATATCCAAGTGCATCAGACCACACAAGCTCACATGGCTCAATGCACACACTTGTATACATCTATGTGAACCAAACCAAGTATACAAGTGAATGAAAATATGTACATAATGTCAACCAAAAGACATATACAAGTGCATCAAACCACAATGCATCAGAAGTCCAGACACTATAAGTTTACACTGACTCAATGACAAATAAAATAACAACATAACATGCTCAAAGTACAATCAGATGACATCAAGCTAGCAGTGACAGTATACAAGCATCAGGTCGAAAGTGCTATCAGGCACGAACACAAATCAAAGTCAAGTAATAGCAAATCAAGTAAGTAAATATTATCACTATAAATGAAGTCAGCAGCAGGTTTTACAATTCAAATCAAAGTAGCCGAAGTAAAAGGGATTAAAGAACGGAATCGAACAGTTCAAAATATAGTCGTGGTAGCCAAGGTGATTCATCAAGCAGGAATTTCCAAAAGTGATCGAAGTCAACAAATTTAAATGCTAGCAAATTCGAAACCGTGATAGCCAAGAAAAACGAACCAGACAGAAATCAAAGCCACGACAACCAAGCAAAAAATATATGAATTGGAACAAGTCAGTAATCATCTCAAGCATCCTAACGAAGATCAATGGCCAAAACAAAATAAGTGAAGAATTCAAATAAATACAAAAGAACGAGCAAATAGGAATTCTAATCCTATATAAATGGTTAACATTATCGGCAGATAGTTCATTCGAGTTCAAGCAACAAAGAGTAATCATTCAATTTGAATCAAGATAAAGTTCAAGCATATCAACCAGAAAAGCAAAAGGAGTAACATACCAGTAAAATTGAACTCGATCGAAGCAGTCGAAGCTAAGCTACGAAGAGACAGTCGGTCGACAGAGCAAGGAAAGAGAAATCACCTATTCGATCGATCAATCAAAGTCAGCAACTTCTAATCAAAGCCCTAGTTTATAATTTCAGAACGAACGAGCAAGAGTCATTTTCACGAAGAAGAATACAGGCCGAAGAAATAAACGACCAAAAAGGGGGAAATATTTTTACACTATTTTTTTATTGGTCCGGTTATTTTCTTCCTTGGGCTTTAAAGTTTAATTAGGGTTTTTTGTTTCTAATTGTTTTTATTGTATTTACTCTTTTAAACCTTTGTAATTTCTAGTCATGTGACTAGGGACGAACTACGGTGGTGTAGTTCGAGAATTCGTAGCTCGATGACTGAGTTGTGGCAGAGTTTTGAGTATAGAGTTAGGTTAATCGATAGCGGATGTCGCGAGTTTACGTGTGCAAGCGTCTGACTACTTAATTTCTAATAGAAACCTTGGGGGCAGCACGTAGGCAGGGTTTTGTCGAAGCTGGGTAAATCTGTGTGCTTTATTTTCTGCTTTTAATATTCTGCTATATCTATGATGCTATTATTCTACTACGATCTGTATTGGAATTATTTTATATAAACTTTCGCAATAAATTTTATAATTGACAGTATCACCCTATTCACCACCCCTCTAGGGTGAAATCGATCCTACAAGTGGTATCAAAGCTAGGAACAAAAGCAATTTTTTTTTAAAAAATTCTGATTTGTTTTCAAAATCCAATTTTTATTTTAAAAATTTGAATTTTTAAAATGGCTTCTTTTAATAATGTCTTTGCTGAGGGTCAGTCCATAGTTAGACCACCAATGTTCAATGGTGAATATGCTTATAGAAAAAATAGAATGAACATTTTTCTGAAAACCATTTATGCTTGGAATATAGTTGAGACAGGTTATAGAGCACCAACCATAATAGTAAATAATTAGGAAATTGAAAAGCCAATTGATCAATGGACAGATTTGGAAAATAAGTTACATAATGCTAATGCTAAAGCTATGAATTCTATTATTAGTTCATTAGATCATATTGAATTAGTTCGTATCTCACATTGTTAATTGCATAGGAAATATGGTGCACACTAGAAGTGAGTCACGAAGGAACATCTCAGCCAAGGAATCTCGCATTGCCATGCTGAGTAGTGAATACAAGAATTTTACAATGGCCAAGGAAGAAAATGTCAAAGAGATGTATGGACGTCTTTTCAATCTAGTACACAAATCAAAAGCTCTTGGAAAATCATACACAGAGTTGGAAATAGTCTGAAAAATCCTCAAAGTCCTTCCACGGAATTATGTAACAAAAGTTATTGCCATTCAAGAATCAAAAGATTTGAAACAAATCAAAGTTGAAGAACTCATCGAAAATCTCACCACTTATAAGCTAGAAAAAGGAAGAACGTGAAGGACGAGATACTCGAAAGAAATCAATAGCTCTCAAAGGAACATCTGAAAGTGATGATGACGACGACGATGATGGAGCAGTTGGGCTGTCACTATTAATGAAGAAATTCAAAAAGTGGAATCATAGATATGGAAATTTAGCTCTAAATCAACAATTGAAAGGCAGAATAATCAAAGCACTAGACAACTCAGAAGAACACGAGATCATTTGTCACAAATGCAACAAACCCGGTCTTATCAAGCCCAATTGTCCTTGAAATTGACACGACCTAGAAAAGAATTAAAAAAGGAGAAGCTTTGCAGCCATATGGAATAAAGTGATGATGATTATACTAGTGAGAGTGAGAAAGCAGATATGTGCCTTCGAGGTGATATAACTGATAGCGATGATGACGAGCCAAGCGAGGTATACTCACTTAGAACTACTTATATATTTCCATAAAGTAAATGGCTGTTTTGAAAAGACTTAGGGAAAAATATGCCAAAATTGAATCGCAAAGAGATAGTTTGATAGAACCAAATAAACAGTTTAATCAATTGGTTAAAAACTATCAAACTAAGAGCCCTATGTGTGATAAGTGTCCAAGATTTGAAGATAAAATTAAAAAATCAGAAATTAAAAGTAAACCACTTGAAAATGAAAATCTGATTTTGAAAGAAAGTGAAAATACTCGAAGAGAAAATTCTATTAAAAAGTGCACATAATTACTGAATGAAAATGTATCCCTTAAAACACAAGTCCAGCAATCGTCTATTACTTTAGGAAAATTTTCAAAAGGAGAAAGACCGTTAAATATGTTGTCAGGGAAACGAACTGTTAATAAAGATACATGTAGACTTGTTTGGACTAATGATATTGATACATGCAGACTTGACAATATGGTCATTGTTTATTTATTTACATGGCTTCAATTCAGTTCCATTTAAATGTTAATTTTAAGGTATTTGTTGCAATTTCATGATCTGGTCTATAACATTCATCTAATGATAAAATTGAATCAACAAGAAATTCAGATGCAGATTTCTTTAGTAATCTAGCTGATAGAAAAATTACTGGTGGAATATGATTTATATTGAGATGTTCAGTAGCTGCATCATTTTTCAAAGAAAATATCTACATATTTTTCACTTGAAATAATTTTCAAATAGCAGACATTTTTACAAAAAACCCTTCAGAAAATCGTTTTGTTGACCTTGTTTCAGATTAGTCATTTTAGAAAATTTGATGTATAATTATTTATGGATTTGATTTTAAATGACTACATTAACTAGTCTGACTCCCTAATAATTATCGAAAAGATAAATAGTGATTGAAAAAGCGATGAGCATTGATATTAATCATATATTATAACTTGAGATAGTATATTTAGTAAATTTCTTTAGAAATTTAAATAGGAGTTACAAAAACTTTTTGGTAAAAATTCCATGACCATTTCTATTTCTATCATATTTCCATCGACCGCCACTCATCAAAATCCAATATAGTAAGTCAATATGTGGTATTTTAAACAGGAAATTATGCACTTTCATTTTATTTTATCTTTAGCAATAAAAACATCCAACATATTCACTCTCATTTAAAAGTCCTCACGGTTATGCATGGGTGAAGTACTTGAAATTTTTGATTATGTGCTTCCATGCTCATTTAAAAGTCCTCATGGTTATGCATGTATGGAACGCATATCAAAATTGATTGATTTGATAGACAAGTTGATTCTAATCCCATTTAAAAGTCCTCACGGTGATGCGTGGTTAGAAGATACTTGAGTTCATTTTTTAAAAATTGTGAATACTAGTAATCTCATTTAAAAGTCCTAATGGTTATGCATGGTTAGTAGATATTCAAATTCCTTAAATAAATATACCACAAATAGACACAATTGTATGGTTTTATACGATGGCATCATCCCTATCATTCTAAAGTGGAATATGCATCAAATAGAGTATTTATGATTTTTGTTTGATTTTTTATTGAAATTTAATATTTATATTTGATTGAGTTTTAATGTTGTATTAATGTTTATAACTTTATCTCTATATTTCTAACACTATTACTCTTTTGCTGATAACAAAAGGGGGAGAGAAAAGTTAAGATTTGGCAAATAAAGGTCAAATATTTTCTATTTGCATCTAGGCTCATTTGCATATTTTTATTTACATGCATATATTAAGAGGGGGCTTTGTGTAGAGAGGGAGCATTCAAATTCGAGGAGCAAATTGAATGATCAAATACATTTAATAAATTCAAAATATTAAGCATATGTTTGTCATAATCAAAAGGGGGAGATTGTTGAATATGCGAGTATATGATTTTTGTTTGATGATATATATATATATATATATTCATTTAAATGTATTTGTTAATGTACTATTTTATTATTCACATAATTAAATAAATATTTGGAGAATAAAGTAAATAACACAGAATTTAAATTCAAACAAATATTTTATTCAAACAAATATTTATTACAATTTTGAATAGTACAAATTTAAGCTCTCACTATATATATATACATATATATATAAATTTCAATTACATCACAGTTTATCATTTACATTTGCACCTCGCTACATATTGCTCATTCACTCGTATCGATCTTCAACTGTATTCCAAATTGAGTCCAGCATCTAAGCAATCTGCAAAATAAACATTAACGTAGTAAATTGAAAAGAAAATATTTTGCAGTGTAAACTAAAATATGATTTTGAAATATTATTTGCCTCGGTTATTTGGGTTGTTCATCGTCATTTAATTCTGAATTCATCAAACATGAACAACTTGTGACATGCACAGAGTATCACTATACATGCCACAAGGACGTGCACACCGATATACACTTGATAAAATTACAAGGACATGTAAGCATAAGGTCAAACCCAATCAAAAGCCGAGTTCAACTCAAGTGCAATAAAAATAACGTCATGAGACGAGCGCTAGGTCAAACCCAAGCTTTTTGCTGGATTCAGCGTAGGTGCATTACAAAATTGTCAAGTATAAGTGAACATGCAACATGTGCATAAGAAGTGGTGCATATGTCAACCAGAATATTGAACAAATAAACCCAGTGCAACTTCAAACAAAAACAGAGCTTGCACTTATATACATATGAGATAGCAATTATTTTGACAAAGAAAGACAGTCAAGTTCAAATGCATATATACCAAAGCACCGATATACATACATAAACGTAAACTGTAAATGAATCACATGACAACAGTAAATAGTACAGAAGAAATCCAAGCATCAAGCTTATATGACAGTAAAGTATGAATTCCACGACTCTAGAGGGACAAATATGATCTGATCGAATCAGAAAGCAACATGAACAATAAGCTACATGAAGACCAACATCAATGTACAGTGGAACCAAAGGGCAAAATATATCAAGTGGTCTGATGACCAAAGGCAACTCCAAGCTTGCAAATACAAATCGACAATGCAGACAACAGAGGTGATGTCATATACAATGAAGTACAATGCATAACATATTCAAGTGCATCAGACCACACAAGCTCACATGGCTCAATGCACAGACTTGTATCCATCTATGTGAACCAAACTAAGTACACAAGTGAATGACAATATGTACATAATGTCAACCAGAAGACATATACAAGTGCATTGAACCACAATGCATTAGAAGTCCAAACACTGCAAGTTTACACTGACTCAAAGACAAATAAAATAACAATATAAAATGCTCAAAGTACAATCAGAGGACATCAAACTAGCAGTGACAGCTGTGCAGTTAATGCGCTCGGTAGATTCAAAGCGGTAGAGGTGCAAAAAGTCATAGCGGGGATACAGCGAGGATATTGCGGGATATAGCGGATGGCTTTAAAA
Organism: Allium cepa; assembly: GCA_030765085.1. Lineage (NCBI taxonomy): Eukaryota > Viridiplantae > Streptophyta > Magnoliopsida > Asparagales > Amaryllidaceae > Allium > Allium cepa. Next base: position 597,557,545 of record CM060944.1, read on the forward strand.
TAGCATATAAAACTCGTACTTAATGTTTTTACAAATATGTAAATGGTAATTAAATGAAAAATTATCATTCAATTGAATTATAAATAATTTTAAATAAAAACATGTCCGCGGTAGTGGCGCAGTGGTTGAGACACTTGCCTCCTGTTAACGAGGTCGCGAGTTCGATACCCGTCTGCCCTACTCCCAATTTCAAGACGCGGAGGTGGGTCCCCGTTAATCCTATAAAAACGGTTGGGGGCATCAAATCTCTGTGTTGGGCTGGCTTAAATCCCAACTGTCCGTGGTCGGACCAGGAAGGAGGGGGCTCCTCCTATCCCTTCGATTTCATCGGGGCTCTGGGTTGAGTTTTCATTAAAAAAAACGAAAAACTGTTATATAACATAATTGAATTTGGTAGAATATTAAGGTGTTTTTATTTCTGAAAATATATTAAAAATTAAATCAAATAAATTAGTTTCATAATTTTATAATGTATAAATGCAATTTTTCAATTCATTTTATTAAAAAAGATATAGCGGGAATAGTAGAATATAGCGGAAATAACGGGATATAGCGGAAAGCTATATTCTGGGGCTATATGGAAAAATCGTAGCGGTAGAAATCCGCTATGAGATATAGCAGGGTTGTAGAGGGGTAATAGCGGGGCATTAACTACACAGAGTGACAGTGTACAAGCATCAGGTCGAAAGTGCTATTAGGCACGAACAAAAATCAAAGTCGGGTAATAGCAAATCAAGTAATCAAATATTATCACTACAAATGAAGTCAGCAGCAGGTCTTACAATTCAAATCAAAGTGGCCGAAGTAAAAGGGATTAAAGAATGGTATCGAACAGTTCAAAATACAGTCGTGGCAGCCAAGGTGATTCATCAAGCGGGAATTTTCAAAAGTGACTAAAGTCAACAAATTTAAATGCTAACGAATTCAAAACCGTGATAGCCAAGAAAACGAACCAGTTAGAAATCAAAGCCATGGCAACCAAGGAAAAAATATACGAATTGGAAAAGTCAGTAATCATCTCAAGCATCCTAACAAAGATCAATGGCCAAAACAAAATAATTGACGAATTCAAATAAATTCAAATGAACGAGAAAATAGGAATTAGAATCCTATATAAATGTTTAACATCATCGCCAGATAGTTCATTCGAGTTCAAGCAAAAAAGAACAATCATTCAACTTGAATCAAGATCAAGTTCATGTATATCAACCAGAAAAGCAAAAGGAATAACATATCGGTAAAATTAAACTCGATCGAAGCAGCCGAAGCTAAGCTACAAAGAGAAGGTCGATCGACAGAGCAAGGAAAGCAAAATCACCTATTCGATCAATCAATCAAAGTCGGCAGCTTCTAATCAAAAGCCCTAGTTTATAATTTCAGAACAAATGAGCAACGGCCATTTTGACGAAGAAGAATATAGGTCGAAGAAATAAACGATCAAAAAGGGGGAAATTTTTTTACACTGTTTATTTTATTGGGTCGGTTATATTCTTCCTTGGGCATTAAAGTTTAACTAGGGTTTTTTGTTTTAAGTTGTTTTTATTGTATTTACTCTTTTAAACCTTTATAATTTCTAGTTGTGTGACTAGAGGACGAACTACGGTGGTGTGGTTTGAGAATTCACAACTCAGTGGCTGAGTTGTGGCAGAGTTTTGAGCGTAAAGTTAGGTTAATCGATAGCGGGTGCCGCAAGTTTACGTGTGTAAGCGTCTGAATACTTAATTTCTAGTAGAAACCTTGGGGGCAGCACGTAGGTAGGGTTTTGCCAAAGCTGGGTAAATCTGTGTGTTCTATTTTCTGCTATATCTGTGCTGCTATTATTCTACTATGATCTGTGTTGAAATTATTTTATATAAACTTCCGCAATAGATTTTATAATTGATAGTATCACCCTATTCACCCCTCTCTAGGGTGAAATCGATTCTACAAATCGTTGTTTGAATGTTTGTTATTTGATAGTTAAATAACTGATTATCATACTTTGGCCCAATATGTAATCCATCTTAATTTTGGTGGTAGGAAATGATTTCCTACTTAACACCGAGAGATTTTAACTTCGGAAATATCTAGGGGAAACACGAGAATTATATGGTACAGTTACCATTCGAGGTGTTATACTATATGTATAAACTCATTGTTCTCCTAGGATGAGTGTTAAGGAGATCCATCCACTTAAACTGTAACATCCCGGAAATTTGTGTGTTTAAATTTGTGATTTATTTGAACTTTTAAATTCAAATTGTGAAATTTCAAGAAAAATAAAATATTGTTAATATTAATATTATAAAGTTATATGGAAGTAAAGAAATGTTTGATAGTTTAAGTTTTTAAATGAGTGATAAATAAAGTAAAAAAATATATATGTATAATAAACAAGAATATGTGTTAATAGAACTTCAATTTCTTTTAAGTCTAAATTCTTGAATTTATAAAGTATACTTGTGAAATTCATTTAATATGTATTTAAATTTGAAATGTTCTCTATTTAATGATATGGGTTAATACAAACAAATTGTATATATATAAATACTAGAGATAATAAAAATAAATACATACATAGATTCAAACAATAGGATAAGTATACAAACAATAAAATGAAGAGTTGTATGCAAAACAAAATAAATCAGACAAGAAGATTGTAACCTAAAATATAGACAAGGAAATAAGGCTTATGCAAGAAGATTAACATAGGGAAAAAAAATATCTTCAAGAACAAAACAAAAATGTACTTACACAAAAGAAATAGCATATATATGTAAACTAAAATGGGAACAAAGGCATTAAATGCCATCTATTCAAACACAAATAAAATCTTACTTAGCACAAACAAAAATCATATCAGCCGAATTTACATATGGCTTAGTCAACAAGAAAATTGTTTGGTCAAAGATTGTAGGCAAGGGAAAGATATCTGGGGAAAAAAAAAGGGAGAAGCTAGTTGAACCAGTTTCCACTTACCTGTCCAAACTTCTCTATATAACTATATGTGCATACTTACTTTATTTCGTTCAAAGAAAAAAAAAAGCAAAGTCAGAAAAGAAAAAAAAAGAAGAAGTAAAACATTACCTTGCTCTACAAAACCTAAGCTGATCATTCCAGTTTGCAAGCCTGACAATCTATGTTTTTATAAACTAAAGGTAATATCTTTTGAAACAACAAATTGAGTTACGTTTTGTTAAATAATCAAGTAAAAACATCAGGGCTTAAGCAAGTTCATACGAATTTGTTGCAGTTAACAGATAAAGGAAAAGAATATCAAGCTAAGAAGAGAAAGAAAGACAGTCCAGGTTTTGGTTTTTCAAACAAGAAAAACTACAGTTTCAAAATCAATAAAGTCCTTGTTTCAAATATTTCAATGTGAGTAAACATATCCTTTGAAAAGTTTTAAGTTATTTATACAGTTTAAACTTAAATTATAAACTGTTTTATTCATGTTTTAGTTGATAATACTCCAGTGATGCTCTGTGTTCTTTATAAACATTTATACAGGGGTTATATTTGTTTCCAAAACTAAAGTCTATTGCTATAATCACTGATAAGTTTTGGTTTTTTTCAAATAAATCAAGTTGTTTTAAATCCTTAAACAAGATTTTGCAAAGCCACTTAAACATACAGTAAATTATTTCACTGTAACTTGGTTTTATAGGAATGCAACTGATATTTGACAAAAATAAATTGTTATACATTATGAATTCAAGGATATTTATTGAATCTATACTGCAAGACATGAATTTTAAACAAAAAAATTTAGATTTTTAGTTTAGTATTCACTGAGTAGTTAGTTTTTGAACAAAAATCACATTTTCTCGAATTACCAGTGATTGAGTTGATAATAAATGTTGAAATTTGAATTGGAGTTAGTTTGATACTCAATAATGTTAGGAAAAATATAAGAAAATTTGATTATTACAAGAATTTTGGGTACGAGATCAAATTAGGGTTTAAGAACCCATGTACGTTCGTGTCAGAAAACACGGTGCTGCACCACAAGTAGGCGATCGGACTTCGAGCCACCGGTGGGGATAGGAGTATCTGATCAATGCTAAGCTTCAGGCGAGTTTTCGTGGCTTCTGATGGCCAGAGGAGGCGGCGCGGGGTTGATTTCTGGTGGTGGGTTGAGGGGTTCATATGAACAAGACAGCTCGATTTTGTTTTCGAGCTTTAGGTATGGAATCAAGGGTTGTACTCGAGTGTGGTGGGGTTTTGTGACGTGTTGGAGGTCGCGGTGGCAACCGGAGTGGCGCCGCGTTGACGTGCACGTGCACGACATGTTTTCTCGTGCAGTATCGTGGACTTCGAGTTGTGCTCGGGTGAAAAGGTGGAAAGCTCCGAGTTTTGTTTTGCTGTTGCGTGAGAGTTCCTGATACTAATTAATTTTGCCTTAATTTGAACTTAAAGAAAAAAAGAAAGAGAGACAGGAAGAAGAAAGGAAACTGGGACGAGGGAGAAGTGGAGAAACTCGGGGGAGAAGACGAGAGAAACGTGAGTTAGCTCGGGGGAAAGGAATGGTTTACTCGGGTATTTTATAATGGGTAGGCCCGATCAAAAATTTCAAAGTACAAAGATTTCTATATTTATAAGTTTACCACTGTTAAATTATGTGAGTGAAAAACTTACCATAAGTTAAATTATTTAACAATGTTTTAAAACTTAAATTAACCCTTTAGTTAAATAATTAAGTTTAAAATAAGAACTTGAGTTAATTTACATCAAACTTTCAATGTAACAATAAATCAATTTTTATAGTATGAACAGATTGTTTTTAAATGATAATTTAAATAAATAATTTGTATTAATAAATGATTTAAAGAAATTAAGAATGATATACAATTAATTGATAAACAATTAAGTGCTCAAATAAATTTGTAAATCAAGAATTGGTTAACCAAATAAATAAAAATCGACAAACCAGATCCAGTGGTTAATTTAAATAAATAATTTTGAAACAATAAGACGAGTTAATCAAGATTTAAATTATTTATTCAAACCGCATTTGAAAATAAATTAAATGTGGCTGTGCACGATATTGATATTTCTATTCTGTTTGTGATGCTATGTGATATAAATTGCCATGTACTGTACTGTGATTGTGGTTTGTTCTGTAGTGATGTGAAAACCCTGTTTGCCGTAAAACGGCAATTTAAATTTCGATGCGACAGGGAGTCGGATTTCAGTTTGTTATCCGAAACCCACATCGAACCCTGAATGTGAATCTTTGTGATTGATATATCCACGTGTTTTGAAAATCAACGGCCCACTATTCGGTTTAGCCGGGAGAGGACCTTTGTGTCGTATAACCCATTCCGAATAGTGATGCGTCGAAATGGATAGCATTTGAAGACCGGTGGTGAAGACCGGGTGTCTTCGAAAACGATAGGATAACCTATCGATTGTCTCTGCACTGAGTTGCTCCGGTATAGAGATTTCCTAAGTGATGGGAAGTCCGATCGGGATTGTGGATACCCGGATTTGCAAGGGCTTCTTCCTTTATTGGACGAAGTGCCTTCGGTTCTGTTCGAACCCGGAACAGACTATATGGTCGTGTGTCTTACACTACACTCTGAGATATAAAGCCGATTTATTTCAAATACATCTCTGTTGGTGGCGGAGAATTTATTCTATTAGCTTAACACCCTTCTCTGAGACGTACGAGCTAAGAGGTTATGTAGTTGAAGGTTATCAGCGATATATTCCCAAATTGGTAGTGTGGCATGCTAAGTGCTGCTGTGTGTTGATGATCATTAGTTGATCATTTGTGATCAAAGCAAAGCTTTCATGTAAAGCATAGCTTTGTGGACGAGACCTCATCGGACCTCACAACCCGGAAATGGTCGAAACAGGAAAGATGCGGTAAGGTTATGAGGGTCGCGCCCTTTAGGGTATGTCATTTCCTTCTGGAAAAAGGTAATGTCATGGTATGGAGCCCAGATATTTACCTGCGTGGTAGCTCCAATCTCATTTACTGTGTGGTTGTTGCTTTGTGACAAAGGGCCCTCGGATAAAGGTCCCAAAGGACCGGGGAGTGGCATACTCGAGTAGTAGTTACCTAGTTACAGAGGTAACCCGGCCTTGTGTTGGCAGAGAGCCGGGTAGGTTCTCGGGACGTGCCGCCAGAGGCGTACCCATGTGGCAGTAGGAAGTTCCTTAGCCTGACCATTTGTTGGAAATCCAATTCCCAATACGAAACCCTGTACGGTTTTAGTTGTAGAACCTGCCATTTACTTATGGTGGTCACCACTGTTTAGATGGTAGCTATAGTAGGCATAGTACGAAATGTCTATGCTGGCTAAGATTAATATTCTATTTTCGAAATGCTTTCTACACTATGCACTATTAATAATATCAAAGAAATTTTCTCGTATCAAGCACATTTGACTATCATAAGAAGAAATCTCCTCCAATTCTGCGATTGCATTGTGTGTGTGGCGGGAGGTCTTATGGTAGTTCCATTTTCCAAAAGCATAACGAATTTTCTTTTATAAAATCTAGTTTTTAAAAGCAACTATTCTTGTTTACTCATACCAGTCCCATGACTGACCTGGAGTTTATTGTTTCTTCCTAAACTCTGGGTGCCCATAATTTCTACACGGGCAGCCTAGTAGCAGGTTGCATATTTTGGAGTTAGCAGTATTTTGGAGCTTTTACTTTGGAGACATTCTAGAAGCTTTTTGGATCTCAGGTAGTTATGAATTTGGAGATTGTTACCATTACATTCCTATGAAGACTTTTGGATATATGATCATCGATGTATTATCATGATGTTATTTGGAGTTGTGATGTATGTATTAAATACTCTGATGTATTATTGGATATTATGATATTGTACCTGTAATGTATGCATGATATTCTTTTGTTCCGCTGTTATATATATTCATCTGATGTTGTTATAAGCTCCGGCGATACGAATTTGATGTCGTTTATCGGATATCAAGCTCGGGTCGTCACAAATGGTATCATAGCTTAAGGTTGAGTGAGAACTTTAGCTACGGAGTATAACACATCAGATGGCTCATTAGAGATGGGGTGAAGTATACCCTAGAATGAGTATAACCAAGACTGAAATTCCAAATTTTATTAGTCTATTTCTTTGTACCGCTGATATTCCTTAAGATATTTCGCCTGTTTATCTAAATCAATTTTCTTGCTAATTTCAGATAGTAAGAATGAGCGGGCGCAGAGGAAGAGTTAGGGGTCAAGGAAGTGCCACAGCACCAAATCAAGTTCCCCCAACAGTGGTAACAGCAGTACCTATCCAGCATCAGTCGGACTTTGCTGATTTATACAAGAAATTCGCAAAGCTTGGTGGAAAGCCGTTCAGCGGCAAGGAATCAATTATTGAGGCTCAAGCATGGATAAGATCATGTGAGAAAATCTTCAAAGGGCTGAAATTGCAAGACGATCAGAAGCGACTCATAGCTTCTTGGCAACTTCAGGATGAAGCCTCAGCCTGGTGGGAGACAATCACGATAGATAAGCCAGAAGATGAGTTTTCTTGGGAAAAATTAAAAGAAGTGTTTGAGAAGCGATTTTTGCCATCAGCTGGACTTTCTCGCATGTACCAGGAATTTATGGACCTGAAGCAGGGAAGTTTATCATTCGAGGAATATCTGAACAAATTTAATGAATTGTCTCGTTTTGGCCCCGAATTGGTGAATACGCCTTTAAAGAAGAATGAACGATTCATTCGCGGGATGAATAAGAAATTTCATGAAAGAATGATGGCCCATGTTAAGGATTCTTTTTCAGATTTAGTTGATATGGGGTACCGATATGCCACACTTGATATGCAAGGAACCCCGGTAGAGAAAGGAAGTTCGGGCAATCCAAATTGGAAGAAACGAAAATTTGGAGGCAAGAAACCGTGGCAAAGCAAGGATAAAAAGAAGAGCATCCAGGGTAGTACAGCTGAGAATGTTACTTGTTATAATTGCTTGGAAAAAGGCCACTATTCAAATAGCTGCAAGAAGCCAAAGAGAGACCAATCCGCTCAAGCAAATCCTAGGAAGTGTTATTACTGTCAGAAAGTGGGGCATGAAGTTAAGGACTGTCCAACCATGAAGCAAGCTCAAACAGCAAAAGTGTATGCCGTCAAAGAAAAACCTGCATCTTCCAAGGCAGAGAAAGGAAAGCGAGTTCTGGAAGGTAATCTTACCATTTATGATAACATTGTTAGAGTTCTATTTGACACGGGTGCTACACATAGTTTTATCTCTCAGCAAGCTATTAATAAATTAAATCTTGAACCCGATTTTGTGGATGAGCCCATATGCGTAAAGAATCCAGTTGGAGGTCCCGCGAACCTTTGTCTTCATTGTAGAGATATTCCTATCTCATACTCTTATTATCAATTCCCTACTAGTCTCTTCGTTCTTGATTTTAACGAGTTTGAAGTCCTACTCGGAATGGATTGGCTAGCGAAATACGAAGCCATATTGGATTGCACCAATCGATTGATTTCGATTAAAACTGAATTTGGAGATTTCATCGAAATTGCTTGTGAGGATCCTAGTCCAAAAAGGGAAGGATTGATGTATAATTTGGGTTATCCTGAACCCAGTTTGGAGTCCATTCCAATAGTTAGAGATTTTCCGGATGTGTTTGGAGAAGTGAAATCTCTACCTCCACATCGAGAAATAGAATTCAGAATCGACCTTGTACCTAATGCTCGTCCTGTAGTTCACGCAAGTCGCAGGATGGCGCCCAGGGAAAAGGTTGAATTAGTCGAGCAGACCAGGGATCTACAAGCAAAAGGATTGATTCGACCCAGTGTTTCTGAATGGGGCTCAGCCGTTGTGTTCGTCGCTAAATCGGATGGGTCTTTGAGGTTGTGTGTAGATTACCGCGATCTCAATAAGCAGACTCTCAAGAATAAATTTCCACTACCTAGAATTGATGATCTATTTGATCAATTATGCGGCGCTCGTTTCTTTTCAAAGATGGATCTAGCCCAGGGATTCCATCAACTGCGAATCGCCGAAGATTGTGTACATTTAACTGCTTTCAGGGGTCCCAATATGTTCTATGAATGGTTAGTCATGCCTTTTGGGCTAACCAATGCTCCAGCATACTTCGTAGATCTTATGACTCGGGTGTTTCGGGAAGTTTTGAATAAATTTGTGCTCGTATTTATTGATGATATCTTGATCTATTCTAAGACAGAAGAAGAGCATGCCGAACACCTTAGAATTGTTTTGGAAATATTACGGAGAAATATCCTATATGCAAAATTTTCCAAATGCCACTTCTGGGTCAGAGAAGTCAAATTTCTCGGCCATATTGTTAATGAAGAGGGATTTCGGTTGACCATAGCAAAATTTCTGCCATTCTTGATTGGAGAAAGCCCACTACACCAAAGGAAGTTCGAAGCTTTTTGGGTTTAGCAGGCTATTACCGGAAATTCGTTCAAGACTTTTCGAAGATAGCTAGTCCTTTAACGAAGCTAACAAAGAAAGATGTAAAATTCAATTGGACTTCGCAATGTGATGAAGCTTTTCAGGAGTTGAAAAAGAGATTAACTACTGCTCATGTTCTCGCTATTATCAACGGGAACCAAGGTTTATCTGTCTATACCGATGCTTGCGGTGATGGTTTGGGTGCAGTATTAATGCAGAATGGGAAGGTGATTGCCTACGCGAATAGACAATTACGTCCTCATGAAAGAAATTACCCCATCCATGATTTGGAACTCTTAGCTGTTATCTTCGCTTTGAAGATATGGCGACATTATCTTCTGGGTAAGAATCTTTTCAGCTTTCTTAATAATTTACGAAATTAACTTAACTTAAACAATATACTTAATGAACCCTCTTTTTCTAGGTGAAAAATTTGAATTATTCACCGACCATAAATCCTTGAAATATCTCTTTACCCAGAAGGATCTAAATCTGCGACAACAACGTTGGTTGGAATTTCTGGCATCATATGACCTAGATATTCTGTATACGCCGGGAAAGGCCAATGTAGTTGCCGACGCTTTGAGTAGGAAACATGCTATTCTTGCTCACCTGATTATCGCTCCTACTCTTCTCAAAAGGATTGCGAGGCAGTAGAAAGAAGATGAGTTTCTTCGAGGAATCTATAAAAGAATATGCCAAGGTGAAGATACTAGTTTTGAGATGGATAATAGGGAAGTTATAAGATTAAAAGGAAGAATTTGTGTCCCTGACATTCCAGAGCTGAAACGTGAAGTTTTAGATGAATGCCACAAGTCCAAACTTTGCATATATCCCGGAGTCAATAAAATGTATCGAGATATTAAAAGAACTTTCTGGTGGAAGACGATGACAAGAGATATCTCTATTTATGTGAGTCGCTGTGCTACTTGTCAGCAAATCAAAAGCGATCAAAAGAAAGTGGCGGGATTACTTCAGCCTTTAGAGGTACCCAAGTGGAAATGGGACCAAGTATCGATGGATTTCATCGATGGTTTGCCTCGTACTCGAAAGGGCAATGAAGCAATTTGGGTTATTGTAGACCGTTTGACTAAGATAGCCCACTTCTTGCCAGTGAAAGCTACCCGCACGGCTGCAAGCCTAGCTAATTTATATGTAAAAGAAATTTTTCGTCTCCACGGTATTCCTAGCAGCATAGTGAGTGATCGTGATCCAATCTTCACTAGTAGATTCTGGGAGGCATTCCAAGCCGCTTTGGGAACCAAATTGAACCTCATCACTGCTTATCACCCACAATCTGATGGGCAGACAGAAAGGGTTAATCGAATTTTAGAAGACCTATTGCGCGCTTGTATTCTTGACTTTGGTGGTTCTTGGGAGGACTATTTGCATCTGGTCGAATTTTCCTATAACAACAGCTATCAGGCTAGTATCGAAATGACTCCTTTTGAAGCTTTATATGGTCGTCCGTGTCGATCACCTGCATGTTGGATCGAATCAGGTGATAGACTCGTCCTTGGACCAGACATGATTAAAGAAGCCACTGAAAAGGTTGATTTTATACGGAAGAAGTTATTAGCTGCTCAGAGCCGTCAAAAGAGCTATTATGACCACCGAAGAAGAGATTTAGAATTTCAAGTTGGAGATTCTGTATTTATGAAAGTGTCTCCGATGCGGGGTGTATTGAGATTCGGGAAAACTGGAAAGCTAGCACCGCGTTATATTGGTCCTTTTCCTATTCTGGAAAGGATCGGTTCGCTAGCATATCGAGTGCAGTTGCCTAGCTGGTTGTCTGGCGTGCATGATGTATTCCATATTTCTAGTCTTCGGAAGTATGTGCACGACCCAGATAGTATTATTGAGGAGGCAGCTCAGCAGGATCTTGAGATCACTCCCAACTTGGCTGTAAGAAGGGAACCAATAAAGATTATTGATCGTGATGAGAAGCGATTGCGAAACAAAGTTGTAAAATTGGTCAAAGTTCAATGGAGTGGCGATCCAAAGGACTGTACTTGGGAAACTGAAGATAACATGAAGAAATCATATCCCAATTGCAGAGTGGATATCTCGGCCTAAATTGGTACGTCATTTCCTTATTTTTCTAAATTCGTATATTCTTTGTTTACTTTTCTCACTCTTTCAATTTCGAGGACGAAATTTTCTTAAGGAGGGGATATTGTAACATCCCGGAAATTTGTGTGTTTAAATTTGTGATTTATTTGAACTTTTAAATTCAAATTGTGAAATTTCAAGAAAAATAAAATATTGTTAATATTAATATTATAAAGTTATATGGAAGTAAATAAATGTTTGGTAGTTTAATTTTTTAAATGAGTGATAAATAAAGTAAAAAAATATACATGTATAATAAACAAGAATATGTGTTAATAGAACTTCAGTTTCTTTTAAGTCTAAATTCTTGAATTTATAAAGTATACTTATGAAATTCATTTAATATGTATTTAAATTTGAAATGTTCTCTATTTAATGATATGGGTTAATACAAACAAATTGTATATATATAAATACTAGAGATAATAAAAATAAATACATACATAGATTCAAACAATAGGATAAGTATACAAACAATAAAATGAAGAGTTGTATGCAAAACAAAATAAATCAGACAAGAAGATTGTAACCTAAAATATAGACAAGGAAATAAGGCTTATGCAAGAAGATTAACATAGGAAAAAAAATATCTTCAAGAACAAAACAAAAATGTACTTACACAAAAGAAATAGCATATATATGTAAACTAAAATGGGAACAAAGGCATTAAATGCCATCTATTCAAACAAAAATAAAATCTTACTTAGCACAAACAAAAATCATATCAGCCGAATTTACATATGGCTTAGTCAACAAGAAAATTGTTTGGTCAAAGATTGTAGGCAAGGGAAAGATATATGGGAAAAAAAGGGGAGAAGCTAGTTGAACCAGTTTCCACTTACCTGTCCAAACTTCTCTATATAACTATATGTGCATACTTACTTTATTTCGTTCAAAGAAAAAAAAAAAGCAAAGTCAGAAAAGAAAAAAAAAGAAGAAGTAAAACATTACCTTGCTCTACAAAACCTAAGCTGATCATTCCAGTTTGCAAGCCTGACAATCTATGTTTTTATAAACTAAAGGTAATATCTTTTGAAACAACAAATTGAGTTACGTTTTGTTAAATAATCAAGTAAAAACATCAGGGCTTAAGCAAGTTCATACGAATTTGTTGCAGTTAACAGATAAAGGAAAAGAATATCAAGCTAAGAAGAGAAAGAAAGACAGTCCAGGTTTTGGTTTTTCAAACAAGAAAAACTACAGTTTCAAAATCAATAAAGTCCCTGTTTCAAATATTTCAATGTGAGTAAACATATCCTTTGAAAAGTTTTAAGTTATTTATACAGTTTAAACTTAAATTATAAACTGCTTTATTCATGTTTCAGTTGATAATACTCCAGTGATGCTCCGTGTTCTTTATAAACATTTATACAGGGGTTATATTTGTTTCCAAAACTAAAGTCTATTGCTATAATCACTGATAAGTTTTGGTTTTTTTCAAATAAATCAAGTTGTTTTAAATCCTTAAACAAGATTTTGCAAAGCCACTTAAACATACAGTAAATTATTTCACTGTAACTTGGTTTTATAGGAATGCAACTGATATTTGACAAAAAATAAATTGTTATACATTATGAATTCAAGGATATTTATTGAATCTATACTGCAAGACATGAATTTTGAACAAAAAAATTTAGATTTTTAGTTTAGTATTCACTGAGTAGTTAGTTTTTGAACAAAAATCACATTTTCTCGAATTACCAGTGATTGAGTTGATAATAAATGTTGAAATTTGAATTGGAGTTAGTTTGATACTCAATAATGTTAGGAAAAATATAAGAAAATTGATTATTGCAAGAATTTTGGGTACGAGATCAAATTAGGGTTTAAGAACCCATGTACGTTCGTGTCAGAAAACACGGTGCTGCGCCACAAGTAGGCGATCGGACTTCGAGCCACCGGTGGGGATAGGAGTATCTGATCAACGCGAAGCTTCAGGCGAGTTTTCGTGGCTTATGATGGCCAGAGGAGGCGGCGCGGGGTTGATTTCTGGTGGTGGGCTGAGGGGTTCATATGAACAAGACAGCTCGATTTTGTTTTCGAGCTTTAGGTATGGAATCAAGGGTTGTACTCGAGTGTGGTGGGGTTTTGTGACGTGTTGGAGGTCGCGGTGGCAACCGGAGTGGCGCCGCGTTGACGTGCACGTGCACGACATGTTTTCTCGTGCAGTATCGTGGACTTCGAGTCGTGCTCGGGTGAAAAGGTGGAAAGCTCCGAGTTTTGTTTTGCTGTTGCGTGAGAGTTCCTGATACTAATTAATTTTGCCTTAATTTGAACTTAAAGAAAAAAAGAAAGAGAGAAAGGAAGAAGAAAGGAAACTGGGACGAGGGAGAAGTGGAGAAACTCGGGGGAGAAGACGAGAGAAACGTGAGTTAGCTCGGGGGAAAGGAATGGTTTACTCGGGTATTTTATAATGGGCAGGCCCGATCAAAAATTTCAAAGTACAAAGATTTCTATATTTATAAGTTTACCACTGTTAAATTATGTGAGTGAAAAACTTACCATAAGTTAAATTATTTAACAATGTTTTAAAACTTAAATTAACCCTTTAGTTAAATAATTAAGTTTAAAATAAGAACTTGAGTTAATTTACATCAAACTTTCAATGTAACAATAAATCAATTTTTACAGTATGAAGCAGATTGTTTTTAAATGATAATTTAAATAAATAATTTGTATTAATAAATGATTTAAAGAAATTAAGAATGACATACAATTAATTGATAAACAATTAAGTGCTCAAATAAATTTGTAAATCAAGAATTGGTTAACCAAATAAATAAAAATCGACAAACCAGATCCAGTGGTTAATTTAAATAAATAATTTTGAAACAATAAGACGAGTTAATCAAGATTTAAATTATTTATTCAAACCGCATTTGAAAATAAATTAAATGTGGCTGTGCACGATATTGATGTTTCTATTCTGTTTGTGATGCTATGTGATATAAATTGCCATGTACTGTACTGTGATTGTGGTTTGTTCTGTAGTGATGTGAAAACCCTGTTTGCCGTAAAACGGCAATTTAAATTTCGATGCGACAGGGAGTCGGATTTCAGTTTGTTATCCGAAACCCACATCGAACCCTGAATGTGAATCTTTGTAACTGATATATCCACGTGTTTTGAAAATCAACCGCTCACTATTCGGTTTAGCCGGGAGAGGACCTTTGTGTCGTATAACCCATTCCGAATAGTGATGCGCCGAAATGGATAGCATTTGAAGACCGGTGGTGAAGACCGGGTGTCTTCGAAAACGATAGGATAACCTATCGATTGTCTCTGCACTGAGTTGCTCCGGTGTAGAGATTTCCTAAGTGATGGGAAGTCCGATCGGGATTGTGGATATCCGGATTTGCAAGGGCTTCTTCCTTTATTGGACGAAGTGCCTTCGGTTCTGTTCGAACCTGGAACAGACTTGTATGGTCGTATGTCTGACACTACACTCTGAGATATAAAGCCGATTTCTTTCAAATACATCTCTGTTGGTGGCGGAGAATTTATTCTCTTAGCTTAACACCCTTCTCTGAGACGTACGAGCTCAGAGGTTATGTAGTTGAAGGTTATCAGCGATATATTCCCAAATTGGTAGTGTGGCATGCTAAGTGCTGCTGTGTGTTGATGATCATTAGTTGATCATTTGTGATCAAAGCAAAGCTTTCGTATAAAGCATAGCTTTGTGGACGAGACCTCATCGGACCTCACAACCCGAAAATAGTCGAAACAGGAAAGATGCGGCAAGGTTATGAGGGTCGCGCCCTTTAGGGTATGTCATTTCCTTCTGGAAAAAGGTAATGTCATGGTATGGGGCCCAGATATTTACCTGTGTGGTAGCTCCAATCTCATTTACTGTGTGGTTGTTGCTTTGTGACAGAGGGCCCTCGGATAAAGGTCCCAAAGGACCGGGGAATGGCATACTCGAGTAGTAGTTACCTAGTT
Organism: Allium cepa; assembly: GCA_030765085.1. Lineage (NCBI taxonomy): Eukaryota > Viridiplantae > Streptophyta > Magnoliopsida > Asparagales > Amaryllidaceae > Allium > Allium cepa. The sequence continues at coordinate 597,572,988 of CM060944.1, forward strand.
ACAGAGGTAACCCGGCCTTGTGTTGGCAGAGAGCCGGGTAGGTTCTCGGGACGTCCCGCCAGAGGCGTACCCATGTGGCAGTAGGAAGTTCCTTAGCCTGACCATTTGTTGGAAATCCAATTCCCAATACGAAACCCTGTACGGTTTTAGTTGTAGAACCTGCCATTTACTTATGGTGGTCACCACTGTTTAGATGGTAGCTATAGTAGGCATAGTACGAAATGTCTATGCTGGCTAAGATTAATATTCTACTTTCGAAATGCTTTCTACACTATGCACTATTAATAATATCAAAGAAATTTTCTCGTATCAAGCACATTTGACTATCATAAGAAGAAATCTCCTCCAATTCTGCGATTGCATTGTGTGTGTGGCGGGAGGTCTTATGGTAGTTCCATTTTCCAAAAGCATAACGAATTTTCTTTCATAAAATCTAGTTTATTTAAAAGCAACTATTCTTGTTTACTCATACCAGTCCCATGACTGACCTGGAGTTTATTGTTTCTTCCTAAACTCTGGGTGCCCATAATTTCTACACGGGCAGCCTAGTAGCAGGTTTGCATATTTTGGAGTTAGCAGTATTTTGGAGCTTTTACTTTGGAGATATTCTAGAAGCTTTTTGGATCTCAGGTAGTTATGAATTTGGAGATTGTTACCATTACATTCCTATGAAGACTTTTGGATATATGATCATCGATGTATTATCATGATGTTATTTGGAGTTGTGGTGTATGTATTAAATACTCTGATGTATTATTGGATATTATGATATTGTACCTGTGATGTATGCATGATATTCTTTTGTTCCGCTGTTATATATATTCATCTGATGTTGTTATATGCTCCGGCGATACGAATTTGATGTCGTTTATCGGATATCAAGCTCGGGTCGTCACATAAACTGTTAGGGGGTGATCCCGCTCTTATGTATTGCCTGATTATTTTCTAAAGAACCGGCATTGAGCATTCCGAAAACCGGCGAGTGGTTTTGGAACTCCCAGAAAATGGAGAGTGTACTTGTAAGAGATGACTCGGAACCCATGACCTACTCCGAAACCATACACGGTTAAATGGAGGAGATGCGTTATATATTGAGATGTGGAATTCAGATGTGATTCCATGACCTATTAAGGTGTGGGAGTCCATATGGGATTATGCGATCTATTTTGGAGCGATGCGTAAGCTGGAACACTGGATGTAGCCTCATCAGCGAAAATGACTGAAACCAAAGATAAGAGGCATGACCAGTAAGGTTGGAAAACCTATAGGGTGTAATCGGCTCCTTTTTCTAGAAATACCGATACCTTCAGTTGTTTTTGGCATGCCGGAGCGATGCAGTCGTTCTTAGCAAGACCGCTTATGTTTTTCCTAATACCTCGGCTAGATGGGTATGATGCTTCAGAAGAATAACTCTGATCCTTGTGTAGGAGGACCATTCTCGAAGTACCGAGGGCATCTCCGTGGAAATCCTACACAATTAGCAAACAAGCCTTATCGAGTTTTGATTTTATACTAGTATTGGTGTGATGTACACAGCATGAGCATTACAGCCAGTTGATTATTATTATTTTAACCCTTGGACATTATTATAATATCACTGGATTTTCTAGAATTTTTTTTGTTATTGTAAGGTAAAAGCCCATCGTATTTATGTCTGGCGTGGTCTTACAAGATGCCTTTGTTTTTTTAAAGGATTTTGATAACAGTAATAATTCAAATTGAGTGTGTTTTCTTACGCTAGTTTTCCAGTCTGACTCAGGTGTTATTTTATTATAATGCTTAGGTCAGACCGAACATATTATAGATTTAGATTGGATTGCTTTGGAGCTCAGAAGACGAGCTGGAGACTGAGACGTGTTCTCGCACTTGTTTATTCTGCTGTAGTGTTGTTTGAAATTTTCAGTAATTGTGAGGACAGGTTCTTATAACTGTCCAAGCTGGTAATTATTGATTTGTGTACTCTGATTTGAGATATGTATATTACAGGTATGATTTGAGTAAAGAGCTGTTAATATCATATATTATTCAATCCGTTGTGAGATTCTGTGTTTGTTATATTTTTCTTCTTTCTTCTACCTTCTTTCTTTTTCCATAACAATCTGTCTTTCCAGCACTCGATTGTTCGACATGCTATATAGTGAGCATAGTGATGTCGATTTTCGAGGGTCGAAAAGTCGGGTCATAATACATGTAGTATGGAATTTTTTTTGCAATCCAACTATTTAGATGTTTGGAACATTCACAAAGTGAATACACCGAACACCAAACTGAATATTCACAATGGACCGTAAACCAGAAAATACAAGCACTTAATAACTCAAAGACCATGAATATAATTTTCTCCCTATATAAAAACGAATTTAATCGAGTTTCTATTTATAAGAATGCTTATGAAATTTTAGAACATTGCAAGTCACACATGAGGGCACTAGTAAAGTAAAATAAACTAAGATTTCCATGCTAATCAACAAGTTTAAACTTTTTAAAATAAAACCAAATGAGTCTATTTCTGATATGTATTCTAGATTTCAAGACATAGTCCATTCATCGGTATCATTAGGGAAAATTTTATCAAAAGAGGATTAAGTTAGAAAAATCCTTAATTCATTCTCTTTGGAATGATCAAAAAACACTAGCAATAAAGGAAACTGATGGTATTGGTATATTAAACATTGAAGAATTAATTGGTATTATGATATCCTATAAAGTATAGATGTAAGATAGAAAGGAAAGTGAGGCGATTGAAAAGGAATCGATTACATTCAACGCTCGGTCTGGATAAAGCGTACCACTCCTTTCAGAGGAGAAGCTCGAATATAAGTGCATAAGGGAATTCTTCCTTTAACTATAAAGGAAGGGTACAAGTATATTATAATCTCAATACGTGGTATATGTTCTCCTAGGATTATCGCAAGAATAGGTTTACTCCAACATAAGAAATCCATACTTAATGGCATTCAACTCAAATGCAAGGAATCATGTAAAAGTCATAAGAGAAACTCAAAAAACCCCGAATTGGCCAGATCCCTGATTGCAAAGCTGAAGCAATGCTGCACGTGCTAAACTCTTGTCCATACTTAGATAGAGACTCGAAGGATGAAACATAATCAGATACGGTGACGATCAAGATTCAAATGACGAAACGATGAGGAGATTGCTCTAATGACTCAAAATTTCAAAACTTTCTAAATTGCAAAAAGATGAACAACTTTTGTAAAACTAAAAATAAAATTTTAAAAACGAAAATGCTTTCAAATGTTACAACCGTGGTGAATCTGAGCATCTAAGACTATCTATGTCGAAAGGAAGTAAAGAATTCTCCAAATACAAATTCGTTTAAAAAGATAAAATTGGGTTTCAATGAGACCTTGGATGATTTTGATACTACATCCAGTGATAATGAATCATGTGACAACCTACCTTTATGACCCTTGAGAACGACACTTAATACATCTATGGTATTCGTGCGCCGTTATCTAAGTATCTGAAAGATGGATTGTCGTGGGTAAAAATAAAGAGCAGAATAGAAAATCTTAGCATGAAACTGTTAAATAGAACATTACAGTAATATAGTACATGAGGTTACTCCCTAACTTGGGTTTATCAGAGTTACACAGAAGTACTACAATCAGCTTAGACAGTTATAACAACCTGCCTTTTCACATGCTGAAACAAATTACACGTACGCAAACTAAACAAACAACGGAATAGAGAGCTAAGTAGATAAAAGCCTCCTACTCGGACGTCGTCTTCAAAAGATCCTATGAAAGACCTGTTACTCTCGGACTACACAAATATAAATGACCCAACAGTTTAGGAAAACAAACAAATCGAGTCAGGCAATATGTCTAATATGAGTTAAACTCTAAACAATAACTGTAATTAAAATAACAAATGTGAGACCATGCCCGCAAATGCGCCAAATGTAAAGAATGAATACAAATAATTAACATCGCAAAGAGTGATATAGTCTTCCATATGTAATTAAGTAAAAATAAATTTGAAGGTTCGAATCAATAAGGAAAAGGAAATTTACCGACAATGATTAGGAGGGTGTGTCCCCTTTTTTCTAAAAGTGTACCCCTAGTAAATATATTTAAGGGGGTCATTTTCTTCTGTGACTCCTCTTGGGAACTCCAAGCCGGACCCTGCCTACTTTACCAAGAATCCAAGTATTTCACGTCTTAGTGCATGAATAACCAAAACCAATCTAGAGTAGATGTGAATATACCCTAACGGAAGCAGCCCCACATAACTTGGCCCCCACTCGCTTTTTGGTTTTAATCATTTCAAACAAAGGATAACATAGCTAAAATGAGCAACAAATCATCTTAGATTGACGATACACAATTGAAGAAAGATGAATCGATAGTTAGTAAACCAACTATCGAGGAAAAAACGATCATACATGGACAGTAAATCTCATATTCCTACCACTACTCGTTGATTTCAAACTTGTACTATTTCTCGGTCAGACATGAAGTCGGGCAAGTGAAGGTTGTGTTACGTCTAAGCATTGCCCTGACAACCTTTTTAACTTTAGAGATAGTGACAAGTTTCCATACCTCGACATTTAGTGTCCAGAGTACGGCTAAATACTTTCCATATAAGCGATATCATTTATGGAAACTTCTTTTCCATGACCGAATCGAGCTTTTATTTTTTAGACCAAATTCATGCTTGGGCTTCTCATTACAAATTATTAACTTTAAAATATCTTTGTAAAAATGGTTCACTAACTTTTAAACACTATTATAAAAAGGATTAAATAACCTAAAACATTATTATTAAATTGATTAATCATCTTTAACTGTCTCTAATAAGAGTGATTATCTTTACACTGCGTTAATTAATTTGATCAATTAACTTTATCTACCCATAATTAAAGAGGGTTGATCACCTTATAACATCATTGATTAAATTAATTAAATTTAAATATCATTAATTAAGTTGATTGATTAATTTTAAAACAACATTTATTAAAAAGGATTAACTAATTTAAAATATCATTAATGGAAAAGATTAATTAAATTGAAATTAATTAGTTAAATTTTGAAAGTAATTAATTAAAAATGATTAGTTAATTTTTATAAACAATATTAATTAAAATAATTAATTAACTTTAATCAATCGTTATTTAAGAGATTAATTAAACTTAATCATCATTAGATAAAATGGTTAATTTATTTTAAACATCATTAACAAAGCAATTAAATAATTTTAAACACATATTATTAAGATAATTAATTAACCTTAATCCTCATTATTTAAAATAATTAATTAAATTTAAATTCATTATTGAATTTACAAATTAACTTTAACTTCATCCCTATTCAAAAACATAATTAACTTTGTAAATTAAAACCCAAGTTCGAAAGTAGAACAAAAGATGTCGAAGAGACGGTATTCTCCGGAAGTGCCGATATAGTGATAGTCGTTATACGGACACTTTGAGAACTACTTTCATAACAAATTGATTTCATCCAAGAATCACATCACATAACAGAAGTAAAGGATATATGTATGTATGTATGTATGTATATGTGTGTGTGTGTGTATACATTGCCCATAACAAAATATAAAACACGTAGAAAGCATCAATTATAACATATTTAACTTTTTCCACTAATTTTTCATGTTTCTTACAAACTACCAAGATGTCATCTTTCCATAGCATAAACCAAATCAACAGCTATCACATTACCATACATATACAACAAGCATTTAAAAGTTACTAAGATGAACAATATTAAAGTTTGGTTTTAAAAGGTGAGATTTTACTCACCGAAAGTTTGCAAATTCAACTCTAACTTCCACTAGAACTTGAACACGACCGAGATCTTTGCTTCTAACTAGGAAAAATGATATTTTGGTAGGCTTAAGTGGGTAATATTTTTTGGCCTGGGACTTAGGGTGGTTCGGTCTAGATGATTATGGGTATGTATGGGATTGTTTTGGTAAGAGAAGTGTGGTGGAGAAAGAAGTTGTTTTTGGTGAACTTTCTTAAGGAAGAAGTGGAAATAAATGTTTTTTTTCTAATTTAAAATTATTTGGAAGCCATGGAAACTTATAAGAGAACTTGAATGAAGTTTTGAAAGCGAAGATAGAAATGAGAAAAATGAGAAAAGAATTAGGAAATTAGCTTTTGTACTAATGGATAAATCAAATTACAAAACCAACCTCAAGGTACATGCCCACCACTCACAAAATGCAAAAAACATCACCCTTATCTCCTCCCCTTTGATATTTGAAATTTCCTTGCCCCTCTCTCTCTTTTGATGAGCCAACATGTATTAATGACATAGTGTACTTATGTTTTGGGAGAAGTGACATTTTGTGACAATTTTTTTTCTTTTTAAACTTATTTATTTCTCATAAAATGTCATTTCATATCTTAATAAATTGAAATATAAATATATATGTATATTATAAAATGTATTCTAAATTGTATATAAATGTTCATATATGTTACATAAATGTATCCAACGTTTTTGATAACTTTTCGCACCGAAAAGTCGAAAATTCGAAAAACGAATTCTGGTTATATTTTCGATTTTTCTTTGAACTAAATATATTTGTAAACAGATTTGAAAAAATATTTCACCATCATGATTTATTTTTAAAAAGGGTTTTATTTTGATTATAAAATCTACTATTTTTACTATTTAAATTAATTAAATATTCACAAATTAAAGCAGTGATATTCCGGGTTATTACAAATCAGACATGGAAAATGTCAATATGTGTTTCATGGTGATGGAAGATTAAACGAGTTTAATAAAGAAAACGACAAAATCGATATTTTTACATTTCATATTTTATTCTTTCTGAATTTTTGATAATGTTTTTCAACTATTTAATGTAGGAATATATATATATATATATATATATATATATATATATTATAATAAGTATACATAAATATAAATATACATATGTATATATAATTATATGAATATATCTCTTCATTCTTTGTGCATTAAAATTTTGGCATAATGTCGACATATGTCACCTAGATATGTCAACATATCAGATAGAGTTTGAGGAATCTTTTTAAAATTTGAACTTTTGAAATTTCATCTTTTTGCATTAAATTCAAAATTTGATAAGACAACTTTATATGTCACATGTTCATCAACCTCTATATAACATCATCTTTAAGATACGCTTTACTTCAAAAGTCAAACAAATTCTTCACTCTCTTTCATACAAAACAAACTCAAAATGTTTTCTTCAAATCAACCTTCTTTATTCAAAGCCATTAGGCTTATCAAAATAATCAACAGTAAACTTTTTAATGATCTAGAGTTCATTGATACATACATTGAGTATGCAACATATGATAAAGTATTTTTGGAAAGGATTGCTAATTTTAATGAATATTATTCTTATGGTTTACAAGATCTTGCTGTGGAAAATGGAATTTTTGGTTTAACTGATTTATCACAAAATGATTTTGATTGCTATCTCGATTTTATCAAAATATTTTATGCTAATTTGAATGGAAAGTTTTAACAATGAGAAGAAGGTAAAATTTAGAGCCGTATCAAAGGTACTATTATTGTTTTAGATTATGAAATCCTTGGTCAAATTCTTGACGGTAAAAGTAGTGGAAATAACCTCTCAACTTCTGAAATTAATTATCGAAATAGAGAAATTATGTATAACTTTTTTTCAAATAATGAAGAAAATGGTTTTAAAGGTAATATTTTTAGGCCAAAAGCAGATTAATAAGTCTCATTTTACCAAAAACTATTACATCTAGGATAGGGAATTAAAACAACCCCATTCATAAATTTTTCAAAGCTCCTTTTGCTATTTTCAAAGAGTATAATATAAATCGAGCTCAAGTGATTTTGGATGACTTTGTTTATTTTTGGATATGAAAACACACTTTACCATGATGTGTACCTTACTAGAATTTTCAGTTGCTTTGTTATCGACCTAAAAGGTGAAAACTTTTGGCCTCATAATTTATCCGACAAAACAAAGCTCTTTCTCATGCACATTCCTCTTGAATTTGAACTCTATAAGTTTCTTACCAAAAAAAAGAAAGATTGGTAAGAGAAGAGGAGTAAGAGATTCTTCAAGAAGAAGAAAATGATGATATGGAGATAGAAAAGGAGAAAGAAAAAGAAGAGGAGGAGGAAATAATACATCTATCGAAATCTATGACAAAACATCATGTTATTCAAATATAGAATTCTAAGCAATCATGAGAAACTTCTTAATAGTCAAAAGAAGCTTCTTAATAATCAAAAGAGGCTTGAGCATTCTTTTACTAAGAAATTCACTGGCCTCTCAAACAAAACTGACAAATACTTTGGAAAGATAATGAGAAATTATGATGAAAAATCTTTTTCTTCATCATCATCATTCTTAATCTACTTAGCCATCTCAATATTTTTTAGTTCTATTTATGTCATTTCCTTGTATTTTTCATTGCCATTCGTCTTTCAAATTTAAAAGCAATTTACCCAAGATTTAACATTACTAACACGAAACGAAGTTAAAATTTAATAAAAATGAGCTTTAATTTTAACATTCCAACTTCTTTATTTTATTTTATTTCCTAACAAATGTTCTTAATCTCAATAAAGCCAACTCTAATTTTGGAAATCTTATACTATATATCTTATCAGTGGATCTCCCTTTGCATTTTTTCAATTTTCTCATAATTCTGGAATTAAAATACTGTACGCTTCTTGATTCACTCAATTTTTAAGCACCATTCGTTTGATGAGCATTCCACCTAGGTACGAATCTCGTTAACCAATTTCTTTAATATACTTCAAAATAATTCAACTCTCGTTGAGTCCCTCTATCTGTCATCATTTTACCTAATACACTTTAGAATAATGAAGCTCGATAACGTTGTTATTCTTTTTTTCTTCTAGGTCGCTTCGTATAATATAATTTGTATCAGAAACTGATTTCAAGTCCTACACTTTTTTGTTTATTTTAAGCATTTTATTGGTTCTGTTTTTCCAATTAAATATCATACATCTTATTTGTGGATCGTTCTCAACATTTAAAAAAAATTATCATATCAAAATACTCCACACTCCCTGATTCACTTAATTCTTAAGCATTAATCATTTGATAAGCACTTTTCTCAAGTTTGAATCCGACTAACCGCATTTTCTAAAATATATTTCAAGATCATTCAACTCTCATTGATTCCCACTATCTAAAACAAGATGCAATTTGAATCTCAATATCCTCATTTTATCTAATACATTATAGAATCATAAAGTTCAATGATATATTTTTTCTTTTAGTCTCTTCTTACATTATAATTTATATCAAAACCCGACTTCAAATCTTACAACCTTTTTGTGGGTATTTTATTTGAGTAAGAATGATCCCTTTTTTATTCTGTTGGCACCCTTTTTCTAAAACAAATGTTTCTTGATGAAAATTAATACCATTCAGCATGAGTTCGATCCTCAAGATCAACACTTTTGGCACTAACAAACTATGTTTAAAAAAAGATGGTATAGTAAAATCATTAAGAGTGAAAAAATAAACTCTTAAATCATTCATAACTTAAATAATGATAAATATCAATAAGATATAATGATCGATATATCTTTATATTTATTCAATTTAGAGTTGTAGGATTTATTTTGATTAACATAGTTCTCCAAAGTATTGTTATAGATTATACTATATTTTTTAAACAAATAATTTTATCCATGTTTGTTTAGAATTTATTTTACTACTAAACTCTCTCAAAATGCCATTATGTTTTAAAATTTGGATGCAACAAAGCATGTTGAAAATTCACTCGAATTAACTTATATTGGTTGTTTGGTCTTAAAAGTTTTTTTTACTATTATTAATATCGTTGTATATTAGTTTTCATCTTAATTATAAATTTATCAAATGGTTAGAATTACGTTTAATAAGATGGAAGTCAATATTTATATCGATTCCACAACAGATTAGTTTCAGTTTTAATTAAAACGGCGAATGTGAAATTTTTCGAGGGATTTAAATGCTTATTTTACATTTTTATTTTTCAAGTTGAAATAGATGGATATATCCTCCATAATACAATTTACATAGTTTTGGTGAAGTTGTACTGGTTGTCATAATTGGATATGTTTTAACAATCTTTTCATTATGTTTTGACATAAATTAAAATTAATTTTCATATCAAGAGTAGAAATTAATGCAGATACCAGAATGAACACTATCAAAGAACTGTTTGTTTCTTTTTGTTAAAGTAAACTCTCTGTTCTAACAATTACGTACGAATCAAACAATACCTTGGTGAATAACTCGAAAGCATATATGTAGGCTATCAGATAATAACATAAGTATGATACCTTCTCGACTGCCAATCCAGAGTTGCAAGGACAAATTATCATGTTAGGAACTAATAAACATCAATCAATAATTTATAAGACTCATAATTCTTTGCATTGCGTTTTGATGAATGCATAGAAGATACAAATATTGAAAATTATAATAGCTATTAAAGCTCATAATCGAAAGACAATAAATAGGATATTCAAATAATTTCAAGGCTAATTCTGTTGTAGAAATGAATTACCCTTGTTCTCATTTTTATTGTCTTTCCTCTTTCAAATTCAAAACTAATTTACCCAATATTTACATTACTAACGTTAACGAAGTTAAAATTCAACAAAATGAGCTTTAATTTTGGCACTAACATTCTAACTTGACTATTTTATTTTATCTCTTGAAAAATGTTCTTAATTTCAACAAAATTAACTCTAATTTTAGAATCTTATATTATTTATCTTATTAGTAGATCAATCTCAATATTTTTTTCAGTTTTATCATAATTTGGAATTTAAAATTCTCTACTCTCCTTGATTCACTCTATTTTTAAGCATCATTCATTTGATGAGAACTCCACTCAGGTACGAATCCCACTAACCATGATTTCTTTAATATATTTCAAAATCATTCAACTCTCGTTGATTCGCTTTATCTTCCATTATTTTACATAATACATTTTAGAATAATGAAGCTCAATAATGTTGTTGTTCTTTTTTTCCTTCCAAGTCACTTCTTATAATATAATTTGTATCAGAAACTGATTTCAAATCTTACAATGTTTTTGTGGTTATTATAAGTGTTTTATTGGTTTTATTTTCCATTCTTATATTATACGTCTTATTAGTGGATCTCTCTCAACACTTTCCGATATTTTCTCATATCAAAATACTCCACACACCTTGATTCACTCAATTCTTAAGTATTATTCATTTGATGAGCATTCCACTTAAGTTTGAATCTTATACTATATATCTTATAAGTGGATCTCTCTCAACATTTTTTCAATTTTCTCATAATTTAAAAATTAAAACACTCTATGCTCCTCGATTCACTCAATTCTTAAGCATTATTCGTTTGATGAGTACTACACCCAAGTACGAATCCCACTAGCCATAATTTCTTTAATATATTTCAAAATCATTCAACTCTTATTGATTCCCTCTATCTATCATCGTTTACCTAATACATTTTAGAATAATAAAGCTCAATAATTTTATTCTTTTTTCTTCTAGGTCTCTTCTTACAATATTATTTGTATCAGAAACCAATTCCAAATCCTATAATCTTTTTGTGCTTATTCAAAATATTTTATTGGTTTTAATTTTTTAGTCTTATATTATACATCTTATTATTCGATCTCTCTCAACATTTTTCAAAATTTTCTCATATCAAAATTTACCACACTCATTGATTCACTCAAATCATAATAATCATTCATTTGATGAGCACTCCACTCAACTTTGAATCCAATTAACCACCTTTTTTTTAATATATTTCTAAATCATTCAACTCTCATTCGTTCCCTCTATCTAAAACAAGATGCAATTTGGAATATCACTATCCTCATTTTATCTAATACATTTTTGAGTTATAAAGTTTGATAATACTATTTTTTCATTCGGACTCTTCTTACATTATAATTTATATCAAAACCCGACTTCATTTCCTACAACCTATCTGTGGTTGTTCCATTTAAGTAACCAAGATCATTTTTTCATTCTATTGGTACCATTTTTACATAGTAAATGTTTATGGGTGAAAACTAAATATTGTTAAGCATGTATAGTAAAATTATTAACTGTAAAAAATAAACTCTTACATAAATAATGATAAATATAAATAAAATATAATGATCAGTATATCTTTGTATTTATTCAATTTAGAGTTGTAGAATTGATTTTGATTGACATAATTCTCAAAAGTATTGCTATAGATTATAAGATATTTTTTTAAATAGATATTTTATCCATGTTTTTTTAGAAATTATTTTACTACTAATCTCTTTCAATATGCAATTATGATGTTAAATTGGATCCAAGAAAGCATGTTGAAAATTAAACTAAATTAACCTATATTAGTTGTTTGGTCTTGCAAGTTTTTTTTCTAATATTAACACCGTTGTATATTAGCTTTCGTCTTGATTATAAACTTATCAAATGGTTATAATTATGTTTAAAAAGATGGAAGTCAACATTTATTTCTTCATATCGATTCCACAATAGATTAGTTTCAATTTTAATTGAAATGGAAAATGTGGAATTTTGGCAAGGGATTTCAATAAATATTGTACTTTTAATTTTTTCAAGTTGAAATGGATGGATGTATCCTCCATAATATAATGTACATAGTTTTGATGAAGTTATATTGGTTATCATAACTAGATGTGTTTTTACAATCTTTTTATTATGCTTTGACATGAATTAAAATCAATTTTCGTATCAAGAGTAGAAATTAACGTGGATACCAAGATGAACAGTATCAACGAACTATTTATTATATATAGTCTGTTCATTTTTTGGAATAAAAGTGGTTTATTCAAGTAAAGCTCTCATTTCAATGTCTTAAAGCTTTGAACCTAAGACCTTTATCAGTCAGAGCTTTACCACTTGGCACTTGAGCAATTGGTCACTAATATCGACTGTAACAAAAAAAAATGCTATACCATTTTATATATTATATGTGAATCTCGCTTTTAAGCTACATTCCAAATATTTGTTTGTTTCAGTTGAAGTAAACTGTCTACTCTTATAATTTCATATGAATCAAACAACAACATGTTGTAGAAAGACTCAAAAGCCTATATGTAGGCTATTAGATAATAATATAAGTATGATATTTTCTACAACGTTTCTTTCATTATTATCAATTACCAATCGAGAGTTACAAGGATAAAATATGATGAAAGGAATGCATAAAAATCGATAATTTTATCGGGCTCATAACTTCTCTACATTGATCTTTGAATGCACAAAAGGTACAAATATTGAAAATTATTGAAGCTATTAAAGCTCATAATTGAATGATAAGAACTAGGACATTCAAATAAATTTAGGGCTAATTCTATTCATATATCAATAATCACTTGAAATACACTAAAAACTATAATAAACTAGTACACAACCAGAAATTACTTTACAAACACCATTCATTTACATAATTACTCTTGTTTTCATTTTCATTTTCTTTCATCTTTCAAATTTAAAACCAATTTACCCAAAATTTTATACTATTAACACTAAATGAAGTTAAAATTCAACAAAATGAGCTTTACTTTTGGCATTAATAGTCCAACTTCTTTATTTTTTTTTATTTCCTAAAAAATATTCTTAATTTCAATAAAGCCAACTTTAATTTTACAAATCTTATACTATATATCTTATTAGTGGATCTCTCTCTACATTTTTTCAATTTTCTCATAATTTTGGAAATAAAATACTATACTCTTCTTGATTCACTCAATTCTTAAGCATCATTCATTTGATGAGCATTTCGCCTAGGTACGAATCTCACTAACCACAATTTCTTTAATATATTTCAAAATCATTCAACTCTCATTGAGTCCCTCTATCTATCATCATTTTACCTAATACATTTTAGAATAATGGAGCTGATAATGTTGTTATTCCTTTTTTCTTCTAGGTCTCTTCTTACAATATAATTTGTATCAAAAACCGATTTCAAGTCCTACACTTTTGTGTTTATTCTAAGTATTTTATTGGTTCTATTTTTCCATTCAAATGTTATACATCAAATGGGTGGATCACTCTCAACATTTAAAAAAAATTCTCATATCAAAATACACCACACTCCCTGATTAACTCGATTCTTTAGCATTATTCATTTGATGAGCACTTCACTCAAGTTTGAATCGAACTAACCGCATTTTCTCTAATATATTTCAAGATCATTCAACAATCATTGATTCCCTCCATTTAAAACAAGATGCACTTTGAAACTCACTATCCTCATTTTATCTAATACATTTTAGAATCATAAAGTTCAATAGTATTGTTTTTTACCCTTTTGGTCTCTTCTTACATTATAATTTATATCAAAACCCGACTTCAAATCTTACTACCTTTTTGGGGGTATTTTATATAAGTAAGCATGATCCCTTTTTTTTATTCTGTTGGTACCATTTTTCCAAAATAAATGTTTCTTGGTGGGAATTAAATATATTCAGCATGGGTTCGATCCTTAAGATCAACACTTGTTTGCACTAACAAACTATGTTAAAAAAAGATGATTAAGCACGTAAAGTAAAATTATTAAGAATGAAAAAATAAACTTTTAAATCATTTATACTTAAATAATGATAAATATCAATACAATATAATGATTGGTATATCTTTATATTTATTCAATTTAGAGCTGTAGGATAGATTTTGATTGAAAAAAATTCTCCAAAGTATTGTTATAGATTATAAGATATTTTTTTTAACAAATAATTTTATCCATTTTTGTTTATAATTTATTTTACTACTAAACTCTCTCAATATGCAATTATGTTTTAAAATTTGGATGCAACAAAGCATGTTGAAAATTCATTCGAATTAATTTATATTGGTTGTTTAGTCTTAAATTTTTTTTTAGTATTATTAATATCGTTGTATATTAGCTTTGATCTTAATTATAGGCTTACCAAGTAGCTAGAATTACATCTAAAAAGACGGAAGTCAATCTTTATATCAATTCCACAACAGTTTAGTTTCAATTTTAATTAAAATGGCGAATATGGAATTTTGCGAGGGATTTAAATGATTATTTTACATTTTATATTTTTCAAGTTGAAATAGATGGATATATCATCCATATTACAATTTACATAGTTTTGGTGAAGTTGTACTAGTTGTTGTAATTGGATGTCTTTTGACAATCTTTTTATTATATTTTGACATGAATTAAAATTAATTTTCGTATCTAGAGTAGAAATTAATGCAGATACCAAAATGAACACTATCAAAGAACTATTTGTTTCTTTTTGTCGAAGCAAACTCTCTGATCTGAAAATTTCATATGACTTAAACAATACCATGTTGGTGAAAGTCTCAGAAGCATATATGTAGGCTATCGGATAATAACATAAGCACGATATCTTCTACAACATTTGTTTCATTATTGTCAACTACCAATCCAGAGTTACAAGGACAAATTATTATCGAAGGAATGAATAAAAATCAGTAATCTATCAGACTCGTAATTTCTTTGCATTGCATTTTGATGAATGCATAGAAGATACGAATATTGAAAATTATAATAGCAATTAAAGCTAATAATTGAAGGACAACAACTAGGATGTTCAAATAATTTTAAGGCTAATCCTATTTGTAGAAATGAATTACCCATGTTCTCATTTTTATTGTCTTTCCTCTTTCAAATTCAAAACTATTTTACTTTACATTACTAACGTTAAACGAAGTTAAAATTCAACAAAATGAGCTTTAATTTTAGCACTAACTTTATAACTTCTCTATTTTATTTTATTTCTTAAAAATGTTCTTAATTTCAACAAAATTAACTGTAACTTCATAAATCTTACATTATATATCTTATTAGTGGATCAATCTCAATATTTTTTCAGTTTTCTCATAATTTAGAAACTATAATTCCCCACTTTCCTTGATTCACTCAATTCTTAAGCACCATTCATTTGATGAGAAGTCCATTGAGGTATGAATCCCACTAACCATAGTTCCTTTAATATATTTCAAAATCATTCAACTCTCATTGATTCACTTTATCTATCATCATTTTACCTAATACATTTTAGAATAATGAAGCTCAGTAATATTGTTGTTCTTTTTTTCCTTCCAAGTCTCTTCTTACAATATAATTTGTATCAGAAACTGATTTCAAATCTTACAATGTTTTCTTTGGTTATTATAAGTATTTTATTGGTTCTATTTTTCCAGTCTTATAATATACGTCTTATTAGTGGATTTCTCTCAACACTTTTCAATATTTTCTCATATCAAAATACTCTACACCCCCTTGATTCACTCAATTATTAAGTATCATTCATTTGATGAGCATTCCACTTAAGTTTTAATTTTACACTATATATCTTATTAGTGGATCTCTCTCAACATTTTTCCAATTTTCTCATAATTTAAAAATTAAATACTCTACTCTCCTTGATTCACTCAATTCTTAAGTATCATTCGTTTGTTGAGAAACCACCCACTACGAATTCCACTAGCCATAATTTCTTTAATATATTTCAAAAATCATTCAACTCTTGTTGATTCACTCTATCTATCATGATTTTACCTAATACATTTTAGAATAATGAAGCTTAATAATGTTGCTGTTATTTTTTTTCTTCTAGGCCTCTTCCTACTGTATAATTTGTATTAGAAACCAATTTCAAATCCTATACCGTTTTTTTGGTTATTCTAAATATTATATTGGTTCTATTTTTCCAGTTTTATGTTATGCGCCTTATTAGTGGATCTCTCTCAACACTTTTCAATATTTCTCATATCTAAATACTGTACATTCTTTGATTCACTCAATTCTTAAGCATCATTAATTTGATGAGCGCTCTACTTAAGTTTGAATCTAACCAACCATATTTTCTCTAATATATTTCAAAATCATTCAACTCTCTTTGATTCCCTCTATCTAATATAAGACGCAATTTGGAATCTCACTATCCTCATTTCATCTAATACATTTCAGAATCATAAAGTTTAATAATACTTTTCCTTTAGGTCTCTTCTTACATTATAATTTATATCCAAAACCATTTTCATATCTTACAACCTTTTTGTGGTTATTATGTATAACTAACCATGATCCCTTTTTTATTCTCTTGGTACCATTTTCCCAAAAATAAATGTTTATTGGTGAAAATTAAATATCATTGAGCATGTACAGTAAAATTATTAAGAGTGAAAAAGTAGATTCTTAAAATTATTAGTATGTCCTCCCCATTGACTTCTTATGGCATCCCCATCACGTCCACTCCTTCCCTTTTGACCATTCCTAATCTTTCATACCATGTCCTATCGCTGTCACTTTTGATCCTCCTTCTCCTCCCATTCCACCTCCTCCTCCACAAAACCCTTTTTCTCCTCTCCCTTCTCTTTACCTCCATAACCTTTCTATCCCACCTTCATCTTCTAATCCTTCTTCCTCCTCTTTGCCATAGACTCTTCCTCAATTGTCTTCTTTGTTCAATGGTAAGCCAAGGAATGTTGGAGCTTACACTCTAGTTCATTTCAACCTTTAATATTCTAGTATTTCCCTTGAATCTCCTATAGAAGTTGTTGATGAAGGCATCAAAACTTGGTTTGAATTTTTGGTGGGCTTCTTCTTTGCCAACACAATAAATTTCATGGCTGTTAATGTGCACTTGGATAAGGGGTGGAAGCTAAAAGGAATATACGAAATGTATTTTGATAAACAGAAATATTACTTTAAGAATACTTGCTGGGGGATAAGATAAATATTCTTAAAAAGGACCCAATGTTCATCAGAGGCAAATGTTCATCATCACGGCTTGGAACCCTAGTTTTGGTTCAGCTCAATCCATTGTCAAAAGTATGCCTATTTGGGTGCATCTTTATAGAATTCCGATATTGACATGGACTTTATTAGGAAATAATTGGCTTACTTGTCATTTGGGAAAACTTGTTTGTTATAATGAGAACGCAGAAAAGATGAAAAGATTTGAATATGCTAAGTATTTAATAGAAGTGGCTCCTGATAAAGAATTGGTTGAATTTATTTCAGTTAGGTGATGATTCATGCCCAAATGTGCTAGTAGATTATTCATGGAGACATCTTTTTTGTCTGAAATGTAAAGTTTTTGGTCATTCTACTATACAGTGTGAAGTATTCAGTGCTAAAGATAACGAACCAACTAAAGGGAAGGGTGATCGTAATATTGAAATCTGAGCCAATGGAAAAGATTCTTCGGGAAAACAAGTGGTGGTTGTGTACCAAGAAAAAGGTGGTGAGACTGATTATATACAAGTTAAAAGGAAGTTGAAGCCTACCCATAAAGTATGGAGAAGAGCAAAAAAAGCAATTGGTGATGTATCTAAACAAAAGGGAAAATGCTAATGAAATGCCTTCTCAAGTAATAGGTAATATGACGCTGATCAGGTGAAAGGAAAGGTGGTGGAAAGCCTAGATGTGGCAAAACCTGTTGACAGAAGTGTGGAACTATCAAAGTGTGCTGATTCATCACAAAATATTGATCAAGTTGCTACTGCACTTGAAATGAATAAAACAAGTGTGCATGGTGCACCTATCCCACTTTCAACTGTCAATTTACATGAAAATCTTTTAAATCAAGTCCATCCATATAATATTTTATCTTCAAATCCATTTTCCATTTTACATGATTAAACCGATCAAGGCACTGAAACTTGAATTGATTCACATTGTTGCAATAATAATTCCACTTCTTCTCCTAATTTGATCAAGTTTCCTTTTCTAAAATTTCCATACTATGCATTCTGACTGCACACTGTCGTGTTCACCCCTTCTTTATCAATTTTTCAAGCTAATTCACCTATCATCAATCCTATTCCTATTCCTAAACCTGATCAAATTCATCTTTCTCCTTCTTATATCTCTCATACCATCGGTTGATCTTCCAAACCGCTTTTTCCCAGACATAACAACATCAAATCCTCTTCCTTCTGATTCTTCTTTTAAGAAAAAGAGGGAAAGACTAAAGAAAATTTTATCTCATCAATCTCTTCCTGGTGACTTTGACAAGGGGAAGGAGTTTTCTATGGATCAAACATTTATTGCTATGCCTTCAATTGATTATTAACTTCATCCAACTCTGGTGTAAAAACCAGAGCTGCATCCTTCCCATTATCGTAAATATTAGAAAAATTGGTTATTGGAATATTAGAGGTGCAAATTCCATTGCCAATCAACTTGAAATTAAAAATTTAATCATGCCTGACAACATTCAGCTTATGATAATAGTTTAAACCAAGCTAAATCATTCTTCTACTTATGCTGCAGCTTCCATAATTAATCTCCACTGGAATTTGATTAATAATTTATCTCAAGCCCCTTTTGGTAGGATTCTTATTTTATGGAATCCCCTCATATACACTATTTCTCCCTGTATAGTTCATAGACAATTCATTCACTCAAAAATCACTCAAATCCTCTCCAATACCCCCTTCTTCTTAACTTCTGTTTACGCTGGAAACAACAAAGCTCATAGACAAAATTTCCTTGATATTTTGCCTTGTTTACACCCAATAATTTCCCCTGGATATGCATAGGTGATTGGAATTGTACGCAAGCTTCACATGATAAAATCAGTGCTATCCGCCTTTCAATGCAACACACTAGATCACTAAATAATGCGATTTTTTTCATCTACTCTTATTCCCATTAACCCCTCAGGTTGTTTCTTTACTTTGAATAATAGGAGTAGAACAAATGTTAGAACTTTATGTAGACTAGGCAGTGCTTTCATAACCTCTCACCTTTATCTCTATAGCCCAATATCCATAATTTCATCCCTCCACCTTCATTATCCGACCATTCCCCTCTTATTTTGGATTGGGGTAAGGATCTTATGAGAAGTCAAGCCTCTTTTTCATTTTTTGATAATTGGTATAATCATAATGATTTCATTAGTATAGTTTCTGACAATTAGAAAACCAATATATATATATATATATATATATATATATATATATATATATATATGACAATCCTATGTTTGTCTTATAGGGCAAACTAAGACATCTCAAAGGCAAACTAAAATGTTAGACCTCCTCAACTTTTGGAAATGACGCAAACAAATCTTCAGCTGTTAGGCAGAATCTGATGCATGTGCAAAATGATCTTCTTTCAAACCCAACTAATATTTCTCTATCCGACGAAGAACAAAGGCTATCTTTGTGTCTTGCTAAAGCCTTTATGGAAGAAAACAAGATGTAAAAACAAAAGTCTAGAATAAGTGGCAAAAATTTGGGGATAAAAACACCTCCTGTTGTCATGATTCTCTAAAGGTCAATCATGTGTCCAATAACATAGTCAATATTCTTGATAAAGACAGTCAATCCTTCTCATCTCCCTCTGATATTCAAGCTGGCTTCTTGATTTCTTCCAATGTCTTCTTGCTAACCAGTCTCCTTCTACCATTTCCTTATCTCAATTTTCTCATATAAACGTCCATACTACTTCTGAAGTTGAAAGATACTCATTGATTAAGGTGGTTACTGATGAGGAGATAAAATCTACTATTTTCATTATGAATTCTTTAAGTTCTCTTGGGCCAGATGGATTTATGCTCATTTTTATAAATTTGCATGGGATATTATAGGGTCTGATGTTATGAAGGCAGTTAATTTTTTTTTAAACACAATAAGATGCTTTCAGGGATCAATGCAACCAAGCTTGCTTTGGTCCCTAAAATTCAACAACCATCTATTGTTACACAATTCAGACCTATTGCTTGATGCAATGTAATCTATAAATGTATTTCAAAGATAATGGCCTCTAGGATGAAATCATCCCTATCTACAATCATTTCACCAAACCAAAGTGCTTTTTTACTAGCTAGAGATATAATTAATAACATTTTACTCTGAAATGAGCTATTGAGAGGGTACAGTAGAAAAAACATCTTTCCTGGATGTGCAATCAAAATGGATATCCAAAAAGCTTATGTTTCAGTTCAATGGAAATCTAGCGTTTATATTCTCCATCTCATAAATTTTCCTCAACGTATCTTAGCGTGGATTTATACTTGTCTATCTGCAGTAACATATTCTTTGAGTTTAAATGGGTGTGCTTTTGGTCATTTTATAGGTACGCAAGGTATTCGCCAGGGAGATCCTTTGTCACCAAACATTTTTATATGTGTTATGGAGCTTCTAACGTCAATGTTTAATATGGATATGGACACGAGGCTGATGGACATTCATCCATTATGTAAATGACTAGATTCTCTTCACTTATGTTTGCTAATGATTTAATGTTATTCACCAAGCCTAATGCTAAATCAACCAATGGTGCTCTGAATGTTCTTGATTCCTTTACTCTTTTGACTGGTTTATCCATTAATAAGAGTAAATCAAAAATATTAATTGCTGGCTTATCTGCTATGGATAAGGCTAGCCTAATTAGCCTATCATCACTATCCTACTTTGACATTTTAGAGATGTATCTTGGAGCTCCTATATCATCTACTAAAGTTAGATCATTTCAACGCCTTCCATTGTTCGAAAAATTAATATCCAAACTTTTTTTCTTGGCCTGTTGCTAAATTATCCACTGCTGGGAGACTTATTATTGTAAAGTTCATTGCCACTTCTATGTGTTTATATTATGCAAGAATCTTTATTCTTTCTCACAAATTAATCTCCATGATTAATTCTACACTTAATCATTTTTTGTGGCATGGTTTCCAATTTCTTTTAAAGCAATTTGTTGCCCTTTTGACAAGGGCATCTTAGAGTCATGAACCTATCTAAATGGAATGAAGCCGCTTTATCTTCTCATATTAAACAAGTTAATGAATTATGATTCTAATCTCTGGACCAATTGGACTAGAAACAACCTTATTAAAAAAGCTTTTTTCTGGATAATGAATGTGCCAATGGATTGTAGTTAGTCGTGGAAGAACTTGCTTAGGTTCAGATCAATTTATTATCCTATTTACCAGAATTCAATAAAGAACAAGGTAGTTATATCATTTTGGCATGATCCCTAGTCATAAATGGGTGTCATTTTATCATAGCTTATTCATTGCAATCTTAGGCAACTAAATGGTATTCCTGATAATGTAAAGGCTGATTATTTTTGGAGTAATGACACTATTACTCTTCCTTTTTCTAATTATGGTTTAGCGAGAAGCATTTGTCCTTATATTGAAAGCAAGGAATTCAAGAATAATATTCTATCTTCATTTTGGTGTGGTAAACCTTGTGCTATTTCAGTGATTTACAAGTACATTTCTTAATTCTCGTCTTTGCCTATATTTCCTTAGCATTAGCGCATTTGGATGTCATCCTCTCTCCCCAAAGAAAATTTCCGTCTCTGGAAAATTAAGAAGAATGGTAATCTTACTTAAGATAATCTTATGGCTAAAGGGATGCTTCAAAATTCTTCTTGCTTACTATGTGGAAATGCTGCTGAAAACACGGGTCATCTCTTGTTTTCCTTCTTCTTCTCTTTTATCATTTGGAAGAGAATTTTGGGACATTTAAATTTACATAACCCCAGTGTTATATCAATGGTTGAATGGTACAACATTTTTAAAGCTACAAGGTGGAAATCAAATAGAGAAATTCTTTTGATCGGGGTCATGAAAAAGTTTGCATTTTTGATATGGAAGGAAAGAAATTTTAGACTATTTACTGGCATTAGTTGCAATAAACAGTCTATATTTCTTTTGCTTGAGAGAATGATGGCGCCCTAATATGTTTACTACTAGGGTTTTTGCAATTAGTCTTGTAATCTTATCTTTTAATGTTTTCTAGCTTCTATTTTTAGATGGGTATGTCCATCTTTCTTTGTATTTCTCGGTACTTCAATAAATGGTAGGAGTTCATTCAACCCCCCCGACTTTGCCCAAAAAATAAATACATAAATAATGATAAATATCAAAAAATATAATGACCGGTATATCTTTATATTTATTCAATTTAGAGTTGTAAATTGATTTCGATTGAAATAATTCTCCATAGTATTGTTATAAATTATAAGATTTAAAAAAAAAACAGCATTATCCATGTTTGTTTAGAATTTATTTTACTACTAATCTCTCTCAATATGCAATTATGATGTAAATTTTGGACGCAATAAAGCATATTGGAAATTCACTTGAATTAACGTATATTAGCTGTTTAGTCTTAAAAGTTTTTTTTAATATTGATATCGTTGTATATATGCTTTCGTTTTAATGATAAACTTATCAAGTGGTTAGAATTACGTTTAAAAGATGGATGTCAACATTTGTTTATTTCTTTCCACAGCATATTTGTTTCAATTTTAATTGAAATGGCAAACATGGAATTTTGCGAGGGATTTCAATGATTACTATGCATATTTTATTTTTTCCGTTGAAATAGATGGATGTAGTCTTCATAACATAATTTACACGGTTTTGGTGAAGTTGTAATGGTTATCATAATTGGATGTGTTTTAACAATCTTTTTATTGTGTTTTGATATGAATTAAAATCAATTTTCATATGAAGAGTAGAAATGAATGCGGATGCCAAGATGAGCACCATCAATGAACTATTTATTTAAATGTATATTAGTTTTTTGGAATAAAGTGGTACTTTATTGAAGTAATTAAATGTCATTCGATGTCTTAAGGGTTTGAACCTAAGATCTCTAGAACTTATGTTTGCAGAGCTTTACCACTTGACACTTGAGCAATTGGTCAACGATATTGATTGCTTTTTAACAAAAATAAAAATGCTATTCCATTTTATATATTATATATGAACCTTGCTTTCAAACCACATTCCAACTATTTGTCCCTTTTCGTTGAAGTAAACTCTCTGCTCTTACAATTTTGACGAATCAAACAATACCATGCTGTAGAAAAATTCAAAGGCATATATGTAGGCTATCAGATAATAACATAAGTACATATCTTCTACCATAATTGTTTCATTATTGTCAAATACCAATATAGAGTTACAAGGACAAAATATCATGGATGGAACACAAACATCAATAAATTTATCGAACTCATAACTTCTTTGCATTGCTCTTCGATGGATGCATAGAAGATACAAATGTTGAAAATTATAAAAGGTATTAAAGCCCATAATTGAAGGACAGTAACTAGGATGTTTAAATAATTTTAGGGCTAATTATATTTATACATCAATAATCACTTAACATACATAAAAAACTATAATAAACTAGCATACGCCAGAAATTATTTACAAACACCATTTCATTTACGAAATTACCCTTGTTTTCATTTCCATTATCTTTCCTCTTTCAAATTAAAATCAATTTACCCAAATTTTACATTACTAACGCTAAACAAAGTTAAAATTTAACAAATGAGCTTTAATTTTGGCATTAACATTCTAACTTCTTTATTCTATTTTATTTCTTAAAAAATATTCTAAATTTCAACAAAATCAACTCTAATTTTAGAAAATAATTGAATACTTTTAAATTAGAGTGGTTAGTTATGAAAGTTGTCATAACTGATATTTTAAATTTTATGATAAACGAATTCAGTAACTTCTTCACCAAAACGTACATATTATGTTAAATATCATAAATTTTAGTGTTATAATTTGATGTGTTATAAAAATAAGGTTAAAGTTGTAACTAGGAAGATGGTTATTTTAGTAATACATTTTCTTAGCAAAATAATGGTGTGTATTAAGTAATTTTTGATGTATGAAAAGAATTTGTTTAATTTTAGTTTACAAATATTGTTGTGGATGCTTGGTGTTTTCACGATATTATTGTTTAGTGAATGTTTAATGAATTCTATGATGGGATACCCTATAGTATATATACCATCCAACCATGTTTATATTACTTTTCTAGAATGACTAATACAACGTGGGATTTGTCTTCTTTTTTTGGCAAGGCCAGCCGGTTTTATAGTGGACCGTCCACTTTTTATTACGAACGTAATAAAAACATGAAGTACAGAAGTAAGGTAGAGGCACCTTAACTATAAAGAAAAAAGAAAATACAGCACAGGAGTGTGACAGACATGTCACAACTACAATAAATAACAAACAATACTAGGACTCCTCCGAAGAGATAGTAACACGAATGCCATCTTCCACCTAGGAAGAAACCAAAGAGACGTTCCCAAGAAGACCAATATATGGGTGAAATAGGAGTGCAAGAGAAGGATCATAAATCACAGCATCAGAAGAGTAAATAAAAGATCGATCTCAGGTAGTATCAGCAAGCATGACAGAATTTAACTCAGCATACGAACCATCCAAGTCAAGAACCAAGGAATCACCTGAATGTCTATAATAAAGGCACCGTAGGTCCATAAGATCATCGGATACAAATCTAAAATAGGAATCATCCACCGGGTTAAATCGCAAATCAGACCGGCGATCAACCCAACATCTCTCAGACTCAACCCAAACTACAGGCAACTGAGGCAGAGCAATATCCTGAGCAGCAATGGAATCCGCAGAGCCAACACCAGAGACAATGGATGCAGAAGGGGATGCAGGCCGAGAAATAGAAGACGTCGTACCTGGATCAGATAATGGAGCTTCAGGAGGAGGAGCAACCAGAGAGACTTTGGGAACCCATTTCCTGAGCGGAGACCGAGGCAGAGGGATCTTAGGCGCAACAGCGGAAACATCATAATGCGTGCAATCAGAAACTAAGTGGCCAAAGAAGTGACAGGAGGAACAAATGTCCGGAACCCAACCGTAACTAACACGGACTTCCACCACATGTCCAACAGCTAGCTGAACATGAATAGTGGAAGGGAGAGGCTTAAAGGGGGAAATCTCAATCAGAGCCTTAGCGTACACCAGCTTTTCACGCGCAACAGTATTAGCGTCAAAACATTTCAATTTACCAACATTGCAAGCTAGCCAATTCAAACCAAGCAGCGGTTGAAGAGCAGTAGGAATTTGAGAAAAATAAACCCAAACTGGGATACAAAGAACTTGTTCACGAGCACTTGCAACCGTTGGAGACCAGGGAGTAATAATAAATGGTTTTCCATCAAAAAAAGAAGGCTCAGCCTCAAGAACTCGACTGCGATCCTCAGAGGAGGAGAACAACAGGAAATACATGGAGTCAACCAGCTTAACACGAAGATGACCGCGAAGCCTCCAAGCCCTACGACAAACTTAAGACGCATCATGAAGGCGTTGATTTGGGTCCAAAAAGAAACCAACCAAATAGTCTGACCAATAGTCCATACCGGCTTGCATAACATTCGGAGGAGGGATCATCACTCCACTTTCTTCAACGATATCGAATTCAACTGGTTCATATACACCCGCGTTACGGGGCAGAGATGTAAAGAGCGAAGACCATGATTTGGGACCAGCTGGGGAAGGCGCGGCAGGAGGAATCACCTCCACAATGGGAACACCAACTGAGTCCGCAAGCATAGGATTAGGGCCAGCTGGAGAGGAGGCCGCAAGCAATAAATCACCAGAACTCAATATACTGAATTTGGGAACATCTTTCTCATAAACATTTGGACAAACACCAGAAGTGCATTGAGCTAAATTCATATTTTCAGCAGCGACAGAACGTATCTCATTATCAGACACACCAAGTTCCTCACCATTAGCACCAGTGACAACGACATCATTCACAAGCGAAGGCGCTGTACCACATACAGAACAACAATCATCATCAACCTTTGAAATCAATAAATCAGGTCGCGCGCATGAGCACTCAACAACAGCTAGGACAGAATTGTTGACAGAAGGCAGATGAGGAAACTCGGAGTCAGATAGCAACGGCGACATAGTACACGAGGTCACAGGAACCTTAAAAATCCTACCAGATCTAGTTGAAGAGGGCAAAGAGGTTGGAGCAACGAGGAGGTGCGAAAGAAGAGGAGAGTTAGGCATTGACGGAACGGAACGTGAATGGAAAGACGAAGCACAAATGGAAGCTAAGGAACACTGGACGAACGATACAAGTGCGAACAGAAATTCGCCATTATCGTCTTCGCCATTAACGATACAAGACGAAGCACAATGCTCATATTATACAAGTGCGATTTGAATTTGTAACTTTAGATTATAAATAAAAAATAAAGTCAAAATTGAAAGGTCAAAGTATTAATATTTAATATTCATTTTATGATTTATTCTTGATGCAACAAAGTAATATACACTCTGATTTTCGATTATTTTTTTGTGTAGTTTTATTGGATATTTTATTAGGGCTATAATAATGACATCTAAATTATTATTTCAAAATGTATGCAGCACAGGTTTACGATAGTGAATTTTGTATAGGCTTAAACAGGCTTGAGAAAGCTACACACGTTTCTTTGCGTCAAAGTAACATCATGAAAAATTCAATACCAGGCTCTTTAATTTGTTCCAATTTTCCATTAATGAGCATCAATGAGCACAACAGTCGTTATCACGGATTAATGAATTATCATAAATTCCCCAGCTAATTAAACGTTGGCTATTTTAACGCATAAATCTTTCTTCCATTTTAAACGCAAGCACGAAAAACCAAAACTTCATCCAACGCGTACATTTGACTTTGTCCCTACCCTCTTTCCATCTTCCTCAGTTCCATTTAGCCTGCAATTCCGGTTTATTAATTGCGAGTATCTCTATGCTTCCACTTTGTCATTTTCCTACCAATCCTTCTCCTCCATTTTTCATCATTAAACCCACTAATTTTGATTTAAATTTAATGTCGCAACCATAGCAAGTTAATCGCAATGGGCAACACCTGCGTCGGTCCGAGCATCGCCAAAAATGGCTTCTTCCAGTCCGTCTCCGCCTCTCTATGGCGCCAACCCCCCGAATCCGAACCCGCAACTCCAAAAGCTCAAACCCCCGTACCTGAACCCGAAAACAAGCCGCCCGAACCCGTTAAGATGCCGAACCCGGACCCACCCGTTAAACCGCCTCCATCGATCCCACCTCGACGCCCGCTCCAAGTCAACAGAGTCCCAAGCGCGAACAAGCAAAAAAACTCCGTACTGAAGCACAAAACGGAAAATCTAAAAGACCTGTACAGCGTCGGGAAGAAGCTCGGCGCCGGCCAGTTCGGCACCACCTACCTCTGCGTCGAGAAATCGACGGGGAAGGAGTGTGCCTGCAAATCGATACTGAAGCGGAAGCTGGCGACGGAGGACGATGTGGAGGACGTGCGCCGCGAGATTCAGATCATGCACCACTTGGCTGGACATCCGAACGTGATTCAGATAAAGGGGGCGTACGAGGACGCCGTGGCGGTGCATTTGGTAATGGAGGTGTGCGTGGGAGGGGAACTGTTCGATCGGATAGTGAAGAAGGGCCATTACACGGAAAGGAAGGCAGCGGAGCTGGCTAGGGTAATCGTCGGGGTGGTGGAGGCTTGCCATAGTTTAGGAGTGATGCATCGGGATCTGAAGCCGGAGAACTTTTTGTTTGTGGATGGGAGTGAGGAGGCGGCCTTGAAGACCATTGATTTTGGGTTATCTGTTTTCTTCAAGCCAGGTATTCAGTTTTTCATTTCTTTTCTAAATTGATTTGTTCTTTATTACAAATAAAGTAAAATTGCTCACATAATCACATATTTATTTTGATTTTCTATGAATCACTGGAAACCCAGTGAATCTTAATCATATGAATATATCAATTTGACAGTCTTAATATTTCACATTTTGTTTCAATGTCTCTAAACTAATGGTTATTAAAATCTTTATACGTACTCTAGTTTGACTAGGTGAACGTTTTTTCTCTACCTTAGCTATTAGCTGTTAAGTTTATTGATACACAAATTACTAGTAGATTTTACCATAGTAGTAATACTGACTTGTTAATAAGGTTAATACTTCACAATATATTATGTTTTATGAGTGAAGTAAAATAATTCCTTTTTCTTAACAAAAAGTAATCACGTAAATTGGTCAATTTTAGTTTTAACCCAAATTTAATTTGGCTAATTCTATTTAAACCTCAAAAGTTGCTGAGTAGCCCCATTAAAATGAAAAAACCAATATAACCATTTTTTTTACTAAGTATACCTATTTTATTGTTAAACTTTTTCCTTTATACCCTTATCTAGTAAAAATCACATTATAAAGGAATTTCACTATGAAAAAAATCATTCTAGCAAAAGAATTTAACCATAGCAGCCAAATCACATAATAGTACAAAATTCAAAATTCTTCTCTTCTACGAACTATGCATTTTCAAATCCAAAACAATCAAACAACATAAAATTCAAGTTTTATCTCTTTTGATTCCATTAGGTTTATCTTCATTATCACAATCCATCAATTTAAGCATAAAATTTGAGAAATTACCAAAATTGATTATCAGAGTTTATTTGATTAGAGGAATATAAAAATTATGATGCGAGGTAAAAAGATGAGTAATAGAAAAACGGCAATTTTGTCATAGATTTTTTTTGCTAATTTATGTGAATTTTAAGATTTAAAAAAATAACGAAAACAAAATAAAATTCAAGTTTTACCTCTTCTGATTCTATTAGATTTGTATTATCATTCACAGTTATTTGATTCAATCATAACATTTGAGAATTACCTATAATTATGTTATTAGGGTTTATTGAATAAGAAGAATGTAATAAGGAAAAATATGATGCGAGGTAAAAAAATATGTGAACGACATAAGGGCAATTTTGTCCTAATTTATTTTTAAAATTTTAAGGGGCTACTCAGCAACTTTATGGGTTTAAATAGAATTAGTCATTTAATTTTTGCATATATATATATATATTTATAATGTATGTTTCATTTTTTTCTAACACTATTTAGCTAATTAAGTTTATTGATATACAAATTATTGATCAATTACTAACAGATCTAGTTTATCATATCAGTTCAATTTCTCCAATTTTTAGTTTTCGCATTTCAGAACTAAAACAAATTTTATTTTATTTAAGTTTTACTTTTTTCTGTTCTTACAAAAATAAAGATAGAAATGATCAGAACATTGATTTAGATTTGTAAGGTTTCACTAACAAAACAGAACATTGATTTTGGGTTGTATATTTTCTTCAAGCTAGGCATTCATGTTTTTTAATTTGATTTATTGCTATTGTTAACATCAACAAGTTATAGTTTATGTTTTTAGAAAAAAAAGTAAGATAACTGAAAATTTATCTTTTATTTTAGTTTGAGAAAGTAATGGTGATCTTTTATTTTTCTAAACCAATACTTACAAAGTTTATCATGTACTCTAATTTGGCTAGGTGAATGTTTTCTTTTCTTAACATTAGTTTATGCACATAAGGTAAACTAACTCAAAATTTGTTTCTATATTTATATTGGAAAATAATCATATAAATTGGTCGATCTAACACAATCTTGGATTCATCTTAAAAAAAAAACACAATATTGGATTTTCACATTTTGTTTCAAATTTTGTAAACTAGGTTGACTAAAAATTATTTTTCATGTTCTCTAATTTGACGAGGTGAACATTTCATTTGATTCTAATTTAACTATTAGCTATTAAAGTTTATTGATGTACAAATTACTGATCAGTTACTTATCCATTTTATTCATCATATAAGTCAGATTTCTTCAAAAAAAAATTCCTTGCAAATTCTTATTGTTTTTCTTTTTATCTAGGTTTTGGATATTCCCTTGTTAAAAAGTTTGAAAACAAATAACATCATTTGTGAACGAACATTAATTTGGATTGTAACATTCCTACAACTGTCATCATAGTGATATTTCCTTCTAAAATTCATGATACAATGATATAGGACATAATGTTATATTTATAAATCAACTAACATAACCTTCCTTAATATGAAATATAATCAAACGAGATTGAGTTCAGATGGCAATGGTTAGTATAACATATGGGGGAGCAATAGAGCAAACAAAAGAATAAAGGATTAAAAATATATGTCAATTTTGCAACCTAGTAGTTAAAACAATTTGGAGAAAATAACGTGGTGTACAAAATTAAAGCTATCAAAATGTTTTATGCAGAAAAAAACTCTACATGAAATGAAATAAAAGACAATACATGTGATTATTCTGTCCAAACGTAAATTTTAATCACTAAATTAATTTCAATAAAGATCATTCTTCGATTTAAGTATAAAATCTCAGTTTACTTGAAATAAATATCAAACTGCTTTTCAACGTTATATAAAACTACCACTCACAAACGGATTAAATTAGCTCAAAAGTAGTAAAATTGTATTAAAAAATGCAAGAAAAGTTAACCTGCTTTCATTACATACAAGTTTACAATCTTCATTTTACCTTTTTGAGGGAGATTGAGATCAAAGAAACCACTTACCAGAATCGAAAAGAAGCAAACAAAAAAAGAACCGAAGTAACTTAACGAATTAAAATTATTTCAAGTTTCCACAAATAATCATCTAATAAAACTAAAGCAATGTTTCATACTGATCTGGCAAACAACTTATTAATGTAGATTTTCTTCATTTGTAAGTTTCTACAATTCCAGACCATGTGTACATCTGTTATTGAAGAAATTGCAACGTGAATCTCGTTTTTATTTAAAAGATGAGATAATGAAATCTGAAATATTCAAAATTAGCATAAAATAATCAACTACCAATTATTCAAAACTTAAATCTACATTAAAATCAAGATAAACAAACTTCGTGTAGGAAGAAAACAACTTACCTTATTATTTATACCAACGCTTTTTGTCAAAAATTTTGTGCTTTTATAACGATTTTTTATGTTATGCGGTGTATTTGGAAAAAGAAGATCAAATATTGAATCGTCCACTTTCATTATTGTTGAAGATGACCTTTTTTCAAATCAAACATGTAAAAAACAAAATAAAGTCAATTTGTTTTAACATATGTCAAAAATAAAATAAGATCATTTTGTTTTGACATATTCATTTTACTGATTTGAATGATATTAATAACCCTCTTTATTCAAATTAAACATGTCAAATCATAAAATAAATCACTTTGTTTTGACATTTTCATGTTATTAATCTAAATGATAAACATAAACCTTTGAATGGATCTGATAGAGTCGTGCACTATGTAATAAAACAAAATTATTTTATTACATAAATGTATAATTTTTTTTTAATTTAAACTGGGTACTAATTAGGTGGTAGTACATAGTTGTACTATAAGCCTTATGTAGTATATAACACACTACAACTCGAATCACGCGCTTCGCAAGGTTTGAACTTATCACCTGACAAGTCAAAACCGGAGCGTCTAAACACATAGACACTGGTGCTGGACTTAATTGATAATATTTAATTATAAATAAAATTATTTTTATTGGTGTGTTTTTGTTCAACAATAAAATTAAACCCAATATTAATTTTCCTTACATAATATGCTTCAGTAGCACTTTTATTACGAGTGTAACGCGCGAAGCGCGTGCGTGAATTTTTTTCTTATAAATTGTATATATTTAAATCGGTAAAGAAAATATTTTTTTATTTTCAAGTGAAACTAAAATTTCTGTATTTGTAAAGAAGTATTCAAAATTTATAAAGAAGTTTAATTTTATATCCTATTTTTAAAAGTGTTTTGAATTCGTAAAGCATTTTTAACCGCTGAATCCCACTTTTAGGGGCATTTGAATTTGTAAAAGAAGTTTAATAGTAGATCCTATTTTTAAGTTATTAAGATTTGATAATATATAGAGGGGCGTTTTTGGTAGTTCACGTTGATACCAAAAAAGTGTGACACCAAAGCTATTACAACTATTATTAAAGATAAAAATCTACTTCTATTTCTTTTAGAAAACAAACCAGTCTAATTATCCTGTTCAAGTTTATTTTTTTAGTACAAAACAACTTTTGTTTGTTGGTTTGTCCCAAAATTGAATTTTGGAGTGAATTCCGAAGCGATCAACGACTAAACTATACAGAAATGACTGAGATTCCGACATACTAGCTGGAACTATAAATAATATTTATGAATTAGTTTAACGATATAAATTATTAGTTGTTTACTTTAATGACATATTTAATCACTAACAAAAATAAATTAGTTAATCATTATATTATTAACTAACATTATTATTTTATACCTTTTGTTTTCTCCAACTTCTCAGCTTTTACTTGATTTCAATAGTTTTACATTCATTCATTTTAAAAACTTAAATTCCATTTTCTTCGTTTAACCTTGAGCGATAGATGTGCAGGTTTGATGATCCTTTTTCGATAAATTAGTATATAAATCACCATTTATACACGAACATTCATGTCAATGAGTCATGTTTTATCAGTAAAAGTCAAAAAGGTATGAACACATCTACAACAACATTTATACAAATGCGATGAATCATATAATCTTTATGCAACTCAAAAACTAAACCAAACGATATTTGATTATCATTTTGATTTTAATATTCCACCGTAGTATGTATTTAATAACAAACGCGACGTATGTATCCAGGAGAAATATTCAATGACGTAGTAGGAAGTCCATACTATGTTGCACCCGAAGTTCTAAAAAAACGTTACGGCCCTGAGTCAGATGTATGGAGCGCTGGAGTCATCATCTACATCCTCTTAAGTGGGGTCCCTCCATTCTGGGCTGGTAATTTCTCTTTTCACATTCAAATTTCATTACAAATTCAAATCACATTTAACATGCTATCATACATGGTTTTTCTTAATGTAAATAGAAAACGAGAATGGCATATTCGAAGAAGTATTGAAAGGAAATCTTGACTTCGAATCAGATCCATGGCCCAGCATCTCATCCAGTGCCAAAGATTTAGTAAGACGAATGCTTGTTAGAGATCCTAAAAGAAGGCTAACTGCTCATGAAGTCCTTTGTGAGTAACTTAATTGAAAATAGACACATTGTTATGTGTTTTGAATTTAAAATTTGAAATTCTTTTTTGATGTCTTAGGTCATCCGTGGGTTCAAGTAGGTGGGGTTGCTCCAGACAAACCTCTAGACTCTGCAGTTCTTTCTCGATTGAAGCAATTTTCTGCCATGAACAAAATTAAAAAAATGGCACTTAGAGTAAGTATTCAAGACTTGAAACGTTATACTCTTTTTGTATGTCGTAGGAACGAAAATATCCTTTTTAGTACTGAAAAGATTGTATTTTAAATTTATAGGTCATTGCAGAAAACTTGTCTGAAGATGAAATTGCAGGACTGAAGCAATTGTTTAAAATGATCGATGCGGACAATAGTGGACAAATAACCTTCGAAGAGCTCAAAGTTGGGTTGAAAAAAGTCGGTGCCAATCTTCAAGAATCCGAAATTTATGCACTTATGCAAGCAGTAAGCCATTTAAATTTGTTT
This sequence comes from Allium cepa, assembly GCA_030765085.1. Classification (NCBI taxonomy): domain Eukaryota; kingdom Viridiplantae; phylum Streptophyta; class Magnoliopsida; order Asparagales; family Amaryllidaceae; genus Allium; species Allium cepa. Next base: position 597,607,213 of record CM060944.1, read on the forward strand.
TTCTTCTTCTTTTCTTCCTTTAGTTCACAATTAAGTTGAACAATGTTTAACATGTTTAATTGAGCAATTTTTGTATGTAAATATTTATCTTCTTTTTTTCCCTTTTTGAATAGGCAGATGTGGATAACAATGGAACAATAGACTATGGAGAGTTCATAGCGGCGACGTTACACTTGAACAAAGTAGAAAGAGAGGATCATATGTTTGCAGCATTCTCATATTTTGACAAAGATGGAAGTGGCTACATAACTCAAGATGAACTGCAGCAGGCCTGCGAAGAATTTGGCATAGAAGATGCTCAGCTTGAAGAAATGATCAGAGAAGTCGATCAGGACAATGTAACAATTTTAACCTACCAAAAAAAAATTCATTTTTAATTTTTATTTATTTAAATTTTGTTCATTTGTAACACTGTTTTGTATGTCATGTAGGATGGATTGATAGATTACAACGAGTTTGCAGCAATGATGCAGAAAGGAAATGCAGGATTCGGGAGGAAGGGGCAGAGTGAATTTGGAATTGGTTTCAGGGAGGCTTTAAAGATTTAAATTCAAATTCAAATTCTTTGTAATTTATTTGTGAACTAAATTTAAGTGTAAACTTACGAAAAAGAAATGTGCATTTTGTGCTTATGTTTTTTTTTTTTTCAGTTTGTTTAAGATTTTAAATGTAAAGAGCGAGATCTGGAACATGACAAGCACAACCTGTAGAGTATTAACCACGCTATAAAATATCTAATTTTTCGCTTGCTGTGAGTTTTGCTGTGAACTCAGGGTGCTGAACTAGCTGTATGTAAATTGGAAAAAAGGGAACTAAAGTGCATTATCATTTGCTTCCAATATGCACATTCTCGTTATATCTTAAGATTTCAAAGGTTCATTTTGATGCTTCATTCATTAATTTGAGAATGATACGATAACAAAGGGTACTTCATGAAGTTTATATTGTTTTTCATGAATTTATATGCTATCTTTCAGTGGTTTGTCCTACCCCAAAAGGTATAGGATGTGATGTTTTAGTGAAATGAACTATGAGACCATTCACAACCTCTGGGGTTGGTTGGGGTCGACTCAAGGCAATCGACTGCATACAAAGCCCCAACTAGTTGATAGAAGCACAATGTTGTATTTCCTCTTATCAGGTCAAAATAAGGTCAGCTAGGGGTATAGGTTTGGATTGCAATCCACAACGTGGTGTGGATTTACGTTGTGGATTGCAATCCACACCACTCACTTAGCCGGTCTTATTTTGGCCGGTTAAGTGAGTACAGGGTAGCCGGTCTTATTTTGGCCGGTTAAGTGAGTACAGGGTAACCGGTTCTATAAGAGCCGGTTATCCTATTTCCTTTCCCATCATTCTTTCTTCATTTCTTCCGCCATTTCTCCTCCTTTTAGCAAACATCCATGTACGAAAAATAATAATATGAAAAGAGCGTTTCGGAGACTTCGAGGCAGTGACAGTCGCAGCGTAGGAAATATTCCACCAGTCGTGAAAAACGCTCCTACCGAAGATAGCGCATCCGCACCGTCCACGTTCACGGGATGTCGACAAAGCATGGTGGTTAGGCGACGACGCGTGGGCAGAAATATAGCAATTTGTGGTTCTGGACCCTCACATCGACCAAAATTTGAGTCCGGACAAACATTTGATCAATTTTCAGATACTCGCAGAAGAATATCTACCTTCAGTTTATCTTATTAGTTCAAATTGTACAATAAAAATTGAATACGCAAAATGTTTTAACTTAGGCTCGTCGTAAGCGCACGCACCCATAGATCTTGGGTTAGCGTAATTCGCCTTTATAGGATGTTACTATCTTATGATGCCGACGGCATTATACACGCTTTGCTGTGAGAGATAGGATTTGGAGATTTTTTGAGTACGTAATTACTTAATTACTGTTTATATTTTTTAGTGATGTTTAGGCTTTCAATAACCGTAAATTGATTTAATAGGTATCAATAATCTATTAAATTTGGAAGTTCAGTTATGCGGTGCTTTAGCCGCGTATTGGTGAAAGACCACTTATACCTTTCACTTTAGTTTTGGAGAGCTGGGTATTACACCATTAGACTTTACTATGCTTACCGGTTTAGGCATTGGTCGGGGGAGACCTTACCTTATGATGAGGGGTACCGGCATTTTACCGTTTATCCAGTGTACTTCCACATCTTGATTTGCATGACGGAATGCCATCCGAACTGCAGATTAGATACTCATACATTAAACAAGCAATATTGGAATTGATACATGTTGTAATTCAGATAACCACTTGGAGATTGCTCGACTTTTTATTCTGTACATGATGGGGAACTTATTCTTTACGAATGCATCAAACACGCTGCCGGTCGGATATGTTGCAGCTGTAGCGGTCTTGTCGTTTGATAGTAAAGTCGCATATGATTGGGGGACTCCGATATTAGCGTATTTGTATCGCTCTTTGGATCATCATTGTGTTGTTGGGGGTAGATCCTCGTCCATTACAGGGTTTTGGGAGTTTTTACAGTATTGGTACTACGAGTACTTTCATAACATGACTTATCCGACGTTGGACTCCACATTACCACTTTTCTTTCCCCGAGTCAGAGCATGGGCCCGTGATAACCGCAGAATGGTGCAAGGAGTGAGGCAGGTCATATTTTGCCGTGGCCCGAAATTAGATCGAGTTACGAACCACACGAGAGAGTGTTGTTTGGCATCCGTATGATAGTTCGCCTTTTATGACCAACCCCATCGCAGTGCATGTTGCTTTCCTAAGAGAAATTTTCCATTAGCTTCATCTCCAGCCAGCTTAGGATGCTACTGGTTCCTCGGTGAGCGTAGTTGGAGACAGACCTTAGATAGTGATTTTGTTCCCGACGATCCACATCTGGATACACCTTTTTTGAGGGTATATGACAGCGCTGCATTACAGGAGTATGCCAAGGAGTGGTGGTCAGCAAATTACTTCATCATCGTGAATGTAGATTATGCTTCCTTTTGGCGTCAGTTTTACACTACATCACATACGGCTACATTTGTTTGGTCGGACCCTCAGGCATACGTAGTGGTGTAGCCCCGTATTTTGCATGACCTTACACAGAGTACTCATGTGTATCATGCTCCATAGCCCTTCCAGGTAGGAGATTACGGTTGGACAATAGGTGTTCCAACAATATCTTGGGTTGATATTCCTCGAGCAGAGGTTTCCCAGTATCCTGATCCAACAGCATTTTCCTATGAGGATTTGTTTTTAGATGCAGATGGGACTCCGCCAGGTCATGTACGTCGAGCATCGACGTAGTATAGATGAGTTGACTGCTTGTATTAACGAGCTTACTACAGCTGATGAGCAGCGATATCATCCTACGCACAGAGTATACGACGACGACCACGATGACGATGATGGTGAAGCAGCCAATCTTTTTACTGATCTGTATCGGTTTGATGAGCCTTAGTGTTAGCATGTACTATTATTGTTTGTAACTCATATGCATTTGAGTACTATTGTGTTATCATTATTGTGTATTCCATAGCAGAGTTTATATGATTGTATTATCAGTGGTTTGTATGTAGTAGTATATGTGTATTATCATTGTTTTTGTATTTACTACCATCATTTGTACCATTATTTATCTATGTGCCTATGTACTAGTAGTGTTTGCATAACTGTATCAGCTATGGATTTCATATTTTGCTTGCATATGTCTAAATCACTATTTAAATGAACAAACACATATGTGTTTGTTTATACTCACGTTTGTGGATGATTGTCACATGGCTGATTATAAGACACTTGATTCAGGAGACGCGGATCATGAAATTTCTATATAAATCAGCTTTCTGTATTGAAAATTCACAACATCTTCATTTATTGTCAACGCCTAAGTAATCTTCAACGTCGAATGAAAACTAGAATGCGAGTGATTATTTAGTTCTAATCAAATTGTACATAGAAACTGACGTAGACACATGGAAGAGGAGATGGAACAAGATTTTTGAGCCACTCTAAACGTGACTTTTAACAGTCATCCTGATTGCAGATTAATTCAAAGGATTTTGGAAACTCATAGCACTTTTGTAATGTTTACAAGGGCTTGTCGAAGGTATAGACTTGTTATAAAAGTGGTGAAAGAAGAAGATCTATTTCAGTTAACACGAGCCACGTATGATTCCCGTTATTTTTGGACTATCACGTTGATTTTGTTGGTCATGTTGTATATGCGAGTATATGATTTTTGTTTGATGATAATAAACATATATATATATATATATATATATATGTATGTATTCATTTAAATGTATTTCTTGATGTACTATTTATTTTTCAGAATTAAATAAATATTTGCTGCATAAAATAAATAACATAGAATTTAAATTCAAACAGATATTTTATTCAAATATTTTTTACAATTTTGAATAGTACAAAATTGAGCTCTCACTATACATACACAATTTCAGTTACAATACAAATTTGATTACATCACATTTTTCACTATATATACATTTGACCTCACTACATATCACTCGTTCACTCGTATTTGATCTTCAACTTATTCCAGATTGAATCCAACATCTGAGCGATCTGTAAAATAAACACTGACACAGTAAAATTGAAAAGGAAATATTTTTGTAGTGAATAAATGTTATTTTGAAAATTTTATTTGCCTTAGTTATTTTGGCCGTTCGTCATCATTTAATTTTGAACTCATCAAACACGAACAACTTGTGACATGCACAATGTACTACTGTACATGCCACAAGGCTGTGCATACCAATGTAATCTTGATAAAAATGCAGGGACAAGTGAACACAAGGTCAAACCCAAATTAAAGCAGGGTTCAACTCAAGTGAAATACAAATAAAGTCACGATATCAGCACAAAGGTGAAACCCGAGCTATAAGCTGGATTCAACTCAGGTGCAATTCAAAATGCAAATGACTCTCGAGTGAAACCAAGGCCATAAATTTCAGCATGCTCAATATATGTGCATAAATAACACTCAGACTTGAAGTGACAAGAATGAAGCAACAAGACCTAGCAACCAAAACAAAGACTGCATATACTAAAATGAATGCCACAAGACCAGATACAAGAAAGATAGGCCAGAACATCAAGAAGCAACAAAATGATGAAGTTCCAAATCAACATAAGTTCAGAGAGGCATGTACAAGCAACTCACTACATAATGAACACAATGAGGCATGAATTCACCAACAACGAGTGATGCAACAGACATGTGTGCATACACATTGGAACCAGAATCAAGGAAAGGTACAAAGACGTGAATACAACACAAACCATATACAAGCAAGGCCATAATTCAGACCATGCTAACAAGTGCACCAGGACAGCAGATCTACACGACTACACAGTCAATGGTTCAAATCAATCACAACAACAGATGACAAACCAAGCTACATGAAGTAAATGCATGCACATTTTTTTTGAGCAAGACGGATGTGTAGCGTGTCACTACACAGCCGATTAGAAGCATATACTAAATAATATTTTTTCGATCAATACACCTGATCGATGGCGATAAGAGCAGGTACAGAGACCCCACTAACATACTACATAGGTGTTACGAAGCAGTGTAAGAATAAATACAAGAGTGTCATAACAAAAGGGAAGAAAAAGCACAAAAAGCATCAAGTTACTAACATCAGTTCGCAACTAAGGCCAAGATGGGAACGCCAAACTACTTCCTTGCGACTCGGTTGGAGATGAACTTCTCTGCGGAAGACGAAGTCTGAAAGGGGCCAATAAGCTACGACCTGTAATAGTGGTGAATAAATAGGCAATACGTCTGAAAATGCCTTCGAAGTGATATCTTGGTTTATTAAACACGTGTGCATTTCGTTCCTTCCATATACACCAACAGAAGAGAGCGATGAAGACATCCAGGAGGAGATTATGGGGGTTGTATTGCCAGTGATCAAATATGTCGGGCGGATCAGGGATATGACCGAGGAGGTGGGCGCTGGTTGCAACCCATATCGAGTATGAGAAGTCACAATCACGAAATAAGTGGGGAATATGTTCAAAGTGGTCAGAGCAGAAGACACAAGACGGATCTATCGGGATATGAAGGCGGAAAAGCCTCGCTTTAGTGTTGATTCGTTCATGAGCAAGGCACCATTGGAGGAAGGCGATACGCGGCGGAATAGGGCATTCCCAGAGTCTGAGGAAGGAGAAGAAGCGGCTGGGGTTATGGAGGTGGGAGTAACAGGAAGCAACGGAGAAGCCCTTAGTAGGCGCAGATGCCCAGACTACACGGTCCGGCAAGGTGGTGAGTTGAAGAGAATGAAGCAGATGGGACAGGGAGATAAGGTCGGAAAAGGTGTCGGAGCCGAAGTGGGATGGAGGGTATAGGAAGTTAGGACCAAGGCTGATACAGTCACTAACCGATATCGAAGGGGTGTGTAACGACCCGAAATTTTGGATTGCCGGATTTGAACATTTAATTCATTTTAAATGTTGAATATGGATTATAATTTGAATTTGGAATAAAAAGATTTTGGTTAAGTTAATAGGATTAGTAAAATTTCAAACACGGGAATTAAATTGAAAATTTGAATAATAATAATTTAATATTAGAATTGGAATAATTAGCGATTCTGAGTGTAAATAGATATAAAAATTAGATTCTAAAATTTATTTTAAGTCTAATTGGATTTAAATTATGATATTGGGCTGTTGGATGAAATTAAAAGTCGATATGTTGAATTTGGAATTTTATATTAATTTAATAATGGAATTTAATAATATAATAATGCAAATATTCAGATTTTGATTTAAACTGAATCAGTATGATTTCTAATGTGGTTATGAATTCTATATGAACTATAATTAAGTTAATAAAGTTTTAAAAGTGAAATTTTGAGTGATTTCGACAATTTTGAAAATCGCTCGATTTGATAGACGAGTTAAAATAGCCTTCCGGGGCACAGTCTCGGAATTCGACGAAACTAGTTCCATTGGATCCGTAATAGTTAGTTATTATCGAATTTCAATTTTCGTAGCAATCGGAGTTGTCGTTTGACCGTGGCAGCTCGAAACGCTTAAAAATCGATTTAACTGATTTAATTTAAAATTGATCGTTTAATTCTGTATCTTGCGCATATGACCGAATTAGCTTCCGAAACCTGTCCCATTGTGTCCGGAATGCGGAAAAACCCTAGGAATGCCTGTTGGTACGTAAGGATTGGAGTTCGTTTGCGTAGGTTGTTAAAATTTGAAGAACGAGAATTAAATAATATTAAATAATTATATATATATTAACATTTTCTCAAAACCCTAGCTATTATCCTCAGGCCGCCGTTTCTATCGTTTCCTATGGCCGAAATCATCCCTCGATCTCCCACGTTTTTCTCTCGATCCAAGTGATTTTAGGCCAGACCTTCAACTAGAAAGTCGGAGAGTAGCTCGAGCTCTACGAAGTGGACGGTGGAGATCGACTATCGTCGACCAAAGGATGGGTTTTTGGGCCGCGTTTGGGTGATAGACGCACACGATTTCTGTCGTCATAGGGTGGCCGAGCTCGTTCGTTTTTGGGCTGCAGGTGGGTGGCGTTGTGGGTGTTCGAATGGAGGTTGTTGATCGAGATTGCGACGACCAAGGAGGAAGCGGTTTGAAACCCTAAATCGCGATTTTGGGTTTGTTCTTACTGGAGCCGTGTTCACGTGGGAGGGGAAGAAGCTGGCTTCGGCCTTGATTTTGATCTACGATCAGATCTTGGTCTGATAATAAAATGAAAATTTAAAGGAAATTTATTTTAAATTTTGTATTCAAACTTATAAAATTCATATCTATTTCATATGTAATCAGAATTTGACGAAATTTGCGGCGCCGGAATCGCAAAGATGCGTACTACGCAATGATGTAGATCGAAAATCATTCTGGGCAAGTAGAAATTTGAGTTAAATCGAACGTCGTTCGGTTTAATTTAAATTTCGAACGCTCGCCGAAACTCAAGGTGAGTTAATCTCACTCACATCTGGAATGTTAGCTGATTTAAGTAGTTGATATTTAAATAATTGTGTGATTGGTTGAAATGTTTATTTATATCAGTCTGGATTGATATTTATATATGTGATGTGCTAATATTTGTGCAGGAAAAACAGGTTAGAGGGATCCAACGGGATTCCTCACAATATAGTGATTATTTTTAGAATTTATAATGAAAATTGTTTGTATGTTGTGGTTGATAAATCTGAAATTTATTTGTACTGTGATATTGTTGAAATAATATAAATCTAGAATTTTAATTATAAATGGATTTAATTGAGATTTAAGAAATGAAAGAAATTGTTATATGAAGAGTTTAAAGGAATAAAATTTGGTTTTAGTTCGGATGAAGAATGAAATTTGTAAATGGGAAATTTAAATAAAGCGGGAAAATTATGAGTCGATAAATGCAAAGTATAGATTTGGGCGAGAAATTTTATAAGAGGATAAAGTGTTAAAATATTGATGGGTTATGTTGATAATGAATAAAGTTTGCCAGGAAATTAAAATATGTTTTCAACGAAGCTTCTAAATATAAATTAATAATTATAAATGTAAATCAATATTTTTGAAATGCATTTTTCACCCTTGGAATTTAGTTAAGAAATTCATAAGTATTATTTTCCGGTAATAAATTCTCAAATGTTTTATTTAAAAATGTTTAAAACCTATACCTTGTAAATGGAATTTCCGGGAATGGAAAAGGATGTTTAAACTTCAAAAGGAGTTTATTTTACGCTTGGAAATAAATTTACGATAACTAACGTAAATATGAGTTGGAATAGATCGGGCGGGATCTATATAAAGATTCTTTGGGTTGTTTGAATGGAAATGTTTCCCTCGAAAAAACCCGAGTTCGTGAATAAAATCAGGTTTTAAAATGTTAAGTAAAATTTGTTTCAAGGAAGTGTTTTTAAGAAATTCTCCTTTAAAAATAAGAAATAAATTTAGCTATAGTATGATTATTTAAGAGGTTTACTAGTAATTATAATTTATCAACGGATTTACTTAAAGAATGAATGATTTAAGTTATTTGGAAACTAGTATTTATTCTTTAAACCACTACTTTTAAGTTTAGTTAACAAATCTATGATTTAAATAATAGTTTTATTTTACATATTTGAAATTATATTTTTGAGTAATAACTAGAAGTAAATTTACATATTTTTAAAGTATATTTCGGTATGAAATGTTTTAACTGTTTTAAATCTAAATGTTGTGAACTTGGTTATTTCCAATGGGAATAAATGGTAAAGGACTTACCGGGTAAAGGAGGAAATTTTGGGAATTGTTTTCAAATGGGTTTGGAAATTTGAAAATATATCTTTTAAAGATATTAGAGGCAAATGAATAGTGTGAGATTATTTATTGTGTGATGGATTTGTGAATATAAATTGATAGTTAAATCACCGACTATCAATATTGGACAAATGCGTTGATCGTTTTGAAGAGACTGGAATCGAGATTTATTTCTCGAAAACCACTTCGATCCGGTTTGTACGTTTCGTGTAACGTGTTCGGAGTCGAAGATGGAGCTGTGAAGTGCAAGGGCTAGTCGCTACTAATCCTGAGGATATTTCCAAAATAGATGTAGTAGGAATAGTGCCTTCGGTTCCGATCGAACCCGGGACGGACTTGTATGGACGAATGCTTTCGGAACATCGTCAGGTGGGCGATGGGCATTCTAAGTGAAAAGTTCTACAAGGTAACACTTAGCCTCAAGCCTCATCAAATGGGAATGACTGAAAATCAGGGGATATGCAGCAAGGCTTCGTGGGTAGCCCCCACTGGAGAGTAAGGTGATCCCTGTCTAGATGTCCCTTTTTATTTCGGCTTAGTGGGCGGTTGCTGATCCCAACCGCAGGGTGATCTTATTCGGAACTGTCTAGTAAGGGATGGGTCCGGCCTTGTGTTGTAGGGGATCGGGAGTGGTCCTCAGTACGGTGATCTAGGCCCCGTACTGTGACAGGTGGTACCCCAGTGCCTAGTCATTGTTGGAAATCCATTCTCCCTACGAGCCTTGTACGAGTTTTGTTTGTATTACCCACTTTTGTGGCTAGTAGCTGAAATTTAATAGATGTAACAATTTCGGCTATTTTATAAGTATTTGTATATAGACCCTATTATAATATCAGAGGATTTCTATAAAAAGTGTTTAGCTATCGTAAGGTAAAAACCCGACATGTTTATTTGTGGCGTGGTCTTACGAGATGCTTTTGTTTTCAAAAGGATTTTTGAAACTTTAACAACCAATTTGGATGCATTATTATTAGCTGTTATTCCAGACTGACTCGGGTGTTATTTCATTATAATGCTCGGGTCAGACCGAGTATTATTTGTTCAGGATAAGTTGCTATGGAGCAGGAGAGGAGCTGGAGTTCGTGACGTATTATCTATACTTGTATATATTCCGCTGCTATGTTTGTATGGATTTGTCTGATTGGTAATTTGATGTATGAGATACTCTGATGATGTGATGTATAAAACTGGTATAGATTTCATTTTGTGCAAAGTTCTATATTTACTATTATATTTTATTCCGCTGCGACTGTGAGATTCTGATTTTGTTTAGCTTCTTCTTCCATCTCTTCTTCTTAAACCCAAATGGTTCGTATTTCTCTGCCACTTGAGTAAACAAAGGTAGAATAGTGTTGATTCAAGGGGTACGGATTTGCGGGCTGTTACACTTGGTATCAGAGCTTAGGTTGGCGATAACCTAGGCTTTGGTGGGGGAAATTACTCATTAGATATAGAGTCAATAGTACTCTATAATGAGTTGAGTGTAATAATAGATATGAGAGCGTATTTGTTAATGGATATAAAATTATTTTTATACTGTGTTGACTTATCGGTTGAGTGTTTACGAATTCTGGTCGGTACGGGAATTACAACCGTATCGATAGGGGTTTCTAAACTCTTAAACAAGATAAATCGACATAGTATTGTTTTTAAAGTGGGTAAATGAAATAAGTTTACCCAAAAGTATATTTTGATATAAAAGGAAATAGTTTTCTAAAATTATTATATATATTTGGTTGATTGGTTAGTTAATACTATAATTAAATAGGAATCTAAAATTTGATCTAAAATTTGAAACGGTTATAATCAAATAAAATTCTATGAGTATAAATTATATAAAAGAAGAATAACTAAATTTAAATTTAAACCAAACTTTAAATCCCGGGGATATTGGAAAGGATTTTGAATGTAATGAAACCAAAGGTTTGGAAATTTAAAATCTTGGAAATGTTTGGTAATATTTTCCCTAGTGTTTAAAGGCAATGACAGAATATTATTTTGGAGTAATATGTTTGAATGGAAACTGTTTTGAAATGAATTTGGGAAAGTAAGAAAGCATTGAACTCACTTTAGTCGCTGGAAAATAATCCCGATGATGCTGGCCACATCATTAGAATTCATTTTCGAGTTTCTAAAGTGATGGATTGCTACCAAAATGGTTGGTTATGATATTGTTTGAATTGGTTGGGTATGCCAGTTGTTTTGGAAATTTCAAGGGAGGAAATTTGTTTTGGTATAAACAAGTTGTTTTGGAAAATATGGAGATTTGATTTGATATACCAGGGAAGTATGAGTTATTTATTATTTCAAAATGGTTTTGAAATAAAACCGGGTAATTGAATTCTGAGAAAATTCTATTTAAATAATGTGAAGCTAAAATGGATCAACTATTGAATTTATTTGGTGAAGTTGAAATTAATATGAAGGGAGAAATGAAAATTTTAATCTTGGAATTAAAATTTAACTTGAGTAATTGGAAGTGGATAAAGTATATTGGAGCGAATAGAAAATTTGAATTTAACTTGGGATAAGTTAAATAAGTTGGACTTAGAATTAAATTGATTTGGGTTAAATTAAAACGTAAGTTGACTTTGAAATTGTGGGTCATTGAGAAATAACTTGTACCCATGAGCAATATAAGCTTTTAAGTAAATAAGTTGGTGAACTTACAAATAGGGAAATGGAATTATAATCACAAATGGGAAATAGTTGAATAGTATGGTAAATTCAAACTTAATCCTAAATGAAATGTAAAACGTGATGTAGCAATGTGAGATAATAAAGGTGGATGGACTTAAATTAGCAAATAAGTCTTGGAATAAAATTTAAATTAAATAAAGGAATTTAATAGAATTGTGTCAGATTCAATTTATTGGATTGAGTTAAAATCAAAGTTTCAGTTGTGTTGTGAATAATATAAAATGTGAATGAACTTACAATAGAAAATAAGTTTTGAATTTATTTATGGAGGAATAAAATTGAAGTGAAATGAAATACAAAATTCAGTTGCATTATAGGCATATTGAATGAAATTCAATCCTTATTTAAGTGGTAAAGAAGTGGAATGAATTTAATTTGGCTAAGCAAAATTTCAAATAAAGTTGAAATAAATTTGGAAAAGAATCCAATTGAATGGAAATTTAATTTAGTTGAAATGATGTTGAATGAAGTAAATGCTCACTCAACTAAATTCAAAATGATTGTTTGGAAATGAATTTTGTGTAAGCTAAACTAAATGGAATTTGTATTGGCATGAATAAAATTTTGATAGTTTGGTCAAAATTTGGAATGTAAATAAAAAAATCCAGTTGGGGCATGGGATTTAAATTTGTGGTAATAAATATTGGAAGCTTGAATGAATAATGGAATTAGATTATAATAGTGATGGCTTGAATTGTAAATAAATTCAAGTGAGTGAAATAATTTAAATGGTCTCTTTGTTAATAAAATAAATTCTAAAATGGATTGAATAAGTAAACAAATGGGCATTCGAATTTGTAAATGGATTGGAATTTGATGGAATAAAAATCAAATGGAAATAAAATAAAATTGATATAAGAAGATAATGAAAATGTTGTGTAAGAATTTAAGCAACTTGAAAGAGAAAAACAAAATGATTGTGAATAAGCTTTATTAAGTACTCTTGAATGAAATTATTTAGATAATAAAATTGAATTACAAGTGAAATGGTATTAATTAATTATTGTGATAAATTAAGGATGTATGGGTTGTAAATAATCCAAGATGGAATGAAATTAATATAAACCTGAATTGGTTAATGAAATAAAAATGTAAGGGAAATTTAATTTAACAATTGCAATGGGATAAGAATACTTGGCTTGTGAACCAGGCAAAATTGAATAAAATTAATATAAATATAAGTAGAATTAATTTTAATGGGTATAAGCCTAAGTGGTGGTTATTTTGCTCGAATGACATGAAAATTGCATGTATTCGAAATTGAGTTGCTTAACAAGCAATTGAAATTGATTTTTGAATAAATTGATATGGATTGGAATAAAATTCAAAGAGTTTGTATATGGATGTAAGTGAATTGATTTGAAGAAGCAAATAAAGATGGTCTTTAATTAATTAGATAAATGCAATCTAATTAAGTGATTTTGCATATGAATGGAAATGGATCATAAAAGAAATGCAAATGTTTCAAGTTTAAAATAAAATTTGATTGTAAATCAAATTGGGAATGTAAGTTAAAGTATTAATCATATTGAAATAGAAATGAATTGGTTGTAATAAATATGAATGGTACATAGTAAACTTGAATGTAAATCATCAAGTGAAATAAAATGAAGTTGGTTTGGATGAAAGTAGAATGGGCTAAAATCTTAATATATGGATTTGAGTATAAATGTAAGTGAGTTATAATAGAAATGCAAATGTAACAAATTGAAATAAAATTTGCTTGGTGAATCAATTCGAAAATTGGGTAGAGTATGAATTGGAATAGCGAAACTTGTATGTAAATCCTTTGTGTGAAATAAAATGGAATTTGGCATTAGAAAAGAAACTTTGTACATGCTATAGAATATGATTTACTTATGAAATCATGCAATTTGTTGATTGGATTATGAAATTGTTATGTTTGGCTTAGATTAATATTGGAAATGTTGTTAAAATGTTCATATTTTTGAAAACTGATGAGTTTGTTTGAGTAAGTACAGGTACAGAAGGCGTTCGAGAGAGTTGGAGTGCGTATATGCGTTATATTAGCCGCTTGCTATTTTAATTTGCTAAAAAGGTACGCCTACGCTAATATAATTGGGAAAATGATAGATATATTGTGATATATTTTGGTTTTCGAACGTGTGGGTCGATGTATATATATTTATTTGTATCGCGATATCGCGAAAGCTCCTCCGTGCAGGGGAGACTCTGCCAAAAAATTTCTGAAATTTTGGGAGTTAGAAATTTTTGGTATTTTGATTTGCTAAGAAATTGAATTTTTAAAGCAAATGGCAAAAATTAAAGATTTAGAGTAAATGAGTTTGGATTTGAGCTAAAGGGTTTTGGGAAGTTGTATATAAGTTTTAACTAAAGAAGTTTTGGTTAAGTTAATGAGTGTAGAAGCATTTGTTTATTAGCGACAAGTTGATTTCAAATAACAATTGGAAATAAAGGGTTTTGGAATAGGATTGAATTAGTAGTTTCAATTTGAAATTAAAGGATTTGGGAAAAGTGAATTTGGGATTTTCACTAAGTAAGTTTTGCTATTGAGTTGGGAACATTCTTTCTACCTTAGCAAATTTCGGGGACGAAATTTCATAAGGGGGGAGGAATGTAACGACTCGAAATTTTGGATCGCCGGATTTGAACATTTAATTCATTTTAAATGTTGAATATGGATTATAATTTGAATTTGGAATAAAAAGATTTTGGTTAAGTCAATAGGATTAGTAAAATTTCAAATACGGGAATTAAATTGAAAATTTGATTAATAATAATTTAATATTAGAATTGGAATAATTAGTGATTCTGAGTGTAAATAGATATAAAAATTAGATTCTAAAATTTATTTTAAGTCTAATTGGATTTAAATTATGATATTGGGCTGTTGGATGAAATTAAAAGTTGATATGTTGAATTTGGAATTTTATATTAATTTAATAATGGAATTTAATAATATAATAATGCAAATATTCAGATTTTGATTTAAACTGAATCAATATGATTTCTAATGTGGTTATGAATTCTATACGAATTATAATAAAGTTAACAAAGTTTTAAAAGTGAAATTTTGAGTGATTTCGACAATTTTGAAAATCGCTCGATTTGATAGACGAGTTAAAATAGCCTTCCGGGACACAGTCTCGGAATTCGATGAAACCAGTTCCATTGGATCCGTAATAGTTAGTTATTGTCGGATTTTAATTTCGTAGCAATCGGAGTTGTCGTTTGACCGTGGCAGCTCGAAACGCTTAGAAATCGATTTAAATTAAAATTGATCGTTTAATTCTGTAACTTGTGCATATGACCGAATTAGCTTCCGAAACCTGTCATATTGTGTCCGAAACGCGGAAAAACCCTAGGAACGCCTGTTGGTATATAAGGATTGGAGTTCGTTTGCGTAGGTTGTTAAAATTTGAAGAACGAGAATTAAATAATATTAAATAATTATATATATATTAACATTTTCTCAAAACCCTAGCTATTATCCTCAGGCCGCCGTTTCTATCGTTTCCTATGGCCGAAATCATCCCTCGATCTCCCACGTTTTTCTCTCGATCCAAGTGATTTTAGGCCAGACCTTCAACTAGAAAGTCGGAGAGTAGCTCGAGCTCTACGAAGTGGACGGTGGAGATCGACTATCGTCGACCAAAGGATGGGTTTTTGGGCCGCGTTTGGGTGATAGACACACATGATTTATGGCGTCATAGGGTGGCCGAGCTCGTTCGTTTTTGGGCTGCAGGTGGGTGGCGTTGTGGGTGTTCGAATGGAGGTTGTTGATCGAGATTGCGACGACCGAGGAGGAAGCGGTTTGAAAGCCTAAATCGCAATTTTGGGTTTGTTCTTACTGGAGCCGTGTTCACTTGGGAGGGGAAGAAGCTGGCTTCGGCCTTGATTTTGATCTACGGTCAGATCTTGGTCTGATAATAAAATGAAAATTTAAAGGAAATTTATTATAAATTTTGTATTCAAACCTATACTATTCATATCTATTTCATATGTAATCGGAATTTGACGAAATTTGTGGCGCCGGAATCGCAGAGATACGTACTACGCAATGGTGCAGATCGGGAATCATTCCGGGCAAGTAGAAATTTGAGTTAAATCGAACGTTGTTCGGTTTAATTTAAATTTCGAACGCTCGCCGAAACTCAAGGCGAGTTAATCTCACTCACATCTGGAATGTTAGCTGATTTAAGTAGTTGATATTTAAATAATTGTGTGATTGGTTGAAATGTTTATTTATATCAGTCTGGATTGATATTTATATATGTGATGTGCTAATATTTGTGGATGCAGGGAAAATGGGTTGGAGGGATCCAACGGGATTCCTCACGATATAGTGATTATTTTTAGAATTTATAATGCAAATTGTTTGTATGTTGTGGTTGATAAATCTAAAATTTATTTGTACTGTGATATTGTTGAAATAAATATAAATCCAGAATTTTAATTATAAATGGATTTAATTGGGATTTAAGAAATGAAAGAAATTGTTATATGAAGAGTTTAAAGGAATAAAATTTGGTTTTAGTTCGGATGAAGAATGAAATTTGTAAATGGGAAATTTAAATAAAGCGGGAAAATTATGAATCGATAAATGCAAAGTATAGATTTGGGCGAGAAATTTTATAAGAGGATAAAGTGTTAAAATATTGATGGGTTATGCTGATAGTGAATAGAGTTTGCCAGGAGATTAAAATATGTTTTCAACGAAGCTTCTAAATATAAGTTAATAATTATAAATGTAAATCAATATTTTTGAAATGCATTTGTCACCCTTGGAATTTAGTTAAGAAATTCATAAGTATTATTTTCCGGTAATAAATTCTCAAATATTTTATTTAAAAATGTTTAAAACCTATACCTTGTAAATGGAATTTCCGGGAATGGAAAAGGATGTTTAAACTTCAAAAGGAGTTTATTATAAGCTTGGAAATAAATTTACGATAACTAACGTAAATATGAGTTGGAATAGATCGGGCGGGATCTAATAAAGATTCTTTGGGTTGTTTGAATGGAAATGTTTCCCTGGAAAAAACCCGAGTTCGTGAATAAAATCAGGTTTTAAAAGGTTAAGTAAAATTTGTTTCAAGGAAGTGTTTTTAAGAAATTCTCCTTTAAAAATAAGAAATAAATTTAGCTATAGTATGATTATTTAAGAGGTTTACTAGTAATTATAATTTATCAACGGATTTATTTAAAGAATGAATGATTTAAGTTATTTGGAAACTAGTATTTATTCTTTAAACCACTACTTTTAAGTTTAGTTAACAAATCTATGATTTAAATAATAGTTTTATTTTACATATTTGAAATTATATTTTTGAGTAATAACTAGAAGTAAATTTACATATTTTTAAAGTATATTTTAGTATGAAATGTTTTAACTGTTTTAAATCTAAATGTTGTGAACTTGGTTATTTCCAATGGGAATAAATGGTAAAGGACTTACCGGGTAAAGGAGGAAATTTTGGGAATTGTTTTCAAATGGGTTTTGGAAATTTGAAAATATATCTTTTAAAGATATTAGAGGCAAATGAATAATGTGAGATTATTTATTGTGTGATGGATGTTTGTGAATATAAATTGATAGTTAAATCACCGACTATCAATATTGGACAAATGCGTTGATCGTTTCGAAGAGACTGGGATCGAGATTTATTTCTCGAAAACCACTTCGATCCGGTTTGTACGTTTCGTGTAACGTGTTCGGAGTCGAAGATGGAGCTGTGAAGTGCAAGGGCTAGTCGCTACTAATCCTGAGGATATTTCCAAAATGGATGTAGTAGGAATAGTGCCTTCGGTTCCGTTCGAACCCGGGACGGACTTGTATGGACGAATGCTTTCGGAACATCGTCAGGTGGGCGATGGGCATTCTAAATGAAACGTTCTACAAGGTAACGCTTAGCCTCAAGCCTCATCAAATGGGAATGACTGAAAATTAGGGGATATGCAGCAAGGATTCGTGGGTCGCCCCCACTGGAGAGTAAGGTCATCCCTTTCTAGATGTCCCTTTTTATTTCGGCTTAGTAGGCGGTTGCTGATCCCAACCGTGGGGTGATCTTATTTGGAATTGTCCAGTAAGGGATGGGTCCGGCCTTGTGTTGCAGGGGATCGGGAGTTGTCCTCGGTACGGTGATCTAGGCCCCGTACTGTGACAGGTGGTACCCCAGTGCCTAGTCATTGTTGGAAATCCATTCTCCCTACGAGCCTTGTACGAGTTTTGTTTGTATTACCCACTTTTGTGGCTAGTAGCTGGAATTTAATAGATGTAACAATTTCGGCTATTTTATAAGTATTTGTATATAGACTCTATTATAATATCAGAGGATTTCTATAAAAAGTGTTTAGCTATCGTAAGGTAAAAACCCGACATGTTTATTTGTGGCGTGGTCTTACGAGATGCTTTTGTTTTCAAAAGGATTTTTGAAACTTTAACAACCAATTTGGATGCATTATTATTAGCTAGTATTCCAGACTGACTCGGGTGTTATTTCATTATAATGCTCGGGTCTGACCGAGTATTATTTGTTCAGGATAGGTTGCTATGGAGCAGGAGAGGAGCTGGAGTCCGTGACGTATTATCTATACTTGTATATATTCCGCTGCTATGTTGATTGGTAATTTGATGTATGAGATACTCTGATGATGTGATGTATAAAACTGGTATAGATTTCATTTTGTGTAAAGTTCTATATTTACTATTATATTTTATTCCGCTGCGACTGTGAGATTCTGATTTTGTTTAGCTTCTTCTTCTATCTCTTCTTCTTAAACCCAAATGGTTCGTATTTCTGTGTCACTTGAGTAAACAGAGGTAGAATAGTGTTGATTCATGGGGTACGGATTTGCGGGCTGTTACAGGGTGCGCGTATGGGAGAAGAGGTGGGGCAAAGATTTGGCGAGGGGAAGTTGATTATGCCATGTATCTAACCAAAAAACACAGTTTTTACCATTTTCAATGAAAACATGAAAAAGAGATTTGACTTGGGGTAGGGTATGGAGCACTCCAGCCTAGAACGGAGAAGGTCTACTACGCGGAGGGAAGCGAAGGACGAGGTGGTTGTTAGAACGGTAATGAAGCGAGAGAATCCAATCTTTCCATATAAAATTGCCAGGGGAGAGTAATCTCCAAAGCCATTTAGCGAGGAGCGCGGAGTTAAAAGCACTGAGATTGGTGATACCAAGACCACCCTGATTCTGATGCAAACATGCAGTATACCAGTTAACAAGTCTTTTGACACCACCGCCGTTCCAAAGGAAGGTACTCCTGATTTTATCTATTCGGTTGATGACCCAGGAAGGAAGTTTGTGAAAGGACATCCAATATGACGGGATGGCTGATAAGACGGATTTAACTAATACAAGGCGACCAGCTGTGGAGAGGGAGTGAGCCTTCCAACTCAGAAGTCTAGATTCAATCCTGGAGATTAGTGGGAACCAATCTGATCTATGAAGCTTGGTGGGACGAAGAGGGATGCTGAGGTAAGATAGAGGGAAATCCAAAAGGTTACAGTTGAGCAACGACGAAATGGGTGGGCCAAGGTGATTAGAGTTACCTAATATGATGACAGAGCTCTTATTAAAGTTAATGGAAAGGTCGGATATGAGCTCGAAAGAGTAAAGAGCCACTTTTAGGCAGTGTATATAATCGATCTGGGGAGAGGCAAAAAGCAATGTGTCATCAGCAAATTGTAGATTGGAAACTGCTAAGGAGGAATCTGGGAGTGTAATGCCAGAAAAGAGGTTGTTGGATATGGCAAGTTTGATCATTCTATTGAAGACGTCGACGACCAAGATGAAGATGAGAGGCGAGAGAGGATAACCTTGTCTCAGGCCTCGAGCCGACTTAATGTGACCCCTAAAGCACCGTTGATCGATATAGACGAGAGGCTTGAGCTAAAAATATGCTTGATCCAATTGCACCATCTGGGGGGAAAGCCTCTATGCTTCATGAGATCAAGAATGAAGTTCCAATTTACCAAATCAAATGCTTTAGAAAAATCAAGCTTCAGTAAAACTCCTGGGGTCGACGTTTGGTGGCAGAAGGAAATGATTTCTTGAGTTGTTGCTACACAGTCCATGATGTTTCTTCCAAGAATAAAGGCTGACTGCTCAATCCCGACCAAAGGGGAAATAACTTATTGAAGGCGATTGACGAGGACCTTGGTAATGATTTTAAAGGTTGTGTTGAGAAGGCTGATGGGACGGAAGGAGGAGAGGGAGTTAGCACAAGGAGATTTAGGGAGGAGAATAATGCTGGCATAGTTCAAACAAGATATGGATGAAGGCTGGGATTGGAATTTAGCACACAATTCTAAAATATCAGTTTTAACAGTTTCCCAGAAATGCTTGAAAAAGAGTGGGCCGAAACCATCTGGGCCGAGTGCTTTGTCATCAGACATGTCCTTCAAAGCAGCCCAAATCTCCTCTTCTGTGAATGGATGATCAATAGGGATGAGGGAGGGGGTTGAATAAAGAAGGGACCAATCAATGGAAAGGAGAGTTGGGGATGGTTTGCTAAGGATGCTTCTATAGTAATCTGTAAACAAGCGGAGATGATCAGAAAGGTCAGTGTAAGAAGTGTTGTTGTGGACAATTTCCGAGATTGAAGTTGCGGCGACAACTGGCTAGACGGTGGAAATAGGAGGTGTTTTTGTCCCCTGCCTCCAACCATTTAGGTTTAGATCGCTGTTTCCAGCCTATCTCCTCTTGCTTTACAAGCCTATCCAGTTCTGATTCAAGAACATTCAAACGAGATCATTCCATGTCTGAAAACGGTCGAGACTCCTCAAAGATGTTTAGATCTAAGATCTCGTCTTGGGTTGATGAGATGCGTGAGCGAAGGGACCCCTAAACGGATCTGGCCTAATGTCTGATAATTTTCCTAAGGGAGCGGAGTTTGAAGACAATTCTGGCGGAAGCTGAATGGATTTGCATAGGCTGGGACCAAACTTGCTTGATGAAATTGTCGAAGGAAGGCTCTAGAAGCCCATAGACGCTCAAATCTGAAAGGACGCTTGATGTTGGGCAAAGAACCGGTATCCAAAATGAGGAGGCAATGATCAGAGATGGTCATAGCAAGTCCAGAGACCAAGGAAAGGGGGTGTAGGTCATCCCAGGCTGCATTGAAAAGAAATCTGTCTAGTTTTGCTAAGGCAGAATCGGCTCTACGGTTAGACCAGGTAAAGAGACGATTGCTGATGGGAGGGTCGATGAGAGAGCATTCATTGATGAAGGAATTAAAAGAGTCTGAATCAAGTGAGTTGAAGCTGGAATTACGCTCCTTGGAGGATCTGGTTGTGTTAAAGTCTCCTCCAACTATCCAGGGTCCATTGAGATAAGAGGCAAAGGAAAAACAATTGGCCCAGAGATCATTCCTCTCTTGAATGTTTTGAGGACCATAGATGTTTGTGAAAAAGTAGATTATACCTGATTAAATATGGCGGAATGTTACATGTAAGGCCGATGGATGAGCAGTGGTAAGACAATGGGCCGAAACAGCTTCGTTCCAAGCGGTGATGATACCTCCTCTGGAACCATCAGCATTTATGTGAGCCTAACCCGATAGGGTGGGCCCCCCATGTGTCTAATGAAGGATTATGGTGGGTCAATCAACTTAGATTCTTGTAAAAAAAGAATGTCTGCCTTATGGGGGGATAAAGTGAGGCTGACAGCATCTCTTTTAGATGGGTCCCCCAAACCCCGTACATTCCATGAAATTAGTTTCATTGGGAAAAGGACAATCGCTCTGATTCTAGTGCTTGCATGGCAGTGTAGTGATCGTCACACAAACTCACACCCATGCAACGAGCCATTTTTTATTTAGACTTCTATTGGCTAAGGAAAAAACAACAATTTTATAGAAACTACCAGGGAGAGAAGCTGCTCTGTTGATTCTGGAACTTCGACGAACATTGCTGGAGTGAACAGAGGAGACCTTTGGCAAGGCAACGGTGGAGCTGGAGAAGCTGCCCGGATAGTTGCTAGGGGGGTTGGTACCATGGGTTGAGGGTGGAGTCGGCCAAGGGTAGGTGAGGAAAAGTCAAGATCAACTAAAGTGTCAACATGCTGTTCTTCAGGCCAAGCATCCCAGCGCTGAGGGCCAGTCCCCCCGGAGAAATGTCATGAATTTGGATAGCCGGTGGAGGCGGTGGGGATATGGCTTGGTCATAATACATAGCATCAAATCTGGATTCATCCGAATCATCTAAGAGGATGGGTTCATCAAAGCATCAGAAGTCCATTTCGTAATCAACTCCCAAGAACATTGTTTCAGGCCTATGAGTGGGGTGAGCATGCTCCCATTTCTCCATTGTAAGGAGATGATCCTCGTTATTTAAATGCACAACAAAAGAGCTGGCAGTGCTAACACCATTGAAAAATTGCATTTTAACATACAGGAACCGGTGGTCGAAATTAGCCCAGTCACAGTCATCAAACGCGATGAAGCGACCCAAGGGGCTTAGGGCATCACTGACTGCAAGCGAATTATTTCTAAGGAATTCGAGGAAGCCTCGGACCCGAGCCCAAGCTGCCGGTTCAAGATTAATAGACTGGTGATCGAGTTCTGACCATTGTTGCAAGAGGACCGAGCCACCTGGCTTCGTTAAAGTTCTCCGCTGAAGAGCTTGATCATGGATCGAGAAGGAAGGGCAACAAAAAATGAAACTATTGTCAGAAAGGATCCAAAGCGACCACTCATGGTGGTGAAAGTTTTTGAAAGGGCGAGGTGGAGGGATTCAATGTACCAAAATCCATCTATGATTGTGGCCATGAGGTAGAGGGAAGAGTCAGCCAGGGAAAATATTTGTGAGAGGGAAGGTTTAGAATGAGTGGAACAATGTTTGGAATAAGATAAGGGAGGGGATCAAGGCGACTATTGGTGTAGTGTGCGCTGAGTGGTGCCTCGTTTCCTGGGAAAGTATGATGGGTGTGGGGTCCTCTCCACGTGTACCGGACTGCTTTTGAATTTGTTTTTTAGTGGGAGAGGCAGAGACATTTTTAAGAGCTGAAAAGTAATTATTTGTTTTCTTTGGACAATGCGAATGTGCATGCCTGAATAAGCCACATAGATAGCAGATCTTTGGGTCCCTACAATCTCTTGCCACGTGTCCCAGACTAGGACACCTGAGACAATGGCCTTTCCGCTTCAGAAATTCAATAGTGGAACGAGCATTTGTGAAATTTGGCAGAATACGACGATGACGCTGGAAGCGAGGGGGATTGGATGAGACCGGGGAGGTGGAGCTCAACACTTGAGCAAAGATTTTCCTGGTGTTGGAAGGAAGGGGGGGAGGGGATGGACGATGGGGTTCCGATGCAGAAGGCTTAGTGGCAACAGGACCACGAAAGCCGCTGGGCTCTGTACGAGTGGGTGGTATGGGCGGAAGCTGAGAGGTGGTGGAGGCCAGGGAACTGATCTTAGATTTGTATTTGTTAGGGACGAATGAAATGGGAGGTGGTGGAGGAGTTTTCTTGGGGACGGGACGGGATGAGGACGCCATAGACCATGTAAAGTTGATAAATGAAAAGTGTGAAAGATTTAATGCATGCACACTTGTATACATACATACACACACACACACACACACACACACACAATATATATATATATATATATATATAAATATGAATGCAATGATCAAAGGCAGCAAAGAAATGTAGCAGTGAAAAATAGAATATGTGCACAAGCAAATATCAGTTCATATGGAAATGCAATACAGTTCAAGCTTCAACTAAAAATAGAGCAACACAGACTAATTTCGCACAGCAAACACAGTGAAACCACAAGCAGCTTATATGATATGCCTATATGTAATCATACACACACACACAATAACTCTGCTAACAGTAAAGTGAATGAAACAGTAGCTCGAATGAGCAAATGCAGAACATGACTCAAAAAATCATCATTGAAGACGAGAAGAATCAAGTGCAGATAGTACTCAAAACAGTAAAAAATATGTAGCCGTAAGGAATCAATCCAAATGACTGAAGTTCTAGGTGTAAACAAAAATCAAACAAGTTTATATTTTCACAAAATCAAGTGATCGAAGTCAACGAAGTCAAGATCGAACATTTTTGCAAGTAACAGTTTCGAACAAAGATAGAGGTGTCTTAAATATCATCGCATAAACAAAGTCAAGGCCGAAGTCAAAATGGAATCAAATCTAATGCCCAAGAATTCTAAGCAGCAGTTTCAAACCAGAATCAAAACAGTGGTGATCACGGAAGTTCGAATAGTTCAAAATTCAAAGACGCGATGACCAAGGAATCGAGCTAGCCTAAATTAAAGTTGTGAGAATCAAGTAACAGGAAATATACGAATATGAACAAGCCAGAAAAAAATCACAAAAATCCATACTAAATCAAACGGCCGAACAAAATATCAGACGAATGAAGAAATAGGAATTCAAATCTTATATAAACGATTAACATCATCGGCAATAATCCATTCGAGTTTAAGAAATAACAGAGAGCAAAGAATCAAATCAACAACTCGAATCAGATCGAGTTCAAGCAAGCTAATATATAAATCAAAGAGCATAAAATCATATGCCAAATCATACCGAACTCGATCGAGAAGGAGCAGTCGTGTACAAAGTGAAGATACACTCGATTGACAAAGCTAGGAACGATAAATCATATATTCAACCGAGTAGCTGAGGTCGGCACCTTCAAATTATCAAAAACCCTAATTTTCTCAAAGAGGAACAAACGAGCAAAGAAACGAAGCAGAAGATAGTATTCACAAAAGAATACAGGCCAATAATAAAAAGGAGAAGGGATATATTTTTACTTATTGGGCCGGCTTCTATAATTTATAATTTGGGCTTTAATATTTAAAATTAGGGTTTTGATTCTAATTTGTTTTTAAATTTGTATTTTCTCTTTTCAACATTTGCAATTTCTAGTCGTGTAATTAGGGGACGAACTAGGGTGGTGTAGTTTGAGAATTCGCAACTCAGCGGTTGAGTTGTGGCTGAGTTTTGAGCGTAGAGTTAGGTTAGTCTATAGTGGGTGTCGGAGTTTACGTGTGTAAGCGTATGACTACTTAATTTCTAGTAGAAACCTTGGGGACAACATGTAAGCAGGGTTTTGCCGAAGCTTGGTAAATTCTATGTGGTTCTATTTCTGCATTTATATTATGCTATTATCTGTGTTGCTATTATTTTGTTATTATCAGTGCTGCGATTATTTATATACTTCCACATTAAATTTTTATAATTAATAGTATCACCTTATTCACCCCCTCTCTAGGGTGAAATCAATCCTACAAGTGGTATCAGAGCTAGGAACAAAAGACATTTTTGTTTTAAGAATTTGATTTTTTTCAATGACCAATTTTACTTTACAAATTTGAATTTTTAAATGGCTTTTTTTAATAATGCTTTTGCTGAGGGTCGGTCCGATATTATTCCTCCTACTTTTGATGGAATGGATTTTTTGAATTGGAATTTAAAAATGGAATTTTATTTAAAATATGTTAATATTAAATGTTGGGATATTATTGAAAATGGGTGTGATATAACAGACAAGAAAATTACTTCCATCGATGTTCTTACTATGCATATACTATATTCTCATATTAATCAAGATAATTTTTACTTTATCTCTCATTGTAAAAATGCACGGGAAATCTGGAATACTTTTGATGCAATATATGGTGCAAAAGTCAACAACAGTGAGAGATCCCCCATAATCGACTCAGAAACATGCTTAGCAGGATTGACAAAAGGTAGTAGTGATGATGATATTGATGATGGCGCAGCTGAGCTGGCGCTACTAATAAAGAGATTAAAAAAGTGGAATCACAAATACGAAAATCCATCTCCAAATCAACAATTGAAAAGCAGAATAGTCAAAGCACTAAACAATTCAGAAGAGCAGGAAATTATTTGTCACAAGTGCAATAAACTCGGTCATATCAAGCTCAATTGTCCTCAAAGTCGGGTCGGCCAAGAAAAGAATTCAAAATGGAGAAGTTTTACAGCCACCTAGAATAAAAGTGATGATGATTATAAAAGTACTAGCAGTGAGAGTGAGAAAGCAGATATGTGCCTTTGAGGTGATATAACTGATAGCGACGATTACGAGCCAAGCGAGGTATCAAAACTTACTCACTTAGAATTACTTATATATTTCCACGAAGTAAATGGCTGTTTTGAATGACTTGGGCATAAATATGCCAAAATTGAATCACAAAGAGATACTTTGATAGATTTAAATAAACAGCTTGATCAATTAGTTAAAAACTATCAAATTAAGATCCCTAAGTGTGATAGGTATCCATCACTCGAAGAAGGGATTAAAAAATCAAAAATTAAAACTAAATCGCTTGAAAATGAAATTCTAATTTTGAAAGTGAGTAAAAACACTAGAAGTGAAAATTCTATTGAAAAGTGCACTCAATTATTAAATGAAAATGAATCACTCTAAACAGTCCAACACTTGTCTACAACTTTAGGAAACTTTTCCAAAGAAGAAAGATCATTAAATATGCTATTAGGAAAATAAACTGTTAATGCAGATTGGCAAGGACTTGGATATAATCAAACTGAACTTGTTAGAAGAAAATTTAATCAAGTCAAATTTTAGTGCACAATTTGTGGAAAATTTGGACACAATCACAATATTTGTTGGTATAAACCCAAACAAGTGAAAACCATTCCAATTTGGATTTCAAAAGGCACGAATATAAAATCCCTTAAAAGTAAAACAAATCTGGGTGCCAATAAAAACAAATATAAATAGTTTTGGGTCTCCACAAACATATTTTTCAAAATCGTTTGCCACTAACAACCATGGACCTATAAAAACAAATAGGTCGCAAAAATCTTTTATCGTGTAGGTGTGGTGGCAGGCTAAGGAACAATAACGATTCTAGTTGTTCTAGGCACACAAGGGCGATGAATCAAAGTTTCTTAACTTAGTATAAAGGTGGTAGAATCACAATGGGCAACAATGAAATATTATCGGTAAAGGTAAAACAGGTAACGATATATGCATCTTAAATGATTTAAATATGATAATCCACACCATAATCTGATTTAAATCAGCCAGTTATATACTAATGGATGACGATTTTGATTCTGACTTATTCAAAATGTTGACTAATCATCTTTGAACTGTTTCATATAGATTTGCTTGGATTAATGATGGTGTTTTATTGATTGATGATTACTCATGATACATGTGGATATATTTGACTTAACCTTATATTTTGTGTGTAGTTGTTTACATGGTTTCAATTCAAATTCAAGAGAATTTCATTTGAAAGCTGAAAAAAATGATTTTAAGGAAATTTGTTGCAACTTCACAGTCTGATCTATAACATTCAATTAAAGATAATCTTGAGTCAAAGGGAAATTCAGATGCAAATTACACTGGTAACCCAGTTGATAGAAAAATTTCCAGTGGAACGTGATTTGTGTTGAGACATTCAGTATTTGCATCATTTTTTAAAGAAAATATCTACATATTTTTCATTTCTAATAATTTTCAATTAGTAGACATTTTTTCTTTTATATAACCCCTTCCAGAAAATCATTTTGTTCAACTTGTTTCAGATTAGTCATTTTTGAAAATTTGATTTTATAATTATTTTTAGATTTGATTTTAAATGACTACATTAACTAATCTGACTCCCTACTAATTATCCAAAAGATAAATAGTTACTGAAAAAGTGATGTGTGTTGATATTAATCATATATTATAACTTGAGACAGTATAATTAGTAAATTTCTTTAAAAATTTAAACAAGAGTTATAAAACTTTTTGTTGGTGAAAATTTCATGACCATTTCTTTTTCTATCATATTTCTATCGACCATCACTAATCAAAAATCCAATAAAGTATGTTAATATGTGGTATTTTAAATAGGAAATCATTCGTTTTTTCATTTTATTTTTAGCAATAAAAACATCTAAAGTATTCACTCTCATTTAAAAGTCCTCGCGGTTATGCTTAGGTGAATTAATTGGAATTTTTGATTATGTGCTTCCATGCTCATTTAAAAGTCCTCACGGTTATGCATGTACGGAACGCATATCAAAATTGATTAATTAAATAGACAAGTTGATTCTAATCCTATTTAAAACTCCTCACGGTTATGCATGGTTAGAAGATACTTGAATTCATTTTTTCTTAAAAGTTGGGAATACTACTAATCTCATTTAAAAGTCCTAACAGTTATGCATTGTTAGTACATATTCAAATTCTTAATATAAATATACCACAAATAGACACAACGATATGGTTTTATATGATGACATCATCCCTATTCTAAAGTGGAATATGCGTCAAACAGAGTATATATGATTTTTGTTTGATTTTTTATTGAAATTTAATATTTATACTCGATTGGGTATTAATGTTATATTAATACCTATCACTTTATATCTATTTTTCTAACACTATTACTCTTTTGCTGATAACAAAAGGAGGAGAGAAAAGTTAAGATTTTGTCAAATAAAAGCAAATAAAGGTCAAATATTTTATTTTGTATTTTCTATTGCATGTAGGCTTATTTGCCTATTTTAATTTATTTTCATGCATATATGAAGGGGGAGCTTTGTGTAGAGATGGAGCATTCAAATAGGGGGAGAAAATTGAATAATCAAATACATTTAATAAATTCAAAATCTTAAATATATGTTTGTTATCATCAAATAGGGGAGATTGTTGAATATGCGAGTATATGATTTTTGTTTAATGATAATAAACACACACACACACACAAAGAGATATATATATATATATATATATATATATTCATTTAAATGTATTTGTTGATGTACTATTTTATTTTTCAGAATTAAATAAATATTTGCTGAATAAAATAAATAACACAGAATTTAAATTCAAACAGATATTTTATTCAAACAAATATTTATTACAATTTTGAATAGCACAAAATTGAGCTCTCACTATATATACACAATTTCAGTTACGATACAAATTTGATTACATCACATTTTTCACTATACATACATTTGCACCTCACTACATATCACTCGTTCACTCATATTTGATCTTCAACTTATTCCAGATTGAATCCAGCATCTGAGCGATCTGTAAAATAAACATTGACGCAGTAAAATTGAAAAGGAACCATTTTTGTAGTGTAAAATAAAATGTGATTTTCAAAATTTTATTTGCCTCAATTATTTGGTTGTTCTTCATCATTTAATTTTGAAGTCATCAAACACGAACAGCTTGTGACATGCACAGTGTAGCACTGTACATGCCACAAGGCCGTGCACACCAATGTACGCTTGATAAAATTGCAGGGACATGTGAGCACTAGGTCAAACCCAAATTAAAAGCCGGGTTCAACTCAAGTGAAATACAAATAAAGTCACGATATCATTGCAAGGTCAAACCCAAGCTATAAGCTAGATTCAACTCAGGTGCAATTCAAAATGCAAATGATTCTCGAGTGAAACCAAGGCCATAAATTTCAGCATGATCAATATACATGCATAAATAACACTCATACTTGAAGTGACAAGAATGAAGCAACTAGACTTGGCAACCAAAACAAAGACTGCATATACCAAAATGAATGCCACCAGACCAGATACAAGAAAGATAGGCCAGAACATCAAGAAGCAACAAAATGATGAAGTTCCAAATCAACATAAGTTCAGAGAGGCATGCACAAGCAACTCACTACATAATGAACACAATGAGGCATGAATTCACCAACAACAAGTGATGCAACAGACATGTGTGCATACACATTGGAACCAGACTCAAGGAAAGGTACAAAGACGTGAATACAACACAAACCATATACAAGCATGACCACAATTCAGGCCATGCTAACAAGTGCACCAGAACAGCAGATCTACACGACCACACAGTCAATGGTTCAAATCAAACACAACAACAGATGACGAACCAAGCTACATGAAGACTACATGAAGTAAATGCATGCGCGCACACACACACACGCACACTCACTCACTCTCTCTCTCTCATACACACACACACATATATAATGCAATGACCAAAGGCAGCAAAGAAATGCACCAGTGACAAATAGAATATGTGCACAAGCACATATCAGTTCATATGGAAATGCAATACAGTTCAAGCTTCAACTGAAAACAGAGCAACCCAGACTAATTTCACACAGCAAACACAGTGAAACCACAAGCAACTTATATGATATGCATATACGCAATCATACACACACACAATAACTCTGCTAACGGTACAGTGAATGAAACAGTAGCTCAAATGAGAAAATGCAGAACATGACTCAAAACATCATCATTAAAGACGAGAAGAATCAAGTGCAAACAGTACTCGATACAGTAAAAACAATGTAGCCATAAGGAATCAATCCTAATGATCGAATTTCCAGGTGTAAACAAAAATCAAACAAGTTCGTATTTTCACAAAATCAAGTGACCGAAGTCAACGAAGTCAAGGTCGAACATTTTTGCAAGTAGCGGTTTCGAAAAAAGACAAAGGTGTCTTACATATCATTGCATAAACAAAGTTAAGGCCGAAGTCAAAATGGAATCAAATCCAATGCCCGAGAATTCAAAGCAGCAGTTTCAAACCAGAATCAAAACAGAGGTGATCAAGGAAGTTCGAACTGTTCAAAATTCAAAGCGTGATGACCAAGGAATTGAGCTAGCCTAAATTGAAGCCGTGAGAATCAAGTAACAGGAAATATATGAATATGAACAAGTCAGAAAAAAATCACAAACATCCATACTAAATCAAATGGCCGAACAAAATATCAGATGAACGGAGAAATATAATTCGAATCCTATATAAACGATTAAGATCGTCAGCAATAATCCATTCTAGTTTAAGAAATAACAGAGGGCAAAGAATCAAATCAATAATTCGAATCAGATCGAGTTCAAGCAAGCTAATCTGTAAAGCAAAGAGCATAACATCACATACCAAATCATATCAAACTCGATCGAGAAGGAGCAGCTGTGTGCAAAGTGAAGAAACACTCAATCGACAAAGCTAGGAAAGATAAATCATATATTCGATCGATTAACTGAGGTTGGCGCCTTCAAATTATCAAAAACCCTAATTTTCTCAGAGAGGAACAAACGAGCAAAGAAACAAAGTAGAAGACATTATTCACAAAAGAATATGGGCCGATAATGAAAAAAGAGAAGGGAAATATTTTTACTTATTGGGCCAGCTTCTATAATTTATTATTTGGGCTTTAATATTTAAAATTAGGGTTTTAATTTTAATTTGTTTTTAAATTTTTGTTTTCTCTTTTAAACATTTGTCATTTCTAGTCATGTGACTAGGGCATGAATTACGGTGGTGTAGTTCGAGAATTGGCAACTCAGTGGCTGAGTTGCAACAGAGTTTTGAGCGTAGAGTTAGGTTAGTCGATAGCGGGTGTCGTGGGTTTATGTGTGTAAGCGTCTGTCTACTTAATTTCTAGTAGAAACCTTGAGGGTAGCACGTAGGTAGGGTTTTTTGCCGAAGCTGGGTAGATTCTGCATTGTTCTATTTTTGCGTTTTTATATTCTGCCAATATCTGTGCTGCTATTATTCCACTGTGATCAGTGCTGCCATTATTTATATGCTTCCGCATTAAAATTTTATAATTAGTAGTATCACCCTATTCACTCTCCTTCTAGGGTGAAATCAATCCTATAGGTCATGCTACCTACATTCTCTGGTTTAGATATATTAGAAAATTTGAATGAAGTATGGTTGGTTAAGTATGTTTGTTAAGTTAATTAGCTTCAGCTTGTTGTTTGCATTATCAGTAATTTATATGTAATTTGAAATTCAAGTAAAATTTGTGTTCTCATAATCTACTCCGCACTTAACATAATAACAGTATATAAATAATTGGAAACATCATCAATAACACTTAACTTACGAAGAGAACAAATAATCGCTTTCATAGACAACGAAATGGACAACAAACTAAAGAAAACACGATAACAACATATGAAAAGAACAAGAAAGCAAACATGACAACCAATAATTAAAAAAACTGCCTTCGACCACCGGATAAGTTAATTGAACCCAACGTCCTTTAAAGCATCTGAATTTGGTTTTCAAGTTCGCTAGCATAAACAACTGCTTGGTGAGGAAGTGTATTGTCAAGCCATTGCTACAGGCCACAACCATCAGGAGAATTACGACATCTACAGTGCCGCCGACCAATGTCTATTCCGCTACTTACAACAGCATAAACAACAGAAACCCCACAGTTATAGTATATCTCATGAGAGTTAACCTCTTATCTATGCGCGGTACTTGTTGTCATATTTCATTCCTTTGTTTCCTATTTTTGTTATGGCTATGCCGCTCTTCTCTTTGATATCTTCCATTGTCTAGCCGCATGCACTCTTGCACTTACATCTTACGCTCTCTTACATCATCATTATGTCTCTCCTCCATTTAATATACCACTCGGTAGGTGATTGCAGGAAGGATGTATTCGGTGGGCTATTGTGTTGTAACGGACCCTTGTATGAATATGAAGATGGCAACGAAATATGATTGTAGAATACCATTTTTATATACTAAAGCTACGATAATAATAAAGAGAAGCATTACAAGCAAACCAATATTTATATACTAGAATACAGTGGCCGTGCATAACATTGCAACGTGGATACAATATCGACCTCCTACTTTAATCCGTATGAGAAGCGGGTATGTCTGATTTATCTCTATTTGAGACAAGACCCAACCTTCTGACCATCAACAACTTTGATCAACACAAGCATCTTCAATAAGCATGAGAACTAGGTCTGTCTGCTTTAGCTCTATTTGAGACAAGACCCGACCTTCTGTCCTCCAGCAACTTTAACCAACACGAGCATCTTCAATCAGTATGAGAAGTGGGTCCATCTGCTTTAGCTCTGTTTAAGACAAGACCTAACCTTTTGACCAATGGCAGCTTTAATCAACACAAGCATCTTCAATCAGTATGAGAAGTGGGCCCGTTTGCTTTATCTCTCTTTGAGACAAGACCTGACCTTTTGACCACTGACAGCTTTAAGCAACACGAACATCTTCAATTAGTATGAGAAGTGGGTCCATCTTCTTTAGCTTTGTTTGAGACAAGACCCGACCTTCTAACCACCGACAGCTTTTATCAACACAAGCATCTTCAATCGGCATGAGAAGTGAGTCCATCTGCTTTATCTTTGTTTGAGACAAGACCCGACTTTCTGACCATCGGCAGCTTTAATCAACACGAGCACCTTCAATCAACATGAGAAGTGAGTCCATCTGCTTTATCTCCGTTTAAGACAAGACTCAATGAATTTACCAAGACCATATAAAATTGAAGCCAAAATATTGTAAAACATACTCATTCAAAATTCCAAAATGATAAACATTGTTCTTCTACATATACTACAGAGTTCTCTAAAAAGTTTATGGTGCTTCTCATCCTCGTCTTCATCGTCGTCATCTTCTACCGACGATTTTAATGAACATTGTTTTACTCAACAAAGAATGTTTGCTACCAAAATGAGGGATTTAATGGCCCATGAAATTGCTAAAAGCTCCGCGACTTCCTAAGAAGGTAGCGTTGTGGGCAGAAAAGACTTGCGTTGTGGATGCGACTATGCTAGCGGTCATAATCAATTGATCAAGGATTATTTTACGACAAACCCCATGTACGGGGAAGTGTATTTTAGACGAATATTCTATATGTCGAAGAATATCTTTAATCGGGTTCGTGACAAATTAACGGAAACAAACATTTTTTTACGCATAGAAGAAATGGAATCAACGAACTTGGTATTTCTCCCTTGCAAAAGGTTATGGCTGCACTTCGCATGATATCATATGGAACTTCTGGAGATTTGCAAGACAACAAGGTGCGGATTGGAGACTCAACAACAATATTATGTATGAAAGAGTTTTGCAAAACCGTTGTTTGTATGTATGGTGATGAATATCTTTGATCCATAATAGCATAAGACATTGACAGATTGCTGGCAATGGGATCTCAACATGGATTTCCAAGTATGTTAGGTAGCCTAGATTGTATGCATTGGAGATGGAAAAACTGTCCAGTTTCATTACAGGGCCAATATGAAGGACATTACAAAATGGAAACTTTGGTCTTGGAAGTTGTTGCTTCATTTGATTTATACATATGGCATGCTTTCTTAGAGCGCCAGGTTCACTGAATGATATTAACGTTCTACGACAGTCATATTTGTATAATGACTTATGTAATGACATCTCACCTCCATGCAATTACAAAATCAGAGATAAAGACCATTCAGTGGGTTATTATCTGGTAGATGGAATCTACCCAAAATGGAAAACACTTATGCAAGCTTACAAAAGACCAAATAACGCAAAAGAAGCTATGTTCACCAAACAACAGGAAAGCTTGAGGAAAGATGTAGAACGAGCATTTGGAGTGCCTCAAGGTAGGTTTCATATATTAAGAAAAGAGGTATACTACAATGATCCGGCGGTACTATCTGATACATATACTACTGTATAATTTTACATAATATGATCATCGAAGAAGAAAGCGGTGGGTACGAGCTTCAATTGAGAAACTATCTAGAAATTGCTATAGCATTTCAAAAAAAAGCTTATTAGGATCCAAATACTTTTTCTGAATGTTTACAAACAGTACAAGACATTTGAGATCCACAATCTCATCTTGATCTAAGAGAAAAACTAGTGGAACACAACCGAGAACATATAGGAAACAATTAGTAGAAGTGATGTTATATGGTGCTTAACTGTTGTAATAATAAGTGGTTGTTGATGTTTTGTATTAGTGTTTGTGTTTGAATTTGTTATATCTACTTTACGAAGTTGTTATAGATGTATTAAGAGTATTTAAAAAATAACAATAGCAATAACAACAAAGTTGACCATAATAACATAACCATTAACTCAAACTAATACATCGAAAATCAAAGCAGTAGTAACAATAACATTGAAATTACAACCAACACTTACATCCCCCCATGTCGTCTATGGTACTCCTCAAGTTTCTTCTCCATATACATCCTAACAATTGGATTGAGTTCATTCAAGTTGCAAGTTAAAAGGGCCATATAATCAGCTCTTTGTTGTCGAGCTAGTTCTTGTTTTTCTAACTCTAGCTCATCATTTCTTAACTTTTGTTTTTCATTATGCCACCATTGTGTATCCATTGCCCTTTCAATTCTCTTTGTTTCTTTTGTTTTCAGATATAATTTATTTGCATCTTCAGCGGCTGCCATACGCTATCCAATATGTTCATAATGTACGCTATAATCGGGGGCTGTTTTTTTCTTGGCCTTGAACCTTCCTAGAGGCCTACCGCTTGAACTAGTTGTGAAAGGGGTGTCCTCATGTGGATCAGAACTACCGGGGCTGGATTCATCGCTCATCTTTCGAGGAATAAAGCATATTACTGAATGTTCTTGTCGCACTCGACTCCATTTTTCCTCTTTTTCTAGTTTATCATATCAATGGTGCAAGTTGAATAGTTGATTATTATGTTCAGATATATACAATGCATTTTCTTGATTGAGCTGTAGAGGATGAAGTACTATTAGAAGAATTAAACATAAAACTTATTATTTAGAAGTCTAAATTTCAAATAATTACCAGGTCCACGTCGTTTGCCCTGTTTTGCTGTCTAGAATGCAGGCCGGTCATTATTTCTTCCCAACGTTGACAAGTGGCGTTTATTCTTTTCTACGACTGCTTCAAAGAATCTACCATTCTTGGGTGACTGTTTGGAGTTCGAAGGTTAAACAAATTGCGTACATAAGTCCAAAAAGAGGTTTCACTTTGGTTCGTACCTTTCTTATTATCTCTAGAATATTCAACCTAGTAGAATGCTAATTCAGCTTGTTCGTCCGGGGACCATTTAACTATTTTTTCTCCTTTCGATTTTGCATTACCAAATTCAGAAATATTGATTCTCGATGGTTGATTTCTCCAATTTTAACCAGAAGACAAATTAGGATTCCTATAAACATCTTCTCCTTCAGCTATTTCATTGACATCGAATTCGGTTTCCTGATTTTCAAATCTGTTGCCACCAAACTGATTATTGAGATTTCTCGATATATTTTGTGAACGATAAGGCCATATTGACTGTTGTTGACTATTGGAAGATACGTAGTTTTGATCGTAGTTAAAGTTTTGTTGAAGTGAACTATTTTGCGAATAATTCGCATTTTGAGAATTCTGGTACCGGTTTGAATCTTGTTGAGAATTGTAGATATTTGATTTTGTCGAGGCTGATAGGAAATTGGCGCTTGTTGAGAATGAAATTGATTCCGACCGTGTTGAGAATTATACATATGCGGATCAATTGAATCAGATTCTGATTATCTGGCCTTTGTAGAGGTATAAATATAGGAGATGAAGATTTCTGAGATTTTCCTTTGAAAATTTAAACATTACCGATCTAGATTGAAGAAACTACGTTGAGAAGAGAGAAAATTGTAATTGAAATGGTGTGAATAAAAGTTTGAAATTTAGAAGTTATATATGGGAAAAGACAGTGGGTAGCCATTGGGACTTTGCCGGTTAAACAATAGCCGGATTAGTGCCAATAACTATAACATAGCCATTGACACTTAGCCGAATATTGTAGAACAATTAAGAAACCTTATTTGTGAGTCGATCTCTTCATGACCATGATGGCTAAAAGCAAAGTAATATGTAGTGTGCCATAAAAACTGGTAAAGCAAAAAACTGAATATCAATATAAGTACTTGATTTACTAGTTCTGTCATATTTACATATAAATGCTTACAACTGCAAAACTCAAAACAGTTAATGTATGCAACAGTCACTACTGACAAGTGTGCAGTTGTTAGACCAACTAAACAATATAAGCTATTTTTTCTCTTTCAAACTTCTCATATTAGAGTCCGCAACTTGACCCAACTCCACCACATTGGTTCTTGTGCTCCCATTATCGTTGACCACAATAACAATTGATTATCCTAAGATTAATAATTTTTAT
Organism: Allium cepa; assembly: GCA_030765085.1. NCBI lineage: Eukaryota > Viridiplantae > Streptophyta > Magnoliopsida > Asparagales > Amaryllidaceae > Allium > Allium cepa. The sequence goes on from CM060944.1 coordinate 597,644,160, forward strand.
TATAGTTTTCTGTAATAGCGTAGAATCCACAATAGCTTGATAGTGACTGAATAATTTACTTAATGATTGGCTCAGGCTTTGGCATATTTTTATTATCGTTTTATGTAATATATGAGGTCCCACTATCATAATAACAACGAATGATAGGGAAGGTAAAAGGGCAAACGCTGCCAAGCGACTTTCTCTAACATTCTTCTTACATTTAAATAGTACTTCATTTCCAACGACGGGTTAGGGCATAATTAGACAGCTCACATCTTTATTCAAATAGACATGATGACTTTGGACAATAGAATATAACATCGATGAATTGACCATACGAGATAAAATGTAAAGATCATAATGTATTTTTTATACTCCACCTAACCCTGCGATAGTTATAACTTAAGGAGTATCTCAAATTCATGCTTGAAATTACTTAGCACTGCAGTGTATGCATTAATGTTAAATGTTCTGCATAAGGAAAGGCATCAAATGCTAAAGTATATTACCTTATAGAACCAATTACATACAAAATTACATACCTTTCATTTTGTTTCCATAATTACTTTTGCAATCAGCCAAGCTATGGTGGTACCAAATGCATCTTCCATGCGTGTCAACTTCGATGTAGGTCTCCATAGCACCGCATTCGGAACTCTCACAATTTTAACCCAAACTTTTATAGCATCACGTCCCAGTGGACGATAATGGACCATCATTATTGGATCAGCTGAAGTGATATTTCCTTCAACCACTACTTCATTCGTTTCACCCACATCAATCAACTTGGATTTATTATCTTTTGCCAACTTTGCAATCAGATGGCAAAAAAAGAGATTATTATGTAGAATATATACATACACATAAATATGAATATATATACAATATTTATATTTTCGTATAGCCTAAGATAATACAATGCACTAAACTTTTTTCTCCTACGCATTGTTATTAAATACTGTAGCTACCATAAATCACGTGCTAGTGCTAACATAAACATGCATTATTACCTTCTTTTTTCTATGTGATTTCATACCGAAATCACAACATAATTCACACCCATCCTCTGCTCTAGATATTTCATTCATTCGTTTATAAAATAAACCTTTAAAAAAAGTAACAACATCGGCACATAAGAATCACAATTTTATTCATCATAAATGATAAAAAGAAGAACTGGTCCGCATTCCATCATTCATCGTGTATCGCTGACCAAGACCATTCAAACTTATATTCTAAATTCAAGCTTCAATATTTTTTTCCACCTTGATAGCTCCATTTTTGTAGGATCGTTAATCTTATCTTATTCATCTTCTGTATCACGAGCACACCACCTCTTCTTACTTTTCTTTTCCAAAATCATTTGGATAATCCTTCAATAATGCATAAATATTTCTTCGAGTTAGAATTCTAGGAGCATTACCTTTCTCTACGGTGTTATTAAACAATGCCTTTTGTTTCCTCTGTGAATCTGAAATAGGTAAAAATCTTCTTTGACCTATGTTGATGTTCTTTTGACTATGATTCAACCAACAAGAATAGGTATTAACACCACATAATGGGTAAGATTTTTCCCTTTTCACACGACATCCAGTAAGACTTCCATAAGATGGAAAATCATTAATCATCCATAGCAAAATTGCATTCAGTTTAAACAATGGTTTATTAAATGCATCATAAGCATCAACTCCATTACACCATAAATGATGCAAATCTTCCACTAAAGGCGCCAAATATACATCAATATCATTCATGGATTGTTTTGGACATGGAATAAGTAAAGTTAACATAATATTTTCCTACTTCATACACAACATAGGCGAGAGATTGTGTGTCACAAGCATTACCGGCCAGCAACTATATTTCGAACTCAACAAGGAAAATGGATCGAATCAATCCGTAATTAGATCAAGCCTAAGATTGTGTGGATCGGATGAAAAAGATATATACTTTTCATCCACCATTTTCCATGCCATAGAATCTATGGGGTGATGCATTTTTCCATCATTGCTTCTATTATTAAAATGTCATCTCAAATCTTCTACCATCTTTTTAGATCTATACATTCTTCTAAATCTTGGAATTATCGGAAAGTATCTCCACACTTTAACTGGAACACCTAGTATAATCTTTTTAGTATCTCGAATTCTCTTCCATCACGAAGAACCGTATTTTGGAAATGTATCTAAATCTTTGTATTCTTTTCTAAAAAGGCAACAATCATCCTCACAAGCATGTATCCTTTCAAAACCCATGTCGAATGCTTTAAGAAATTTCTTTACTTCGTATAAGATTTTTGGAATCACATTATCCTTCAAAAAAATTAAAAGTTGCATAGTTAAAAGCATATCAAACCCACTATTAGACAAGCCAGTCTCACATTTAAGATTATACAAGACGGCGATGATAGATAATTTTGTGTGATATGTGCAATCAGGATACGATGGAGTTTCTACATCTTCCAAATTCTTGAGTAACTCGTCCTCTTTTCTCTGACAATCAACATTATCTTTATCATCATCAAAAAATTCATGATTAAAAAAATCTTCATCTTTATAGTGAATCACCTTGAATGAATCATGTATGTCAAACGATTTTGTTTTCTTCTCTGAATTTATCTCTACTTCATGGTTATTCCATACACTGCTCATGTATCTATGATCCATTCCTTTTATAATTAAATGTTCAACGATGATGTGGCCATTATGACGACTAAGGTTCCGACAATCTTTGCATGGGCATAATTTTTTTTCCTACATTTCTTATATTTCTCTTTATAACATGCACGAAATTCAATGCTCCTTATCGATAAGTATCCTAATTCTACGAAAAAAGTTAAAAACATAAAAAAATTGAGTTTTAATATTAGATTACATATTTTAATTCTTAAAATACATATTAAGTTATGCATTGTATTATCACCTGTTTAGAAAGATCCAATCTTTTTCCATCATCGACATATGAAGGCAAATATGTTTCCAAACTTTAACGTAGAAGTTGGTTGTCTGTTGTAATTAAAAAAATAACTGTATACATTGAAGTTATTACACTTAAGCATGTGATATTTCATAGAGGTATGTAATATGTTGACTTATTATATCTAGGTATGTATAAGTCGTATAACATAGAAGTTACAACAAATAGAACTGGCCGCAACTGAATATGCAACTACAACAAGCTCAATAAAAAAATACAAGCTAAAAAACAAATACAACATACATGTAAAGGCACGACCCTGATTATACAAAACATCGCCTTAGTTCAGCTGTTAAGATAACCGATTCCTTAAACAAATTTTTGGCAGTTCAAATCCAGAAATAGTACAATTTATGTAATGACCTGCAAATTTATTGTTAGCACCAAAATTGGTCACTAATACCACTGAATAGAATTGTAGATTAATGAAGAAAGTAAATTAAAACAGAGAAATAACTCAGTTGAGTGCCAAAAGAACAACAGAAACGAGAACACCAAATTTATATGGTTCGGCATATGATGGCCTATGTCCACTTTGAATAGAATCTTTATTACTTTCCCAATCACTTGAATACAAATACAATCCGTAAACAAACCACTTGAATACAAGTCTTAATCAAAAGGAGGAGAGTATAAAAAATGGCAGAGTTTCCTTGGAGTTCTCCCCCAAAAAGGTACCTTCAATTATGTCACCACCTCCCTATTTTTAAATGAAGACAGACTGCTTTCTCTACATAGGCCTATGACCAAGATACTTCGGCCCATAGTAAAACCCATGTTCTCCGACCCATGGATATCGACCCTTGATGGCCGAACCATTTGCCACCGAGCCACTCTGGCCGAACTAGGGAACCCATGTTGATGACTCGAAGCAGGCTGCCATATGACTCGAGGAAAATGGCATTGGCACTCGGAGAAAGGAAACACCAGGTAACTCATCGACTCACTTTAGGATGCACTATCCTAGGTACGCCGACCCCTTCATGCCAAATCATTATGACCGAACCACAAGCGTCGTACCAGGCTCGATAACGACCTATCTTGGCCGTTCCATGCACGACCTTTCTTCCTTGACCGAGCGACATCTCTTGATCCACCTAGAATGATCCATGTGTGACCTTCATCTTTGACCGAGCGGCATCTGCTGATCCACCTAGACTGAGCCATGCGTGACCTTCGTCTTTGACCAACCATGTATTTCAACCCACCTTATCCTTCATACCATAACCGAATGACATGGTCTTAACTTCTTTGACTGAGCCATACATATCGATCCATATCTACCGAGCCGCACAAACATGCCGAACCATATCGATTGCATCAAACTCTTAAATCTTAAATCTCTTCTTGGTCAGAATCTTGTCTAGTGCTAACTATAACTTTTGCAACTCTTGCTTTATAGCCGGGCAAAGTAACCTGGTAACATTTATTAATTTGGTAAACTATATTTATCTTTAAAATACTCAAATATAAGCTTTTAAAGACATAGATTATGATGTTTTGAACAATAAAATTATTTTTTTTTGGAAAAATAAAAGTATTCATGACATCATAGTGATGCCCTTATATTTAATAATTGATTTATGATTTTAAATTAAGATTTAATGATTTAACAATTATTATAGTTAATCAAAATAATTATTTATAAATGATAATAATTCATTTTAAATAATTATAAATTGATAATAAATAATTTATAATAGTTTTTTAAAGAGATATATAATCAGTTTGAAAATATAAGAAAATTGATATCGCTTTATCTGTATTACAGTAATTTTTGTAAGTAATTGTTAATATTGATTTAAATGGTTTTATAATTCAAAATGATATCATTTCAATTAATTAATAATGATAAGTAATTTATTTTCAAATTTTATTTACATACATACATATATATATATATATATGTAATTCAAATTAGAAGTGAAAATGTGACCGGAAACCGGTTTTCCGATTTTCAACGGTTTAACGAACGAAAGTTGTTCAAAAGTCATTACAACCTTGTTTATATGTCATGCACACATATATACACATAATTACACACCCTAACATATACATATATCCATGTATGTATACATTACATATTTGTGTGTGTGTGTGTGTAAAGTTAAAAATATCTAAGATATTTTGTAAAACTTAACCCTTAAATCATCCAAAAGTCAAATACACATGCATAAAGTGATTTGAGGTGATGGATGATAATGAAAGGGGGTGTGGGCATGTGTAAGGAAAGGCATATGGGAAGAAAGGAAGTGATGTAGAATATTTTGCAAAATTCGGGCTATAAATAAATGCATACATTCATTCACATTCTCACACCACTTTTCGTCTTCTTCTTCCCCTTTTCTCAAGCTTTCTCCTTCTCTTTAATGGCCTCTCATCTTAGAAAAGTTATGGAGAAAATTATAGCAAACAATATTTAAATATATATAATATATGTATATATACATAAACACTTCAAAAATCTACTCAATCTCCTCCTCTACCCCTTGGAAGCTCACGACCACCCCATCTCCACCTCAAAATTGAGAGAACCACCACCTAAGGAGCATGGTCGAGCACATATAGGAAGAAGGAAGGAGTTTGAAAGGCTCAGGAGCAAGTAAAAGAGGAGGAAGTGCCGTCGAAATCAATTCAGGAAGTAACATAAAAGATTGATGGAGTGGAGCCATAAGTGAGTACTCAATATTTGAATTTACTAATTAATCTATCAAGTTTAATGATATGAAATTATAATGTATTAGATGATTAAGCGTTTGATTACTTGGATGATTACTTGGTTGATTAGAAGATTCTTAAGATGGTTGATAACTTGGTGGATAAATGACAACGGAAATGGTTAGTAAATTAGCCATAATAAATAATGGAAATAACATCCATAATAAATATAGGTATCTGAAGTAATTTATCCTCTTAATGTTTTTAAGAATGTAAAAAGGTTGAAAATGAATATTATAATAATATAATATTACAAAATTATCTAAAAGTCAAAAAAAGATTTAATGTTAAAAATATAGGTTTAAATGTTTGAAAATGGTTTATAAATGTTTTATAAGTGTTAAAATTCAATTTGGAGAATTTTTGATGAATATTGAAAATCAAGTCAAAATAGGCGCGTCGCGTAACAGTAGCTCGCGATTTCGCGCCGTAAAAGTAAAACGAATATATAGAATGGAATATAGCTCAAAATTCTTCGAGATAAGAATTTTCCAAACTATTATATCCACAGTTTTCAAATAAAGAAAGAAATCGAGATCTCGATAAGTGGATTTTGAAATATGAGCAAATAAAATTTTCAAGAAAATCACGCTTTGGCAGTTCGATGGTCAACGTCGCAAATGTTTTAGATACCTATTTTTAAAATGTTAAAAATATGGAATAAATCTTATAAATCTTTTAAAATGTTTTAAAAGTGATTTGAGTAATAAATTTCCTTTTCCTAGTGATAGAAAGTCGTTTTGATCAATATAGCTTAAAAGCACTTTTTGCAGCACTTTTCTACGGCACTTTTCAATAATTTTTGAAATATAGTTTTAAACGCAACTGTTCTTTTCCAAATCTTTTTAAAATTTTCCAAATGATTAATAAAGTATTTTAAAAATGATTTAAAAGATTTATGGATTGGTTAAATGTTGAATGATTTAGATTCGATCAAATAACCTGACCGCCTTATGGGTATCAAAGTGATAGTGTCTAGGCTTGGATTTGGAAAACTAGTTTTCTGCTCTTCTTGGCTATCCGGACTGGCTCGATGGATAGGATAATAAATTTGGTTTACTCGGATCAAAATTTTCAAAGTATAAAGATATAATTTTTCAAATTTAAATAACTTGGATAGCATGGAAATGATTTCGAAGTGTTTTCCTAAATACAAGGTGAATTAATTTGGAATTATTCCAACATTAAAAAGGTTTTAAAGTTTACCAAATGATTTGATAAAGGAGGCTTAGTGATTCCATATACTGTTAAGAAGGTAAAGGAATAATTTAATGGATATGTCTCTTTGAGATATTTATAAACGAATAAAAAGATGAATTAAATTGAATGTTGATTGATAATCACATGTGAACTTCATATCTTTTAATCGATAATTGGTTCGGAGGAACCAAGGTCGGATTTGGGGTAACTCCTATCCGAAAACCACTTCAAACCATTGTATACGTTCGAAAGTGAAGACATGTTGAAGATGATGATTATTGAAGACCAAAAATCTTCATAGCAAAAGGATTGCTTGTTGACATTCTCTGGGTAGCTCCCAATATAGAGACATTTATTATAGCAGTGGTCTTATCGTGTTTTGAAATATTTGGATGGCAAGGACTACTCGCTACTAATGGTAGTGGAAGGAGTGCCTTCGGTTTCTTTCAGTCCTATAACGTACTTATATGGACGAATCTCTGACATTGCATTTTTGATCATATTAATTGATCTCTATCAACGTATCATTTGCTTAGTGGCGGAGAAGACAACTTCTCTTAGCTTAACACCTTTTACTAAGACGTTCGAGCTTAGGAGTTATACATTTGTAGAAATCAGTTGTATGATTATGGAATGACAATGTGGCATTGTAAATGGAATGTGCTTTGTAGAAGAATAAAGCATGACTTTGTGAAAAACAGAGTATGGCTTTATGAAAAGAAGAGCGTAGCCTCTCGAGCCTTACATTTCGAAAATGATATGGGTAATTATGTCGTCTGCATGACATATATTTTAGGCTATTGGTTGTATGAGTATGGAGGAGTCCAGTGGAATCTGGATCCTCAAGGCATTTATTGCCCCATCATTTGAATATATAGCTAGCTTGTGAAAAGCGATAAGGCTACCGGATATTGGTAGTGTAGCAAGTATAGTTCCAAGTGACTTGCTTGTGAAAAGCGATAAAGGCATCGTGAGAACTATGTTTGCTATGCATGGATCGGAGAAAAAGGCCACTAATTCTCTATCATGTTGGAAATCCAATTCCAATACGAGCTTTACAGTTTTGATTGTATTCGCGAAATAGCCGTAATGCTTTGTAAACATTTCAACTACCCCTTTGGTATCATATATTCCGTCCGGTGTATTCCATTGACCTAGTCTGGATATATTACCATAGACTTAGTTCATATATTAATACTCTATTTTGATATATTACCTGAAAAGTGTTTTTAAAAGAATGTCATTAATAATAATATCAAATATTTTGATATAAAGGATTTTGGTTATCATAAGATAAAAATCCGTCTGTATTTATGTGTGTGCATGGTCTTATAAGATACCATTCTTTTCAAAGGTTTTGATTGACATCAACATTTAAAATTTCGAGTATCTCAGGCTGGTTTATCAAGCCTGATTCGGGTATTTTCAATACTCGGGTAATATCTGAGTAGTTTCAGGTTTAGTTGAAGATGCTTAGAGTATCCAAAGGAGAGCTGGAGATCTTCATCTTCGTATGAATGTATTCTATTATTCTCTACATCAATTTCATTTGTTTTTATTTTTCAGCAATTGAAAGGACTGAGATTTATAACCGTCCAGTCTGAATCTAGGATAGACTCTGATATTGTAATCAAAATTTTCCACTGTAAAGATTTTATATTAATGTAATATATGTTATTTCATTCATGTGAGATTTTGTTATACCTTTATTTTCTGTTTCCCTCAAAAATCGGGCTTTTCGACACTTGGATTTGCGGCATGTGAGTATCAAGGATGTATTAGTGTCGATTTACGAGAGTCGAAAACCCCAGTCGTTACAATTATGTATGATAGCTATCTACGCGAGAACTATGTATGCTATGTGTGGATCAGAGAAAAAGGCCACTAGTTCCCTATTATATTGGAAATCCAATTCCAATACGAGCTTTACGGTTTTGATTTTATTCCCAAAATAGCTGTAATGCTTTTCAAATATTTCAGCTACCCCTTTGGTATCATATATTTCATCCGGTGTATTCTATTGACCTAGTTCGGATATATTACCGTAGACTTAGTCCAGATATTGATACTTTACTTTGATATATTACTTGAAAAGTGTTTTCAAAAAGAATGTCATTAATAATAATATCAAATGTTTTGATATATAGTATTTTTGTTATCATAAGATAAAAATCTGTCCATATTTATGTGAGGCGTGGTCTTATGAGATACACTTCTTTTCAAAGGTTTTGATTGACATTAGCATTTAAAATTTTGAGCATCTCACGCTGTTTATCAAGCCTGATCTAGGTATTTTCAATACTTGGGTCAGATCGAGTAGTTTCAGGTTTAGTTGAAGACGCTTGGAGTTTCCAGAGGAGAGCTGGAGATCTTCATCTTCGTATGGACGTATTCTATTATCCGCTGCATCTATTTCATTTGTTTTTATTTTTTTAGCAATTGTAAGGATAGAGATTTATAGCTGTCCAGGCTGAATCTAGGTTAGATTTTGATATTGTATTCAAAATTTTCCGCTGTAAAGATTTTATATTTAAATAATATATGTTATTTCATTCGTATGAGATTCTTTTCTATCTTTATTTTCTTTTTCCCTAACAATTGGGTTTTCTGACACTTGGATTTGCGGCATGTCAATACCAAGGATGTATTAGTATCGATTTTCGAGGGTTGAAAACCCGGTCGTTACAATTTATGTATGATAGCTAATTACTTGCTTTTGAATAAGTCGAACATATTGTAGAAAAGTGAAAAATAACTTTAGAATGTTAGGCGTATGTATGCAACTTTAAGTTAGAGAGTGTAAACATAAATTCTTTCTGATCATCAATCTTACATCTACGTAGTAAATCAATTGGCAGCTAAACATGTATTAGTTAATGGATCGACATTTAACATCCATAATACAACTATTAGTCTGCACCATGGAGTGCAGCAAGCTCCTTTTTTCTTGTAAGTTTTTCATTGCTTTCTTCTTAAATACGAATTTATTGTATTGTTTCGTATATGGTGCGTAGTCCGAAACCATTTTGTTTTGCCTAAGGTCACACTTACAAAATTGAAGTTTAAACTAATGCTTATTGACAATGGTTGGGAGTCCCAATATATAAAATCTTAAATTAATCTATGTTAATAAAAAATGGCAAATTGAATGAGGTTCCGTATCTTGGAATAAATAGAATTTCCTATTCATCTATAGTATGAATCTACCTTAGATTAAAATGTTTAATTCAAAATCAGATCCAAATAGTGTAGAAGACCAAGTCATACAATCACAGAAGGTGTAGATTGTAAGTACATGAAAAATCAAATGTTTATAATGGTATTTACTTGCTGAGCATTACATTTAACAAATCTTAGTGTGTAAGTACCGAACATTGTAATTAATTACGGGTGATTATAGTTATGTTATTACTAAACAGTATAATTAAGCAAGATGAGGTAACAGTTATATTCTTTTGTGGTACGACAAACAGAAGGCCGCAAGTTGATCGATATAACATAAGTACTTGTGTATATTTCTAATAATTCCTTTTGTAGATGAATGCATTTAAACTATTTCTGTGCTCAAATCAATTATGTAATCAAGGCAGCAACAAATTGTTACCTGTTTAATAATTTTGCAATAGAGTCTTATTATAAGTTCTTTCTCAAGGCATCTAAATATATATTAATTTCTTTTAGGCTATGTGCTTGAACCTGGTAGTCTTTCTTTTAATTTTCTATTTTATTGCATCTACATCAGTTTCATGCACATAGCCCATCGGCTCTAAAAAGATTCAATTATGTTGAATATGCATCTGTTTCAGGCACATAGCCCATATACTAAAATTTCTAAACTACGTGATTAACTTATGCATTTTTTGTTTTTTGTTTTTCATTAACATTCAAAATAAGAAATAAAAAGCTAATCATAGAGATTTTTCTGAAAAAATTCATTCAAAAATAAACTTATATTTTGTTACATAGGCAACTAATTTTAATCTTGGCATAGGAAATCGAAAAAAAATGCACTAATGTTCTGTATAATCAGGGCTGGCCTTGGTCCAAGGCAACTAAAGTGGTTTAAAATAATAATTTTGGGTCCAATGCAACCAAAGTGATCCAAGGCAGAGACATCGCAAAAGTTATATTCTAAGTGTGTGCATAGTACTTTAGGGTGGAAGAAACAAGAGAATTTTCAATACTACAAACCCAAAAATAGAAAGAGATAAATGTGCATTCATTGCAAAATGGTGAAAATAAGGAGCAGTAATACAAAGCATAGAAACAACATAAACACACGTAATGAAGCAATTTGTAAGGAGGGGGAAGTTTGAGACCCCCTCTGCCTCTTTAAGGCATGGTTTATCATGGAGAAGTATGAATATATACTTTACGAACTGCAAACAGTTGTTACATCATGCCAGGGTCAGGTTTGCCATTACTGAAATACAATTTACTTTTCTTTATTTGTTCATACTGCTAACAGTAGATTTGTTATAAATGTATAAAAGTTTCATTAAGCTGTATTATTCTTTTTGTATTGAACAAAAAAAAAATCAATGGATTAGTAATTGAAAATTTCACATAAGAATTTGTAGTATAATAACTTTACCATCTGATTGCTAGTCCTCTTAAGATCAAGTATGTTGTTTATTTTAGTTTGTTTGTTCAGTTTAAAGAAGTTTATAAACACTTGCAGCTTTCAATTATTAATTTCAACCATTTTCTATTTCTTTTAAGGTTAAAGGAGAAAGGCAAAAATAAAATTTCATGAGTAAAGAAAAATGCTAAATACTTTCATCAGAAAATGTTGGTTTTATTTTTCAAAAGTTGTTTTACTTTTCACTTGGCATCTAGGCAATTACTTACTTCTTTTACTATAAATATGCGTAAACTGAAGGTAGAAATCAAAAATATTATTAATAAAACGAGATTGTCATCTATCTAGATAGTGTAGGCAGATTATATGTTTATACATTAACTAACCCTTTAGAATCACAACAATTACATATGTAAATTTTAATCAAGATGTAGCTGAAGTTGTAAATGCCTACATCTGCTTAAACCTAACAAACAATCACAAACAATCATATACAATTTTATATGTAAACTTTAATCAAGAAGTAATTAAATTCATAATCATTTATAACTGCGTCAATACAAACAATTTAGAATCACAAAATCAATTTATAAAATTCATACCTAAATATATCCACTTAGAACACCGTGAAGAGAAAATTGTGCTAGAGAGCTACTGCGACGATGTTGAGAAGAGTAGACGGACGGAGTGTTGCAACGACGATGAAAATGGAAGAATGGTTGAATCGAAAAGCTAGGGCTAGGTGGATTTTGTCGAAGCAATTTGGGAAATTTTGTTCGGTGGGTTTAGATAATTTTCTAAGTGTGAGAGAATAATGAAAGGGAAAATCTACTATGGTTATGTATATTAGATTTAGGCAGAAATATTTTGGCATGGTGCGAGATGGTGAAATAATTTTTGCAGCGTTTATAATATACGGTGAAATGTTATCAGTTGCATTTACAAATAAAAGCCACCAATTTCTACAACCAAAGTTTGATTTTCTTGTAGTGGGCTTTACTGCCCAGGTCATTGCACCATTGATCGACCGATGGTAGCCTATCCCAGGCAATAAAGAAAAGGCAGGCGCCATTGATCCATACGACTATTGATTCATGCATCGTTTCCTCCTTTACTTTGCCCTATGAGCCGCCTAGCTTCTAAATCCTGCCTCTATCCCATGGACCACATCCGAAGTTCAATCGTTGATGTTTTGAAAGTGGTTTCTTATGTGTTCGAAAACTGATTTTGACACAAAATCCACCCTTTGCACATATAGAGTTCAATGGGTGAATCTAGCGACTCAGTCTTCTCTAACATGCCAATACAACATAATCGACCATCCTTTCTTGTGCCATGCCTACATGTATGTTTAAACACACACGAACACACAACCACAATTTCATTTCTATAAATCATGTTTCATCCTTTACCGAGTGATTTCTCGACTGGTATCTTCTCAAGCAACATAGCGTGCACGATAGTCGCAATGGATACATGAGTCGCTCGCCACATGTTTATATACAAATAAAAATACACATGCACACACACAAAATAATCTACTTATATATATGCATAATCAGATACGGCAATTCCAGCAACAATAGAAGAATTGTCCTGGTTAATATATATAACTTCAAATACACGTAGACGCATACCTGCTCCAATCATTAGCAAATAAAGTATTACTTTTATTCACTAAATATTTTGAATGAAAATAAGATATCTCTTTATATTATTTCATAAAATCTCATACCATTTTATAAAATGCAATACTAGCTCATAAATCCATTTAAGGCTTTGAAATACTAAATCTCTTTATTTAAAAGTAAGTAACCCTATCATAAATATTCCATAAAACCTTATAACCGTATTATAAAATATCTTCTTCATGTTATTTTATAAAATCTTATACACTTTATAAAATATCGCATTCATGTAATTTTATAAAATATCATTTTCTTACTATCTTATAAAATCAGTCCTTTATGAAATATCACTCTTACATTATTTTATACAATTACTCTTTTATAAAATATCACTTTATACTATTTTATAAAATCACTTTTTTATAAAATGTCACTTTTATTTATTTGTAAAACTATTCCTTTACATAAATAACATTTATAAATAAATCGTTTCTTTATTTTTAAATAATACTCATAAGTACTAATCAAGCTCCATTAAAACTCTAATCACTTTAATAATAAGTGCAGAGACCGTAATTCACTTAATTAACATACTAACTTTTCAAAAACCATTTAAATTAGTTTAATTATTACTAACTAATGACATGCATTTAATTATGTCATCTAATTAGTCTCTAATTCATTATAATTTCACATATGATCATCTAACCCAAAACTCATTTCTTAGCTTACTAACTATTTCAAAAATGGTAATTAAGGTCTAAAAAAATAATGAGATGATATAATCATGTTTGTAACATGAATACAAGATTAATTCAATACAGATAGTCTCTAAATCACTTCATATAATCATATAATCATTAATAAACAAAATAAAGAAGGTTAACAGGTAAATATATATGAAGAATCATCCCTCTCACCTACTCTTTCCCTAAATTAAGTTCTACTCACCAAAACCCATGCTTTCCCTCTCTTTAATTCATAGATGAAGCTCAAAATCATAACTTCAAGTTATTCCCTTAATGAGTTTCGTAGAGAATTGGATGAGAGGAATTATAATAATTTAATTTTAATTTAGGAATTTTATTGGAAGGGCTTATAGCTTGGAAATTAAGAGATGATTAAGGGGTAATTTGGAGAACATTAGGAGAGGAAGAGGAAAAGAAATGTCGAAATGAAAAAAATTATGGAATTATGAAGTTTAAGCCAACTTATAGGCTATTTCGTGTACCTTAGCCCAAATTCATTTCATCAACTCAAAATCACTATTCAGTTCAAAAATTCATCAACTTTAAACATAGTCAAGTTTATACTCATTTTGCTTATGTTAGAAAAGCGATCTGAACTATGCGTGTATCGAGACCCTATTCTTTTCTCTAAAAGTCGAGTATAAGGGATGTTTCATTAATCAAGACTTAATATTAAAATTATTTATTTAAATACCAAGTCATTAAAATGCGGGTTGTTACATTCTCTCCTCCTTACAAAGAATTTCATCCTAGAAATTTCTACGAGTAAGATAAAGTAACAAGACTGACCAACATCCCAGAACATTATCTTTTAAAACTCTCAACTGTATCTCCCTCATGGAACTTGCTTTTCATGCATATGGGGAACATTCAATAACACACATTAATTTATATTTCCTAATGTACATACCCATTTTTAAGAAAGCCATTCTCTATTTAGATGCAAATCGTACGAAATCGAACCAAATCATACCATACAAAGAGGATTAGTTACTGCACAACAACAACACAAAACTCAAACATGTATAAATTTCAGTGTAATAACTGATACTATCACAATTATACGTGACTATTAATTGGAGAGTAAGCGAAAATGAGTCTGTATCAAAGTATACCACAGATTCCGAGTCACATCGAATGGCAGTAGACTCGTATAGATCCTATCTTGACCTCTTGTGACGACCGCCCATGACTCCCGCACCAAATCAAGGAAACAATGCGCTAAAAGGTGTGCCAGGCAGCCATGGACGATAGTCAGGGTAAAACAAAACAGAAGAATCTCTATCGCATAACTCACAGCGCATGGATAAAATACAATAGAGAAATATAATATAGTGAAGCTCCATAGAACAGAACATCATCATATAAGCATCACAGTAGTTTCATACAATCATCTACTCAAATCCATACATGAAAGCCTCACTACAAATCACTCAACCAAATACAGCAGCGGATACCCAGTACATATAGTAAGAAAACTAATATGCAAAGCCTCCTGCTCGTCTTCGTCATCTTCATCGTAGAACTCCTAGCACAGCACCTGTCACCTGCTACCTAGTCTGCCCATCCCAAACATGGATGAACAGCCCAAGGTAATAAGAGGAGACATAAAACCTTGAGTCAGACAAAGTCTTAGTGAGCAGTAAATTAACTATCAAACATACCAAAAGAGCATAAAGGATAAAAGGAATAGGAACCAAACCATCCCACTCCACCTCTTTCTACAGTGATAGCCCCAGACATACACTAAGGAGAAGCAAGCATAACAACATAGACAATTAAGGTAAAGCGAATACCACTCGAGTCAAGGACGATGTTTTCCAAATACAAACCCCCAAGGCCTAAACCAAGATCAGATAAGCACCCAGAAAACACCGCTCTTGAAGCCGAATGATAATACAACCAAACATCCATGACTCTGGCTATCACTGTTATCCTTGCCTCGATTTCACCGTTAGTTGAATGACCATCTGTCAAGGGCTAATGGTAACCCCGGTTCTAACCATAACTCCGCACACTGCCTTGTGCCTAGGACTTATCTACTTTGCCCAGAGTACTCAACTACCTACCTGTAGTCTTTTGGGTGTCCCGACTACCTACCTGTAGTCGTTATGGGCGCCCCATGTACTCTTGCTTTTGAGCATGCTAGAACCTTCAACAACGACGAGATCCAAGCCTCCTAGCCATCCTTCTTGACGACTATCCTCATACAAGCTCAAGCTACCTCTTGAACAATCCATTATCAACCAACTTGAACTACTCTTCAAGTTATCAACATGCTTGGAATGATCCCTGCTTGGATTAAGCCAAGACTCACATCATACTTCGCTTCATCGCATCAAAGCAAAGTCTCAACTCAACAACATGGTTTGCCTCATCAAATCATGGCAAAGTCCCATCTCAACATCATCCAATCTATACATATGAGCTTCAACATCCGCTACATATGCCTTAAGCAGCTTTCACCATTCAAGAGCCTTCTTCCATAGCTTTTGAATCCTCTTTCATCATCTTGTTCCAAATCAACTACTAGCTAACTTGGAAACAATCAAATCAATCATACATTCAAATAATCAATCATTCAAACAAGATCTATTAAGCAATTTAAGCAATATCAACTATAATGGGAATTTCGTAAATAAACGAGCAAAAGTCCAACATATGTGAAATCATGGTTTTTAGCATAGATCTATCAATTATAAAACATGGGTTTTGTCTCTAATGCTTGTTAAACTAACTTGCATAAGTAAACATCTTCAAAAACCATGGATCTAGACTTCGATCTAAGAAAAATGCATGAAATCTCTAACTTTAACACCCAAACATGCCACCAATCCAATATACTCCTTTGGATCCGCGTGAGAGATAACTACCACTCACCAAATCACCCAAACACTACAAAAACTACACACTTCAGATCTGGACAGCGAAGATCAAGGTTTGATCCGGCAATATCTCGCTCCAATCGATGAATTCTAGCTCGAACGGATGAAGATCTTCAACTTTGGCACTTGGATCTTCGATCTCGATCTTCGATCTTGGATGGATGTTAGCACTTGATAGAAGTAGAGAAAAGAAGATGAAGAAATGTTGTAGTCGAGCTCTCAAAATGGCAGCACTTCGTCGCTTCAAAAACCGGTGCCAAAAAGTGAGCCAAACCCCTCTATTTATAGGCTGAAAACCCCTTAGGTCGTCGCCCCTTAGGTCGTCCCCGACCTACTTATGAGTCGTTGCCGACTCATCAGCCCCTACGACCTACGACCTAACCAACACAACATACAGCCAAGGCCGACTTACGACTCAACACACTACCGACCCAACTGCCACACGACTCAACCCAGACACGACCTAAAACACAGTATCCTACCGACCTAAAAACTCTGCCGACTTATCATCCCTTGCGACCTAGGTCTCTACAGTACTTACGCGACCTAACTCCTGCCGACCTAACACACACTCTGCTTAGCCGACTCATTAGGTAACCGACCTAACACTCCAAGTCCTAAGTCGTACGACGACTCAACAACGATGCCGACTTAACACACATACGACCTAACTTAGGTCGGTCCACGACCTAACTACTAAATCCTTAGGTCGCTACAACTATTAGGTCGCTCACCACTAGGTCGGTCACTTTCTTAGGTCGTTCCTCTATCCTAGGTCGCTCACCCCTACTTACGACCTATCCTCCAAACGACCTAACTCCCAAGCCTTCCATCCTATGAGTCGTTAACTCGGCAACCTCCATAACTCGGTAACCCCCCTATCTCGTGAGTCGGTCAAATACTTAACTCCTTAGGTCGTATGCTACCTTAACTCGGTTGATACTTAGGTCGGCCAGAAACCCAAAACTTACCCAAACGACCTAAGCTAACTCGCTCACGACCTAAGCTAACTCGCTCACGACCTAACCTATGAGTCGGTCACGACTCGGGCTAGAAACAACACAAACAATACTAACGACCTGTAAATCCTACGATTTATCAACACGTAAAATACGGGTCGTTACATTCTCTCCCCCTTAGGAATTTCGCCCCCGAAATTCCAAGCAAACATCAGCCATCAAAATTATTCCGCATGCCTACCATCCTTAGCAATCAACAAACCATGCATCCAATTCTATCCTAGCATGCAGAATTCTAAGACTTAGAACAAGCTACAAATTCATGATATGTCACGACACTTTAGGGCCATACTTCGAAGAGTCCGGGATGAGCTGCCTTCACCCTCTCTTCCTCCTCCCATGTACAGTCGTTAACATCATCACTCCATTGTACCTTGAGCAACGTAATCGTCTTCCTCCTAAGCTGTTTCGTATCAGTTTCAACAATACGAAGCGGCTTACGAGGTCTTGTAACAACTGGATCAACCTCCAAATCTTCATAGCTATCAGCAGAAACCACTGTCTTTGGGTCGTGCACATACTTCCGTAGATAAGCTACATGAAAAACATTGTGCACACCCGCCATCTTTTCCGGTAACTCCAATCTATAAGCGAGCTTTCCAATACGCTCGATAATCGGGAATGGTCCAACAAATCTCGGAGTCAACTTTCCTTTCTTCCCAAACCTTATAGCATTCTTCAATGGAGAAATCTTCACAAAAACCATATCACCTACGTCGAATTCCAAATCCTTACGACGATTATCGGCATAACTTTTCTGACGATCTTGGGCTGCCTTCATTCGTTGCCGAATGATCTCTATACAATCTGAAGTCTGTCGAATCATCTCTGGCCCAAGTATCAGCTTTTCTCCAGTTTCCAACCAACATGTCGGAGAGTTACACGGTCTTCCATATAATGCCTCATATGGTGCCATACCAATACTCGACTGATAACTGTTATTATAAGCAAACTCCACCAAATGAAGGTGATCTTCCCATGATCCTCCGAAGTCCAAAACACATGCTCTAAGAAGATCTTCCAAAACTCGGTTGACTCTCTCAGTCTGACCATCTGTTTGAGGGTGATAAGCTGTACTCAAACACAACTCAGTTCCCAAAACTTCCTGGAAGCTCTTCCAAAATCTACTAGTGAACAATGGATCTCGATCGCTCACTATACTCTTCGGAACACCATGGAAACGAACTATCCACTTCACATATAATTCAGCCAACTTCGATGCAGTCCTAGTCGATCGAACAGGAATGAACCTTGCACTCTTGGTCAAACGATCTACTATGACCCAAATCCCTTCATTCCCTGCTCTTGTCCTAGGTAGACCATCGATAAAGTCCATCGACACTTGCTCCCACTTCCATGTAGGAACCTCTAATGGCTGAAGCAATCCACTGGGCTTCTTCTGCTCAGCTTTCACCAACTGGCAATTCATACACTTGGAAATAAAATTTCCAACATCCTTCTTCATACCTTCCCAGTAGTAGGTTCTCTTCATATCCCGATACATCTTATTTCCACCTGGATGAATTGTCAACTTCGAGTGATGACTCTCCCTCAGAACTTCATCTCTCAATCCATCTACATCGGGAACAACTAGTCGCCCTTGCTTTCGAAGCCAACCCTCTCGATCGACTTCAAATCCTTTATCCTTTTCTGGATCCAATCCGGATTCCAAATCACGGATAATCTTGATAAGCTTATCATCTCTCCTTTGCCTCTCGCCAATTCTTTCCACAAGAGTAGGCCTTATCGATAAGTTTGCCAACATCTCAGGTTCCAATTCACATCTAGGCCTGAAATCAAATCCAGCCAAATACTCAAGACTCTTCCATTCCGAAAACATGGCTCCCAATCCTGCATGTCTTCGACTTAACGCATCAGCCACTGCGTTACCTTTCCCTGGAGTATAGGCTATACCAAAATCATACGATGCTAAGAACTCTAGCCACCTTTGCTGTCGAAGATTCAAATCCTTTTGGGAAAACAGATACTTCAACGACTTATGATCTGTAAGCAGCTCGAATCTAACTCCCAATAGATAGTGTCTCCACATCTTCAAAGCAAACACAATCGCCGCTAACTCCAAATCATGAGTCGGATAGTTCCTTTCATGCGGCTTCAGTTGTCGACTTGCATATGCAACAACTTTATCCTTCTGCATTAGCACTGCTCCAAGTCCAGTACCACATGCATCGGTGTAAACCACCATCTCATCATTCCCACTTGGAATAGTCAAAACAGGAGCACTCGTCAGTCGCTCTTTCAAGATTACGAAAGCTTGCTCACACTTATCATCCCACTTGAACACTTGGTTCTTTTTCGTCAATCCTGTCAACGGTGCAGCTATCTTGGAAAAGTCTTTGATAAACCGACGATAATATCCTGCTAATCCAAGAAAACTTCTCACATCAGATGCATTCTTAGGCCTAACCCAATCCTGGATCGCTGCCACCTTAGCGGGATCAACCGCTATTCCATTTCCAGAAATAACATGACCTAAGAACCTCACTTCATTCTTCCAGAAGTGACACTTCGAAAACTTAGCCTTCAGCTGATGTTTCCGTAAGATTCCCAAAACAATCCTCAAGTGCGTCTTGTGCTCTCCCTCAGTTCTGGAATAAATCAGAATATCATCCACGAACACAAGCACGAACTTATTCAACTGATCTCTGAACACTCTATTCATAAGATCCACAAAATATGCTGGCGCGTTAGTCAATCCAAACGGCATTACCAGCCACTCATAAAACCCGGATGGTGTCCTGAAAGCAGTCTTCGGCACACTATCCTTCGCCACTCTCAACTGGTGAAATCCCGTTGCCAAATCCATCTGAGAAAACACCTTAGCCTCGTGAAGCTGATCAAACAAGTCATCTATTCTCGGCAATGGATACTTGTTCTTCTTAGTCACCTTATTCAGCTCACGATAATCCACACACAACCTCAACGATCCATCCGCTTTGGTTGCGAACACAACTGGCGCACCCCATTCGGACACACTTCTCCGAATGAATCCTTTCTGCAAAAGGTCATCAACTTGCACCTTCAGCTCTTGCTGCTCCCTCGGTGCCATCCGCCTAAGAGGCATCACAACAGGTCTGGCTCCCTCAACTAGATCGATACGAAACTCGATCTCCCTATGCGGCGGCAACCCTTTGACTTCCTCAAAGACATTCTCAAACTCATTCACAATAGGCACCAATGACAGTCCATCCCGTGGAACAACTAGCGAATACATGAAGCTCATGAAGACGCCTTCTTCATGCTTACATCGTATCACAACCTTTCGCCCTTCCACATTCCCGACTGTCACCTCAAGCCTCTCACAATCAATCCTTGCCGCATACTTCCTAAGCCAGTCCATACCCAAAATAATTCCGAACCCCGCAAAGTTCAGAACAAAGCAATCACAAACAAACGAGCAATCATGACTCGACACAACTAGACCACGACATAACATACACAAACATGACGAACCCCCTACCGGATTAGTCACAACCAATGGCCTATCAACAATATCCGGTTTCATACCTAACCGGCTTACCAAATCATCACAAACAAAAGAATGCGACGCTCCAGTATCAAACAACACTCTAACTGGAACACCACAAATAGAAAGAGTACCTTGAACCACCACACTCTTCCCCTTCTCCTCAGCAGTAGGAACTTTCGAAGACGATGGAACAGCCCCCAAAGCATAGGCTTGCACGACCTGCCTATCTTTCCTCGGTTCTGGACAATCCTTCTTGATATGTCCCAGCTTATCACAGTTGTAACACTTTCCCGGCACCTTGGGATTCTTACAATCTTTGTAAAGATGGCCCTTCTGTTGGCAGTTATAACAAGTCACTTCGCCTTTCGGCTTCTTCTGGCCATCCTTACCCTTCTGCTGCTGCTGCTTCCTCCTCTTATTGCCATTCTGGTGTGGTTTAGATCCTTCCCTGGTTACAGCAACAACAGAACTTTCCTTAGGAAACAAACTCTCATGCCTAAGGGCTTTCTCCACAAGCTTCTCAAATGGATCGTCCAAATGATCCACTAACTGCCTCCCAAGATAAGCATCCAGACCAGTCACAAACTTCTCATTCTTCTGATAGGGAGAATCAATGTACGATCTGGCATACTTGGACAAAGCTTCAAACTCAGAAATATACTCAAGAACAGGCCTTCCCCCTTGCTTGAGCTCCACAAACCTCTTAAACAAGACAGATTTCTGGGAAGTAGAGATGAACTTAGCTTCAAATCTAACTTGGAATTGCTCCCAAGTAATCTCTTCTTCTGGAGTATCGATGGTGATAGAATTCCACCAATCAGCAGCTCTTCCCTGAAGCTGTCTCGATGCAAGCTTCCTCTTAGTTGCATCCTCAATCCCTAAGTCACCAAAGATTCTTTTGCAAGCATCAATCCATCTCTGCACCTCAATAGTCGACTCCGTTCCCAAGAAAGCTTTTCCTCCGAGAGAAGTATAATCCTTGCAAAGCTTGGCAAAATCCACCGGTCTTGGAGCTTGAACTTGAACTCCCACATCCACAGATGATCCTGAAGCTGGTATCCTTCTCATGATCGAAGTCATCATCGCTTCGAACATAGTTCCATAATCAACAGCTCCTTCATCAGCACGGCTTTCCCTTGCAGCTGGTCTCCCTCTTCGACTCATCCTTAATATCTGTAATAAGAATGATTAGAACACCTTAAGAAACAACTGCATAAGGAGTTCAAATCCTTCTAGGCTACTATATTATATATAGTAATCATCCATCAAAATACAATTACGTCTCTCATACGTAGTTACGTCAGCGAGCGTTGGCTGAAATCGATTAACCAAAGCTCCGATACCAAATGTGACGACCGCCCATGACTCCCGCACCAAATCAAGGAAACAATGCGCTAAAAGGTGTGCCAGGCAGCCATGGACGATAGTCAGGGTAAAACAAAACAGAAGAATCTCTATCGCATAACTCACAGCGCATGGATAAAATACAATAGAGAAATATAATATAGTGAAGCTCCATAGAACAGAACATCATCATATAAGCATCACAGTAGTTTCATACAATCATCTACTCAAATCCATACATGAAAGCCTCACTACAAATCACTCAACCAAATACAGCAGCGGATACCCAGTACATATAGTAAGAAAACTAATATGCAAAGCCTCCTGCTCGTCTTCGTCATCTTCATCGTAGAACTCCTAGCACAGCACCTGTCACCTGCTACCTAGTCTGCCCATCCCAAACATGGATGAACAGCCCAAGGTAATAAGAGGAGACATAAAACCTTGAGTCAGACAAAGTCTTAGTGAGCAGTAAATTAACTATCAAACATACCAAAAGAGCATAAAGGATAAAAGGAATAGGAACCAAACCATCCCACTCCACCTCTTTCTACAGTGATAGCCCCAGACATACACTAAGGAGAAGCAAGCATAACAACATAGACAATTAAGGTAAAGCGAATACCACTCGAGTCAAGGACGATGTTTTCCAAATACAAACCCCCAAGGCCTAAACCAAGATCAGATAAGCACCCAGAAAACACCGCTCTTGAAGCCGAATGATAATACAACCAAACATCCATGACTCTGGCTATCACTGTTATCCTTGCCTCGATTTCACCGTTAGTTGAATGACCATCTGTCAAGGGCTAATGGTAACCCCGGTTCTAACCATAACTCCGCACACTGCCTTGTGCCTAGGACTTATCTACTTTGCCCAGAGTACTCAACTACCTACCTGTAGTCTTTTGGGTGTCCCGACTACCTACCTGTAGTCGTTATGGGCGCCCCATGTACTCTTGCTTTTGAGCATGCTAGAACCTTCAACAACGACGAGATCCAAGCCTCCTAGCCATCCTTCTTGACGACTATCCTCATACAAGCTCAAGCTACCTCTTGAACAATCCATTATCAACCAACTTGAACTACTCTTCAAGTTATCAACATGCTTGGAATGATCCCTGCTTGGATTAAGCCAAGACTCACATCATACTTCGCTTCATCGCATCAAAGCAAAGTCTCAACTCAACAACATGGTTTGCCTCATCAAATCATGGCAAAGTCCCATCTCAACATCATCCAATCTATACATATGAGCTTCAACATCCGCTACATATGCCTTAAGCAGCTTTCACCATTCAAGAGCCTTCTTCCATAGCTTTTGAATCCTCTTTCATCATCTTGTTCCAAATCAACTACTAGCTAACTTGGAAACAATCAAATCAATCATACATTCAAATAATCAATCATTCAAACAAGATCTATTAAGCAATTTAAGCAATATCAACTATAATGGGAATTTCGTAAATAAACGAGCAAAAGTCCAACATATGTGAAATCATGGTTTTTAGCATAGATCTATCAATTATAAAACATGGGTTTTGTCTCTAATGCTTGTTAAACTAACTTGCATAAGTAAACATCTTCAAAAACCATGGATCTAGACTTCGATCTAAGAAAAATGCATGAAATCTCTAACTTTAACACCCAAACAT
Organism: Allium cepa; assembly: GCA_030765085.1. Taxonomy (NCBI): domain Eukaryota; kingdom Viridiplantae; phylum Streptophyta; class Magnoliopsida; order Asparagales; family Amaryllidaceae; genus Allium; species Allium cepa. The sequence continues at coordinate 597,668,388 of CM060944.1, forward strand.
GCCACCAATCCAATATACTCCTTTGGATCCGCGTGAGAGATAACTACCACTCACCAAATCACCCAAACACTACAAAAACTACACACTTCAGATCTGGACAGCGAAGATCAAGGTTTGATCCGGCAATATCTCGCTCCAATCGATGAATTCTAGCTCGAACGGATGAAGATCTTCAACTTTGGCACTTGGATCTTCGATCTCGATCTTCGATCTTGGATGGATGTTAGCACTTGATAGAAGTAGAGAAAAGAAGATGAAGAAATGTTGTAGTCGAGCTCTCAAAATGGCAGCACTTCGTCGCTTCAAAAACCGGTGCCAAAAAGTGAGCCAAACCCCTCTATTTATAGGCTGAAAACCCCTTAGGTCGTCGCCCCTTAGGTCGTCCCCGACCTACTTATGAGTCGTTGCCGACTCATCAGCCCCTACGACCTACGACCTAACCAACACAACATACAGCCAAGGCCGACTTACGACTCAACACACTACCGACCCAACTGCCACACGACTCAACCCAGACACGACCTAAAACACAGTATCCTACCGACCTAAAAACTCTGCCGACTTATCATCCCTTGCGACCTAGGTCTCTACAGTACTTACGCGACCTAACTCCTGCCGACCTAACACACACTCTGCTTAGCCGACTCATTAGGTAACCGACCTAACACTCCAAGTCCTAAGTCGTACGACGACTCAACAACGATGCCGACTTAACACACATACGACCTAACTTAGGTCGGTCCACGACCTAACTACTAAATCCTTAGGTCGCTACAACTATTAGGTCGCTCACCACTAGGTCGGTCACTTTCTTAGGTCGTTCCTCTATCCTAGGTCGCTCACCCCTACTTACGACCTATCCTCCAAACGACCTAACTCCCAAGCCTTCCATCCTATGAGTCGTTAACTCGGCAACCTCCATAACTCGGTAACCCCCCTATCTCGTGAGTCGGTCAAATACTTAACTCCTTAGGTCGTATGCTACCTTAACTCGGTTGATACTTAGGTCGGCCAGAAACCCAAAACTTACCCAAACGACCTAAGCTAACTCGCTCACGACCTAAGCTAACTCGCTCACGACCTAACCTATGAGTCGGTCACGACTCGGGCTAGAAACAACACAAACAATACTAACGACCTGTAAATCCTACGATTTATCAACACGTAAAATACGGGTCGTTACACCTCTGTAATGGCATTTTATGGCATGATCTATTCAAGATAGCTTTCGATATCTCTCTCTACACACGCTTTAATAGGAAATTTTAATTTGCATACAAGCAACCAAGCACACAATAAACATCAACTTATTACAACGATTTACCAATAAACCACCAAACATACAAGTTAGCAACAACTATGAATAAAAGTCAATAATCGAACAATAGCTAGCAAAATTAGGTAACGATAAGAAAAAAAATAGAAAATCAACAAACGACAATCAACAAGCAATAATAACTAGCATATAAATTACCAAATCTTACAAAGCAAACAAGAATGAAAAATCAAAATCAGTCAACAATAAACAACAATAAACAATAGCAAGCAATGACAAACGATAATCAAATAATGACAAGCAAAAATAAACAATAATAAGTAAAGTAATGAAACAAACTAATGATTTTATACCAACATGCACAGTGACCAATAATAGTCGAAATGTGCATGAAAAACTATAAACCTAGTAAGTTTGTTCGACACCATAGATGAACAAAATGCTTAAATGGTGAAACTCCTCTCACGATCCTAGTACATGAAAGCCTATTAAACGCCCGCTATGGAAAAGAGAACTTATACGGTATCCTAAATCTTTGAGTCTCAAACTCTCGAATAGACCCAACAATCTAAGTCCCAATTTTCCTTCCCTTCCAAACATAACTCATTCTCCAAAGGAGAAAATTCTACTGATTAAATCATAATTAAATGATGATCTATAAATTCTTGGGTTTTCTCAAGCTCAAATTCACCTCAACCGCACTATGTTGATAGGGAAAATATACTAAGTGCACTACGACGCTCACTTAGGAAAGTATCATCTCGACATTTAAAAGATAATCCGAATTCCTATAAAACTAGTTGAGAAATCTCTTCTCGAACCACCCAAAGAAATCGTAGCTATACTAAACTCAAATTTCAATAACTAAAGACCATCCAAAATGACACGATGCCTGTTCCAATCCTTCATCTACTCACAAGATTTCTTTGTTAAATTAAGGTCGCCACTTGAGTCTTCTCATGCGAACTAACTCCAATCTGGTCCCTTAACCCAACCACTGAAATCTCCTTCCCCAATCTAGGCCGTACTTTAGAAATCTCTCGTCCACCTCAAGAATCCAGCTTAAGAGCTTGTCTGTAAGAATCAAGTGAAAATTCTTTCCTTAGTGGTGCAAATCACCTAGAAATTCTATGTTCGAACTAGGGATTAAGAGCTAGTACGTAAATGGATGGATCTTTAGAAAACACCCTTTTGGCACATGGGATTACTTCCATCGCCTATGGCTTACTAACATAAGGAAAAACGAACAATTCTAGCATGAATGACTCTAGGCAGGCGCCTATAAGTCACCCACTTGGCACTTGCCCATTATTGGGCATCCACTAAACCTTACTTAGATGTAAATACAAGTCACACTTCATCGATCAACCCTACTCCACTTGATAGTTCGTGCATCAAGTTCGAACAGTAGTACTCTCATTCGCTTCACCTCAACTTTACAACTAAGGTTATCGTACAAGATTTATCTTTATAGAAGAATTTACCTACCATGGAAGTTGTCAAGTTTAGCCTATAAACCAAGTTACTAGCAGTTGAGGAATATACCGCTCTAGTATTGAAAATAAAGAAATCAAGTAGTCCAAATATAGAGCATACCACATAAGCTGCTTCCGTTTCTCCTGAGCAATTGACCTGCTGGGACTCAATAATCCCCATAAGGCATAAATCAGTATCACTTACCCACCCCTCTACAATGTAGTACAATCCTTCCTCAAGTGATCATGTCAATCACAATTGAAGCACTTACACTTCGCTTTAGCTGGATGACATTTCCATAGCAAAATGCCCCCACTTTGCTATAGAAGGGACATAGTACGTCATCTTTCTTCTTCACATAAGGTCGATCTTCCTTGTATCATGGTATTTGCGCTTCAGTTAGAGCTTCGGTTTTCTTTCCACTTTCGCTACCTTCAACGATACCTTGCAGGTGCTCTCATAGAGGAGAATCATCCCAACGATACTTTCTAAAGTGGCTCCAAATAGGGATAAGACTAAGAAATAAATCCCCAATTGATGCTTTAAGACTCGAGGAAAACTCCTTTGCCCACACCACTGGAGTACCAACCGTCTCAATCCTCAAATCAAACCAAGAGATTTAATCGGTCAACATACTCCCCTACTGACAAGTTGCCTTGCACGAAATCGATTAAATTCTCAAGTTACATGCCCTCCTCAATCTTAGAAATGATCTAAGATCCAAAGCGATGCCTAATTCACTCCAAGTCACGGGCCTGCTCACCAGCCACCTCTAACACTATGTTCTACCCAGCCAAAGTCTCCCTTTTCCAGTTACAGGAAACAATTTTAGTTGAAGCCTTCTCGCATGTATACATCCAAGGCTGTGTCTTAGCGGCAGCCATAAAACTCAGATATAGCTTCCCTCCTTGGCTAAGGAAATCAACACAAATTTGGAGAATCTAAAGCCGGTGGAGTAAGAAATATTGGTGTCCTAAGGGCTACACCACCTTTGACGCCAACCGTAACTGCTGGAAATGTTCATAGGTGGCAAAACATCCCATGCAATAGCTAAATAGTCTCTAAACTAATCAGCCACCTCGGATTGCCTATCTGTGGTCAATGTTGCACTTTATTTGCACATACTAATAGCTTGACGAAGATACCTTAGCCACCAGCGATAGTGATAAATCAAAGTCCAGAAGATAAGTGGTGCATGCAGTGTAATATAAAAGAAAAATACAATTACACTCTCTCAGTGTATCTACTTCCATCGGTTTGTTTTACCTTAAGTGGTATACTTGGCCCTATGTATTGAAACTAGGCTCTAATACCAAGTGTAATAACACACTCTTCATAGTAGTCTAAAATTGGCAACAAATGACCACTTCTTGCTTTCAAATACCACAAATGCTAGATTGTCGGGGAAAGAAAATTAAAACAAATACTGCATCACGGTATATCAATAGAATCTTAGAGTAGAATGATAACATATAATATACTAAATGTACATGAACATAACATGATAACAATATATATGAGAGATTGCACTAGCAAAAATAACTGATAAGTAAACATCAATACAAAAAGTCAGAATATGTCAACTCTATACAGACGGAGTCCTGAATATACTATTTGATACATCAAGTCTCATATATAAATACATATATATTACGCACTATTACAATGGAAATTATATATATGAAGTATCTACATTGCCTACATGGAATGCTCCAGCTGTCCTAAAAGCGTATCCCTAAAAGCATCTGACTTGTAAACTACTCAATCGAGTACCCGAGATTTATCATGGCATAAATAGACAAAAATAAAACATGGGCAGACATAAAGTCTGGTGTGAAGGGAACTATCTCAAAATATTTTATGTTAAAACTATATGCATATATTAAACAGGAAGCTACAAAAGCATATCAGGTCCTCTTCAAAAATGTGGCTCAGGGTACTACGGATGGCCAATAAATAAGTAAAGCAAACCCATCACAAAAGTAGAAGATCGTGTCATAACCTACTCTTCTCTTGTAATCAATGAATCAACACAACTAACATAATGTGACTGAAACGTAACAACATACTACGATAAAGTAACTTAGTATATGAATGCAGAGACAATGCAAATATCCCAATGCAAGCATATCTTAGAATACTCAACAATATTATAAACCAGCTAATATAACTCATAATATAATGATTGGAGATAGAGAATATAAATTAGTATCCATCATTGTTGATGGGTGGGGATTGGTATGGGCACCACTCGATCAGTGATTCCCAAGTAGGATATAAAACAATAGAGTCAATATTGAATTGTACTATAGACATCAATTGCAATCCAATGATACCAAGAGCTAGATCCGGCTTTATAGAACTTGTTTAGGTCTCACCGTACCCCTATAACAAGCGTAAGTGAAAATGGACTTAATTTAGATATCAGAAACCTATTTGGATTTCACCATAACCTTATAACAAGCATAAGTGATATTGGCCCACTCATAGATGATCGTCGTCATCTTCTCCTTAGTCATCATGTATTTCTTAACAAATTAGCATAACATCGCACCAAAAAAGAGCAATAGGCGTATCCCATATAATATGCCGTCGGGACATTAATGGAACACCGATGTCATTCATATATATATATATATATATATATAACATCATGTAATCAAATACATATATCACAAACGAAGATCGATACCTCATCATCGTCTACCAAGACAGATGGCCTCTACTATAAAACCAATAATAGGCATGGCCACTAAGATAAGGCCAATAAGATGTATAATCACTAATATAAAATCAATACAATTCATCAAAACATATATACCTCAAGGCAAAGCCTAGAGGCATGGACTTACCCCGTTCGATGTACATGCTCGTCGGACTTTATCATTAACCACTCACTGTACCGATCTTGAGCCAGATCGCTTGATGCCAAATAAGTCACTTAACGTTTACATTTGGATATCGAGCTTCGCCTTGCTTCTTGTCTTCCCGAGTAGCCCATAGTCTTCCCTGAAGTTGCGCCGAAGTTTTGCACAAACCTACACTCAAAATAGGGGATGAAACCCTAATAAAATAGCACATGACCTGGGCTTTACTACCTAGTTCAATGCACCATCGATGGTCTACCATCGATTGTACCCTGTCCTAGGCAATAAAGCCTAAGGAAGGTGCTACCGATCCATACGACCATTGATCACATGTTGTTTCCTCCGTTGCTTCGCCCGATGAGCCGCCTAGGTTCGAAAGCCTGCCTCTACCCTATCGGACCTCCTTTGGGGTTCATGAGTTGATGTTTTGGAAATGGTTTCTTATGTATTCAAAAATCAATTTCGATACGAAATCCACTCTTTGTGCTTGTAGAGTTCATCGAGCGAATCTAGCATACTGACCTCCTCGAACATGCTAATATAACATAATCGTCCTTCCTATCTTGTGTGATGCCCATATGTATGCCCATACACCTATTTGTGTACTTATATACACACACACACACACGAACACACGAACACACTTTCAATTATATAAATCACGTTTTGGTCTCACCAAAGCAATTTTTAGGCCCGGTATATTCTCATGCAACATAGCACGTGCGATAGTCACTATGGCTACATGAGACGCTCGTGACGTGTATATATAAAAATAAAGACACACACACACACACATATATATATAATAATCCACTTATATATATCTGGATAATTACATACGATAATTCTAGCAACAATTCAAGAATTGTCTTAATTAATATATATAACTTCAAATATACGTATATGCATACCCACTCCTGCACGTATACACACTTGCATATTGAGTAAGTAATCCAATCAATACTAAATCAAATATTACTTTTATTTAATAATTCTTTCCAATAAAAGTAAGATATCTCTTTATAGTATTTCATAAAATCTTGTACCATTTATAAAATATAATACTAGCTTATAAATCCATTTAAGCCTTTGCAATACTAAATCTCTTCATTTAAAAGTAAGCATTTCTATCATAAATATTCCATAAAACTTATAACTGTTTTATAAATATCTTCTTTGTATTATTTTATAAATTCTTATACACTTTATAATTATCTCATTCATACAATTTTATAAAATATCACTTTCTTACTATTTTATAAAATCACTCCTTCATAAAATATCAATTTTATGTTATTTTATAAAATCGCTCTTTTTATAAAATATTACTTTTATACTATTTAATAGAATCATTCTTTTATAAATTAACACTGATATTTATTTATGAAATTATTCCTTTGCATGATTTATAAATAAATCATTCATTAATAAAGATCATTCCTTTATTTTTAAATAATATTCATAAGCACTAATTAAATTCATTAAACCTCTAATCACTTTAATAATAAGTATAGAGCCCATAATCAACTTGATTAGCTTAATAACTTTTCTAAAACCATTTTAATTAGTTTTATTATTACTAACTAATAAAATGCAATTAATTATGTTGTCTAACTAGTCTCTAAACCATTATAATATCGCATATAATGATTAGTTTATCCAAGACTATTTTCTAAGCTTACCAACTATTTCAAAATAGTAATTAAGGTCTTAAAAAATAATAAGATGATACCATCATCTTCATAACATGAATACAAGCCTAATTCAACCCAAACACTCTCCAAATCACTTCATATAATTCCATAATCATCAATAAACGAAGTAAAGAAGATTAGCAGGTAAATATATGCAAAGAATCACCCCACTCACCTTCTCTTTCCCTAAATTAAGCTCTAATCACTAAAATCCATGCTTTCTCTATCTTTACATCATAGATGAAGCTCAAAACCACAACTTCAAGCTAATCCATTGATAAGATTTGTAGAGAATTGAATGAGAGGAACTATGATGATTTTTATTTGAATTTAGTTATTTTATTTTAAGGATTTAGGGCTTGTAGACTAAGAGATGATTAAGGGGTAATTAGGAGGATATTAGGAGTGGAAGAGGAAAAGAAACATTGGAATGAAAATAAATGATGGAATTATGTGAGGTAAGTGAACTTATAGGTTATTTCATGGACCTTAGTCCAAATTCATTTCATTCACTCAAAATCATTATTCACTCCAAAAATTCATCGAATCGGTCAAGTTTATAATCATTATGCTCACATCAAAAATGCGATCTTAACTACGGGTGACTCGAGACCCAATTCTTTGGTCTTTAAAATTCGAGTACAAGGGGCGTTATGTTAATTAACAACTTAATATTTAAATTAATTGTTTAAATACAGAATCATTAAAATGCAGTTTGTTACAGATTTTGTCATTGAGGACATTTTTACCACATGTTGTTGACTTCATTTTAACTATAATGTATGTGAAATGTTCTGATTGGTCTTCTTTGTGAATAGTTCCAACTAAATTTTGATTTCTTCCTCAACAACTTCTTATGTTTTCCCTGTTGTTCCATTTCTCAAATATCAAGTCACATACACTATTAGTATTTTCCCTCATTTCATTTTGACTTGGAAAATTTCGTACTCTCATCCTCATATTTAACTAATTACAATTGTCTTTTTTTATATATCCACGGATTGTATTTTTAAATTACTTTCTAACTCTTAATGGGCTTTGTAAAACTCTTAACATTCAGTTGATTTTGATCTGATTTAATTTTCTTTAAAGCATTTGTCATTTCACTCTGCATTCATTTACTTTTATACTAATATTGTGATGATTTTCACTCTAGTTTCTTAGAATGATTTTCACAATTTCTACATGTCCACGAAGTTGTACATACTATACTAGTTTTATGGAAAATTTAGATAAGATTCAACTATGTTTTTGTAATTTTGATCGAAAATCCAATGATTCCCGAACTTAAAGGATTTGGGATCGGATTTTGGCTTTGAATTAGTCAAGTATAATAAAATAGGGTTGAGGTGGTTTCTAAGGGAAGATGTAGTGCTTGAGAATTCATAAAGGTCTGAAACCATAATATGTTGAAGAAGGACCTATCAACTTTTGTGGCAATGTTTTTCAATGGTGTAGATGTCCGCGAATGTTAAACCCTAAATATCAATATCTGTAAGTCTAGTTGAGAATATAAACTCATCTAGTTTAAAATTATTTTTATGTACACTCCTCTTGATTCTTCACTTATATGCCTAATATAACTGAAATCCTCATTTAAGAAACATGGCATATTAAAAGTGTCATCTTCCTTTTTTAAATACTCCCTCATAGTTTTCCTATCAGATTCTAAGTTATGTGCATATATGAATGTCGCCATGATTTTTTCCCCTCTTTATTTTTAGTAAAATGCATAAATGTTGTGCCCTTTGAGAAATCTAGTGGCTACTCCAAAAGTTAGTATCTACCACTACTGTGATTCTATATTTATCACAAGAAAGTAAATTGTCATACCATTTCCAATTATTGCCAAATTTCGTCTGCAATTTTGGCATATTTACCTCTTTGATTTTATTTTCTAACAAAGTGACCATTGTTTGATTTTGTTTCTCTATCAATCTACTTAAATCCAACTACTGTTTTGGGTCGTTTAAATCTCACATTAAAAGGAACCGAGTCGGTCCGTAATGGGTGGAAATAGTATATTGCAATTTTTTTCCTTATTTGGATCATAGTGGGCCTATAAAGTCTAGTGGGTTTCACTAGGTCCAATCTAGTTATTAAATAAAATAATATTTTATTTAACATTATTTTATATTTGGTAATTAATCATATTAATTTATTCAACTAAATATTTAATTTTGAATGTATCGTGTATACATTAAATAACAACATTGCATAATATAAATACGTGTATAACTATATATACACACATACCGATCTTGATATTTATATCTATTATATACACACATATATTTTACATACATATATATAAACAACATAGCATAATACAATACAAACATGTGTATAACTATATATATACTTATAGATCTTGATATTTATATCTATTATGTATACCTATATACTATACATACTTACACACACACACACACATGTTAAATTCACATGCATATTTACCTAAGTATATACATATGTTTAGATATTCTAAAATATATGTATATGGTTTGTATACAAATATTGATAGTACTATATATATAGTTTAGACCTATATATACATATATGTGATATTCTCTTGCCACATATATATTTTCTTATGTGCACATTGTTATCCCACCTTTTGGCAAAACTGAGATACCAAAAAATTAATCGAAAATCGATAATAACAAGTCATGAATATCAACTATGCATTGCAGGATAACCATGGATATCGATGAATTTTGTCCAAGTCCGGATCGGGCTGCAATTGACAAGACATGACAAGCAAAACCATAAAAGCCAGCGTTTCAAATTTTAGGTTAATCGGAGTTCGTATGAACGAGATATGATCGATACAAGGTGAAAAGAATATGTTGTTCGTATCCATCGAAAAGTTGAGGTGATGTCCTATTCGAATCCATCGGGTTTGTATCCATGGAATGGCATCGCCTCAGTATGTTCGAATCCATCGAGTTTTGTGCAGTTCGAATCCATCAGGTTCGCATCGATCAAAGCAAACCTTGGTTCGTATCCCCGAGTTCGAATCGATCAAGGTCATCGCATCGATCCAAACAACAGCGTCGTATCGATTGCACTTCGTATCCATCATGATAGTGTCGACCAGGGTCCAATACGATTCGTACCGATCACGAGTATGCATGGTTCGTATCCACCCAGTTCATGATTGTTCGCATCGATAGCATCTGAGTCCTTGTTCGTACCCATCATGCACAAGCAAGTTCATTTCGTATCGATGATGATCGATACGAAATGTACCCACAATTATTGACACGAATAAAGGCAACGATGAAGGGGTGCGAATTGATAATTGATTCAAAGGACTGAAGTGGTTGGATACGAATCAACGGTCGATGCGAACGAAGCTCCGGTATTGGGTGCGAATGACTCGGTCGACTTGGTAAAAAAGTTGGAGCGATCTAAGAATCTCGCACCACGTCACCTCACGCGCGCGTGCCTTGATCGAGTCGAACAGATGGGTAAGAAGCATGGATTCGAACGCGACAGTGTTCACGAAAGTGCAATCTTGCATCGATCATATCTCACAATCTACGAGTCCAAATGCTTCAAAATTTTCACAGGAGCTTACGTACAAGCTAAACAACAATTCTGCCAAGTTTCAGCTCGATTGGATCATTTTTTGACCGATATGAAATTGTTTCGTATCGATCACAGATCGAGTCAAAACTTGGTGGGGTCAGTTGTGTGGGCCCACTCACATGCCAGAAGAAGTCTTCCGAAATTTGAGCGCGATATCAGCCTCCTACGCCTATAAATAGCCCCTTGAAGCTTATAGAAAAAGGATCTTTTGGCTATCCAACGTCCCGACTCATCCAGATTCAGTTCTACACCTTACCATCACTGTTGTACTCAAATTACTTCATTGTAATCGCTATAATCATATGTAATCAGCAAGGATAATCAATAAAAGATAAAACTTTGAAGTGGACGTAGGCCGGAGATAGCTGAACCACTATAAATCTGGTGTTTCTGATTGTTATTCCTAAATTGTTGTACTTGGTATTGCTTAGATCTGAGATTTGTGTTTGAATATTGCTGATTTGTATTCATACTACTTGGGGTTTGTGACTAATTTTTGCGCAAACACTTTGGTGCTTTCACCGAGAAGGACTAGCACCCGCTACATCGGATTGAAGTTCAAATTTGAAAAGCGTAAAGACACGGATTTAGAGAGAATGACTCGAGAAACCAGTAGAAGATAGAGGGCTGAGAGAAGCCAACATGGAGGAAGCCAGGAGGCATCCTATGGTGCTGGAGAAGGACAAGCTTCAATCTACATCACCAGTGATGAGATGGAGGCTATGGCTAATTTAACGCATGAATGAATGATGAAGAGTCAACAAGAGATGCTGCAGAATTTCTTTGAACAGATGAGAGCAGCAAGTGTGCAGAACCTTGGACCAGCTATAGCGGCTGCAAGTGCAGGACAAGGAGTCGGGATTGCGGAAACTAATGAAGGTCAGGTTCAAGACCAGAATGCAGGACCTGACGGTAATCAACAAGGACTTGGGGGCAGACCCTCAGGATCAGACACTGGAAGACCTATAGATGAAGCTCAACAGGCTAGAGCCAACGCTAATGCTAACGAGCCACACGAAGAGTATGTACCAGAATTCCCTTCAAGACTGGAGGGGCAAGACAGAAACATGACAAGGGGGCAGCCCCTAGATGGAGATGAAAGAATGATAGGTCTAGTGCGACGAATCATGAGAGGAGGATTGTCGAGTGGAGGATTGGAAGAAGTCGGTCAGAGTCCGTTCACTCCGAATATCAGAAATGCAAGGAACCCTCCAAAGTTCAAATTGCCTATGCTGGATCCTTATGACGGGAAGTCAGACCCAACGATGCATATTACCAGATACATCAGGCACATGGAAGTGCTAGAGGCATCAGAGGAAGTGATGGCTTGATGCTTCCCTCTATACTTGTCAGATTAGGCTGCGTTTTGGTTTAGGCAGCTAGAGAATGGATCGATCAGAACATGGGGCGAACTTGTAGAATGCTTCATGAGACAGTTCAGGGTCCACGTGACGTGACCCAAGAGTGTGATGACTTTGGATTCAATAAAGCAAAGGACCGGAGAGTCCATAAAAGATTTCCTACTGCGATTCAATGCAACAGTGGCTTCTGTAGATCGCCCGGATCCATCGATGATCTTGATGGCGGCGGTGGAAGGAGTTGGGGAAGGCACCGAATTCAAAGATTCTTTGGCAAGAGATCCACCACCAGATCTTGGAGAATTTTTATCATGAAGCTGAAAGATTCATTCGGCTGGAAGAATCACGAGCCGAAAGACGGGAAATAAATGCTGTACAGGGCGAAGGAACCGCCAGGGAACAGTCTGGAGCAAACAAAGGAAAGAGAAAGCAGGATGAAAGACGTGATGGTCCTGATAAATGGAAGAAATTCCGAGAGCCCAGACTCAGACAATACACAGATCTGACGGTAAGTCTAGAAAGGATTTACACTGAAACTCGGGGGCAACTCCCCTATCGAAAACCACCCAGGAGAGATCCCACAGAGCGGGAGCGCAGAAGCGGAAAATATTTTCTATTCCATGAGCTGGATGGGCACACTACCGATGAATGCCGTCACCTAAAGGATGAGGTGGAAGAACATGCCAGGAGTGGCAGATTGCCATAATATACCAGGGAACGGACTGCGGCTGTAAGACCTGAACAACTGCCGTCTCCACCTAACAGAACTGATCCTGGATCGGGATCACGACTCATCATCAATTGATTATGATGGCAAGGGCCAAGTTCAGGATTTGGACTTTCATCGATTAGTTTTCTTAGATTTGATTTTAAAAATAAATGGCTATTCCACTTACTCATGTACGGGAACCAGAGAGATCCCTAGGCATGCTCTGAGATGGAGATAGACCGATCTTCCCGGAGAGGCAATGTTTGGTTTTTTCCTGAAGTTTGAGATTGAACATCTAGGACTCGAATTTAATAAATAAACTTGAATTTCTTGAAATAAACATTTGACTGGAGAGTTAAAGGATGAATATTAAATACCGATATAAAACTGATCTCTTTATGACCCTACCCAGAGAGGCGGGGTCCGGAGTGCAAGAAGTGAGATGCTTCGCCGGAGAGCGACAAGATCGACTCACTTAATGTTGTTTCCCATTCACCGGAGAGTGATTAGATCGGGATTCGATAAGAGCCCGGAGAGGCTATGATCGGCCCACGATTTAGGCCTTGGCATCGCTTAATGTTCAGATACACTGAACCGGAGTGCAAGAAGTGAGTTGCTTCGCCGGAGAGCGACAGGATCGACCCACTTAACGATGCTTCCCCTTCACCGGAGACTGACAGTATGAGATCCAGCAAGAGCCCGGAGAGGCTATGATCGGTTTAGAACAACCAAGACATCGCTATATGCCCTAGCTGGGGCCAGAGTGCGAGGGATAGAAAGCAACGCCGGAGTGCAATGGGATCTTTCTATTCAATCGCTAAGTCTGGAATGGGCTTGGCAAGCCCGAAGTGACTACCGATAGTCCGGAGAGACTGTAGAATTTCATTCTTAACTTCCACAGGAAGAAATGGATAACGATTTTGCTTGGAACAACCATGAACTTGATTGAAAATGCTATAAGCTCTAAATAAAACATGAACTCATTGCATTCAATTTGAGATTGATCAAAACACACCTTTTACCAAAAGGCGTGTTTTGGGGGCAAAGTGTTATCCCACCTTTTGGCAAAGCTGAGATACCCAAAAATTAATCGAAAATCGATAATAACAAGTCATGAATATCAACTGTGCATTGCAGGATAACAAAGGATATCGATGAATTCTGTCCGAGTCCGGATCGGGCTGCAATTGACAAGACATAACAAGCAAAACCATAAAAGCCAACATTTCAAATTTCAGGTTAATCAGAGTTCGTATGAAGGAGATATGATCGATACAAGGTGAAAAGAATATGCCATTCGTATCCATCGAAAAGTTGAGGTGATGTCCTATTCGAATCCATCAGGTTTGTATCCATCGGAATGGCATCGCCTCGGTATGTTCGAATCCATCGAGTTTTGTGCAGTTCGAATCCATCAGGTTCGCATCGATCAAAGCAAACCTCGGTTCTATCCTCGAGTTCGAATCGATCAAGGTCATCGCATCGATCCAAACAACAGTGTCGTATCGATTGCACTTTGTATCCATCATGATAGTGTCGACCAGGGTCCAATACAGTTCGTATCGATCACGAGTGAGCATGGTTCGTATCCACCCAGTTCATGGTTGTTCGCATCGATAGCATCTGAGTCCTTGTTCGTACCCTTCATGCACAAGCAAGTTTGTTTCGTATCGATGATGATCGATATGAAATGTACCCATAATTATTGATACAAACAAAGGCAACGATGAAGGGGTGCGAATTGATAATTGATTCAAAGGACTGAAGTGGTTGGATACGAATCAACAGTCGATGCGAACGAAGCTCCGGTATTGGGTGCGAATGACTCGGTCGACTCGGCAAAAAAGGTGGAGCGATCCAAGAATCTCACACCACGTCACCTCACGTGCACGTGCCTTGATCGAGTCGAACGGATGGGTACGAAACATGGATTCGAACGCGACAGTGTTCATGAAAGTGTAATCTTGCATCGATCATATCTCACGATCTACAAGTCCAAATATTACGAAATTTTCACAGAAGCTTACGTACAACCTAAAGAACAATCCTGCCAAGTTTCAGCTCGATTGGATCATTTTTTTATCGATACAAAATTGTTTCGTATCGATCACAGATCAAGTCGAAACTTGGTAGGGTCGGTCGCGTGGGCCCACTCACGTGCCAGAAGAAGTCTCCGAAGTTTGAGCACGATATCAGCCTCCTACGCCTATAAATATCCCCCTGAAGCCTACAGAAAAAGGATCTTTTGGCTATCCAACGTGCAGACTCTGCCGGATTCAATTTTACATCCTACCATCGCTGTTGTACTCAAATTACTACATTGTAATCGTTGTATTCATCTGTAATCAGCAAGGATAATCAATAAAAGTTAAAAATTTGAAGTGGACGTAGGCCAGAGATAGCCGAACCACTATAAATCTTATGTTTCTGATTGTTATTCCTGAATTGTTGTACTTGGTATTGCTTAGATCTGAGATTTGTGTTTGAATATTGCTGATTTGTATTCATACACTGGTGCTTTCACGATACTTGGGGTTTGTGACCAATTTTGGCGCAAACACACATATACGGAATTATAAAAACAAATCAACATAAAATTAGACATTTCAAAATAAGAGAAAACTAAAGATGAAGATGTAAATGATTTTTTTGTCAAATTTAGATCTAATCAAATCAAAAAGGCAGTAACATAATATAATATATCAAACCCATTTTAAACGCTATAACAAAAATAGATTTAATACCATATAAAATTCCATACATAATCACAATAAAAATCCAAACCCTTGAAATTACAGATCTGAAATATACACAATCAACATAAAGAAAAATTAAACCTTGTGTCACAATTTAAAGCAATGTTCGAATGACATAATTAATTTAACAACATTGCACATATATTGATATTCATACACACACACATGCGCGCACACACATATAGTATACTGAGATTTAATTTTGAAACATACACTTGATATAGTAATGAAACTAAATAAATTAATGTAAATCAAATTGATCTAAAAAGTTTTAACTTGATATTAGTTTACAATTAAATATGATTTAATAATTTTATACAAATATACATGATTTAGCTAATCAAAATATTAACACCATAATTGTAAAATAATCAAATTTAAACACCTGCAGTAAATTTCATTGCAGCAAATTAGATCTACAATGATAAAAAATCTCAGATCCAATAAACAAGAAAATTTATTTTAGAACACAAACGAATTAAACTTAAATAGATTTTAGTTAAATAATAAATTAATCAACTGTGATGATTTTTTTATAATAAAAACAAATCTCTAACAATACAATTTCTGTTTTAATCAAAATAATATCAACACTCAAATAAAAACTTTCGTAAGTCGAATTTTGCATTTAATCATAGTGCATAAATAAATTTATAGTTGATTAAGTAAGTGTAAGCCCCATATTTTTGATAACTAGGATGTCTAATTAAATAAATTAAATTAAATAATGTGTTGATTAAGAGATTGAGATTTGAATTATAATTAAGGGGTAGTCATGTCATTTAAACTATAAATTAAAAGAAGAGTTTAAAATGAAATATAGGAGGGGTAAAATAGGAAAGAGATCATTCCTATATCTATATCCCTTAGCCTATATACTCTTACACGTTCATTTTCATCTGTTCAAAATTATAAAAGCTAAGGTCGGCCACCATTAACACGAGCAAGAGAAAGAAAGATAAAAGGGGAAGCTTAATCAACATCAAATTCATTCAAATCTGGTATCTTTAATCTCTAAAGCTAAGTTTAATAATGTTTACATCTCATATTTCTTATTGTTTTCGGTTTTATGATTCCAAAATATTTTGCAATGGTTTACCATGTTTTTGAATGATGGAATGATTGTATGTACTTGTTGATGATTTATGGTTGTTCATAAAGATTTTATGACATGTTTTGATAGAAAAACCCTATTAAATGAAATCTAAAAGTCTTGCAAATTTTTATATAGGCCAAAAATATTATTTTGGAGATGGGTTTCAATTTTCAGAATTTTCTTGGATTTTATATGAATTTTCTAGTAAAGAAAATTTTATTTTGGGTTATAAATTATTTACAGTTAAATAATAAAATATTTGAGCCTGAAAATTTTATACGTTGGAAAACATATTAAAAGAGATTTTCTAGAATTTTTGTGGAATTTTCCTAAGTGTTTTGATGGATATATAAAATTATTTAATGTATGGGACTTAAATATTTTATATATTTATAAAAGGAGAAGGGGCTCTTTGCAAATAATTCAAATTTGTTATTTTTGGAAATTGACAATACTTTTGAAAAAGTACAATGGAAACTAATCAGATTTAGACAAACAAGGCAGGTTAGTTTCAAAAGAAAAGGTTTAAAAGGACAAATAAACATGTTTTTCACTATTTCAATGCTTTTGGCACCAGATTCCGCCTCCTTACTTTTGCCCCCGACGTCGAAACCAATGCGTATGGTATTAGAGAACTGGTATGTAGTGAATTGGATGTTGGCGTAAGGTAGAGAGTTGAAACTAGGGGTTCCGAAGGGGTTGAGGCATTACTTTGCTTTTAAATGAAAATGCGTCTGCTTTCTTTCGACTAAGTAGCTTTCGACTAGGTCAATTGAATTTAAAGAAATGGTTTCGATTGGGTTGCTCTTGTGTTTTTAAATAATTGCTTTTGACTAGGTTGAAGCCTTTAACTGCCGCTCTTTACCTTTCAACCCGGAGGGTTTCGAAGGGGTTATTGTGTTTTCTACAAATTTGGCCACTTCTCCAAAGGTTTCGAAGGGATGGTTTCGACACTATTACTTCTTTACTTAAAAATGCTTTTGAAAGGTAGACTTTCGACTTAAATGGTTTTAATGACCCTTTTTCTCAATTGACGTATAACCCAAATCATTTTGAAAGAGAAGGTTTCAATGGTTTCGAACAGTGTTTTTCCACATGTTTTAAATTGAACCCAAGTGCTTTCGAAAGGTTTATGTTTATTCAGGTTGATGCTTTCGAAAGGTTTTAAAGGAAGGTCTCGAAGGGATGGTTCCCCAATGGTTTCGAAGGTGTTGAAAGGTTTGGTTTTTTCTGGTTGTTTCGAAAGGGTTAAAAAGAAAGGTTTTCCAAAGGTTTTGAATGGTTTGAAAGGGAAGGTTTTTCCTATGTTTTCGGAAGGGAATATTTAAAGGATTTAAAAGAAAGATGTCTAAGGTTTTTAAGGCTTTCGAAAGGAAGGTTTTTCAGTTGTTTTGAAAGGGTTTTGAAAAGGGTTTCGAAAGGAAGGTTCTAACCTTTGGACCTAGATAAAAGAAAGGGTTTTACTTAGTTTAGAAAGGGATACTTTCAACGGTTTCAAAAGAGGTACTTTCAATGGTTTCGAAAGGGGTATTTCAATGGATTTGAAAGGGGGAGTTTCAAAGATTAAAATGTTTTCAGCAACTAGATTTGGATAAAGTATATATAACATGGCATGATGATTTTGAGTAAAGCATAGGGATTATAATTTTTCCTTGTTTGAGTTTGATTTAAAGGTTTTAAATCATTTTGAAAAGGTTTTCAAGGAAAATTTGGGAAGGTATCCTTAAGTGAAATGACTCAAATATTAGAGTACCAGATGGGACTAGTATAGGGTCATGCCTTGTACATTAACTATTAGCCCCAGCTAATTTTGTCCAAAATTCTAGTGTGTAGGGCTTTGTCACAGGTAAGACTAAAATTGTGAATACACACAGAAAGGAATATATGTTTGTATACGATTAGTTATTGGTGAGCTCGCAAAACTATTTGGACCAGGTGACCTTGAGAGAAGATAAGTTAAGGATAAACCGTTCAGAAGAGAAGTATTTAACAAATAGTTATGGATAGACCGTCCAAAAGAAGAGGAGTGTCTAATAACTGTTAAATGAAATTTTGATATATTGTTTGCTAGGCCCGAGTCAACCAAAGGTTAATAGTTAGCCAAATAAAACTAAAGTGTTTGAACAGATGGTTCACTTATTACCTGATATGTATGTTTACATAATGATGCTTTATAGATTTTAAACAGTTTTGGTTGCAGGAAAAGATTTGCAAAATATATGTTTTAAAAGGATGTTATTGAGGGGAAACCCATTCCGCTAGGCGGTGTGGTCTCACTTAATATAAAATACCCGAGATGCAATAGTATAATTCATACCAGGCTTTATGTTTGACTCGAAGTTTTTGTTTCCCCTTAAACTCTCAGGTGCTCAAAAATTGATTTGAGTATGCTGAGGGTTGAGGTTTTCAGGTTTTAGTCTTTTTGGTGAATAAAGCTTCCAAAGACGAGCAGGTGATTGACGGATAGCTAAACAGGAGTTACAGTTTATTTTGTTTTTTTTTCGCTGTGTATATTTAGTCAGATATGACTATATTGATTCTGATCAACCAAGGGGCATCGTCATATGTCACTCTTGGCATATTTTGTAAATGATATATTTAATCATTGCCTGGAAAACATTAAGGGATTATATGATATGGATATGAATTATTATTTTGAAATGTAATCAGTAAAATGCTGTTTTGAAATCTATGATTTAGTTCATATTCATGTGCTTCTAATATTATAGATACCATTAGCATTGCCGTATGTGGTATGTTACAACTTGGTGTTAGAGCATAGGTTTATGAAAAACTTTAAACTAAAAATGGTTTTCAAGACATAATCCTAAGGAATTAGAGAAAGATCGAGGTATTGGATAACGTTATAGCAACATACTTGTATTTGCTATATATAAGTATACGCTTTATCTCTAGTATCCTATCTTTGTTAGGTTATTTTTCTTTATCTCATGAGGTTTGAATACAGATATGGATGGTAGAGGAGGAAGAGTTAACCCAGGAGGGGAGGGTACCAATAGGAATGCCAGACCTAATGCTAGGAGGACCCAAGGTCAGGCACAAGCAGAGAATGTGGGTGCTGGAGTTCCATAAGCTAGAATGGAAGCTATGAATCTGTTTTTCGTGAATATGATGCAATCGGGAGTTGCTGCTAGAGTAGTGGGAGATGGACTTCAGAAGGCTATAGTTGTCAACAATTTTGCTGTTCATAGTAGATATTATGTTAGGTTTGGAGGAAAGCCATTTATTGGAACAGAAGATGCTATTGAGGTGGAGAATTGGTTGCTGCATTGTGAGAGAATCTTTGCAGATTTGGGGCTTAATAATGAGCAGAAGAGGAGGTTGGCGTGAAGACAGCTTCAAGGAGCTGCTCTGTTTAGGTGGAATAGTGTGACTATAGCAGTGGATGAATAGACTACAGCATGGGAAAAATTTAAAAGGAGGTTCTAGGAGAGGTTCATGTCGGTGATGGCGTAGTCTGTATTGATCGAGAAGTTAACTGAGCTAGAACAGGGAGAGATGACTATTA
Source organism: Allium cepa (assembly GCA_030765085.1). Classification (NCBI taxonomy): domain Eukaryota; kingdom Viridiplantae; phylum Streptophyta; class Magnoliopsida; order Asparagales; family Amaryllidaceae; genus Allium; species Allium cepa. The sequence continues at coordinate 597,688,743 of CM060944.1, forward strand.
TGGAGTATGCCAGTAGGTTTGAAGAGTTGGCTAGATATGGTTATACGACTGTTGATATAGCAATGAAGAGGAATGAGAAGTTTATCGAGGGATTGAAGCCTGAGTTGGCCAGGGCTACTTTACCGCATGTTAGAGATCCCTATGATGTGGTTGTGGAGATGGCTTTGAGACATGAAGAGACGCTTGCTTGTTAGGAGAAGAGTAAAGTAAAGGAGGTCTAGGTTGGGAAAGGCCAAAAGAGTAAGTTCTTCCACAAGAAAGGTGCTCGGAAGGGTGGAGCAGCAAAGAAGGGAAACTCAGAGATTGTCTGTTTTAAGTGCGACAAGAAGGGCCATTTTGCAAATGAGTGTTGTATTGGGAAGGCGGAAGAAGTGATTGAGAAGAATAATATCAGATACTTCAACTGCGATCAGATAGGCCATTATAAGAACTAGTGCAAGGAGCCTACTAAGGATCGAAAGAGTAAGATATATGCATTGGAGCCTGCTACTTCGAAGCCAACAGCTCAGGAGAAGGGAAAGGCAGTTTTGGGATGTACGCTTCAGATCCATGGTATTGTTGATATGCAAAGATTTTGATCAATGACAATGTGCTTCAAAAGAAAGAGATATGTGCAAAGCTAAAGAAAGATCGATGAAGACCAAACAAACATAAGTACGATTTTTTATAGGTCTTAGTCTAGATTTATTGTTAAAATCTATCCTCAAGAGGCTTGCACGAACACTAGAAAACATTTTATAAACATCATTTTTATTTAAGCTTTAACTATGCATATTTTATAAGTTCAGTCGACTGAACAGGAATATCCAGTCGACTGAAACTAGTAAAAATATATAAACATGCACAGTTTCAGTCGACTGAATTTCCTGCACAGTCGATTGAATTTGTTCCTGAAAATTTTACTTCATATTTTCAGTTGACTGAATTCCCTGCTCAGTCGACTGAATTTGAACCTGCGAATTTTCTCTGAAAAGACACCTTCTTCCTCCCAAGAGTAGCAACCATTCACCAATGAAAATAGAAGCATCTTTTATTTGCAACCTTTAACAAAAATGCACCTCTTCTACAAGTATATATACATGATTCTAACATCATTCAAGTCACCGAATTCTCTTGCTTTAATCTTACTATTTTCTTGATCATATTCTCTAAATATTCTCAAAGCAATAACCAATCTATTGCTTGAATCACTGTTTTGTTTATAACATTCTTTTGATTCATAGCAATTCACATTTCCTAAATCTTCACAAACACATTGCATACTCTCGAGGATAAGATTATAGGAATATTGTACTACATTAGACTCATTAGTGTTGATAAGAACACAACAAGTCGAATTTTGTTTTTTAGTAATTGAGTTGAAGTCCTCTTCGGTAGTTGAGGCGAGAAATCCCGTTCGGTTGTTCGGGTAAGTTGTAAACCTATTCCTCCGGGTGAAGTGGGGGTGTTAGTTAGTGAAATTCCTAAGTGAAGCTTAGGGACTGGACGTAGGACTAGAGGTCCGAACCAGTATAAAGTCTTGGTGTCTACTTTACTTATTATCGTTATTTATCTATATCATTCCGCTATTCCATATTACACGATCCAACCGCATAGCCCCTTCTCTCAATTGGTATCAAAGCTCAAGAAAGAAAGAATGTTTCTTTTCATGCGGAAAAGGAAGAATCAGAGTCTGAAGATGAGGATCTAGCATATATAGCCAAAAATTTCAAGAAATTCTTAAAGTATAGAAAAGGAAACAAAAACGGATTCAAAAAGAATTTTTTGAACAAACCTTCATTCTCAAATATAGAATGCTTCAATTGTCACAAGAAAGGACTCATGCAAAAAGTTTGTCAAGAACAAATAAAGGAAAATCAGAAAAGCTTCAACAACAAAAACAAGAAGGATAAATTCAAAAAGAAGGCATTTTCTGTAACATGGGACGATTCAGATTCATCTTCATCCGAAGATGATAGTGATAGCGACAATGAACAAGCAAATGTATACTTTATGGCTCAAGATTCTGAGGTAAGTAATTTAACTTTCGATGATTTAATTGAAGTAAACACTGAACTTTTAAGCACAATAAAAATTCTTAAAAAGAAAATTAAGGAAATTCGTGAAAATCAAAACAAAGCTGAGTTTGAGAGAGATATGTTAAATGATGAAAAGAAAATTCTTGAAGAAGAACATGGAAAAGTTCAAGAATCTTATTCAAATTCGGAAACTCAATTATCACTTTTAAGTCAAGAAATTGAAACTCAAAAGAAAAAGAATGATGTACTTGTTTCTGAAAATCACGAATTAAAAATTAAGATTAAACATGTTGAATTAGAAAATAATAGTCTACAAGCTAAATTAGATGACATCACTAAAAATGTTTCTAATTTTAACAAAGGAAGAGAAAATTTATCTAAGATATTAGAAAATTCTCAAACATCTTCAAACAAACAAGGTTTAGGTTATAAAAAAGAGTCAAAAATTCCTAATAAGAAAAATATATAACTTAACAGGAATGTTGATTCAAAACAACAAATATTGCTAAAGAAACCTATTAAAACAAAAGTAGAAAACAAGGTAGTTAAAATTTGGGTACCAAAGACTAACAATGTATTAATAAGAAATAAATATATTAAAACATTTATGGATAATGTTCATCATAATGAAAACTATATTTATAAAAAAAGATACTAAACCAAATTGGGTTTGGTTTCCTAAACTCTAACTTTTTAGGACCCTATTAAAAGGTGGGTACCAATAAATTCATATTTATTTTCAGGTCCCACTCAAAAAGAAGAAATGGATATTAGACAGTGGTTGTTCAAAACACATGACCGAAGACAAAGATATGCTTACAAACATCACATACTTTGATGGTGGCTCGGTTACCTTTGGAGACAATTCAAAAGGCTATAACATCAGCAAAGGAGATGTGAACAATTACGGTACATCAAATTTACCTTTTATAACAAATGTTTCATTAGTTGAAAATTTAAAACATAATCTACTTAGCATAAGTCAACTGTGTGACAAAGGTTTTAAAATAACTTTCTCGGATAATAAATGTAGTATTTTTGATCAAAACCAAAATCTTATTTTTGAAGGAAATAGAGATAGAAATATTCATGTTCTAAATATGAATATTAATCATAATACAAGTATGTGTTTACTAGCCAAAGATAATGATCCTCGGTTATGTCAGAAAAGATTTTGTCATATAAATTTTAAAACTATTAGAAAACTTTCTAAAAATGAATTAGTAAGAGGTTTACACATAATAAACTTTAAAATAAATAATCTTTGTGATGATTGTCAAAAAGGAAAATTAACGAAATCATCTTTCAAATCTAAGAAAAATATTTCGACTTTACAACCATTAGAATTACTACATATGGATTTATTTGGACCAACACAAGTTCAATCCATTAATCATAATCGATACATATTTGTAATAGTTGATGATTTTTCAAGATATACATGGACCATTTTTATGAAAAATAAAAGTGATACTTTTGAGCATTTTAAAACATTTTTCAAAAGAATTCAAAACACTAAAGATTTGAAAATTAAAAATATTCGAAGCGATCATGGAGGCGAATTCAAAAATGAAGCTTTTGAAACTTTTTGTAAAAAAAAGGAATAAATCATAACTTTTCATTTCCTAGAACTCCTCAACAAAATGGAGCTGTAGAAAGAAAGAATAGAACATTACAAGAATGCGCAAGAACATTATTAAATGGATGTTCTCTACCAAAACATTTTTGGGCAGAAGACGTTGCTACTGCATGTTATGTATTAAATAGAATATCAATTAGACCATTAACTAAAAATACTTATTATGAAATATTTAATAATAAAAAGCCAAATATATCTTATTTGAAAATATTTGGATCAAAATGTTTCATTTTAAATACAAAGATCAACTAGGAAAATTCAATCCAAAAGCTGACGAAGGAATTTTCGTAGGATACTCAGAACGAAGTAAAGCATATCGTGTATTTAATAAACGAACAAACATAACTGAAGAAACTTTGCATATATCTTTTGATGAAAATTTTAATAAAAATTTTAATATAAAAGATGATGAAGAATTGATATAGAAGAAACAAACCTTGAAAATAATAATAATAATGAACTAAGATCTCCTCCTAGAATATTACGAGATCATCCAACTCAAAATTTAATAGGAGAAATAAATTCTCAAGTTAGGACTAGAAATCAACTAAATCAAATGGGTCATGTAGCTTTCATTTCGTCAATAGAACCTAAAATTCCTAAAGAAGCATCAACAGATGATTATTGGATTATTGCAATGCAAGAAGAATTAAATCAATTTGAACGTAAAGATGTTTGGGAATTAGTTCCTCGTCCTATTAATCAATCAGTAATAGGAAAAAAATGGATTTACAAAAATAAAGTAGACGAACAAGGTAATATAACAAGGAATAAAGTAAGACTAGTAGCACAAGGGTATAATCAAGAAGAAGGTATTGATTTTAAAGAAACTTTTGCTCTCATTGCAAGACTTGAAGCAATACGTATACTATTAGCCTTTGCATGTTTTCACAATTTTAAACTTTATAAAATGGATGTTAAAAGTGCATTTTTAATTGGTTTTATTAAATAAAATGTATATGTAGAACAACCTCCTTTATTTATACATGAAAAATATCCGGATCATGTATTTAATTAAAGAAAGAACTATATGGTCTTAAACAAGCACCTCGTGCTTGGTATGAAAGACTTAAAAGTTATTTATTAAATTCGGGATTTAGAATTGGAAAAGTAGATCAAACGCTTTTTATTAAAAATACTACCAATGATATTTTAATAATTCAAATATACGTCGACGATATTATTTTTGGTTCAACAAATGAAAATTTATGTAAAGAATTTTCAAATATAATGACTAATGAGTTCGAAATGTCTCATATGGGAGAAATATCATATTTTCTCGGACTTCAAATCAAACAATTAACAAATGGAATTTTTATAAACCAAGAAAAATATTGTGCTAATTTAATTAAACGATTCGGCATGGAAAACACTTCTGCTAAACCTACTCCTATGAGTACCACTACACATCTCGATCGAGACGAAAATGGAAAAAGTGTAGATCAAAAATTGTTTAGAAGTATGATATGTTCCTTACTTAACCGCTAGTAGACCTGACATAATGATGAGTGTTTGTTTATGTGCACGTTTTCAATCCGATCCTAAAGAATCACACTTAAGAGCGGTAAAACGAATTATGCGATATCTTAACAACACTAAAGATTTCGGTCTTTTCTATCCAAAGGAGTGTCCATTTGAGTTAGTATCATTCAGTGATGCTGATTTTAGTGGATCTCGAACAGATAGAAAAAGGACAAGTGGTACTTGCCATTTCATTGGAAAATCAATTGTATCTTGGTTTAGTAAGAAACAAAATTGTGTCTCGTTTTCCACCTACTGTGATAATACAAGTACAATAAACTTATTTAAAAAACCGGTTAATCACTCTCGTACAAAACATATAGATATTCGTCACCATTTTCTACGTGACAATATCAAAAAAGGAATAATTAATTTAGAACATATTTCTTCCGAAAATCAAATTGCCGATATATTTACTAAAACTCTATTAGAAAACTCCTTCATAAAATTACGGCGAGAGTTAGGAATAATGTCTTTTAAAGATATCATATAGAGAAAGGTAGAAAAATCTATACAATTCAGTCGACTAACACTATATGACCAGTCGACTGAATAAAGAAAACAATGAGATTTTCATTTAATTTTTTGAATATGTTACATGATATATTAATATAAAATAGCAGTCATTTGAATGCCATATATTTTTAACTGAATTATGGTAACCATTAAATCATTAAGTGGATGAAAAACTTTAAAGAATTATAACCACTATAGATTTAGAAAATTCCTCCTATAAATATATCTTAAAAATAATTCTTTTTCACAACTCATTCTCATGAATAAAAGCTTGAAAAATTCATTATAAAAATGTCGTCCAACAACTCTTTTTCCCTGATCAACATCACCTCTTCAGTCGATAACACTCCAACGTCTCCAAAACTTCCCACTCCAACACCGACACATGAGCCAGTTTACGAATGGAACAATTATCGTACTGGCTACACACCAGAATCCAAGAAAGCGAAACGCGGACTCTTTATTTCACCAGACACAAAAAGAAAAATTGATGAATTCATCACTTTCAACAACAACAAATAGATCTTCAACAAGAATTATACTTCGAACAAAAAGTTACGGCTAGACGATTGAGCTTCCTAGAGCAAATCGGTTTACGCTTTTGTGGATCAAAAAAGGATGAAGTGGCTGAACCCCTACCTCGCCCCGTTAGTTCACTTGATCCGTCTTCATCTTACCATACACCAGTCGATCCTGTGAATCCTTGGACGTCTCCTAAGACTCCTTAATATAGTCCAAATTCATGGGATATAAATTATATGAAGAATGAAGGGAAAAAGACTCCGAGTCCATCCACTAAGAAATAGTTAGTTTTGAAATCTATTTATGGTATTACATTTATATAATTGTAATTATTTCCTTGAATAAAGAGTTTACCTTCAAAATTAACAAAGAACAACAAAATACATGGGTCAGTCGACTGGACTCAAAGAAGAAAGCAAATTTTTTTATAACTCAGTCGACTGAATCCTCTGCACAACCGACTGAAATACTTACATAAACTTTCAGATAAAAATTCAGTCAACTAAAAACCCTGCTCAGTCGACTGAATTCAGCCCAGAAAATTTTCGGCCTTCAATTCAGTCGACTGAACAGTGTATTCAGTCGACTGAACGCCAATTCCTAGGCAACTTTCCCCTTTTAACCACCAATTTTTACCCTATCCATTCACTTTTTACTTCCTAAAACAGTTTTCTTCCCTAATTATTGTCGAAACCCTAGCCCCCAATTCCTCAAAATCCACTCAAATCTAACTCAAATGGCACCAAAGAGATCAAGAGCTTCCTCTTCTTCATCCTCCGAGCCAATTGATGCTCAAATAGCGCAATGGCTTTACGATGGAGTCGCTGTCACTAGATGGAATAAGATGTAGAATTTCCGTATTTTCGAGCATTCCTTCGTTGATTTCCAAAGCTTTCAAACCTACAACATCCAAGCGTTAAACGATCAAGCAGGTTTAACTTCTCTTTTGGATTTGAAAAGAAATGACCATGCCATAAATCATGTAATGGTCAAATTATTTTATGCTAACCTTAATTTTAGACACCAAACTCCAAGAAATCCAAACAATAGTGTTTGGAGTATGGTATGTGGAAAGAAAGTTTGATTTTCCTTGGATAGAATAGCACACATTCTAGAATCACCGAATGTCGGGAGATAGCTAGAAGAGATAGAATTCAATCCACATATTCGTGATAACATAAACCATTAATTTATGGATGATAATATCTACTTTAGAGATTTTAAGTCCACCTCTCTTCGACCTATGGCAAGAATCCTTCACAAAGCCCTAATGAGAACAATTACTACTCGTACGGGCTCGTATGAAATTGTCTACCCAAATAACTATCGAGCTCTATATGCTATTTTTGGTAATATACAAGTCAATTGGGTACAACTTATTCTTGATGAGTTTCTCACTTTTAATAATGGAAAAATGTGCACTCTCTATTTTGGAGAATACATCATGCGACTTCTCCTCAATGTCGATACCCCATTACCCGAGTCAGAGAATACAATGGTCCATCAAATTAACCACCGGACCATAAGCCTAATGCAACTCCCATCTCAACCTCCTCGTATAATATCACTCGCCGAATGGGAAGCAAGGCATCAAGAACAACAACAACAACCTCCTCAACCTCACCACGAAGAACATTTCGAGCAAGATGATGAAATTCGTCTTGTTGACCCAAGCTTTACTACCAACCAATCTCTGGGGATATTGTCAAGAAATCAACAAATTCTTGACACTCGTCTTAAAAAGGTAGATCACAAGCTTGATAAAATCAAAGGATTCTTCAACAAGCTATGGGATGCAATCTCGTGCTCAAGCACCACTACTGCTTCGACATCTCGCGGCAAACGTCCGACACCTACGTTTACATGGATGACATCCGAAGAGCAAACAAGTAGCAGCGCAAGCGGAGCTAGTTGTGGCCAAGGAGGAAGAGCGTACAGACCGCCAATAGGAGGACCCGTCATACGTGAACCAACAGGAGGAAGAGAAGGTTCATATGACTGGGATAAAGATGAGTAATTTTAGTATGCTTTGATGTTTAGTTATAACTTTCTTATGGCTTGTATAAATAGCCATTTTGTGCTTGTTCGACGCAACATTTTTTAACTTTTTTAAGCCATGGTTATGCAAATTTTCTATTATCTATGCTTCAGTGATTGTTTTGATAAAATATTTCTTCTGTTAGTTCTTCCTTTTTGCGATGACAAAGGGGGAGAAAATCTATGGTACTAACTTTGTTTTGTAGGAAAGATAGTGCATACATTCAGGGGGAGAAAATATGTAAATACATCTCTAGAATAAATCAGTACATCTCTAGAATAAATCAGTATTGTCATCAATAAAAAAGGGGGAGAATGTTGATACGCGAAGATTTTGATCAATGACAATGTGCTTCAAAAGGAAGAGATATGTGCAAAGCTAAAGAAAGATCGATGAAGACCAAACAAACATAAGTATGATTTTTTATAGGTCTTAGTCTAGATATATTGCTAAAATCTATCCTCAAGAGGCTTGCACGAACACTAGAAAACATTTTATAAACTTCATTTTTATTTAAGCTTTCACCATGCATATTTTATAAGTTCAGTCGACTGAACAGGAATATCCAGTCGACTGAAACTAGTACAAATATATAAACATGCACAATTTCAGTCGACCGAATTTCCTGCACAGTCGACTGAATTTGTTCTTGAAAATTTTACTTCATATTTTCAGTTGACTGAATTACCTGCTCAGTCGACTGAATTTGAACCTGTGAATTTTCTTTGAAAAGACACCTTCTTCCTCCCAAGAGTTGCAACCATTCACCAATGGAAATGGAAGCATCTCTTGTTTGCAACCTTTGACAACAAATGCACCTCTTCTACAAGTATATATACATGATTCTAACATTATTCAAGTCATCGAATTCTCTTGCTTTAATCTTACTATTTTCTTGATCATATTCTCTAAATATTCTCAAAGCAATCACCAATCTATTGCTTGAATCACTGTTTTATTTATAACATTCTTTTGATTCATAGCAGTTCACATTTCCTAAATCTTCACAAACACATTGCATACTCTCGAGGATAAGATTATAGGAATATTGTACTACATTAGACTCATTAGTGTTGATAAGAACACAACAAGTCGAATTTTGTTTTTTAGTAATTGAGTTGAAGTCCTCTTCGGTAGTTGAGGCGAGAAATCCCATTCGGTTGTTCGGGTAAGTTGTAAACCTATTCCTCCAGGTGAAGTGAGGGTGTTAGTTAGTGGAATTCCTAAGTGAAGCTTAGGGACTGGACGTAGGACTAGAGGTCCAAACCAGTATAAAGTCTTTGTATCTACTTTACTTATTATCGTTATTTATCTATATCATTCCGTTATTCCATATTACATGATCCTACCGCATAGCCCCTTCTTTCAGGTATGTCTATCAGCATTTTATTTGATTCTGGTGCATCGCATTCTTTTATATCTAGATGTTTGATAGATAAACTTAACCTTGGACCCATATATTTAGCTACTTCCTTACAGATTACGAATCCAATAAGAGGGTATGCAACTCTAAGGCTGAGATGTGACCAGTTAGAGTTTTATGTTTTAGGTCATGCTTTTGTTTGCCAGTTTTCATGTGTTTGATTTTGTAGAGTTCAGAATTATTCTTGGGACAAAGATAGGTTAAGTGAGTACGATGCTAGGATATTTTGCCAGGATAGGAAAATATCTCTTATACACCCTGATTGTAGCGACATGATTGTTTATACCGTAGAAGCTTCTAACGGTGAGGTGAATGCCTTGTTGGATGTTATGGAATTGGATGATGAGATGAGTTTTCATGGTTAGAGAATTCGCGGATGTTTTTAAACCTGTAGTTGGATTGCCATCGAAACGAGTTATTGAGTTTTGGATAGATTTGGTTTTGGGAGAAGAACTAGTGAGTAGGCCGCCAAGCAGAATGAACCCTACAGAGATGAGGAAGTTGATGGTGCAGTTGGTAGATTTGGAAGGCAAGAGTTTTATCAGGCTAACTAGTTTGCCTTGGGAGCAGCTGCCATATTTGCTAAGATACCGAACGGATCGTTAAGGCTATGTATCGATTGTCACAACTTGATTGAGAGGATGATAAAGAATCAATATCCTTTGCCGAGATTTGACGATTTGTTCGACTAGTTGAGTGGTGCCAAGATATTTTCTCAGTTAGATTTGGCAACAGGTTTTCATCAGCTCAGGTTAGCAGAGGATAGTATACCTTTAATGGCGTTTAGAACTAGATATGGATTATACGAATGGTTAGTTATGCCATTCGGATTGACTAATGTGCCAGTATTCTTTGTGGATTTTATGAACAGGGTTTTTTGATAGCACTTGGATAGGTTCGTATAGGTTTTTATAGAAGATATTCTAATATAATCTAAGGATGAAAGAGAGCATGAGGTTCATCTTAGAGTGGTGCTTGAGACGCTGAGGCAGCATCAGCTGAAGGCAAAGTTTTTGAAGTGTCATTTTTGAAAGAAGGAAGTGAAGTTTCTGGGTCAAGTAGTCTCAAAGAAAGGGTTGTCAGTAGATCCGACTAAGATTAAAGCAATGAATAGTTGGAAGAGACCCGAGATATTGACCGAGATAAAGAGTTTCCTTAGTTTAGCTGGTTATTATCGGAGATCATTAATGATTTCTCAAGGATAGCAGCATCGATGGCCAAACTAATGAGAAAGGGTGTTGAGTTTATATGTGGACCGATAAGCGTGAGGAAGCGTTTCATAGTTTGAAACACTTATTGACCCATGCACCAGTGTTAGTTGTTCCGGAGGGGAATCAAGATTTGGTGGTTTATACAGATGCATGCAGAACTAGATTAGGAGCTGTGCTGATGTAGAGAGGTAAAGTGATTGCCTATGCTTCTAGACAGCTTAGACCATATAAGGTCAGATATCCAATGCACGATTTGGAATTGACTGTAGTGATTTTTTCATTGAAGGTGCAAAGACATTACCTTTTGAAAGGTTTGAGTTATATATAGATCATAAGTTGCCAAAGTATTTGTTCTCTCAAAATCAGCTGAACATGAGACAACAGAGGTGGTAAGAGTTTATTGCCGGCTATGGTTTTGGAATTGAGTACATATTGGGTGCAACAAGGTTGCAGATGCACTTAGCAGGAAACATCAGAATGCAGTATTGGCGATGATTATTGAGTGGAAAGATTTAGAAGCATTGTCAGATTGCAGAATGCAGTGGAGATTTGAGGTTGGGTCTTGCGGAGAAACTATAGTGTTATCTTATTAGGGAGTTCGACCAAAGATGATCAAAAGGATTGCTTCTAAATAGGAAGGGGATCTAGTGGTAGCTGAAAGGATCAGGAAGTTGAGGGATGGAACTGAGAACGATAAATTGAAGGATTTCAGTCTTGACCAGAACGGTGGTTGAGAAAGAGGGGAAGATTATGTGTTCTTGATGTGGGAGACATAAGGAAAGAGGTTTTTGAGGAATGCCATCGTTCGAAGTTCAATATCCATCCAGGAGGAACTAAGATTTATCAAGATATGAAGAGAAGTTTCTTCTGGGAATGTATGAAGCGAGATGTTTTTAAGTATGGAGTTTTTGAAGAAGTTTTCTATGACTAATAGGTTAAAGGGATTAACCAAGTTATTATATTTGCTTCTTCATATATGTATATCTTAACGATGTAATGGATCCAAACTGTATTTTGGGGAAGGGCAAAATAACCAGCTAGGTTTACCCAATAGTGAATATAAATTAAGTTAACTCCTAAATAAGTAGAATTGCATCCAAAAGGTCAGGAAGACCAGAATATAGGATGCTTAAATATTGATTAAAGAAGTTGTCAGGGAGAGGTTCATAGTAAACCCATGAAAACTATATATAAAAGAAGTTGTCAGTGAGACAGGTTCATAGTAAACCCATGAAAACTATGATTAGAAAGAGTTATTGCCAGTGGCTAATAGGTTCGTAGTGAACCCATGAAAACTATATCCGAATTAAATTATTGACATATGTCAATAGGTTCCTAGTCAACCCATAAAAAAAGAATAAGAGGCAAGTTATTGGAGTTACCAATTGGTTCAGGGAGAACCCATAAAATAATAATGTTATTGGCAGGGGCTAATAGGTTCTTATTGATCCCATGAAAACTGTGAAATATGATAGGGAGTCCACAAATTTAAACAGGTTAATAGCAAGCCCATGAAAACTATGAAATTGGACTGGGAGTCCATAAACATTAAACATGTTATTATTAAGCCCATGAAAACTAATAGGTTAATAATGATCCTAGAATCTATAAATGAGACAGTTTGTCAGACTGAATGGGGATGGGAAATCCAAAATTGATTACTTGTTTACATATCATCATATTGCTTTGAATTGTTTTAACCATTGTGGATGTAGGAGCACAGTATATGGTTTTATAAAGGTTTTAGGATACTAGTGAGGGAAAAACTCGTTTCGCTAAGCGGCATGGTCTCACTAGATATCTAAAGGGTTTAAGATGGTAGATTATTATTTATACCAAGCTTTATGTCTGACTCGTAGTTTATGTTTTCCCCTTAAACTCTCGAGTACTTAATTGATTTTGAGTAGTTTGAGAGTTGAGGTTTTAAACTACCTCTTTTGATGAATAAGCTTCCATAGACGTGCAAGAGGCATGATAACTACTAAGAGTTCTCTTTAATTTTGATTCCGCTGTGTTGTTTCTGTAATAGCAAAGTTGTTTAATTGCCAATATATACTTTGATCATCCAAGGGGGCATCTTAATATGTTTCTCTTGGTGTATGTTGTAATAAATATATTTTCTCTGAACATGGATCTCGTATTGGGATTATATAAATGCTTTGAAATGGAATGTGAAAGTTGTTTGTTGGTTTAAATTTTTTCCATATCCATATGTTTTTGTTATATCAATGTATCTAACATCACCGTATTTGGTCGTCGAGGATTAATAACTATGGATGGCTGCAGCATTCGTAGCCGTTAGTTTTGGGCCTCCAAATAGGGGATGTTACTGACAATGCTTCCCATTATTCTTGACTGATTTGGTTGTCATATGGTTTCGCCAACTTGATAATGTATCCATCGGTTCGTGGACCGATTAGGGTAAACATTTATGAACTGACTTAGAGTTCACATCATTCGACTGAGGATTTTAATGATGCATTCAATTATGAAACAGACGGAAAATGAGACCTTATGGATTTACCTAACCAGATTTAAACAGCAGCCACTTTAATTTAGAAGCCAAACTCGTTAATAGTTCAAATGGTCGTGGTTTCTAGGGTTGGTAATAGGAGTGATTTCAAGAAAGCGATGGAAATCGATCCACCAACGGATCATGCTGATTTCTACTACCGAGCTGAAAGGTATTTGTGCCAGGAGTATGCTTGAGCTGATAATACTGAAGTTAATGTTGTATAGGATGGAGGACCATCCAAGGTAGGATTTGGTAAAGATAAACGAGAAAGGAAGGCTGATGATAACTTCGGAAGATCTAAGCGAATGAAGTGGGAACCAATGTTTTTCTCTTACACTGGCTTGACCAAGATCACAAAAAGGATCTATATTAATACTACAGGGTAGATTCCCTACAGTAAACCCACAAAGAGAAAGCCTATAGAATGGTAGAGGAAATCTAGAAAGTACTGCCTTTTCCATGGGCTGGATGGGCATGAGATAAACGAGTGTTGATATTTGTGAGATCTGATAGAATGACAGAGCAACCGGTTGCAACAGTATGTCAGGAATCAGATAATAATAGTGCAAACCATAGTGATGCAGCAGGGGTGACCATCATTTCTTATGGATATGCTTGGGTGCTGCCAAGGATTTGGATCAGGAATGGTTATCCCATAATAAAGATGGATTTGAAAATGGTTTATTTCCTGCACTTTTTTTGCTTTAAATAAATTCTAAATTATAACTACCAGGCTACTTACACATGTATGGGATCCTCGTCGGCCTGAAAGTAATCCTTGATTGGATTAGATGTTTAAATTTTGGCTCAATGCATTTTAATTTAAGTAAGGATATTTAGATGGTACGATGATGCATACTAAATAAATTTTGATTTTAATATTAAAGCGGGAAGCTACTAAAATGTATTTATCCCTTACAATTGGTAGATAAATTAATATATCATAGTTCCCTTGATCGGAGAGACGGGGTGAAGAACCTTGAAATAAAAAGCACTTTTGCCAAAGAGTGAGCAGATGGGCTTATTTTGGATAGCGAGTTCCCATATCCGAGACTGAGTGGATGGACATGCTTTGAATATTGTGTCCCTTCGCCAGAGAGCGAGCGGATGGACTCAATATAGATTTGCGATTCAAGGTGACCAAAAATTAACTTTAAGGTATGAATGCCTTTTGATTTTAAATGATTATTGAATGATTGATAAACTCAGTTGCCTTGATCTGGTTAGACTAAATGATAATGGAATGTTAGGTGATATTAGATGATTTATAAGTAACACTCTAATAGAAGGCAACACACAACTATGATTAATGATACGTGGCAGCATGATACTTGGTTTAGGATGTGTTAAATCCTAAGATAACGCGAGATGATTACGATTTATGACTGATATTTAAGCAAGGATTTGAGTCCTTAGCTATGATGGGTCTAAAGCGACCTTTAATTTGTAGGTGAATCTAAAGAAACCAGATGATATGTGATTGGTCTAGTAGATCGCTGGAGAGCGCTACTGATATAAATTTGCCAGATTCGATACATGTTCTCAAGCTAATCATGCTTCTTTTTTCATAAAAGCATGCTTTTAGGGCAATTGTTTCCGACAAATTTTCCACAGTTTCGGAACATACTCAAATGGATAAACTAGACTACAAGATGATGAAGGAATGGATATTGTAGCCTATAAACCACCAAGAGTGACAATATAAGGAACTTTGTAAAAATTGGCCAAGAATGGGCCAACTAAAACAAGTTAATATGGACTCGTTCGATCATGTCGGTACTGAGAGGTTTGAAGTTAGGGGAACCAAATTAAGTTATAGATGATGTATGCCTTGTAATTTGAAAGAAAAAACAAAGATTTGGAAGGACAAATCATGTCAGTACTGACATGAATTAAGGAAGAAATTTTATCAACATATCTGAAGCTTGAAGACTAAAGCTACTATGGGAACTAGTCAAAGAGGTAAGATAACAAAACATGTCAGCGTGGATCAAATCATATCGGTACAGAGAGGTTTTGATTATTGGATTTTGATGTGATCTTCATTCTTAAGGGCTTGATCTGGCTTTCTACCTGAACTAACGCGTATTGGAAACATTGGAGGAGGATCTCGACTGTAAATACACATTCTTAAGAGGAAAAAAAGAAATTTTTGGATCTTCTTCTTCTTTTACCTTACAAGACTTCGAGAAAAATCGAGATTTACTATATTATAACTTGAATTTGATTATATTTTATGTATTTTGAACAGAATTCATAAATAAGACGTGTAAATGGATATTGCTAGCATTTTACCGAACTACTATCAAAATCTTGTGTCCTTTCTTTAATTTCTATGTTTTTACGTTTATTTAATTTGCCTTTATCCGAATTGAGTTGTTGAACCAATTTTTTAGGCAACAAGATAAAATTCTAACGTTGTGTAATTTTCATAAACCGACTAGATATAAGTCAACAAAAACTAGTTGTAAAGGTGTACCTTTCACCAGAATGCATTTTTTTAGTTTACACCAACATTACAAAGGTTATAAGCATCCGCTTCTACCATGAAACATAAGCGATGGCATTATGAACGACAACTAGATGAGGTATTTTATGTCATCCTTCAGACTGTGAAACTTGGAAACATTTCAATAGGACATATCTGCAATTTGCTAAAAAGATTACGCAATGTTGGACTTGGTTTGTGTATGGATGGTTTTACGCCATTTGGTTTGTTCGGTAAGCCTTATTATTCATGATAAGTTATTCTTACGCCTTACATCCCTACGTGGATGTGTATAAAGAAAACGTACATATTTCTAACTATGATTGTTCTTGGACCTAAAAGTCTAAAAAAGATGATGGACATGTACTTGCAGCCTCTAGTTGATGAATTAAAAAACTACGGATAGAGCGTGTTGTTACATACGAAATTTGAAAGAAAAAAAGAACATTAGAATGTTATCTTCTTTGTTGTGGACGATAAGCTATTTTCCTGCATATGGGATGCTTTGTAAATGGAGTGCTAGCGAAAATTTTGCTTGTCTTGTTTGGATGGATTAGACAAATATATTTCGACTTAAAAATGGTGGCAAACAGTATTGGTGGTATCAACATCATTATTTTATGCAAGTAAAAAATCGTAATAGATTTGATAAAAAAATACAAATAAAATACAACTATTTTTTTAGAGCCACCTACCATTTAGAGTAGCGAAGAAGTGTATGAGCTCGTGCAAAATTATACCAAAATACCTGAAATAGGAAAAGCGCTGAAAAATCTTGGCAAAGGAGAGTATCAAATTTGATGCACACAAAGAATATTTTAGGAGTTAACATATTGGAACTTCGACACAGTATAGACGTAATTCATAACGATAAAAATGTGTTCAAGAACTTTTTTAACATAATAATTAATGTGAAAAGGAAAACAAAAGATGATTTGTAGTCAAGAAAGGATATCGTGTTATATTGTAATCTTCCTTTGCTTAAAATTGATGGAGAACGACTAAATTCCAAGCATCTTGCTTGTTATATGTTGAAAAAGCGTCAAAAAAAATAGTGGATGGGTTCAAAATTTGAGGTTTCTAGTTGGAATTGCTTCGAACATGAAACGATGAGTTGATATGAAGGAACTTCAGATGTTGGGTATGAAGTGTCAAGATTGTCATATATTTTTAGAAACACTTTTCTCAATATTATTTAAGGAGTTATTGCTTCCAGAAAGGTATGGATGCCTATTATTGAGCATAGATTATTATATAAAGAGTTGGGCTTAAACACACTTAATAAAAATAATTTGGAGAAACTAGGAACGTATATTCCCAAATTATTATGTAAATTGAAGGAAATATTTCCTTATGGAGTTTTCAATTGATTGGAACATCTATTCGTACATCTACCAATTGAATCTTTAATGCGTGAACTAGTGTAGTATGGATGGGCGTATCCTTTTGTGAGATATGTATAATGCATATATGATTTGTATTTTCTTTTTCTAATTGGTAAATTTTTCGTACATTTTCATATAAAGGTATTTGGGTCATCATAAAAAAAGTGAAATAAAAAGCACACAGTGAAGGTTCAATACATCAAGCATATATTTTTGAAGAAGCGTCCATATTTTTTAATTATTATTTAATGACCATGTCAAACTAAATTCTAATAGTGGTCCTCATAATGATGATTTAACTTAACAATATTAATTTTCAAACAGTTAGTTTAAGCAACAAAATACAATGGTTCAATCTAGTAAAGAATTTAAGGATTAGTTTTAGAAATATGTGAACATATTTAGTCATTAAATAAATTTAATTTGAAATTGATTTGTTACCTGGAGGTTTGACCAGGCAACTAAGGACTCGGCAATTTCGTTCGGCAAGATCAGGCCGTTCGACACCTATGGTCGGTCGGCATTGAAGGCCGTTCGGCATGACAAAATGGTTCGGAGGTCAAGAGCGTTCGGCATTAGAAGAACGCTCGGCATAAAGGAATGCTCGGCATTTAGGGGCATTCAGCACTAGAAAGTGCTCAGCTTCTAGAATCGTCCGGCACATATGATTCGTTCGGTATTGAGAGACGTTCGATATTGAATATCAATCGGCATCTATGGATGTTCGGCATGGCAGAGTCATTCGGCACTCCATACTGTTCAGCATCACTTCGTTCGGCACAAATGCCTCGTTCGGCATTCAGGTTGTTCGATATCACTTCGTTCGGCACAAGTGCCTCGTTCAGCATTCAGATTGTTTGGCATCACTTCGTTCGGCACAAATGCCTCGTTCGGCATTCAGGTTGTTCGACATAACATCGTTCGGCACAAATACCTTGTTCGGCATTCAGGTTGTTCGGCATCACTTCGTTCGGCACAAATGCCTCGTTCGGCGTTCAGGTTGTTCGGCATCACTTCATTCGGCACAAATGCCTCGTTCGGCATTCAGGTTGTTCGGCATCATTTCGTTCGGCACAAATGCCTCGTTCGACATTCATGTTGTTCGACATCACATTGTTCGGCATTTATGCCTTGCTCGGCATTTTGCCGTTCGACCTCTCTGGGTCTACACATGAAGATTACTCTTTTTGGGCTGAGATACCAAGCTGCTAGGCCCACCAGGGAAGTCCAACCTACCTTCGTCTATAAATAGAGAGGCAGGGGCACGGTGAAATGGACCTTTTTTGGAGAACACCGGGGAGACTCTGCCGCATTCAAGACTCATTCAAGACTTATCTTTTTTGATTAGCAATTGTATTCAAGTAATTGGTATACGGATTGTATCTGTAATCGATTATCGAGAAAAGCAATAAAGATTAACCTCAAAGTGGACGTAGGCAATTATGCCGAACCACTATAAATCTGGTGTTCGTATTTTCTGCATTTAAATCTGCGTACTGTTCTCTGTTTAACTTTACTTTCTTCATTAATATCTCTACATAACTCTACTCAAGGGTGTTAGTGACCAATTCTGGTGCTTTCACCGTCAATTGAATTCTCAGGACGATAGGATCTACTTTGCAGCTACTAGATTGAAAAATCCCCTGAAGGAGATCCAAATCATTCACAAGACATCTGTAGATTCTACTCAGAGTTACAACGAACAACTCTACCATGGGGAGACCACAAACTAGATCGACCTCTCATAAGCAGATGTCCACGAAGCTGCTAGTGTACAACAGATAGGACCTAGCAACCAACCGGCAATTCAAGGCGCAGGAACCTCTACCGAGAACCAAGCGGAGGTCGTTTCCCGAACAGAGTTCAACAACTTGATAAGAGAACTCAGGGAAAGTAGAAGGCAACTTGCTGAGCAGATTCAAGCCAACACTAATCTCATGACTCAGCTTGCCCAGCAGCAGCATCAGAATGCTGGAAGTAGTCCTGCTCCTTCTTTTGAATCTGATAGCTCAACCTCAGCCGATGAACCTACTAAGCGTAGACGCCGTAGGGATGAAGCTGCACAAGCAGGTGCTACCGATCGATTCGTCAGGGATCAGGCACGTGATGAGACCGGACGCTCGGATCACCAAGACCCAAATCAAGCGGGACATTAACCCATACGGTCCCGTGGAACGGAACCCAACCTCCCACCCTCCATACAAACTCCAGACTTATCAGCCATGGTCAGGCAGTTGATGAGAGAGAACCAAGGCCTGACCAACGAAGATTGGGGAGTGTCCAGGAGTCATACTCCCTTCACAGATGTTAACCTACAGGCCGAGTATCCCAAGAAATTCAATATGCCGACTATTCCAACCTATGAAGGGAAGACTGACCTTAGGCAACAAGTGATGATGTAAGAATGGATAATGGATTTGGAAAGGGCAAATGACGCAACTAAGTATAGGTGTTCCCAATCACTCTGTCCGGAATTGCCACTATGTGGTTTACTCAGCTTCCTCCACGATCTATATCTAACTTCAACGAGTTAGTGAAGAAATTTGTTGAACAATTCAGGATACATGCTACCCGTCCAAAGGACGTTATATCATTATCAAGCGTAATCCAAGCTCCGGGAGAGTCTTTGAAAGCATACTTACAAAGGTTTTATGTTGCCGCCACTAAAGTTAGCAATCCTAACGACCACGGGATTTTGATGGCGGTAATGCGAGGTGTAGATCCAGACTCGGAGTTTGGAGATTGGTTGGCGGGAAAGCCCCCAGCTACATTGGAACGATTCTATTCTAAATCTCATCAGTTCATATGAAGGGAGGAGGCTCGATGGACGAGACGAGATAAGGCACCAGGGCCTGTTCAGGAGACTGTGAAAAGTAACATCGCCATGAAGCAGTTTGGCGATAGTTTGGGAAAGGTTCAAGTCAATGTCCAGAACAAGCCTGGGCAGTCCAAAGGATCCGGAGGTGGAAATCCTAGAAAGAAAAGAGAAGCAGGGAAATGGAAGTCAAGGATTTCGACCTACAATGAATACACATGCTGAATACTTATCTTGAAAACATTTATCTATCTACCTATAACACCTTTGAATACAGAAAGCCATGCCCAAAGGAGTCTACTGAAGAACAGAAACGGAGAGGGAAGTACTATTGCTTCCATGAGATCCATGGGCACAACCTCCTCGGAATGTGGGTAGATTGATTATAAACACTATTGTCGGAGGACCTTATCCTGCAGACAAGAATTGGCAGTGGATGGAACGATATGCTACCTCCTTATGGCATGCGGATTACGAATGTTGTTCGAATATGGAAGATGGAACCCCCGCAAAGCAACAATGCATGATGACTGACGATATAGTGTTTAGGAGTCGAGACACGGATATGGCGGAGGCTCCTACTATCGACCCGATGGTTATATCTGCAATAATCGGGCCAGCTTATGTGAAAAGAATCCTAATTGATTGTGGGAGCTCTGTTAACATCGTCTTCAAGAAAGCTTATGACCAAATGAAGATGGAAACGAAAGATCTGAAACCATACAAAGCCCGTATCCATGGCTTTAACGGTGCTGCAACCGACGCGATGGGGTATATAGAGCTACCAGTTGAACTGGGGGAAGGTGAGCGTTGGAGAGTGCGAGTCCTACCGTTCATAGTAATGGATGTTGACTCTCCATACAATGTCTTTTTGGGTCGTCCAGCATTGGCAGAATTTAGGGCTGCTTTGGCCCCATGGTGTTTGACATTAAAATTTCCGACAGACAAAGGAGTCGCTGTTGTATATGGCGATCAGGCGACCGGTCGCGCATGTTATGTGGCGGAATTGAGAGAAGCTCAGCGGAGAGAGAAGGGAAAGGTTACGGATAGCTCCGTCCGCATCCTAAAGACTGATGATTGACAAGTAGTGCGCGAGCCCTGGCTCAGACTGCATTCTCGGATCCTTAGGGACATAGATCCGAGAGATGATGGTAGGGAACCCAGGGAAACGAATGCAGCACCGGCTGAGCTGACGATCGACATCCCAGTCAGCCGAGATGACCCATCACGAGTTCTTAAGATTGGATCACAACTCGACCCCTCAGTGGCCGAGGATCTTACTGATTTCCTCCGGGCGAATCCAGACGTTTTTGCTTGGACACATTCTGATATGTGCAGGATTTCTCCAGCAATTGTGAGTCATATGTTGAACATAGACCCGAAACACGTTCCCGTAAAACAGAAAAGGAGAGGTATGGACCCGGAGAGGTCTGCAGCTCTCAAAGAGGAGGTGGACAAACAAAAAGCTAATGGGTTCGTCCACGACGCCCTCTACCTTGATGAATGGGTATCTAACCCAATGCTAGTGAAGAAAGCAAATGGAAAGTGGAGAACTTGTGTTGATTACTCCGATCTGAATAAAGCATGCCCGAAGGATAGTCTTCCTTTACGTAGAATCGACTAGCTAGTCGACTCAACCGCCGGACACGAATTATTATCATCTATGGATGCGTATTCAGGATACAATCAGATCCCGATCTATATTATAGACCAAGAGCACACCAGTTTTGTCACGAATATGGGGCTATTTTGCTATGTAATAATGCCCTTTGGATTGAAAAACGCAGGAGCAACTTATCAGCGTCTGGTGAATCGAATGTTTAAAGACCAGATCGGTAGGACGATGGAAGTCTATATAGATGACATGCTCGTGAAGTTATGACAGTCAAACAACCACATTCGAGACTTGGCAGAAATGTTTGATATACTCAGACATTATGGTATGAAGATCAACCCCTTGAAGTGCTCTTTTGGTGTGGCATCAGGAAAGTTCTTGGATTTCATTGTGAATGCACGTGGAATTGAAGCTAACCAGGCTATTCGGGACATACAAGTGCCCAGAACTATAAAGCAAGTACAAAGCTTGAACGAAAAGGTGGCAGCGCTGAGCCGATTCATATCCGGAGCCATGGATAAATGCATTCCCTTCTTCGACGTGATAAAGAAGGGAAAAAGGAATTTCGAGTGGACATCCGACTGTGAGGAAGCATTTCGAGCTCTGCATTTGGAGAGCCCTCCGGTGCTATCGAAACCAATCGACCATGAAATGCTGTATGTATACTTGGCAGTATCCCAACACGCTATCAGTACGGCTCTGGTTCGCGAGGAGGATCGAGTTCAAAAGCCAGTATATTATGTGAGTAAACGCTTGACTGGGGCAGAAAGAAATTATCCCAAGATCGAGAAATTAGCTTATTGCTTAGTGATTGCATCACGCAAGCTTCGCCCATACTTCCAGGCACACTCAATCAGTGTTTGCACTGATCAACCCCTGCGACAAGTACTCCAACGACCGAAAACTTCCGAAAGGATGTTAAAGTGGAATATCGAATTAAGTCAATTCAATATTACTTAACTACCGCGAAAGGCCATACAGGGACAAGCGCTAGCGGATTTCATCGCTGAATTCACTATGACAGACGAATAAAATGGCTGCAATGTCATACCTCCCGTCTGATGGAAGATGTACACCGATGGGGCATCTAACGACTGTTGTTCAGGGGTTGGCATTGTTCCGGTAAATCCTAAAAACCGATCAGTTTGCTACGCTTTGAAGCTCGAACTCACAGCAACAAATAAGAAGCCAAGTACGAAGCATTGATTGCCGGCTTAAGACTCGTCAAAGAATTAGGAATAAGATCGGTTGAAATCTTTTACGACTCGCAACTGGTGGTGTATCAAGTGCATGGAGACTACCAAGCAAGGGGCAGAGACTTGCCCCATATTTGGCCCAAGTTCAGAAGCTGTTAGTGAATCTCGAATATTATGATATTTCACATGTTCCGCCCGAACAGAACAGGACAGCTGATTCATTGGCAAAATTTGCAAGCACTGGCGATGCGCAGAAGATGGGATTGTTTCCTATTGAAACCTTACATGTTCCAAGCATATATATGATGGAGGTAGATTTCATGTTAGAAATAGAAATCGAGAAGGAATCATGGATGACCCCATTCAAGCAATACTTGTTACATGGTGCTGCGCCCGAAAGAAGGAGCGAAAGGTGACAAGTCATTCGTAAGGCTTCTCGTTATGTAATGCATGATGGAATAATGTATCGGAGGGGATTCTCGACCCCATTACTCCGATGCATTGTCCATGATGAGATAAAACGAGTCCTGAAAGAAGTCCATGAAGGTGAATGTGGCGACCATACCGGAGGGCAGACGTTAGCAAAGAAAATCCTCCGCTATGGATACTATTGGCCAACTGTAAATCGGGATGCCACAGACTATGTGAGAAGATGTGACAAATGTCAGAGGTATGCAAAAATCCCAAGAGCTCCACCAACGGAATTCACACAAATGGTTAGTCTTTGGCCATTGCAATATGGGGAATCGACATAGTCGGTTCCTTGCCTCTATCCAAAGGTGGTGCAGAATACGCAAATGTTGCGGCCTATTACTTTACCAAGTGGGCAGAAGCAGAACTTTTGGCCACTATCACCACCAAAAAGGTCATTAACTTCATTGTACGAAATATTATATGCCATTTTGGCCTTCCACGAACCATCGTCACAGACAACGGAACTCAGTTTGAGAGCAAAGAGTTCAAAGAGTTTTGCCAAAAATATGGTATTGAGAAAAAGTTTGCAGCAGTTGCTCATCCGAATGATAATGGACAAGTGGAGGCCGTAAACAAGATAATCAAATCCATATTGAAAAAACGTTTGAAAAAGGCTAGGGGCAAGTGGGTGGATGAGCTTCCAACGGCACTTTGGGCTTACAGAACCACCCATAAGTCCGCGACTGGCCACACTCCGTTCACATTAGCATATGGCATGGAAACTGTCATACCCATGGAACTTGAAGTCCCATCACATCGGGTAACTTATTATGAACCAGAGTCAAACCAAGATCTCTTGCTGGAATCTTTGGACTTCATCGATGAAAAACGCGAAGAAGCTAATTTAAGAGCGGCCGCGTACATGCACCGAGTGACTCGATATTATAATGAAAAAGTCCGATCAAGAATCTTTGGAGTAGGTGATCTCATTTTGAAATGAGTTTTTCCAGTTCCGTCACACATGAGCCCCATATGGGAAGGTCCATACGTCATTAAATGGAAGCTTGGAGAAGGAACTTTCAAGCTAGCGACCGTTGATGGTGCGAAACTCCCCTGAGCATGGAATAGTGAACATTTGCGGCACTATTACACTTAGTTTATTTCTATCATATTTTAGTTGCATTTATTTCCAGCAAGTTTTTAGTCTTAGTTTACGGCATGTTAAAAGACAATTTAGCTTATTTACATTAATAAAGGCTTGAAGCCATTTCCTTTTCTCATGAATTGTCGATGTTTCTATGTATGATAACGCTGTAAAAAATGTCTAAGAGATACATTATTTTGTCCAACGTACGAACGCGCATAAACGACTCGAAACCTCCAAGTCCCCGGAGTGCGGACTGGAGTACTCTAAGTCCCCAGAGAGCGGGCTCGAGTATAAACGACTCGAAATCTTGAAGTCCCCAGAGTGCAGACTAGAGTACTCTAAGTCCCCAGAGCGTGGACTGAGTATAAACGACCTTGAAGTCCCGTAGTGCAGACTGGAGTACTCTAAGTCCCCAGAGCGCGGACTGAGTATAAACGACTCGAAACCTCCAAGTGCCCGGAGTGCAAACTGGAGTACTCTAAGTCCCCAGAGCGTGGACTCGAGTATAAACGACTCGAAACCTACAAGTCCCCGGAGTGAGGACTGGAGTACTCTAAGTCCCCAGAGCATGGACTCGAGTATAAACGACTCGAAACCTCCAAGTCCCCGGAGTGAGGACTGGAGTACTCTAAGTCCCTAGAGCGCGGACTCGAGTATAAATGACTCGAAACCTCCAAGTCCCCGTAGTGCGGATTGGAGTACTCTAAGTCCCCAAAGCGCGGACTCGAGTATAAACGACTCGAAACCTCCAAGTCCCGGAGTGCGGACTGGAGTACTCTAAGTCCCCCGAGCGCGAACTTGAGTATAAACGACTTGAAACCTCCAAGTCCCCAGAGTGCGCACTGGAGTACTCTAAGTCCCCAGGGCGCAGACTCGAGTATAAATGACTCGAAACCTCCAAGTCCCCGGAGTGAGGACTGGAGTACTCTAAGTCCCCAGAGCGCGGACTCGGGTATAAATGACTCGAAACCCCCAAGTCCCCAGAGTGAGGACTGGAGTACTCTAAGTCCTCAGAGTGCGGACTCGAGTATAAATGACTCGAAACCTCCAAGTCCTCGGAGTGAGGACTGGAGTACTCTAAGTCCCCAGAGCGCAGACTCGAGTATAAACAACTCGAAACCTCCAAGTCCCCGGAGTGCGGACTGGATTACTCTAAGTTCCAAAGCACGGACTCGAGTATAAACGACTCGAAACCTCCAAGTCCCCAGAGTGCGGACTGGAGTACTCTAACTCCCCAGAGCGTGGACTCGAGTATAAACGACTCAAAACCTCCAACTCCCCGGAGTGCGAACTAGAGTACTCTAAGTCCCCAGAGCGTGGACTAGAGTACTCTAAGTCCCCAGAGCGTGGGCTCGAGTATAAACGATTTAAATGACCAAGTCCCCTGAAGGTGGACTGGACGTAAAGTGACTTGAAGTCATCAAGCCCTTGGCGTACGGACTAGAAAATATTCTAAGTACCCGAAGCGTGGAATAAAAAAATGTGCAAGGCCAAAAGATTATCAACTTATTTGAAGATGAATCGAGAAGCTGATGTAATTCGCAATAGCTTGGTTTCCGACCATGATTATACAGAAAACCGGACAACAGAAATCTTCCGAAAGGCAAAAAGAACTAAGTTTTATTCATCAAAAATAAGTTTCTACTACAGTTCCTCCGAAGCTCGGAGCCAAAAATTTATTTACATAGACTATGAAAATAATAATAATTACATAGTCTAAATTAGCTCTTGTTGAACAAGAGCGAAATCTACTTCTTTGACTTCTTCGACTTTTTTCCCGATGACTCCTTCCCGGTACGTTCACCCTTGATGGTTTTCTTTGACAGGGAGTGACAGCCGAAGAAGTATAAGGAACATCCATGGGTTTGAACCCGCCTGGGAGAATGACCATCAACGGCTTGTTCAAAGGGTCATCCGGGTCCACAGCTTGAGGTTCGACCTTGATCTTGATCGTCTTTTCCTTCTCTTTATCAAGCTGCTCCTTCATACTCAGTTTGGACGTGTGCTCGAAGACGCCTGTAATTTCAACTTCATAACTCCCATCGATGGGGGAGGAAGTCTCAGATTTGTCATCGTCAAGTGCTCCGATCACCTGAGCATCGGGACCGGGATCCTCTCCTACATGAGTGGCTTCACTCGTTTTTCCCCTAACCTCCTTGGCGACATCGTTCCTCAGAGTGGGCTCAAGATCAGAACGGCCTGCATAACATCATGAAAAGCAAGTATTAGAATGCGATAGCATCTAGTGGAAAGCGAAAACTCTTCGAATGTTAAAGTGAAAGAGTTGCCTACCAAGTTCCGGCTGGCTCTCAACCATCAGGGTTGTCTCGCCCTCTGGAATAGGTGACAAAACATGAACTCCAAGGCCGGGGTCCTTCGGATCATAGCCGATGTGCTGTTCAAAAGGATCGAGTATAGGCCGACTGGTCGGTTGGGTAGGCATACGAGCCGGAGACTCAATCCCAGATGGACTGGCGATAACTTCTTTCCCTTTTGCAGAAGGGGATCCTTTGCAATAAATAGCTTTAGCCGCGGATAGGTCCGAAGGCTCTTTTCCCTTGAGAAATTCTTTTATCAGGGCCCCCTCATCAACCTCCTCGATACCGTGTTCGGCCTTTTTGATTTCAATTAAAGTCTCCCACGCCTCGGCCAAAGATTTGAGATAGCCCTCACCCAGAAAAGTTAAGTCCCGGTGCATGAGAACGCGGGCGTTGAATTCGGCAATAAGCGGGTCGAACATGGTTTTGATTTCTTCTCTACCCTCTTCCTTGGTCGCCTCAAGATGGGAGTCGATCTCCGCAGAGGCTATCTTTTTGCCCTCTTCACGGGCTTTATTCTTCAGCGCCTCAACTTTAGAAAGCTCGCCCTTAAGTTTCGCCTTTAGGAGCCAAGTTGCAACAATCTCATCGCAATACCGTTGCGACTCTTCTTGGGCAGAAACCTTCTCCTTTTGTTCTTTGAGGAGTCGCTCCTCAAGTTCTTTAACCCGAAGATGCATCCCTCTGTTTTTGCACCGAATCTTTTTCTAAAGCCAAAGCCCCACAACGTTGTACCGCCTCGTCGATTTATTTTTTATGAGTCAATTCCAGACGAGTTACGGCTTCGGCGGTATCTTTGGCGCTCTGCTGGGCGGCCTCAAGTTCAGATTTGTAAGTCGCAATCTTTTCGTTCTGAGCTTTAATGATATCTTTGTTGTAGATTTTGGTGGTACTTGGGCTGATAATATGTTTTCTTCCGAAATGATGAGTCCCGGGAATGTTAATCCCTATCGCCATCATCGTCTCTGTCCCGACGTCTCCCGGAACCTGAGTCACGACCAAAGTGATGGAAGACAGATGACCCACGGAGGCGATCGATTCCATGTGTATGCCCCATGTCACCTGCATAGAATTCAAATAATAACAAATTAGCAAAGAATAGTGTGACGACGAAAATTTAAATGCGAGGCAAAGTGCATGTGTCTGTGTGTGTCCTAATGTTTCCCCCCCGACGGACCAGTTTCTTTACTTATGGGAGTTTTTTCCCCCAGAGTTTGGGCTTGAACGCCTGCATCGCCTCTGATGGGCAAGTGAAGTTTAAGTGCCTCCGGATCATCAAAATCATAATTAAGTAGATCGTCAGGTATCGAGAGGTTCGAGAGGCCCTTCGAAGAACTTTCTAAACGTTGTGAGGAGGCCTCTTTCTCTGTTGGAATAAGAGTAACTTTTGAGGTTGCACCAACTTCTTCCCTCCTTATCTTATACGTCAGTTTCTTTTTCTTCTTCGAAGGGGAGGATGACATCATGAACTTCAACCGGCGGGTCATTAGTAGGCCCAACATTCTCATCTTGTGCTTCGGGTGTTTCATTTTCTTTGATTTCTCGTTCTTCTAGTGCACCAGGAATGTTGTGTGCTGAAGACTCGGCTTGTTATTTCCCTTCACCGGAGGCGGGCCTGGGTATGGAAATGCCCTCAGGAAGGATTATCCGACGCCCTTTTGCTAACAGTCCAAACCTCGATAGTGACTCATTTGAAATGAGAGTTCGGATGTCCTGTTCGTCGGCAGGAAGGGCTCTAATGGCTTCGATGGCTTCAGAATACCCGCGACCGTCAGGACGTGGATTGATACCTAAAAATATGGAAAAAAGAATTAGAAGAGGCATGGCTTTGACCAAGTATGAATATCAATCCAGAGAAAAGGTTTACTTTCTTCCACCCATCTCCTTGCGAAACTAGGAGGGCAACGCACATAGAACCATTCATTTTTATACAGGGCAAACTTGCCGCATGCTCCAGTCAAGATTTGGCATTTGTGGTGCGGCTCGAGAAACATGAAAGAGGGGCTATCTCTCTGCATCTTGATCATATATATATATATATATATATATATATATATATATATATATATATATATATATATATATATATCTGATGTCATCTGGGGTTGGAGGCCTGGAGAGAACGTTCATGAAATGGATGCAGGTACCGTAGATGAAGGCGTGACCGTTCGGGTGCAATTGTGATGGGGCTATGTCGATGTATTGCAGCACGTCCCGAAGAAATAGTTGAACGGTGGCACACTGCCGACCCAGCACATAAACTTATTACAAGCTGTATATCCAACTGGGGAAGGTGTGGACGATCGTGCCCGATGGAACTAATACGTCATCGAAGGGGATTCCGTGGATGGAACATATCCGACGGAGTGCACTTTCATTGATCTTCGAAGCCTGTGAATCGACCGGGTTGTCCAAGAAAATTGATGCCTCCAGGGCGTCGGGAGCAAAGTTATGAGCAGGGGAAGTCGACAGGTTTGAGGTATCTGCGACTCCTTGTTTGGAAGAAGGCCCAGGTCTATCTGAGATCGTGGCGGAGCTAGATTTCTTAGACATCTTTGATAGAAATTGAATCTGGTAGAGTACCTGTTTGAACTATACTTGAAAAGCAATCGATGTTAGACTAAGCAACACAAGTATTCCCCTCATGTGGTGAGTGGACTAGTGTGATAGTTCAAGAAAAAGCACTAAGAAATTAAAAGTCACGGGGTTAATGGTATAAAGTTGAGCTTCAAATCGTCGCCTTCGAAGACCGTCATCGCCGACCATCTCCAAAACCAACCCTATGGTGTTTACAATTTCGAACTTAAACATTGGCCCTAAATGTTAGAAGAAATTATCCGTTTTTGTCGATTTAGGTTCAGGCTTGTGACTACTCAAACTAAGAAGTTATCAGTCCAGATCAGTTCGGTATGCTAGTTTACTTAGGTCCTTGTCCTTGTTTTTGTCATAAGATTAGGCAAAGTAAATGTTGATCGGCCTAAGTATCGTTCGGCCAAACTATTGGTCGGCCTAACTATCGTTCAGCTAAATCTTGTTCGGCCTAATTATCGTTCGGCCTAAACCTTGATTGGCCTAAGTATCGTTCGGCCAAACTATTGGTCGGCCTAACTATCGTTCGGCATTCATGACCGTTCGGCCTACGCGCTGTTCAGCCGAAATACCGTTCGGCATCCTATCCAACTCGTACCTCCTCCCTATCCTTCCATTCCACTGCTTGGCATGTTGCGGACCGTGCCAAACCAAAGTTACGTCGAGCCCCAATGCTCGGCACTCCATCCTTAACAACGGTTTCATTTTCGTTTCTTCCTCCATCCACACCGAACAACAAGGACGAATAGTTCGAGTTAGTCATATCGGACCATGCTGTTTGGCATTCTAGCCAACTCCTGCTCCTCCTCTATTTTCTCCTCCAATCTCGTTCGGCACGAGGGAATCATGCCGAAGCACAATACATCTCCCAACAACTCCCTCGTGTGCTCATCTCTGGCCACTTCTCCTTTCCTCCATATCATCTAGCCCTAATAAACATCCTAATCATAGTTCGATTCTTTCATCCATGCAACACCTATCGGCTACGGTTCTAATTTACGAATTTGAGCCTCTTATTAAAACTTTTTAGTCAGGGAAGGAATTTAAATAGAGGGATCAATACCTAGTTAGTAGATCGAGACTTGGAAGAATTCTGGATTGGGATGGATTGTTAAGTCTTTAGAGTTTGTTAACAGGTGTGGTTTGTGAGTACAAAATAGCAGAGGTGGAAGTGAAAAGAGAAGAAGAAGGAAAACGCTGACCTTTATAGGGAAGAAGAAGAATTCGAAGCGACAATGACTGGTAGAATCGGTCAAAGCAACATCGTTCGGCATCGGCTTTTAATTCGTTCGGCATACATGGAACGTTCGGCTTCGGCTGTATCGTTCGGCATTTGCATGACGTTCGGCACACATCACCTCAACTAGTGATCAAAGGAAGTCACCATCGAGGAAACTGAACCACATCTCAAAGTAAAGCGCAGTGGACTCATGGTTCAAAGCACATAACGTTCGACCACGTGATGCACTTTAGGGGGCAAGTGTCACCTGGAGGTTTGACCAGGCAACCAAGGCCTCAACAATCTCGTTCAGCAAGATCAGGCCGTTCGACACCTATGGTCGGTAGGCACTGAAGGCCGTTCGGCATGACAAAATGGTTCGGCAGTCAAGAGCGTTCGGCATTAGAAGAACGCTCGGCATAAAGGAACGCTCGGCATTTAGGAGCGTTCGGCATTAGAAAGTGCTCGGCTTCCAGAATCGTCCGGCACATATGATTCGTTTGGTATTGAGAGATGTTCGGTATTGAATATCGATCGGCATCTATGGATGTTCGGCATGGCAGAGTCATTCGACACTCCATACTATTCGGCATCACTTCATTCGGCACAAATGCCTCGTTCGGCATTCAGGTTGTTCGGCATCACTTCGTTCGGCACAAATGCGTCATTCGGCATTCAGGTTGTTCGACATCACTTTGTTCGGCACAAGTGCCTCGTTCGATATTCAGGTTGTTCGACATCACATCGTTCGGCATAAATACCTCGTTCGACATTCAGGTTGTTCGGCATCACTTCGTTCGGCACAAATGCCTCGTTCGGCATTCAGGTTGTTCGGCATCACTTCATTCGGCACAAATGCCTCGTTCGGCATTCAGGTTGTTCGACATCACTTCTTTCGGCACAAATGCCTCGTTCGACATTCCGGTTGTTCGGCATCACTTCTTTCGGCACAAATGCCTCGTTCGACATTCAGGTTGTTCGGCATCACTTTATTCGGCACAAATACCTCGTTCGGCATTCAGGTTGTTCGACATCACATCGTTCGGCATTTATACCTTGCTTGGCATTTTTCCGTTCGGCCTCTCTGGGTCGGCACACAGAGATCACTCTTTTTGGGCCGAGATACCAAGCTGCTAGGCCCACCAGGGAAGTCCAACCTACCTTCTTCTATAAATATAGAGGCACAGGCAAAGTAAAATGGACCTTTTTTGGAGAACACCAAGGAGACTCTGCCGCATTCAAGACTCATTCAAGACTTATCTTTTTTGCTTAACAATTGTATTCAAGTAATTGGTATACGGATTGTATCTGTAATCGATTATCAAGAAAAGCAATAAAGATTAACCTCAAAGTGGACGTAGGCAATTATGCCGAACCACTATAAATCTGGTGTTCGTATTTTTTGTATTTTGTCAAAGGCGATGAACATGATGATTATTTACAAGATTATTATTGAATGTTGCATCAAATAATTAGGGTCGCTTATTTAGCAATACTGGAGCTTTAATTTTTTATTTCAAATCAAAGTGGTTTCATACTACTCCTCATGTTGGAGTACGTCCAATATGTAAAGATTATCCTCTTGCTTAGCTAAACCATGAAAGGAAATATAAAGGAAATGATCCATTTGCGCTAGTCATGCAAGAAACACAAGTTTGTTATGTGCTTTACCTTTCTATGAACAATAATAAGGAGGACTGGTGGCCTATAGTTAAAACAAAACCGAGATGGTCATTCAACGGGGACATGATCATAACTAATAATCAACCATACCAAAATGGTTTGGAGGAAAATGAAATACTCAATCAGCATAAGGTACTGATAATATAAGTCCACTTAATAATAGAGTATTTAACGTAGTTGAATTAGAAGATGTCGGTACCAAGAGTTTTGATCATTGAATTTTGATGCGATCTTCATTCCAAAGGGCTTGGATCCAGCGTCTTACCTGAACTAACGTGTATTGCAACTCTAAAGGGGGATCTCGACTATAAATACATTCTTAAGAAGCAAAAAAGAAATATTTGGATCTTCTTTCACCGCACAAGACTTTGAGAAAAATCAAGATTTACTATATTGTAAATAGAATTCGATTATATTTTATGTATTTTGAAGAGAATTCATAAATAAGACATATAAGTGGATGTTGCTAGGATGTTGCTAGGATTTTAACGAACTACTATCAAAATCTTGTGTCCTTTCTTTAATTTTTTGTTTTTATGTTTGTTTAATTTTCCTTTATCCGAATTGAGTTGTTCAACCAATTTTTTAGGCAATAAGATAAAATTCTGACTTGTGTAATTTTCATAAACTGGCTAGATATAAGTCAACAAGATTACAAAGGTTATATGCATCTCCTTCTACTATGAAACATAAGTGATGGCATTGTCAACGACAACTAGATGGGGTATTTTATGTCATCCTTCATATTGTGAAACTTGGAAACATTTCAATAGGAAATATCTGTAATTTGCTAAAGAATCACGCAATGTTGGACTTGGTTTGTATATGGATGGTTTTGTGCCATTTAGTTTGTTCGTTAAGCCTTATTATTCGTGATAAGTTATTCTTAGACCTTACATCCCTGCATGGATGTGTATAAAGAATACATACATATTTTTAACTATGATTGTTCTTGGATCTAAAAGTTTGAAAAAGAGGATAGACATATCCTTGCAGCCTTTAGTTGATGAATCGAAAAACTACGGATAGAGCATGCTGTTACATACGAATTTTGAAAGAAAATGAACTTTAGAATGTTTTCTTCTTTGTTGTGTACAATAATTTCTACATATAGGATGCTTTCCAAATGGAGTACTAGCAAAAATTTTGCTTGTGTTGTTTGCATGGATTAGACAAATTTATTTCGACTTAAAAATGGTGGCAAAAGGTATTGGTGGTATCAACATCATTATTTTATACAAGTAAAAAAATCATAATAGATTTGATAAAAAATTCAAATAAAATACAACTATTTTTTTAGAGCCACCTACCATTTAGAATGGAAAATAAGTGTATGAGCTCATGCAAAATCATACGAAAATACCTGAAATAGGAAAAACGCCAAAAAATCCTGGTAAAGGAAAGTATCAAAATTGATGCACACAAAGAATATTTTTGGAGTTGCCATATTGGAAAAATCAGAATCTTCGACACAGTATAGGTATAATGCATAACGATAAAAATGTGTTCGAGAACTTCTTTAACATAATAACGAATGTGAAAAGGTAAACAAAAGATGATTTGTTGTCAAGGAAGGATGTTGTGTTATATTGTAATCTTCGTTTGCTTAATATTGATGGAAAACGACTACATTCCAAGCATCTTGCTTGTTATGTGTTGAAAAAGCATAGACAAAAATAGTGGATGGGTTCAAAATTTGAGAATTCAAGTTGGAATTGCTCCGAACATGAAAAGATGAGTTGATATGAAGGATCTCCAAATGTCGGGTATGAAGAATCAAGATTTTCATATATTTTTAGAGAAACTTTCTCAATATTACTTTAGAAGCTATTGCTTCCAAGGTATGGATGCCTATTATTAAGCATCGCTTATTATATAAAGAGCTATGCTTAACCACACTTAATAAAACAAATTTGGAGAAACTAGAAATGTATATACCCAAATTATTGTGTAAATTAAAGAAAATATTTCATTATGAAGTTTTCAATTGCTTGGAACATCTACTCGTACATCTACCAATTGAAGCTTTAATTTGTGAACTAGTGCAGTATGGATGGGCGTATCCTTTGGTAAAGTATGTATAATGCATATAGGATTTATATTCTTTTTCTTCTAATTGATAATTTTTTTGTACATTTTCGTATAAAGGTATTTGAGTCGTCTTAAAAAAGGTGAAATAAAAAGCACATGGTGAAGGTTCAATATGTCAAGCATATATTTTTGAAAAAGCGTCCATATTTTTTAGATATTATTTCAATGACCATGTCAAATTAAATTCTAATAGTGGTCCTCATAATGATGATGCTATGGACGAGTTATTGATATTTCTCTTTCTTTTTTTCAAAACACGGACGTCCATCGAGAAAATGGAAGAATGGAAGGTTTTAAACACTTAAAATGTTTGCCATTGCTAGAATAATAAAGCTTCCCAATTGTTAAGAATTATCAGAACTTATTAGTTTTGTTAAATTATATTTGTTTATTTACTATCAATATCATGTTATATATAATAATCATATTTATTTTAACAATATCAATTTTCAAACAGTCAATTTAAGCAACAAAATACAAAGGTTCAACCTAGTAAAGGACTTAATGATTGGTTTTAAAATTATGTAGACATATTTAGTCATTGAATAAATTTAATTTGAGATAACTTATTTACGTATATTAATGTGTATTAATTTAATTTGAAAGTTTGTTGATGGCATCAACAGTGATATTTGTTATAAAAAATCGTGCTTTTGGTCACTGACAAAATACAAAAAATGCCCAATCATGTATGTAAACGACTTTAAATATCACACAATGGAGTTTAGGGCCAGTAAAACAACTTACAACTTAGGGGCAAGCGTCAAAGGTGATGAATATGATGATTATTCAAAAGATTATTATAAATTGTTACATCAAATAATTAGAATCGCTTATTTAGCAATACTAGAGCTTTAATTTTTTTATTTCAAATCAGAGTAGTTTGATACTACTGCTCATGTTGGAGGACATCCTATATGTAAAGATTATCCTCTTACTGAGGTAAACAATGAAAGGAAATATAAAGGAAACGATCCATTTGTGCTAATTATGCAAGAAACACAAGTTCATTATGCGCTTTACCCTGCCACAAACAACAACAAGGAGGACTGATAGGCTGTAGTTAAAATAAAACCGGGATGGTCATTCAACGGGGACATGATCATAACGAATAATCAACTATACCAAAATGATCCGGAGGACTATTAAATACTCAATCAACATAAAAATCGATAATATAAGTCCCTTAATAATAAAATATTTAACGTAGTTGAATTAGATGAAGATGTCGAGATCAATGATGATGATGATGTCGAAGGTAATGAATATGAGTATGATAATGACATTGTAAATGATGTTACTGATAATAATATTGATAATTGATAGAATATATAAGACTTCTTTTATATATGCACATTGTTTTCATTTTTCTCTGATATTAATAATCAATTGTTAAGGTATATGTATGCATGTCATGACAATTATATATACAAAATTTCAGTTTGGGGCTTATACTCCTTGAAACAAAATCTATTACATTCTTATTTTATCAGATGAAATTGCATACCCATTATTATGTTGCATACACTTTGAGAAAACTTGTCCTAGTTGCTACTCCAGTTTCATGTCGTTGCTACTCCAGTTGCATGTCATTGCAACACACAATTTAAAATTCATTATTATATTTTATACATACATGCATTATATTTTATACATATATGTGTATATATTATTATAATAGAAATGTCTAGTAGAGTTCGTAGACTCAACTATGGTGGATCCTTATTAGGTCATGGTGGATCTCTATAACATCCATCATTCAAAAACCTATTGATGAAACACTAATAGGTTGCAATCACCTTAGAATTATATTTCGATGACAAATTAGTTCAACACATAGGGGTGTGTGTGTGTGCGCGCGCGTGTATATATGTATATACACACACACGCAAACAGAGCAATTAAATAAAGTACATCATAGAATAAACTTTACCACATTATTTTTAAACTCACCAATCATACTCACGTAATGGTGAAATATAAATAATTACGCAGTAGCATTAAAGATTCAATATACGATGATGTCGAACCCTTGTAGTCCCTTGGACTTAACAAATATTTACATTACACAGTGGAATATCTCCTACTTCAGAAGTAAATAATAATAAGGCCTTCGCCCATCTTCATCTTCAAAATAATCTTGGTAATTACTTCCGTTAAAGTATATAAACTGAAAACCTATAAATTCAATCTAGTTAAACGATTACCCATGAGGTTATAGAGGAAAAACATTAAACACATGGGTCAGATATAAGTCTTGTATAAATAATATCATTTCCTATCTAAGTCCTCCATTAAAGGGGTCATGCCGTAAAAGCACAAAATGGGTTTCCCCATACAAGCCTTGGTTATATAATCAAGATAGACTAACATAAGTCATAGGTCATAGGAAAATATACGTTTACTTAAACATACGTAAGCTGATCTTAATATAACTTTACCTGGTGCCATCTTAGATTTTGGGTCATATGCTTAACCTAGGTTAATATTAATGTTTCAGAAATACTATTTGCAAAACTGTATTTGGTTTCATTACCTATAGTTTATATATCAAAAGGCACAACCCCTCCTTGTCTCATTAAACTATTAACAATCTTCTACCGTAAGGTACTACCTCGAGCAGTCTCGATTTATCCCTTAACTTGGTTTATTCTACAAGGTATATCCCCAAGCAGTCTTGATTCCTTATATTTGGAAAGTAAAACCCTAAGCAGTCCAAGTTCTTTGTGTTTGTACTACAAAGTACAAGCCTAAGCAGTCCCAATTATTTATGTTTATACAGTAAAGTACAAACATAAGCAGTCTCAATTCTTCGTTTTTATACCACAAAGTACAAACCAAGCAGTCTTAGTTCTTCAAATTTATACTGTAAAGTACAACCCTAAGCAGTATCTTTATATTTTTTTCTTATATTCGAAATCCTTAAGAGCTACATCCACTCTCGCTAAAGCATCTACCAGTTTGGACTCCTACGCTCCTTCAAAAGTCGAATGTAGAATCCTATCCCTTAAAGTAAGTGAATTTGAGTGAGTGTCCCTACTCGGTGTTAATAGCCCTTCCAAACCCGCATTATTTGCAGGTCTTACTTCCTTACTACTTAGTTATCTTTAACTTTATCAACTACCCCTAATGGTTCGTTTATTAGTTTTCGGCTTTAATAACTCATTTGGATTCATTAGGCTCTCGCCCCACCTTTGCCTATCCTTAGCCGTACAACATATCTTATTTTAGAAAACTCTAATTACTACCTTCAGCTATCTTAAGCTTGGGGCCTTGATATTAGCTTTGAAAAGCTAATAAGTCTCGGTATTTACTCTCCTCGATAGTCAATAGGTCTCAACTATCAAATCACTGCCTTTAGATCTTGTCCAAGGAAAGCTTGCTCCATTTATCTTTATTCGTAATGCCTTCGTCTGGCATCTAGATCAAGAACTTTTGGTTGTCTTCATTAGCCATATTCTTATTTAGTTCATTTAATTAGAACTTTTTGAATTTCTTAATTTATGTTTCGAGTGTTATACCTATGGCATATCACCTTCGGTGTAATCTTTTTCTCAAGTACATGTATAAAGCCTACACGCCTAACTACCAACTGTATACATCTAGGAATGGCTTTCCATGTTTCGTCTCTTTATTCATCTCGTCTTAGCTTATAGTTAGTGGCGGTGTTCTTTATTTACTTTCGCCGCACTTATATGACATATTGTCCCATTATTACTTAGTTATGTAATTTACATGGAAAATTAGGTCTTGATTTCCAATTTAGCTTCTAGAAATGCTTATTCTTGATTAGAAAAATACATATAAATTTTCTAAAATTCGTAGATAAATAAATACTTTTGCATGTTTTTACCCATATTTCCATATTTAAACCATTTTTCACTTATTTTTTAGTATACGAGTTGCTTTAAATGTTCAAACATAATATTTTAATGTTGGAAAATTCTATTTACTTAAAGCTGTCTTTAGAAATATATCGTTTCCATTATAATAATTTTTTATGGTATCTCATAGTCATTAGAGTGGACAATCGTAGCTAAGCTTCCTACGTGAAGCTGTTTCAAATCAAACATTCATTCGGTCAAGATATATCAATTAGAAACATATATTATACTCTTTATCAAAAAATATCTAAGTCACAAGCAATATAAGTGAAAATGACCATAAAAGAAATAATATTACTCCCCTAAATCTTTGGTTTGCATTGATCAGTAAAAGCTTTATGTTTTCCTTGGCTTTATCTCTTTGCTTCTTCTTCTTCTTCTTTTAATAAAGGTCGCCGATAAGATTTCCTTTAGTTTTAATTTGACGATAATGAAAAATAAGGAGGAGGACATCTTTAGTGGTATTTATATAGTAAGAGTTTTAGGATTTCTTACCCTATTTTATTAATTTATGTCCCTCTCTACAGTATCCTCTCTTTTCAAATGTAAATCCGATTTCCACCTACATGGTCGCATTTGATTATTTCTTATTTACTCTTAACTATCAATTAATAATTTTCCATTATTAATTTAATCACATACATACAGTAAGTAAACAAATATCCTTCGAATATTTATGTTACTGTAATGACCCAAAATTTTATCACTTTGATTTTTGGAATATTTAATCAGTTTTAAATTTTTGATTTGGGATTTTTATATACAATAAAATCTATGGTTCAAATAATTTTTCAATTTTAGATAACGTATTTTTAATTTAATTTTTAGGTTTTTTTTCATAATTTTTAATTTGGAAAATAATAAAATTTACGTTTGACATATTTTTCGACAAACGTTGGCATTTTGAAACTTCATAGAATTTGACAACTTGTCTGTTTTAGTGTTGTTTTGTGATCGCGTTTCAATTCTATATGCAATCATATTTCATTTTTTGTCGATCGCAGCTGATAATCAGATGTCATCCGGTGTAGCGGGGTTACGAAAGTTATTCAAAATCACACATATGTAAAGAACACATAGTATGATTATGAGCCGCGATCTTTTGATTTCCCTTTTGATTTCCTATACCAACAAAACACACGGTTGATCTTTTGTTTCCTCTTCCACCCTACTAGCCACCATTGTCTTCAATATCGCCACTTGATTTGGCCTTGGTTGTGGAATATTATATGTATGAAAGTCGCCTTGCCTTGCCTAAAAATGTGCAAACACGGAGAAGAGATACTTTCTTTAGTTCGATTTCTACTTTGTTTTCCTGTAACCAAAGCCAATCTTTTTTGTCATCACTCAAAAATCAAAACAACCTAAAGCGTCAAGTTTTAGCGAAATCTTCTGAGACGAAAAGTGTTTGGCTTAATCCAAAGTATTTTAGAAATTAATCACGCTCAATTTCATTAAGGATCAAGCTGATATCACCGTAAATCAGAAAGAGGAAAATTTTGTTCCAAATTTCTAAAAATCAATTTCTAATGATCCATGGAGAATTAGACGACGCCACTAGCGTCATTAGGTTCATATAGAGGAGGAGGATTTTTAGTGAGGTTTCGGCAACATTTCATGATGGTCATCGACAAGGGTTGTAGGGTTAATTTTTATGGCAATCGGGGAGGCAACAAGTGAAGGTGATTTTAATTTTGTGTTTAGCCTGGTGAGGCGGCCAAGTGGTGAGATTTTGGTAGTGATCGATGCTAAAATGTGTCGTGTGTTTTTGCCTGGGGAGGAGGTTTCGTTCGGTCGGTTTCGGTGGTGGGGGCCGAAGGAGGTGATGATGGTGGCGTCATGATGAGGAGGTGATGACGGTTGTGTGGGTGGCCTCGGTGAGTGGGATTGGTGGGCGGAGGCCTCATGCACGTGTTTTAGTTTTAATTAGAGGAAGAAAAAAAAGCGGGAAAGGGGATTAGAGCGGGTTCGATTCATGTTTTTGGGCATTGGGCAGAGCATTTGAATTTATGGCGAGAATCCTCTCGTATTTATTTAATTTAAAGAATATAAAGGTGTAAAACTTAAAATCATGATATCTTGCTCGTTTCAATTCTGATCGACAAGCAGATTTTTGCATTGTATTCGTATTGACGAGTACAACTCTATAGCATTACTTATTGATAGCTTTGGCCAAGTATAAACTTATGACATATGAAAACCGATAGGATTTAAATTACATTATTTTAATTAATAACGTCGTTTAAATTTATATACCTTAATTATTGATGTTTATTTGGCCAAATAAAATATTGTTGGGTTTAATCATACCGAATATGGTAATTGGACATTTGTTAGCAAAGTAAAACACCTTTTCGCTAATTAAATTAATTAATATTTAACTAGCAGAATAAATCCCCAGTCTGCTATTTTATAGATTTGGACATCTGATTATATCTTTTTAATTCATATGCTGCTTGGAATATGTGATATGTTCACCAATGATGGTTAAGTGTTGAATTTATTTATATAGTCGTTGATTATGTAAATATCTTTTATTAGCTTGGAAAATAAAATTGAATGTTATGGTAACTTGTTTAAGTACCATTACGATTGTAAGCCTTCCAAATTTCAAAGTTGATTTTGATTCAAAAATTATTTTAAGGATACTTATTATTCATTAATAAGGTTTTAAAGATATTTTTGTATATTAATAATATTTAGAAGGTAATTATTTTTTATTAGTAACGGCTTAATGATAATTAATAATTCTTTTAATAATAATTTAAAGTTAATGATTTTAATAATATGATTTTGAAAAATTATTTAAGAATACTTAACTTTTATTTAAATTATTTATTCAAAATGTTTAAATTATATTTCAATTATTAATAAAAGTTATTTAATTATACCTAAAGGTAAATAATTATCGTGTAAATATTACTTAAAAGTTAATTTATTATTATATTTAATAATGTTAGAAATTAATTAATTATTATATTTATAGTGATTTGAAAATAAATAATTATTATATTAAAGAAGTTTTGGAATTAATTAAACATTGTATTAATAATGGTTTGAAGTTAAATTAATTACCATATTTGAATTGTTTAAAAGTTAGCTTATTAATGTAATAATATTGTGCAATAGTTAATTCAGTATATTATTAATCAGATTTTAAAGTTATTATTTCGAATGAGGCTTAAAGATAATGAAATACAAGGGTATTTAAAGAATAACTTGTTATTTTAAAGTTATTATAAATGATTTATTGTTTATCAGTGGAACTTTACTGACTTAAAGGGTTTGTTAAATAAGTTTGTTTGAAAAGGGAAGAATTTTATAAATGATTTTGGATATTTATAATAATAAATTATAAATGAGTTTTAATGATTTAAAAAGGAGAAGTTTTATAGATGGGGTTTGAGATTTATAAAGAATGTTTTATAAATAGATTAGAGATTTATAAAGAAACTTTATAAATAGATTTGAAGATATTTATAAAATAAAGAGACTTGGAAAGAATGGTTGATTTTTCATGGCGTAATTTGACGGGTGGGGACTGCCTACACTTTACTATGGATTCGCTAGGATAGCGACGTAGCCATTGAGTAAACTACGATCCATGGGAAATGAAATATTTGTTTGAACGCTTGTTTATTGATAGTTGAATAACCGACTATTAAATCTTGTCCTAAATATGTAATCCTTCTTAATTTTGGTGGTATGGAGGTATTCCATACTTAACACCAAAGGATTTTAACTTTGGAAATATCTAGGGGACACATGTGGATTATATGGTACAGTTGTCATTGGTGGTGCCATACTGTACGTATAAAATCGTTTTGTTCTTCTAGGATAAATGTAAGGTGATCGTCCACATAAATGGTAAGGGATGATCCCCTCTCTTATGTGTTGTTTGATTATTTCGTAAAAAACCATTATTGAGCCTTCCGGAAAATCGATGATTGGTTTTTAGAGTGAAGCCGAAAAGTGTACTCGTAAGAGATGATTCGAAAACCATAACCACTCTGAAACTATATATGGTTCTATGGAGGATTTTTGTGATATACTGATATGTTGGAATCCATGTGTGGTTCCAAGATCCGTTGGGGTATGGGAATCCGTACGTGATTCCAAGATCTATTTGAGATGTGGGTATCTATTTGTGATTCTAAGACCCGTTGGAGTATTGGAATCCATGTGATATTCCGTGATCTATTTTAGTGGCGGTGCATGAACTGGAATGGCAGGCGTAGCCTCACTAGTGGTAATGACTAAAACCAAATATAGGAGGCATGGCCAGTATGGTTGGCAAACCCATTGGGTGTAGTCGGTTTCTTCTATACGTTAGTTACAGTTGTTATGCATGCAAGGGGCGATGCACTCGGTATTAGCGAAAGTAGCTATATTTTTCATATAGTACATCACTAAGGATATATGCTGCTTCGGAATGACATCTCTGATCCTTATGCAAGAGGATCGTTCTCAAAATACTAAGGACACCACTATGGAAATCCTACATAATTAGCGAACATGTCTTATCGGTTTTTGATTATATACATAGCATTGTTGTGATGTACACTCACGAGCATCACAGCTACTTGATTATTATTGTTTTCACCCTTATACATTATTAAATATCACTGGATTTTTTGATATAAAGGTTTTGGTTATTGTAAGGTAAAAATTCGTTCGTGTTTATGTACGACGTGGTCTTACAAGATACCCTTTGATTTTGAAGGATTTTACAAGCTATAGTAAATAAAATTCCTTGTGATTTGAGTTCTCGTGCTAGTTTTACCAGGCGACCCGGACGTTGTTTACATATAATGCTCGGGTCAGATCAAGCATATTTTCAGGTTTAGTTGGATATTTTGGAGCTTCAAGAGAAGAGCTAGAGGAACAGAGACGTATTCACGTACATGGTTATTTTTCCATTACATTCATTGTTGTATTATCAGCAATGGTGAGGACATGTTATTATAACTGTCCGGGCTGAAATAGGTTAGTATACTCTGATTGATGTCTGTATATACTTATATTATAGTTTGTTTTTGCGTAAATATTTTTTTCTATATTATAGATTATTCGTTCCGCTGTGAGATTCTGTATTGTTTAGTTTCTTATTTCTACTATCTTTCTCCTAACTATCTGCCTTTTCTGATCAATTTGAGTGGTCAGTATGGTTTATTGGCCCCTTAAACTGTGCGAAAAAATTGGTCGTTACACGTGGTATCAGAGCCTAGGTTGAGCGATGTGATAACCCGGAATTTGAAAAACTGTTAGTTTGATAATTAACTGAGTAAATTGATTGAATTATTGATTTTTATTTGGATTTATAAATGAAATTTTGATAATTAAGATATATCTGGGTATGTATATAGGTGAATTTGAACTATTATAAATAATGACTAATGAATATTTAGATAAATATTCATTTGACCTTCCTTTATAAATATTTATTTGACAAGATTTATCTTTTCAAAGCTAAAATTGAAATATATATATATATATATATATATATAGAATCAATTTTAAATAAATCTTTGGAAATTTTATTTATATATATATGTAAGGTTGGGTTATAAATTTGTAGGGTGAGATTTAATTAAGATTTAAGAAAAGAAAAAAAATATACCTTTCCTTTTTATGTACTTGGAAATAAAGGTAGTTGGTGTATATGAAGATAAAGAATATGTGTAAATGTAACCTTATGTAGATATAAAATAAGTAATTTATAAAATAACAAGGTTTAAACCATAACTTGTAAATAAATTTAACAAAAGGGGTTTAACACAATTTAATTAAAAGTGACAATTGTAAAACAAATATTGATATAAACTCACAAGTGTTACAATATGAACAAGTGGCATGTCTCATCTTCTTATTAACTTGAAAATGAATATTAAAAAAAAAGAAAATTTAAAACAAAACCTGCAAGAAAATAAGCAAAAACAAAAAATGAATCCAAATAGCATATTCACTAAAGTCAGGCAGAGGAAAAAAAAAGAAGAAGAAGAAGAAGAAATTCGGTTCATCTCAAAACTTCAGATTCAACTCAGTAAGCAATGCAAAGATCAACATTAAATTTTAAAAGCAGATCAGTTTGAAAGCAAATCACATTAAGAAACTTTGAATTCAACTCAACTAAGTATAGATCTGGAAGCAAAGGAAGATTCAAATCAGGATATGTTTTCAAAATCAAAACTGGAAAGCAAGCAACTCAAAGGTTGGAAATCAATGCATTCAGGTTCCAGCTCATCAAAAACTAGGTGCTCTGTTTCATTTTTTTTCAGGTGAGTACTCTACTAACGTGGATAAATGCTTAAATCTGTTTTGAGATTTATGCTTATGAGTAAACTTTAAAAAAATTAAAAAAAAAACTTTAGTATTATGTGAATTACTAGATGATGGTTGCTTTGCATGTTTGCATACATGAAAGCCTGGTGTTTCTGATAAATTTATAATATATGTTCTTAGTATTAGCCTTTGTCCTTAAACCTGTTAGCATGAATATCTCTTAAATTGTTGAACGAGACATATGACAGAAATTAGCAAGCGATGTATGCTTGAAAACATTTGCATGATGGTTTAAGTTCTGAAAACATGTTTATATGTGTGAAATTTGTGGTGCATGTCTGAAGAAATCAGACAAATGAAATTGTTATCCAGGTTACAGACACATGTCTGTTTTTTTTTAAAAAAAAATATATCTATCCCTCATCCCTCTGATTTATTTTGTTATTTTATTTTTA
The DNA here is from genome assembly GCA_030765085.1 of Allium cepa. Lineage (NCBI taxonomy): Eukaryota > Viridiplantae > Streptophyta > Magnoliopsida > Asparagales > Amaryllidaceae > Allium > Allium cepa. The sequence continues at coordinate 597,733,727 of CM060944.1, forward strand.
TGTTTTTTTTGAAAAAGTTTCTGAACAAATCTTGTTAGATTTAGCAAGATTTAAACTTTAAAATAGATTTAAGTAAAATAAGTTAAGGTTTCTTTGGGAATTTGGAAATGTACAGACAAATTCAAAATAAGTTTAAAAAAAAATCAAACTTCATAATTCGATGATTCAAGATTATAATTCGAATACATTCAGGAAGTTGTGATTTTTAAAACTAAAAGCAAGATTTCTAATAATGTATTGAGTTCGAAATTTGGGATTATCTGGAAATTAATTTTTGGGCCACCTTTGGCGATCAAATGGAATTGAAGGGTCGGAATTTCTTCTGGAGTAAGCTGAACGATTTGGTGATTTGGAAAAATGGCAGAAGCGTCGATCAATCGTTGTGGCGACGGTGGTTGGCCAGAGATGGTTCTAAACCTAGTTTTTTTAGGGGCGGGTTTTGCTTCACCTCGAACTCTCTGGTGGATCGAGTGCCACCAGATTCGGGGGAATGGATGTAGAGGTGTTGTCGTGGTCATGGGTGAAATTTCAGTTACCCCGGTGGTCGGAGCATGGGGTTTGAAGGTTTCCAAGTTTTGCTTCTAGTTCCAGCTTTGTATTTGAAACTCGATTTTGTTTTCGAATGGGTTTTGGATGTTTTGATGATCGAATACGTATGGTTGGACGATCGCCGACGCGTGGGAGAGGCTGGAGTTGGTCGCGGCGGCGTTAATCGCCGGTGCATATGCACAGGTAGGTGTGTGCCAGTGGATGGCTATGGGAATTGGACTCGAAGAAGGGTTCGTTAGGTTTGGCATGTGAATCGGGTGGAGACTCGAGAGGTTTGGGAAGATGACGTTCCTGGTTTTTTTTCTTATTCTCGGGTGGATGTTTGTACGTCTCGAAGCAGATATCGAAGGGTACACATGAGTGTCTTGGGGTTTTTGTGGGTTGCCGCGTGTAGTTGTTTAGTTTTTGGTTTGTACAGGATATATCAAAGTGAAAATTTAAAGCAAAATTTTATTTGAGTTTGGTTCCAGTATTTGAATTCTGGTAAATCCTGTCGGTCTCCATACTGTAAAAAGTATTTCAAAAATTTAAGCAAACTCAATTTTTAAAATAAAGTTTAAAATAATTTAAAGATGTTTAATTGTTTTAGATCTTAGAGTTTTAAACAGGTTAAGAATTAATGAAAAGTTTTAAATAATCAAAAGATGAGTTTGATTTCATTTTAAAATTTAAAATTTGGAATGTAATTTGAAAACAAATTTTAAAGGTAAGTTGTTTTAAATTACTTTGTTAATGATAATGTAATCCTTAATAAGGGTTGTTTTATTTTAAAACAAATCAAAGATTTAACGAATCTTTGATTCATTAAATTAGTAAGGTGAATTAAATAATTTAATTAATTAATTTATGTAATTAATTAAGGGTTTGAAATAAATTAATTAAGGTTAAGTTAAGTAATTAAGATTAATTAAATTGTAATTAATAATAATTTATTTAAGTTAATTACTTAAGAAATGTAATTAAAGAATCGATGATAAGTTAATGTAGGTCATTAACTTGAGATTATTTATAAATAAATGTGATTTATTTTGATAATTAATTGGATTAATTGATTTAAAGAATCAATTATGGAATTTGGTTAAGTATGATTACTTTATGAAAGTAATTAATGGTACTAAGTACTCATTGTAATTAATTAATTAATTTGATTAGTTTAAATTAATTAATTAAGTTTAATTAATTTAGAATAATCATTGGATAAGTTGATAAGTAATCAATGAGGAATAATTACTTAGAGAAGTAATTAAGATAAGTAAATTACTGGAGGTAATTATTGAAGTATAGAAGAGTTTTTGGATTAATTACTTTGTGTAACTAATATGAGGGTAATTACTTTATGAGAGTAATTAAATAATTATTTTCTTAGTGTAATTAATTTAAGAATTGATTGATTAAGTCTTTTGAAAATAATTAAGTGATGTAATTAATTAAGAGTAATTAATTACTAATGAGATTAATCAAGGGCGATTAATAAATATAATAAATTATTAAATGTAATTAATTTAGAAGTAATTAATTTACTTAATGAAGTAATTAAAGGTTGATTACCATATTGGGTTAAGGATAATTAGTTTGTGAAATTAATTAAGGGTTAATTACTTAAATGTAATTAAAGGATAAATAGAATGATATTGGAAGCCTTGATTAATTGTTATCCCTAATAGGTGGTTCGTGATGCTATGTGATATGATGTGTTTGATTTAAACTGTGAAGGTGTGGTTATCTATTGATGATAAATTACTGTGACATCTTGTAGAATTGTATTTCATTTGAATAATTTAGTTAAGTTGGCAATGGTTTCGAAGAGACCGGAGTCGGGTATTAGTGAATTCCCGAAACCACTTTGATTCTTATAATTTGATATGTGAAACTAATAGGCTGAAGTGGAATGACTTAAGTAAATTGGACCATTTAAATCTGAGTTTTGGCACTTAGAAATGGATGTGTGAAATGGTTGATGTCTATAATAAATTCTGAAGTGTAATTCGATATAAGTTACCCCGGGTTTATATAAATTGTATGCTTTTGTATTCCAAGTTAGATGGGTTTACTCACGCTGGTTTCCAGCCTGACCCGGGTGTTACTTTGATGTAATGCTCGGGTCAGACCGAGTATTACAGTTTTTCAGGTAAGGACGTTCTGGAGCTCAGGAAGCGAGCTGGAGAGCAGGAACGTATGGAAAGCTTCTGATGTGATATATTATAGTATCTGAAATAGATTGATTTATCTGTTCTGTGATTGTAAATCTATTGTAACCCTAACATATATTATAGTGTAATTCGACAAGTACAGTTTCCTTTGTATAACTATTATTTATATGATATTATATTTTATCTGCAGCGAATGTGAGACTTTGGGTTTGGTTTTCTGTTTCTTCTTCTTCTATCTCTTCTTCTTTTCCTAACTATCTGGAATTTTCGGGATCGAAATTTCCGGGTCATTACATTTGGTATCAGAGCTGAAGATTAAGCGAGAACCTTGGCTGTGGTGGGATTACTCATTAAGGATAGGGTAAGTAGTACCCTAGAATGAGTTGAGTATATGTATATATGAGAGAGCGTACTTGTTATTTTCTTATATTAATGTTTTAAATGATTTCAAAAGTAAATGAATTTAATATATAAGAAATAAATTATCTATTATATAAAGTAAATTGGTTGTAGTATTTATTAAATTAATAGTAAGAATTAAGTGGTAATAGAATTACAACCAAATTGAAATTTAATTTAAAGACAAGTTTGAAATGGATTCAAACCTAAATTAAAATCTTGAATTCGGGAAAGGTTTCAGGATAAGGATAATTAATTAATTTATGTAATTAATCAAACTTTATTTAATGGGATTAATTTATGGATAATAATTGGAAATGATAAATTAAGAGGAAGTTACTTAATGAAGTAACTAGAGGTAAGTAATTTAAAGGAACAATTACTTAATGAAGGTAATTAAGAAATAAGTTAATTACCGAATGTGAGTAATTGGAATAAATTAATGATGTAATTAATTTAGAGAAATAATAAATAATATTATTTAATGCATTTGAATGAAATGATTCTATTTCAAACAAGAGTTGTTTGAAAATTTAAAAGAAATTTGGTTTGAATTAAAAACCAAAGGTGGTTTAAATTTTTAAAGTATAACTTGGTGTGTAAAAGAAGTTAATATGTATATATGTGGATATACATAATATCAAATATGGTTTGAAATAAACTCTAAATGTTGAGTTTTGAATGTGGAATAAGATGTGATGCCCGAAGTGCTAAGTTTTTGAACTTAATAAGTGGGAAGATTATTTATGAGAAGTTCAAAATTTGAAATGGTAGTCCAAACTAGATAAGGTTGACCGGATTAAGTGAATTGAGTTTAACTTGGGAAAAGTTAAATATGTTGGGATGTTCAACCTGATTTGTAAATTTTACGATGAAATTAAGTTTTAACTTAGGAAGTTATATGGTTGATTGTAATTGGGAGTTTGATCTCAAATTGGGTTTGAGATCTAGAAATTTAAAATGAATGGATGTTTTAAAATAAATTAGATAATATCATCCTATTGTTGTTAAAAATCTTTAAGTTGTGAATTGGAATTGTTTAAATGAATGAGAGATGGTTTAAATTTGAAATTTGAATTAGTTCAAATTGAATTTGATTTGAAGTAATTGAAATTGTGATTGAAGATGTATGAGTATAAGATTTAAAAGGGAAAATTAAATTGAATTGATGAGAATGGAGATTGGGAAGTGAACAGTTTTGACTCTGGACTATTTTTAATATAAATTGTTTTAATATAAACTTATTTTTCAAGTTATTCATTATATAAACAACCTTTCTTTTAAAAAGCCAAACTATCTTATACTTGTTTTACAATTATTTTTGAAACTGTTTAACAATTTTCTAACTATTCTATAAACTAATTACTATTTTCAACTACTAATTACTATTTTATAGCTATTTTGCAATTATTTAAAATTTCTATGACTATTTAACTATTTTCCAATTATTTTACAATTACTGAACTATTTTACAGCTATTTTACAAACTAGTAATTATTTTTCAACTACTTATCTATTTCTTTAACTTTTCAAGTTATTTTCTAAATTTAAACTGGACAGAGTTTAAACTGTTATTGGTTGAATACCCAATCGAGATAAGAATAGAGGTGATAATCCGAATGAATTTAAGCGATTGTGAATAAGTGAATGAAAATTAAAGTGAATGTGAATAGAAAGAGGAATTGATTTGGCTAATAACCAATAAAGATAAATACGTAGGGTGTACGTATGTCATTCTATTCGCATAGTGATTTGATCCAGATTCGAGCACAGAATTTCGAGATAATTATATCAATCCGAGTGGGATTTTTCACTCGATTTTCGACGGCGAACCTGGATATGGATTGTTGATTGCTTCTGGATATTCTCTATCATAGTTAGGACTATGCAAGGAGAATGACGGTTTCTGATCAAGAAACCAGATCTGTGTCCGCACTAGGAAGTCAGGTGGACGATACTAGTTCGGAAATGAAATTGTGTGATCGAGTGAGCGATCAGATTGGTATAGCGTACGGATGATATGTGTACATCGTACGGATTTGAATGAAAATGATATTGAAAAGAGTAATCAAATTTGAATATTTGATTTTAGATAATAAAGTTATATATCTTTGTTATATTAGATAAAACTCCCCTTGTTGAATCTATTGCCAGAAGAATAGGATTTTGAAGGTGTTTTGAAGTATAAAAGGAGTTTTATACAAGTTTGAAATGATCCAAAATTTTAAAAGATTTTATATATTTGAATATATATATATATATAAAGGATCATATGAGGATTTTGGAAAAAGGTTTTGGGAACCTTTGGGTTTGGAAAGGCTTTTGATTTTTGGGTAAAATCAATATTGAATTTGGAAAGCCTAGTTTGATAATTATCGATTTTGGGATAATCGATTTGTGTAAAGGAGCTTCGAACTGAGATCATACTAGGTGTGTGATTTGAAGATACTATATGTGTATAGTATAAAATGTTTCGATAATGGCTCTGGGGAAAAAGGCGCTTCCTTGAAATGGACTTCTCAGGAGTACCACCGGGTGGTGCTGCCTTGAGCCCCAAGGGGGGGTTTCTAAAGTTGATCCTGTGAGGAGTCCGGACAAAACTAGTTCCTGAGGATTATGAGTAGAGTATACCATAGCGAAAGTCGTGTGTGCCGCTAAGAGCCAACAGTTACATGGACTTTTGCTGCGATGGCAACGTAACGCAGGATGTAACTGCGATCTATGGTATAACATAGCGAAAGTCGTGTGTGCTGCTGAGAGCCAACAGTCTGTGTTTGATTTTACATCGGTAGACTGCGACCTATGTAGGAGTGGAGTGGTTTCATTTCGACAGCGAAAATCAGAGGCCGCTGAGAGCCTGCAGTTACATGGACTTTTGCTGCGACGACAACGTAACCCTGGATGTAACTGTGATATGTTATGTGGGTTCCATGGCGTAATCAAGAGGCCGCGGAGAGCCTGCAGTTACATGGACTTTTGCTGCGACGGCAACGCAACCCTGGAATGTAACTGTGACCATGGATGGGGGTGATGATTTCCAGAGCATTCTCACCAAAGATATTTCCTCTATTTCAAAATGCTTTCAATATTTTCAATAAAATTATTATCCAAGTATTTTCACTGGGTGTTGAAAACGGGTTTACCAAGTACTTATAGATTTTCAGTCCGACGCCTGATCAACGTATGACTGAATTTCTGTGAGAACAAGGATGGACTGGTTGAAACATCGAGTTATAAAAAGTATTTTTATAAAACTATTTTATAATAGTATATAGATTTTCAAAAGTGTTTTAAAAATGGTCAAAGAATAATTTATCTGATTTTAAGCATTTTAAAAAAATTCTGGTTTCGTTCCTTTTCGAGGACGAAAAGATTCTAAGGGGGGAGGAATGTGATAACCCAGAATTTGAACAAATGTTAGTTTGATAATTAACTGAGTAAATTGATTGAATTATTGATTTTTATTTGGATTTATAAATGAAATTTTGATAATTAAGATATATCTGGGTATGCATATAGGTGAATTTGAACTATTATAAATAATGACTAATGAATATTTAGATAAATATTCATTTGACCTTCCTTTATAAATATTTATTTGACAAGATTTATCTTTTCAAAGCTAAAATAGAAATATATATATAGAATCAATTTTAAATAAGTCTTTGGAAATTTTATATATATATATATATATATATATATATATATATATATATGTAAGGTTGGGTTATAAATTTGTAGGGTGAGATTAAATTAAAGATTTAAAATATATATATATATATATATAAATATACCTTTCCTTTTTATGTACTTGGAAATAAAGGTAGTTGGTGTATATGAAGATAAAGAATATGTGTAAATGTAACCTTATGTAGATATAAAATAAGTAATTTATTAAATAACAAGGTTTAAACCATAACTTATAAATAAATTTAACAAAAGGGGTTTAACACAATTTAATTAAAAGTGACAATTGTAAAACAAATATTGATATAAACTCACAAGTGTTACAATATGAACAAGTGGCATGTCTCATCTTCTTATTAACTTGAAAATGAAAATTTAAAACAAAACCTGCAAGAAAATAAGCAAAAACAGAAAATGAATCCAAATAGCATATTCACTAAAGTCAGGCAGAGGAAAAAGAAGAAGAAGAAGAAGAAGAAGAAGAAGAAGAAATTAGGTTCATCTCAAAACTTCAGATTCAACTCAGTAAGCAATGCAAAGATCAACATTAAATTTCAAAAGCAGATCAGTTTGAAAGCAAATCACAGTAAGAAACTTTGAATTCAACTCAACTAAGTATAGATCTAGAAGCAAAGGAAGATTCAAATCAGGATATGTTTTCAAAATCAAAACTGGAAAGCAAGCAACTCAAAGGTTGGAAATCAATGCATTCAGGTTCCAGCTCATCAAAAACTAGGTGCTCTGTTTCATTTTTTTTCAGGTGAGTACTCTACTAACGTGGATAAATGCTTAAATCTGTTTTGAGATTTATGCTTATGAGTAAACTTTAAAAAAATTAAAAAAAAACTTAAGTATTATGTGAATTACTAGATGATGGTTGCTTTGCATGTTTGCATACATGAAAGCCTGGTGTTTCTGATAAATTTATAATATCTGTTCTTAGTATTAGCCTTTGTCCTTAAACCTGTTAGCATGAATATCTCTTAAATTGTTGAACGACACATATGACAGAAATTAGCAAGCGATGTATGCTTGAAAACATTTGCATGATGGTTTAAGTTCTGAAAACATGTTTATATGTGTGAAATTTGTGGTGCATGTCTGAAGAAATCAGACAAATGAAATTGTTATCCAGGTTACAGACACATGTCTATTTTTAAAAAAATGTATATATATCTATCCCTCATCCCTCTGATTTATTTTGTTATTTTATTTTATGTTTTTTTTGAAATAGTTTCTGAACAAATCTTGTTAGATTTAGCAAGATTTAAACTTTAAAATAGATTTAAGTAAAACAAGTTAAGGTTTCTTTGGGAATTTGGAAATGTACAGACAAATTCAAAATAAGTTAAAAAAAATCAAACTTCATAATTCGATGATTCAAGATTATAATTCGAATACATTCAGGAAGTTGTGATTTTTTAAACTAAAAGCAAGATTTCTAATAATGTATTGAGTTCGAAATTTGGGATTATCTGGAAATTAATTTTTGGGCCACCTTTGGCGATCAAATGGAATTGAAGGGTCGGAATTTCTTCTGGAGTAAGCTGAACGATTCGGTGATTCGGCAAAATGGCAGAAGCGTCGATCAATCATTGTGGCGACGGTGGTTAGCCAGAGATGGCTCTAAACCTAGTTTTTTTGAGGGACAGGTTTTGCTTCACCTCGAACTCTCTGGTGGATCGAGTGCCACCAGATTCGGGGGAATGGATGTAGAGGTGTTGTCGTGGTCATGGGTGAAATTTCAGTTACCCCGGTGGTCGGAGCATGTGGTTCGAAGGTTTCCAAGTTTTGCTTCTAGTTCCAGCTTTGCATTTGAAACTCGATATTGTTTTCAAATGGTTTTTGGATGTTTTGATGATCGAATACGTATGGTTGGACGATCGCCGACGCGTGGGAGAGGCTGGAGTTGGTCGCGGCGGCGTTAATCGCCGGTGCATATGCACAGGTAGGTGTGTGTCAATGGATGGCTATGGGAATTGGACTCGAAGAAGGGTTCGTTGGGTTTGGCATGTGACTCGGGTGGAGACTCGAGAGGTTTGGGAAGATGATGTTCCTGTTTTTTTTTCTTCTTATTCTCGGGTGGATGTTTGTACGTCTCGAAGCAGATATAGAAGGGTACACGTGAGTGTCTTGGGGTTTTTGTGGGTTGCCGCGTGTAGTTGTTTAGTTTTTGGTTTGTACAGGATATAGCAAAGTGAAAATTTAAAGCAAAATTTTACTTGAGTTTGGTTCCAGTATTTGAATTCTGGTAAATCCTGTCGGTCTCCAAACTGTAAAAAGTATTTCAGAAATTTAAGCAAACTCAATTTTTAAAAATAAAGTTTAAAATAATTTAAAATGTTTAAATGTTTTAGATCTTGGAGTTTTAAACAGGTTAAGAATTAATGAAAAGTTTTAAATAATCAAAAGATGAGTTTGATTTCATTTTAAAATTTAAAATTTGGAATGTAATTTGAAAACAAATTTTAAAGGTAAGTTGTTTTAAATTTCTTTGTTAATGATAATGTAATCCTTAATAAGGGTTGTTTTATTTTAAAATAAATCAAAGATTTAACGAATTTTTGATTCATTAAATTAGTAAGGTGAATTAAATAATTTAATTAATTAATTTATGTAATTAATTAAGGGTTTGAAATAAATTAATTAAGGTTAAGTTAAGTAATTAAGATTAATTAAATTGTAATTAATAATAATTAATTTAAGTTAATTACTTAAGAAATGTAATTAAAGAATCGATGATAAGTTAATGAAGGTCATTAACTTGAGATTATTTATAAATAAATGTGATTTATTTTGATAATTAATTGGATTAATTGATTTAAAGAATCAATTATGGAATTTGGTTAAGTATGATTACTTTATGAAAGTAATTAAAGGTACCAAGTACTCATTGTAATTAATTAATTAATTTGATTAGTTTAAATTAATTAATTAAGTTTAATTAATTTAGAATAATCATTGGATAAGTTGATAAGTAATCAATGAGGAATAATTACTTAGAGAAGTAATTAAGATAAGTAAATTACTGGAGGTAATTATTGAAGTATAGAAGAGTTTTTGGATTAATTACTTTGTGTAATTAATATGAGGGTAATTACTTTATGAGAGTAATTAAATAATTAATTGCTTAGTGTAATTAATTTAAGCATTGATTGATTAAGTCTTTTGAAAATAATTAAGTGATGTAATTAATTAAGAGTAATTAATTACTAATGAGATTAATCAAGGGAGATTAATAAATATAATAAATTATTAAATGTAATTAATTTAGGAGTAATTAATTTACTTAATGAAGTAATTAAAGGTTGATTACCATATCGGGTTAAGGATAATTAGTTTGTGAAATTAATTAAGGGTTAATTACTTAAATGTAATTAAAGGATAAATAGAATGATATTGGAAGCCTTGATTAATTGTTATCCCTAATAGGTGGTTCGTGATGCTATGTGATATGATATGTTTGATTTAAACTGTGAAGGTGTGGTTATCTATTGATGATAAATTACTGTGACATCTTGCAGAATTGTATTTCATTTGAATAATTTAGTTAAGTTGGCAATGGTTTCGAAGAGACCGGAGTCGGGTATTAGTGAATTCCCGAAACCACTTTGATTCTTATAATTTGATATGTGAAACTAATAGGCTGAAGTGGAATGACTTAAGTAAATTGGACCATTTAAATCTGTGTTTTGGCACTTAGAAATGGATGTGTGAAATGGTTGATGTCTATAATAACTTATGAAGTGTAATTCGATATAAGTTACCCCGGGTTTGTATAAATTGTATGCTTTTGTATTCCAAGTTAGATGGGTTTACTCACGCTGGTTTACAGCCTGACCCGGGTGTTACTTTGATGTAATGCTCGGGTCAGATCGGGTATTACAGTTTTTCAGGTAAGGACGTTCTGGAGCTCAGGAAGCGAGCTGGAGAGAAGGAACGTATGAAGAGCTTCTGATGTGATATATTATAGTATCTGAAACAGATTGATTTATCTGTTCTGTGATTTTAAATCTATTATAACCCTGATATATATTATAGTGTAATTCGACAAGTACAGTTTCCTTTGTATAACTATTATTTATATGATATTATATTTTATCCGCTGCGAATGTGAGACTTTGGGTTTGGTTTTTTGTTTCTTCTTCTTCTATCTCTTCTTCTTTTCCTAACTATCTGGAATTTTCGGGATCGAAATTTCCGGGTCGTTACAAGCAAACACCTAGGTGGAGTTGACTCATTTCAGATAGGGTAAGTGAGAACCTAGGATGAGTTTGAGTGTATATATAAGAGTTTTGTTTGTTAGCGATATAAATATTTTATATTTTGTCATTTGATCTATTCAGTGGCTTAAGAATTTTGGTCGGTGCGTTTAGACAACGTTATCAATTGGGATTTCCTAAATACTCTAACAAGGCCAAACCGATACAATATTGTTTTAAAATAGGTAAATGGAATAATTTTACCTGGAAATATATTTATATATATAAAAGAATAATTTTTCAAAAATTTAAATAGTTATTCTTCGTTGTGCTTGGTTGATAGGAAGGATAATATTCCATCATTATCATCTAGGATTTGGTTAGTCATGCTTGCTCAGTTCTATGCATTGACTATTATTTGTTGATCTATTTAGAATCTTCCTTTTCGTAATTTGGTTTGGATAGATAGGAATTTTGGAAACATTAAAATGAATACCTTGTGAATTGAGTTTGACAGTTTGACTATAGGGCATTCATTGATATGTTTGGGTAAATTTTGGTTTTACTATATGTTTTTATCAAAATTAGAATATTTTGAAATAAATATTTTGGAAATGATTGAATATAAAAGTTGGTTGTATTAAATTGGGGTTTTATAAAAGAATTTCATTAAAAGAAAATTTAAATATTTCTGAAGTAATACTTGAAGAATGATTTATATAAGGAAGCTAGAATCTTTTCGCGATAAATATTTGAGAAATGATTTTCTTTAAGGGAGATATTTTAAATTTTTGATTTGTAAAAATGTGTGTATAAGTAAAAGAAATTTGGGAATATAAATCCTGGTATTTTGGAAAATGGTTTTCAAGGTTTATAAGTTAATAATAGTATTATTTGAATACATTTTCAAAATAAAATATTTTTAAGGTTTTTCAAGGGGATATAAGCACTGAACTCACTTCGGTCGCTGGGAAATAATTCTGACGACGATTGCAACAACATCGGTGTTCATTTTCAAGTTTCTATGTAGGGGATTGTTACCCTTATGATCTCACTATATTATTGTTTTGATAAAAAAAAATTTGGATCTGATTCCAAAAATATGGTTTGATTTACCATAGAGTAAATATGTATATTATCATTTTAAATAATTTGTGGAAAAAGAAATAATAGTTTTATTTGAGATAGTTTTGGTGTATGAATGATTTTGGGTAATAATAATTTTCATAAAGGGGTTTTTAGTGTATCAATATTTTGGATATAGTTTACTTAAAAATATATTTTAAGTATAAATTCTTTTGAAAAGAGAATTTAAAAGAAATGTGTATTTCGTTGGATTGGTTCGGGAAATGAGCCCCTATTTGTTTCGTGATGATCTGAATGATCTTTTAAGTGACGATCGGATGTTTGCTTAGGAGATCAGTATTGTGCACTTAGTAAATTATTCCATTTATTATTGTAAAATTGGGACGTGTTCGAATCTGAACGAGTCCAAAGTGAGTTGGAAAGTGATAGTTTGATAAAAACTATTTATTTGGAAATATATGTATTATTGTTTCAAAATGGATTTGAAAAGTAAGAAGTGGTTTTAAGTTAATTAGTTCGAGTTGCTCAAAATAGGTAAGGGATACGTTCAGATGGTAAATGTTTCTCTTAAGTATTACCCTTCTTTGTAAGGGAATATATAATACTACTTAGTAGTACCCAGTTTCTTAGTATAATTTTGAGGTTACTCAGGCTATATCTATATATACTTTCTATGGATTAAAATATAAAGTATTATTTCAAAAAGTGTTTTGATTAAAAACTCGGGTGTTTAAATTCTTAAGTGAATTCAAAAAAAAGTTGAATCAGATAGTTGTGTACACCCTTAGGGTGTAATAGGGAATTTTATAAGTTTTTCAACTTAAATTATGTTTTATGAAATGTTTTCACCAATATGGAAATAGAATTGGTATTTGGATAACTAATTAAATAAGTACGTAGAATGGATGTAGATCATTCCTCTTTTCATATAGTTTTGATCTAATATTCGAGTACATGATTTTAAGGTGTTTTACATAGTTCCAAATGAGGGTTTATTACTCGATTTTTGACGGCGATCACTTGATGAGGGTTCTTGGTATGGAACTAAGGTTTTCTATCATAGTATATGGTTATGTAAGGAGAAAAGAGGTTCCTAATCAAGGAGCCTGATCAGAGTTCACACTAGGAAATCGAGTAAACTATACTAATTTGGAAGCAGAGTTATGTATTTGAGTAGTGATCGAATCAGATTATGTATATAAATGATCTATGAACATCATGCGGGCTTATGAATAGTATTGAGTGTTCTTGTGCTGAAATTTCGAGGACGAAATTCTTTTTAATGTGGGAGAGTGTAACAACCCAGAATTTTATCACGTTGATTTTTGGAGTATTTAATTATTTTTAAATTTTCGATTTGGGATTTTCATATATAGAAAAATTTATGATTCATATAATTGTTCGATTTTTGATGATGTATTTTTAATTTAATTTTTAGGATTTTTCCATAATTTTTAATTTGGAAAATAAGAAAATTTTCGTTTGACGTATTTTACGGCAAACATTGGCATTTTGAAACTTCACAGAATTTAATAACGTGTCGATTTTATTATTATTTTTGTAATCGCGTTCTAATTATGTACGCGATCATATTTCATTTTCTGTCGATTATCGCTAGTAAATGGACGAGATCCGGTGCGGCGGGGTACCGGAATTTATTTAAAATCACAAATATTCAAAGTACACATAGTATAGCCTTCCCTTTTGATTTCCTATGCCAACAAAACACACAGCCGACCTTTTGTTTCCCCTTACAACCTACGAGCCACTGTTGTCTTCACTGTCCCCACTTGATTTGGCCTTGGTTCTGGAATATTGTCTATACAAAATTCACCTTGCCTTGCCCATAAATATGCTACACAGAGAAGAGAAATTTTCTTTAGTTCGAGTTATACTTTTTTTCCTGTAACTAAAACCAAACTTTTTTTCGTCGTTCAAAAATAAAACCATCCCAAACCGTCAATTTTTAGTGAAATCTTCCAACACAAAAAGTGTTTTCCTGGACCCAAAGTATTTTTAGAAATTGATCACGCTCGATTTTGTTAAGAATCGAGCGAGACATCTCGATAAATCAAAAAAGGGAAATTTTGTTCGAAATTTTTAAAAATCAATTTTTAATGATCCATGGAGAGCGTCATTGGGTACATACAGAGGAGGATTTTTGGTGAGTTTCTGCAACATTTCATGACGATCATTAACAAGAGTTGTAAACCCTGGTTAAGTTTTTCTGGCAATCGGAGAGGTGACAAGTGAAGGCGAGTTTAGTTTTGTGTTTGGCAGGGTTAGGCGATCGAGTGGTGAGATTTTGGTGGTGATCAATGCTAAAATGTGTCATGCATTTTTGCCTAGGGAGGGAAGCTTCATTCGGTCGGTTTTAATTGGGGAGGGCCGGAAAGGGTGATGATAGTGGCGTCATGATGAGGAGGTGATGGCGGTTGCTTGGGTGGCCTTGGCGAGTAGGATTGGTGGGCGGAGGCCTCATTACTAGAAATACAGTATATAGCCATGACAATTTTCCAACGGCCGCCAATGGGGGTTTCCAACGGCTACCAACGGCTCGTTATTTTTTTTAACTTTCCGTTGGTAGCCGTTGGTAACCGTTGGAAATAGAGCCATTTGCGGCCGTTGGAAGCCATTGGAAATATGCGTATACCTGCAACAAGGCCTAGACTAAAAAATTATTACCTTCCTCCCCAAATTCACCAAAACCATTCCTCCACTCCTCCTCCTTTCTTCCTCCCATCTTCCCCATGCAACGCCGCTCCGACGCCATCACACAGTGCTAGAACCCTCTCTCCATCCCCAGACATCTCCAAAATCAGTTTTTGCCTAAAACCCTAAAATTTTAAATTTTTCTAGTTTTGTGTTAATTTGTTGTTATAGTTGTATCTAATGGCCTATTGATTGTTTATTATACCAAACTAAGTGCTAATTACACTTATTACCATGCAAATGTCCAAATTGTTTGTGTATATATATTATGCACATATATACATATGTTTATAATTTAGTGTAAATGCGCATTTGAATTAGCATTAAATTAGTTAGGATTGATTTAAATTAGCATTATATAAATAAGTATATAATTTATTGTATATATACACATGAATTATATATTTTGTGAAATAGTAAAAATCAAATAATTTACTATATATTTAGTAATAGAATATAAATAAAATAATGCATAATATGCTGTATTTTATATATTTAATAAAAACGGTAACATATAAACAAAATTTAAATCACCTAGTGAATTTTTAGCCCCATCTGACAAGTGTTGTATGTGATCATTGTATGAATATTCGTTTTTATTGCAAAACAGGTATTCATATTCATTTGATACAATATCTGTTGGATTTATCCCTGTACTGGACAAGTTACAAACACTATAAAGTAATTACACTTTGTAAATCATATCGTTATAAACGGTTCACAAAATTTCGACGGCATTTCCTTTTCGTTCCTTGTGTACATGCATATGTGTACAATACAAGGAACACGGGGGAAGTGCTGTCGAAATTTTGATAAATTGTTTCTAATGATATGATTTAAGAAATGTAATTACTATTGTGTTTGTAATGGGAAGTAGGATGACCGACCATCACAAAAGGTACAAAAATGCGAACAAAATATCAAGAAATATAACTTTGTATGTAAACGAAAATGGATTATAAAAAACAGTAAAATCTAAATGTGTTTATCGAATTTGATTAATAATTTTTCTACTATTGATCATAGGTTTTACAGTAGGAAAAATGGTCAATTATTTTATTGATCGGAGCTGGATGTATCAAAGAAGAGAAATGGGAGGCTCAATAAGTAAACATTTTCTTAACAGGGTAAATGTGTTTATCGAATTTGCTTTAAGTAATATTGGAAACGACGTAGAAATTCGTTGTCCATGTAGTAGGTGCAAATTGTTGAAGCATTTAGTACCGAATATGGTTAGGATTCATTTACGCCAATACGGTTTCGTAACCAATTATTTGGTGTGGAATCGTCATGGAGAAATTATAACACGCAACAAAGAACAATCAATAGAGGTCATTAGTGATGAAGTTAGTACGACGAGTCTCATAGAACATATGGTTGAAGATGCAGCATGATCAATGTTCCCTACTATTGAAATTAATAACGAGGTGTTAACGTCGAAGAGGAACCAAATGTTGGAGCGAAAAAAATATATGATTTATTGGATGCTGCTAAGAAACCTCTTTGGAATGGATGTACTAGCGGCACTCAGTTATCGGCAACTGCTGAGTACATTGCAATGAAATCAAAGTACAACCTCACAGAAGCCGGATTTATGGCTGTTGTACAAGCTGCTAAACGCCCTATGCCATCAGATAATTTAATGTGCGAAAATTATTATGAATTAAAAAAACTTCTGTCATCTTTCGGTTTGCCGTATCAATAAATTGATACATGTCTAAATGGTTGCATGTTGTTTTGGAAAGATGATATCAATCTTCGAAATTGTAAAATATGTAATCAAGAATGATACAAACCAAGGAAGAAAAAGAAAAAGAAGTTCCATAGAAGCGTATGCATTATTTACCTATCACTCCTAAACTTCAAAGGTTATATGCATCATCTGTAGCAGCGCATCATATGAGATGACACAGTGTGAGAACACCTGAAGAAGGTATGTTAACACACCCATCTGATGACAAAGCATGGAAGTATTTTGATAACAAATATCCTGATTTCGCAGCGGAGAGCCGTAACATAAGACTAGGTTTGTGTACTGATGGATTTTCACCGTTTTCTCAGTTTGGTTCTAAATATTCATCTTGGACTATAATAATTACACCTTACAATCTACCCCCATGGATGTGTATGAAAACTCCATATATGTTTCTCACAATTTTCGTCCCTGGCCCTGATGATCCGACACAGGGTATCGATGTTTACTTACAACCACTAATCGAAGTGTTGAAAACATTGCGGTATGAAGGAGTTGAAACATACAACGTATCGAGAGAAAAAATTCGGATGTTCGCTTCTTTGTTATGGACTATTAGCGATTTTCCTGCATATGCAATGCTTTCAGGTTGGAGTACGGCCGGTCGTTTTGCTTTTCCTTACTATATGGAGAAAACACGAGCATTTTCTTTACGACATGGGAAGAAAATTTCATGGTTTGATTGTCATCGACGTTTTCTCCATATTAATCATACTTTTAGAAGGGACAAAAAAAACTTCATAGCTAATAGACATGAGACTTTACAACCACCAACGATTTGGTCAAGTGAAGATATATATGAACTTGTAAAAGATTATCCAAAGATACATAAAACCGGGCAGCAAACTGACTCTAAGGTAAATCGACGTTTCATAATTGGTGTAAACAGAGTATATTCTGGGAGTTGCCTTATTGGAAAAATCTCTTAATCCGTCATAACATTGACGTGCTACATAACGAGAAAAATGTGTTCGATAATGTGTTTAATACACATTTGAATGTTAAGGGCAAGACTAAGGACAATCTAAAATCAAGATGTGATATAGAAGAAATATGTAGTCGTCCCGAGCTTCATATGAAGCTAAATGACACTAAAAAACCTAAAGCATGTTATGAACTAGATAACAACCAAGTTAAAGTACTATTAAAATGGGTGGAAGGATTACGATTTCCTGATGGAATTTCATCTAATCTTCGTAGATGTGTCGACTATAAGAACGGAAGACATAGTGGGATGAAAAGCCATGATTGTCATGTAATGATGCAAAATTGGTTACCCATCGCTTTCAAAGAATTGTTGCCCGTAAAAGTTTGGAAGGTTATAACAGAACTTAGTTTATTTTATAAGGAGCTTTGTTCAACTGCGTTAAGAGTTGACCATCTTCGTAAACTTGAGGTAGAAATCCCTATACTGCTCTGCAAACTAGAGAAAATATTTCCTCCAGCTTTTTTCAATGTAATGGAGCATTTACCTGTTCATCTTCCATTTGAAGCACATCTTCGAGGTCCTGTGGAATATGGATGGATGTATCCATTCGAGAGGTATGTTATTAATACTGAGTATGTAAATGTTAATTTAATTATAAATAAAAATCAATATTGATATGAAATATTTTCCATTAGGTACTTAAATCATTTAAAGAAAAAATGAGACAAAAAGCTCGAGTTGAAGGTTCGATTTGCAGATCATATATCGAAGAAAAAGCATCGTTCTTTTTCTCTTCATTATTTCAATGATCATGTGAATATATCATTTCAAGGTGTTGCACATAATGATGAGGCCGTTGAACAAGATTCTTCTTTTGAAACAATGTTATCTATTTTTAAACAACATGGTCGACATGCTGGAAAATGTGTAGAAATATGGTTAAATGATAGAGATTACCATGTAGCACACACATATATTCTTCTTAATTGTCCAGAAGTTACACCATTTATTAGGTAATTATCAGATTACAAGTTTAATTTAATACTGCATGTGTAAATTAATAATAAAGCAATATATTATGTTTTTGTTTGCAGTGTTTATGAATCACAAAATCCAACGGCGATTTAAGCAAAAATTTCGTTATTTGGTTTTCTAACTACGTTTGTGATCCTACAAATAATGTGGTCGATGAAGGATTAAAACATTTGGCGTTGGGACCGAAAAGGAAAGTTAAAACATATCCAATATTTTTCGTTAATGGATATAAATTCAACACCAAAGAATACGGTGCTGAAAAATTAACAAATAATACCGGTGTATTTGTTAAAGGCAATGATGATCCTAATAATCATATACATGATTTTTATGGCGTGTTAACTCAGATTTTGCAATTGACATATTTTATAAGACCCGTAGAGGAAGTTTTTTTGTTTAGATGCAACTGGTTCAGCAATGTTCCAGGTTTTGGTATTAGCGTGCATCCAAATTATAATCTTATAAAAATAAAACATACCTCCCGTTATCAGCAGTACGATCCTTTTGTACTAGACAAACAAGCCCTACAAGTTTATTATGCCTCTTATCCATCTCTAAAAAGAGATAAAGCGGATTGATCTGCGGTTTTTAAAACCAAGGCGAGATCTACAATCGATGGAAAGAATATTCCAGAAGAACAAGCCTATCAAGCAGATATCGAGAAAAATGTTGAAATCACAATTACAGACGATCAAACTGATTTTGGACAATTAAATGATGAAACAAATGTATTAGTCGAAGCATTTGAGAGTGTAGAGGAAAACGATATAGAACACGAGACCGAGTCTGAATCAGAAAACGACGAGGATTGAGTAATATACGGTAATTTTTACAATTATTCACGCACACACATCACATATCATCATCATCATCATTACACACACTACCAATTAAAAATGACTTTATAAAATGCACCACATATCATCATCATTTTATCTATGTCTATAATTATAAATGAAACTTTCAACAGGTATTATGTCAGGCTCCATACGTCGTAGCTCTTCTCGCTCGGCCGGCGAGAGTAGTGGTGAGCCTCCGGCTCGACCACTTGTATATTTGCAGCCGAAGGCTGATGGAGTGTAAGTATCAAAATTAAAATGATAACAATATAAATTTGTTCATACATATATATACTTGTCTAAAGCTTTGTTTTATATTTAACACAGGGGATTTGATTTGGAGCCCTCAGGAGTTGTGCTTGGCTTTTCCAAGCAATCATATATGAGCAAGATGACAGATTGCTGGCCTAATTGGAGTAAGATCCCTGACCAAGTTAGGGAGGCCATCTGGCAGGATTTTCTGGTGAGTTTATACCACTTTACTATATGAATAAGTATAAATGAAAAATTAGTAATATTTTCTCTTTGTATAAGGGCAAGTGGACTTGGCGGAGCCCGATGTAGCCATAGTTCAGCGCCACTGGAATCCGAAGGTCGCCAAAAATTACAGGGAGGTAATGTCAGCTCTTAAAAAATCAGGGAAGAAATCGAAATGGATGAGCGCTTCCATATGGGATTCTTGGATGAGTTGGTGGGAGACCGATGAGTTCAAGGTAAATCTACCAAATATATATGTAATTATTTTGCAATTAGTAAATCTAATATTCAATTTAAATTGCAGGTGGAGTCGGAGAGGAACTCCGCCAATAAAAGTAGGAATCCTGTAACGCATCGTGGCGGATCCAAGTCTTTTCAGCATCACCGTGAGGACTTGGTAAATTTATTAATTACGAATCTAAACCGTTATTACATTTTGTATATTAATCAGTTCAGTAATTAGCTATGAAAAAAATAAAATATATAAATTATTTATTGTAGGAAAGATTGCTTGGACGTCCCATGTCTATGATGGAAGTATATACCCACACCCACGCATCAAGACAAGCAGACAATGGCAATATTACATATCAATGGGATGAGGATAATAAGGCGACGACTGCATATGTATGCATATTTTAAATCTTATTTTATTTATATCGATAAGTTTAAATCATATTCTACCACTTTTAACCTGTAATTGTTTTTTATTTTAGGCAAAGTTTCAGGAGGCTCGGGCAGAGCTGCTTTTAGAATCGAATCGCGATGAGTTGACGGTAGAGGAGCAAGATAATATTTTCGACGTAATCATGGATCCGACGCAGCGGAATAGGCACTATGGCTATGGAAACCAAGCGGTAATCTTATAAACATTGCAATAATATATTTAATAAATTAACCTTTAGATACACTATACATATGATTTCTGCCTGAGTTAAATCTAACATATACGTGATTTACCATCCTGCACCATTATCATTTAATAAAATATGCATTTCCTTGTGGTATATGCATTGCTTAAGATCACATCATTTATGTTTCTATATTTTAAAATATGCATTGCTTAAGAAAATGATTATAATACAAATGTGAACATCTTACATTCTATTTGCAGGTTCGGGCAGCTCAAAAGGCGTGTGACAAAGCAGAAATAAAAGTGCTTAGAGCCATGGTTGAGCAGCTGCAAGAGCAGGACCGTCTTCGTGCTATACAAATGGAGCAGCTGAATCAACATTTAGCGGAGTACGGGCATATGCATGGTTCCTTCCCTTCGTCGTATGGTACTTCCGAAGGTGAGGATGATGCTTGAGAGGTATGATGATTATTGTCTTTGTGTTTGGTTATTGTCTATATTGACTTTGAGGTGGTGAGGATTGTGTTTGATGGTTATTGTGTATATATTGACTTTGAGGTGGTGAGGTTTAAGTGTTTGCATTGTATATTTTGACTTGAATATGGATTGGAGTTGGTGTTGGTAAGGTTTTTTTTTGTTTATTTACATATTGACTTGTAGTTTGGTTTGAAAATGTAATGTTTGATGTTAATTTTTGGTTGTTTATATTGATTGTGGTATAATGTGTTGGATATGTGATATATATGTGAAATGTAGTGGAAATGGAGTGGAAATGGATATATATTGATTATGTGTGGCTGGAAGGCGAATGGCTTGATGTTATTGAAAAATTCACCCAGGTTAGCAATGGCTACCAACGTCTATTTGGTGATTTTATTGCAACGTCTTCCAATGGCCTCCATCGGCTATTTGTCGTTGGTAGCCATTGGAAATACCCCGTTGTTTCTGTTGGAAGCCGTTGGAAAGCGTGAACGATATTCCAACGGCTTTTCCAACGGCTACCAACAGCCGCCAACGGCTTGGTGCCATTGGAATAGTCATTCTCTCTTGTAGTGGCTTATACACGTGCACTACGTCCACAGTAATGGTTACCGGAAGTAGTTTTAGTTGGTGAAGGAAGAAGAAAAGGGAGAGGGGAATAGAGCGGGTTTAGTTCGTGTGTTTGAGCTTTGGGCCGAGCATTTGAATTTATGGTGAGAATCCTCTCATGTTTATTTAATTTAAAGATTATAAAGGTGTTAAAATTAAAATCATGATATCTTGCTTGTTTCAATTCCGATCAACAAGCGAAATTTTGCATTGTACTCGTATTGTTGAGTACAAAATTATAGTATAACTTATTGATAGCTTTGGCCAAGTATAAATTTATGACATATGAAAATGGAAAGGATTTAAATTATGTTATTTTAATTAACAACGTCGTTTAAATTTATATACCTTAATTATTAATGTTTATTTGGCCAAATAAAATACTGTTGGGTTAAATTGGACTGAATATGGTAATTAGACATCTTCTAGTGAAATAAAACACCGTTCCGCTAATTAAATTAATTGACATTTAATTAGCAGAATAAATCCTCATTCTGTTATTTTATAGGTTTGGACATCTGATTATATATCATTAATTGATATGCCGCTTAGAATATGTGATATGTTAGCAAATGATGGTTAAATGTTGAATTTATTTACATGGTCATTGATTATGTAAATATCTTTTATTAGCTTGGAAAATAAAATCGAATGTTATGGTAACTTATTTAAGTACCATTGTGATTGCTAAGCCTTCCAAATTTGAAAAGTAGATTTTGATTCAAAAGTTATTTAAGGATATTTATTATTTATTAATAAGGTTTTATAGATATTTTTATATGTTAATAATATTTAGAAGGTAATTTTCTTTTATTAACAATGATTTAATGATAGTTAATAAATTTTTTAATAACAGTCTAAAGTTAATTATTTTAGTAATATGATTCTGTAAAATTATTTAAGAATATTTGATTAGTGTTTAAATTATTTATTTAAAATGTTTAAATATATTATAATTATTAATTAAAGTTATTTAATTATATTTAAGGGTAAATAATTAACGTGTTAATATTACTTACAAATTAATTTATTATTATATTAATAATTTTTGAAATTAATTAATTATTTTATTTATAATGTTTTGAAAATAATTAATTAATTATCATATTAAAGATGTTTTGGAATTAATTAAACATCGTATTAATAATGTTTTGAAGTTAAATTAACTATCATATTTAAATTGTTTAAAATTAGCTTATTAATATAATAATATTGTTCAAAAATTAATTCAATGAATTAATTAATGAGATTTCAATGTTATTATTTTTAATGAGGCTTAAAGTTAATGAAATAGAAGGGTGTTTAAATAATAACTTGTTATTTAAAGTTATTATAAATGATTTATTGTTTATCAATGGAACCTTACTGACACAAAGGGTTTGTTAAATTAATTTGTTTAAAAATGGAAGAGTTTTATAACTGGTTTTGGATATTTATAAAAAAAAATTATAAATGAGTTTTAAAGATCTCAAAAGGAGAAGTTTTATAAATGGGGTTTGAGTTTTATAAAGAATGCTTCATAAATATATTGGAAATTTATAAGGAAACTTTATAAATAGAATTGGATATTTATAAAATAAAGTGACGTGGAAAGATTGGTTGATTTTTCATGGCATGATTCAAAGGGCTGGGATAACCTATGCTTTAATATGAATTCACTAGGATAGCGACGTAACCGTTGAGTAAACAGCGATCCATGATTGATATGGAACGGTGCTTTCCATATCTATTTTTAACGTTTTCATGTACTTTTGAAGCAAATGGTTTGTGAATATACTTATTCTGATGAGATAAGCATACAAATATTTTTTATAAAGAGATTCAAGTTAACTAAAATTTAATTAAAATAGGGCTTAGTGATTTCCATTGGAAATGAAATCTTTGTTTGAATGCTTGATTATTGATAGTTAAATAACCAACTATCAAATCTTGGCCTAAATATGCAATCCTTCTTAATTTTGGTGGTAAGGAAATATTCCCTACTTAACACCGAAGGATTTTAACTCTAGAAATATCTAGGGGAAACATGGGGATTTTATGGTACAGTTACCATTAGTGATGCTATACTGTATGTATAAACTCGTTTTGTTCTTCTAGGACAAATGATAAGGAGATCCATCCACTTAAACGGTTAGGGGGTGATCTCCACTCTTATGTATTGTCTGATTAATTCCTAAAGAATCGATATTGAGCAATTGGGGAAATTGATGATTGGTTTTTGGAGCGCTATGAAAGCGAAAGAGTGTACTCGTAAGAGATGGCTCAAAAACTGTAACCACTCCGGAACCATATATGGTCCTATGCAGGAGTTCGTGAAATATTGAGATTTTGGAACCCATATGTGATTCCGAGATTTGTTGGGGTATGGGAATCCTTGCGTGATTCCAAGATCTATTTGAGATGTGGGAATCTATGTGTGATTCCGAGACCCATTGGTATATTGGAATCCTTGTGAGACCCCATGATCTATTTTGGTGGCGGTGCATGATTTGGAATGCTGGGCATAGTCTCACCAGCGGTAATGACTAAAATCAGAGATAGGAGGCATGGCCAGTAGGATAGCTAAACCCATAGGGTGCAGTCAGCTCCTCCTTGACATTACTTACAGTTGTTATGCATGCATTGGGCGATGCACTCGGTCTTAGCGAGACCAGCTATGTTTTTCCTATGGTACATCACTAAGGATGTATGCTTCTTCTAAAGGATATCTCTGATCTTTATGCGGGAGGACCGTTCTTTAAGTACATGAGGCACCTCCATGGACATCCTCCACAATTAGCGAACATGCCTTATCGGTTTTTGATCATATACATAGTATTATTGTGATGTGCACTCTGAACATCACAGCTACTTGATTATTATTATTTTCACCCTTAGACATTGTTATAATATCATTAGATTTTTTTTGGTACATAGGTTTCCATTATCGTAAGGTAAGAACCCGTCTGTGTTTATGTGTGACTTGGTCTTATGAGATACCCTTTAATTTCAAAGGATTTTACAAGCTATAATAAATAAAATTCCTTGTGATTTGAGCTCTCATGCTAGTTTTACTAGACCGACCCGGGCGTTGTTTTCCTATAATGCTCGGGTCAGACCGAGCATATTTCCTGGTTTGGTTAGATATTTTGGAGCTTCATG
Organism: Allium cepa; assembly: GCA_030765085.1. Taxonomy (NCBI): domain Eukaryota; kingdom Viridiplantae; phylum Streptophyta; class Magnoliopsida; order Asparagales; family Amaryllidaceae; genus Allium; species Allium cepa. Next base: position 597,758,627 of record CM060944.1, read on the forward strand.
AAGAGCTGGAGGGCCAGAGACGTATTCACGTACATGATTATTTTTCCATTGCAATCATTACTGTATTCATCAGCAATTGTGAGGATAGGTTGCTATAACTGTCCGAGCTGAAATAGATTAGTATACTCCGATTGATGTCTGTATATACTTATATTACAGTTTGTTTTTGTGTAAAGATTTGTTCTATATTGTAAATTATTCATTCCGCTGTGAGATTCAGTGTTGTATAGTTTCTTCTTGTCTTCTTTCTTCTTTCTTTCCCTTAATTATCTGCCTTTTCGATCAATTTTTGTGGGTCGTGTGTGGTTTATTGGCCGCTTAAACTGTATGAAAGAGTGGGTCATTACAGTTACCCAATTCATTCCTTTTATTATTTAATTCCTTTATTAAAAAAATTAAAAAATTATTATCATTATTAATTTCTTAATTAATTATTCTTTAATTTATGGGTTGTTATAGGCTTCCCCTTTATAGGAATTTGGCCCTTGAAATCTAATTAAGATATGGCAGTAATTTATTTTCCTCATGCCTACTCTTGGCATAAACACACAAATTCTCAACAATGTGTTACAAACTAAACGCACCAGTGCATCTACTAATGCATAAAAAATCAACCATAAATAATAATATATATATACGGTTTATAACACACATAGTTAGAATATCGGCTAAGTCTATACAAACAACTTAGGATAAGTTTCCTATACTGTAATAACCTATATTTTACAACAATTTATAATAATGAAAGAAATTAAATAACTTTAAAAGAAGGGAAATTTTGTCATTTTTCAAACTTTCGAATTTGGAAATGAAATCGTCTCCATTGTGACTGCTTCATTTTTCTAATGTGCGTCGTATATTTATTTGTTCGCATTGGGGTCTATATATGAGAGATATCGTGGTTTTCATGTTTCTAAAATTTTGATATTTGAATTTGGCTTACTAAGCAGAATTGAATGGATGCCCTATATTCTCCACAAATACCTAGTGTGACGTTTTCGACGCTCGAAAATCCGGGTCGTCACACTTGGTATCAGAGCTGAAGGTTAAGCGAGAACCTTGGCTCCGGTGGGGATTACTCATTAGAGATAGGGTCAGTAGCACCCTAGAATGAGTTTGAGCGTATTAATAGATATGAGCGCGTATTTGTCAGTGAATATAAAATTATTTTATATTATGTTGATTGGTTTGTTGAGTGGCTTATAGATTCGAATCAATACAAGTAATTAACGTTATTGATAGGGACCTCTAAGCACTATAACAGAACATTTCGACATGGTATTGTTTTAAAATGGGGTAAATGAAATAATTTTGCCCAAATTATTTTCGTATATGAAAGAAATAATTTTTCAAAAATTATTATAGTTATATATGGTTTGCTTGGTTTTTAGGAAATGATAATATTTACTATTATCATTTGTTGTTGTGGGGATTAAGTAAAAATTTAAAAGTATAATCATAGGTGAGAAAGTAATTCATATAACAAAATGGAATTTGTAAAAAGAAATTATAAATTGTATCGATAACTTATAAATTGCATAACTCTCGTATGCAAGGTCCGTTTTGGATGAGACTTATTACATTGCAATCGTGATGACTAGTGCTTCAAAACGAAACTACTTGGATGGATTTGGAGATAGTCAAAATTTGGGCAAAAATCGGGCGTCGTTCGGTTTTAGTTCCAAACCTGTACGTCCCAAGCGTCAATAAAATTCAATATGAGTTAATCTAAATTTTGGATTTACTTCAGTTAATTTTAAATAGTTAAAATTAATTATATATTGATTGATAGAATTGATAAATTATTATTAGTTGAATGTGATATTATATATAGTAGTATATATATTGGAGTGGTTGATATTCCCGCATATATATATATATATATATATATATATATATATATATATATATATATATATATCGGATGAGATCATATGTGCCCCTCATAATAGCGGATGACCCTACATACAGATTGGAGGGATCCAACTGGATTCCTCAAAAATGTTGAAATTATTTTCATATTCAGTGATATGATTTGTTTGAATTATCTGTGATTGATTATAGTGGAAATTGAATTTATTGGATGCTATAGTATTATTGGATAGATTTTGGAATTTTAAAATACCATAAATATGAATATTGAAATTTAAAATAAAATAAAAAGGGAAACTGAAAGTAAAATATTTATAGTGAAATTTGGATTTATTAAGGAAATGAATTTGGGAAAAATAATTTACATGATTAAAAAAATGTGTAATTAATAGTTTCGGAGTATGGAAAATTAAGATTTTGAATAATGTAAATGAAAGGATTTTAATAATAAGGCTTATGCGATATTGTTTAAGTGTAAAGAAATTTATTTTCAAAATCGAGATTTAAAATAGTTTGGAAAGATAAAAAGAAAATTTGGAAAGAAGATATGAAATTGTTGTACTATATTTTAAGTCATATTTTAAATGATGAAAAGGGAAGTGGAGGATGGTTGGGTTATTTAAGAAATTAATTTAAAAATGGAATTTAATTTAGAAATCGATTTATAATCGATTAAGTGTTGTGAATCCGTTATAACGGGAAATGAGGCTATGAAATTTATAAACAAGGATTATATATAAAGTAAAGTGATTATCAGTGGATAAATTGTAAATTATAAATTCACGGTGAGGTTTATAAGTAGATGGGTAAAATCGAATAAGAATAAATGATAGATTTATTTTTAAAAATGTGAAAAGGGAATTATGGAATTGGGACGTAAAATCATATTTGAAATAAATCGAGAGAGATTTATGAATGTTAGGCTGATTATATTGGAATTGGAGAATGTATTATTATCGAGAAATTGAGTCTGTTTAGAAAGAAGGATTTTTAATTATCAACTGGGTAATTTAAAAAGGTGCCTAAGAATATTCCAATTTTTTTTAATTATTTGGTTATTTTAAAATTATTTAAAATATATTTAACTATTAATTAAGTAGTTTAAAAATGGTTGATATTAAGTTAATTATTATTTAAAGGTTAATCAATATTATTATTTTAAAAGGATAATTATTCAATATTAATATTATTTTTATATAATAACTTTATTTAAAGAGTATTTGCCTGAAATTAACTTGGGAATTATTATAGGAATTTTATAGGTATTATTTTGAAATTTTTTAAAATAAAGTTTTCGGGAAGTAATGGTATACTCGCATGGCGAAATCGGATTTCTCCGGGATCGATACGTAACCATTGAGTTGTGAATCCATGGTTTGATACCGCAGCGGTACTTTCCATATTAATTTTAAAAGGGGTTTTCAAATATTTTTGAAAGAATAGTTTCGCGAATATACTAAATTCGATAAGATAAGTACATATGTTTGGATAAAAAGTTTTAATTTATATAAAATTAGATAAAAATGAGACTTGGTGTTTTCAATGGAAAATGAAGTATTCGGTTGAATGATTGTTTATTGATAGTTAAATAACCGACTATCAAATCTGGACCCAAAATATAACTTTGGGAATATCCAGGAGAAATACGGGAATTTTGTGGTACAGTTATCGTTCGAGGTGCAATACTATACGTATAAACTCGTTTCATTCTTCTAGGATGTTTATAAGGAAATCCGTCTACTAACGGTTGGAATGTGATCTTCGATCTTATTTTTGTCTATGTACTTCCTAAAGAATCGGGGTTGAGTTTACCTGAAATATCGAACGCTGTTTCAAAGAGACCAGGATCAGATAAGTAATCCGAAAACCACTTTGATCCAATGAGCACGTTTCCACAGTGAAAACAAGAGCATGGAATCGAAGATGGTGTAGTGATGTGCAAGGGCTAATCGCACCAATCCCGAGGATTATTCGAAAATTGATGCAGTAGTAATAGTGCCTTCGGTTCCGTTCGAACCCAGAACAGACTTGTATGGATGAATGCTATCAGTACATTGTCATTGGAGGATAATGAGCATTCCAAGTGAAAATTACTTAAAGAGGTAATCGTAGCCTCTAGCCTCATCAATCGGGAATGACTGAAAAGCAGGGAAGACGCAGCAAGGCTAAGTGGTTCACACCCAATTAGGGTATGTTTATCACCTCTCTAGATACCCCTCGGATATTATTCTATTACTGCTATACATGGAAGCTCGGATAAGGGTAGGAACACCCATGGTGATAGCATATTCGATCTATCCTGGTTAGGGATAGTCCGGTCTTGTGTTGTAGGGGATCCCGGCATGGTCCTCGGTATGCTGTTTCTAGACGTGTACTATGACAGGTGATACCCTAGTACCTAGTCATTCGTATGGAATCCATTCTCTAATACGTGCCTTTACGGTTAGGATTGTAGAGCCTAGTATGCTGGAATTTAATTAATGTAATAATTTTAGCTATTTGAATAAGTATTTTACTTAGACGCTATTATAATACCAGAGGATTTAGATATAAAGTGTTTTGGTTATCGTATGATAAAAACCCATCGTGTTAATTTGTGGCGTGATCTTACGAGATACCTTTGATTTTCAAATGGGTTTTGATAACTAATAATTCAAATTAAGTGTGTTTTCTCACACTGGTTGTCCAGACCAACTCGGATGTTATTTTATTATAATGCTCGGGTCAGACTGAGTAGTACAGATACAAGATTGGATGTTATGGAGCTTAAGAGATGAGCAGGATGACAAAGACGTATTACACGTACTTGTTTTTTATATTCCACTGTGTATTGTAGGTTGTATATTTAGCACTGGCGAGGACAAGTTATTATAACTATCCAGCATTGATTTGTTGATTATTGTACTCGGATGATGTAATATATAAATAACAGCTATAGTTCTTTTTGTATAAAGACCAGTTGTTATCTATTTGTTCCGCTGCGATTGTGAGAATCTATTTTGTTATTTCTATTTTCTTCTTCTTTTACCTCTTCTTCTTTTTCCCTAACGATCTGGTAATTTCGGCATTCGATTGCTCGCCATATAGTACAGTGAATGTATTGATGTCGATTTTCGGGCGTCGAAAATCTGGGTCGTCACACCTAGTTAGTTACCCCAATTAAAATTTAAAATCACTTTTATGAATGCATTTTTTCTCTCTTCTTCTTCTTCCCGACTCAAAAACCCACTTCCCTAAACTCAAGTTTCCGTCTTAATTCTTAATGAAAATAAAAAATTAAACCACCAAACTTCGAGACTAAGCCTACCATCAGGTACTCATTTGATTCTTGGATTCATCATTTTGGAGGGAATGCCAATTCCGCACATCGAGCATTTAAAGCAAATCAAATTATTGTGAGTGGTTTTCATCTTCTCTAACACATAATTGGTCAATCTCACTTGATTCTTTGATTATTTATTGATTAGGAATTTAAATTGGGTTGAATTGAATGGTTGCTTAGTTTGGACAGTAATTTACAATCATATAATATGGGATAAAATGGGGATTTGATTGTAATAATTAATGAAAATGATAGTTTCCTGATATTGGCCAAAGTTGCGAATATTGGAATGAATATTGGTAAATGATAGATAAATTTCATGTTGGAATAAATGTATAAATGAAACTAAAATTTACAACGGTAAATTATGAATAACAAAAAATACAAATTCAAAAATTATATATTATATATAAATTGTATTTATGTTGTTATAGGAAAAAGAAATGCAAAAATGAGAGCTTAAAGAGTATATTATATGTAAAATACCACAGTTAATTAAGGAAAAATGTGATAACATGTTTTGAGAAGTAATTTTATACATTTTATTAAATAAATATGAAGGATTTAATTTGATTTATTATGGAATATTTTACAATGGATTGGAAAACAATATTTTTGAATAAGAAAATAAGTTTATATTGGAATATGCAAATGTATATCAAAATTGTATATAAATATTTATAAAATTCTATGTGGTATTTTATGTAATATTATAATTTATTTTATTTTATTAGAGTTTTAAAGTATTTTAGATATATTTGTAGAAAGAGTAGCATTGTTAGATTTTGAAACCAGTTTAATAAAATCTGGGTTCGAAGCAATTTTGAAATGGTTTTAACTCAAAATATTTTATGAAATTTAAGTAGGAAGATAATAGAGTAACATATGTAAATTATATAAAAAAAGATCGAGAATTGGATTAAAAATAAGTGAGAAAGAAGAGAAACAAAAACTAGAAAATAAATAAATAGAATTATTTTCAACTGGTGCAAACTACCCATTTCCTATAAGCGTAGATCAAGAAATGCTTAGGCTATTTTTACTTAAATTTCATGTTTGATTGATTGAATTGAATGAATGTATAACAGTGATGTATAAGTAGATATGTTTATATGGATTTACATGTATTGATGTAATTTCCTAACTTGATTAAATTGAATGTTTGGACGTATATATATTAGGATGTATGTATGTGTGTGTGTGTGTTTATATATATGTATGTACGTATGTACGTATGGATTGTCGATTACTACTAGTGAGCTATTTGGTTAATGATTTGAGACCTTTATTGGTTATCATGGTAACACAATCGCTCAGTATGTATAGTAAATCCAAGATGCGTGTTATTGTATGGAATGGATATGTAAACCTTGTATGGAACTACGTCCATTCGGTGATTCAGCCATATGTTAATGCAATAGTGTGATCTAGGCTTTGTGTCTGGTTTAGACCATACATCGGCCAATGTAAACTTATTGCATTGTGCCTCATTTCATGAAGCTAGCCATGTATCATAGTATTGTTTGACTAACTTGTTGGAAGTAGGTGAAACATGATTAAAGTAAGATTGATTCCTATAATTATTTTGGTATTATTTGGGAATGACTAGAATGTGTAGTAAAGTATACATATATAACTCACCAGGCTGTAGTCTGACCCTCTCCATATGTTTTTCACATTTGTTTCATTATTAGGTTGATGGAAATTAGTGTGTTGTACCAAGTGATCTTGGTGGTTCAAATAACAAAGGCATTATTTATGTATATAGATCTATATATAAATAATCACCTAGCATTGATCGTATGAGTGTGTTGAATTTAGATTGTATCTAGTTATACTTGACTTTATATCTACATTGGATCTGTTGTTTTGAAGTAAAATGCTTTTTGATATATTATATGTTATTACCTTGCGTTGTGGGATTGGAAAGAGATAGATAAATTTTATTATCTTGTTTTGTCTTTTGTTATCTTAACCTAACAATATGTCGGTTTCGGCTTTCAGGTTTACATACATTGGGCTATGTTAAATTGAAGGTCTAAAATAGTGGATTGTTACATTTGGTATCAAGGCAAAACTTTCCTTAAATTAAGGATTAGGAATGTATTGAGAGAGCATTTTTTTTCCTATTATATATATACATATCAGTGAGTTGAGAACATATGTACACACCATTTACTGTTCCAGTTTTTTTCACCATCTATTTGGGGATTTGCAAATGAATTCCATTTTCCCTTTTAGATAGTTGAATATGATTAACTAAACTGGAACAAAGATCAATGCTTTCAATCCCGGTGTAGTTGAGACCAGAGCTCGTACTAGCACAAATGTTGATGCCATAGACATCCCTAGGGTGAACATCCTTATAGGGTTTCGAAGGTACCTGCAAGTGGTTAATTAGAATTCTATCAAGGATTCTTATGTTCCTAATGCTACTACCACTCCAAAGCTATATCCTGTCCAAGCAGCACCGATAGTGGATTTCCCGAAGCTTTGTAAGGATTTCTCATATTTGAGCGGAAAGCCTTAAGTGGGTACCGAGCCTTATTCGATGACCAAGGTGTGGTTAAGTTCTTATGAGAAGATTTTCAACTTATTGGGTTTTAGTGACATCAGCAGGAGGAAATTGTTGGCATGGTATCTTCAGAAAGAGGCTGCAAAGTGGTGGAAGTAATCACTTTGAAACTGAATGAGGATACCATCTCGTTGGTAGATTTATAAAATGTTTGAGATTAAGTTCTTCTCTGGGACAGAGAAGGGGTCACTAATAGAAAGGTCTATTCATTTGAGGTAGGGAGATTTTACTGTAAGTGGATATGTTAGTTACTTTAATGAGTTGTTAAGATTTGGATTCGAGTTGATCAACAATCTAGAAAAGAAGGTGCTAAAATTTGTTAAAGGTCTCAATTCTCCATGGAAAGAATTAGCATTGAAAGCAACATTTGAAGAACTGGTTGAAGCAGCACTACTGAACTGAATTGAGGGAAGTTAGCTATTATAGTTAAGGAAGATGAACCAAAGACGGAAGGTGACTAGAGTCAAAATAAATGCAAGGGTGGACCCTATGAAGGCAGGGGAAGAAGCAGGCTATCATATGTATGAGGTATCACATGAAGGTCATACTGTGAAGCACTACAAGACGATATCTCTAAGATTAAGTGCTATAGATGTCAAAAGTTTTGACATTTCATAAATAACTACCTAACTCATCTTAAGAACGAAGGACGGGTAGAAGGCATACGCATTGAAACTGTTTTGACTACTAGTATTGTGCCCTCTACTGACGAGAAGGGAAGCGGATCATTATGGAAGGTGCGTTATCTCTATCAGGAATTCCTATCAGAACTATTTTTGATACTGGCCCATCACATTCATTTATTAGTCATGCATTAGTTGATAAGCAAACCCTTAGACCCAAAGTTATCCTTGATTCTATCTTGGTATTGAATTCTATCAAGGGACCAACCCATCTACCTTTGATTTGTCAAAACCTTAAGTTGGTCATACATGGTGTGGTGTTCTCTTATAATGCATATGTATTAAACTTCTCGGGATATGGACTGATTTTGGGAATGAACTAGATTTAGTGATACAGAGTAATTTTGGATTATAGAAGGGTTGTACAATTAAGTATTGTTGGAGGAAAGGGCCTTACTGTATGTTGTTGACCAAAGGATTCCATAATGATTAGTTGCCATGTTCCCTTAGTATAGCATAGGATGATTTATCTTTGATTCTCATAGTGACAGAGTTTCCAAATGCCTTTGTTAAAGTTTCTGTCTTCCACCCCGAAAAGAGAATGAGTTCAAAATCGATCTTGTTAAAGATGATAGGCCTGTAATATTGCAACTTAGGCATATGGCTTCGAAAGAAAGGAGAGAATTAGATAAACAGGTCTTATAGTTGTCAGAGAAAGGATTTATAAGGAGTATATTGAAGTGGGAAGCACAAGTCCTCTTCGCGAGTAAGCTAACGGTTCCTACGGGTTTGCGTCGATTATAATGAGCTAAACAAACCGATGAGGAAGAAACGATATCCCTTACCTTGCATCAATGACCTCTTTGATCAGCTGATTGGGGCTCAAGTTTCACTCAGCTTGATTTGGCAACAAGATTGCATAAGTTAAGGTAGGAAAAGACATTATTCCAAAGATTTCATTTAGAACAAATGATGGGTTGTTCAAGTGGGTAATTATGCCATTCTGTTTGACTAATGTTCCTACTTGTTTTGTGGACTTGATGAGTAGAATTTTCCAGGAGCAGTTTAATAAATTTGTTGTAATGTTTGTGAATGATATCTTTGTTGTAACTTCCCCTATCTAGAGGCCCAAAACTAAATGCTATAGATGTTGCAGTCATCTATAGTATTAGCTTCCAACGACTAAATACGGCTATGTTAATAATATCAATAATATCAGAAGCACTTGAATATGAAACAAAACACAGATTTCAAAAACAATTTTTACTTCATTACATTTCAAAACCAAATGGTTCACATTAACAACACATAATCCCAAATTCATTTCCAAGCACATATAAAATATACTTATTACAAATACGCCAAGAGAGGTATATGAAGATACCCCTCGGATGATCAGAGTCATGGAGTCATAATAGACTTAATACAAAACACAGCGAAAATACATCAAAATAAAATATAAAAAATGCACCTCCTAAATAGCTATCCGTTTGCCTCCTGCAAGCCTCCGGTAGCCTTATTCGTCATCCTACTAAAACCTGAAAAGATCTTAACCCCTCAGCCTACTCAAATTAATTTTGAGCATCCTAGAGTTTAAGGGGAAAACATAAACTTCGAGTCAGACATTAAGCCTGGTATGAATAATACTATACATCCTGGAATATATATGTTAAGTGAGACCACGCCGCTTAGCGGAACGGGTTTCCCCTCACTAACATCCCTTTAAAACATATCTGTGCAAACTCTTTTCCTGCAATCAAAACTGGTTAAATACTGTAAAGAAATTATTATGTAAACATACATAAACATCAGGTAATAATGAACTATCTGTTCAATCTCATAAGTTTTGTTTGGATATCTTTTAACCTTTGACTGACTCGGGCCTACCAGATAATATAGAAAAAATTAATCTAGCCTCTGTTAGATATTCTTCTTTTGGATTATCTATCCTTAAATATATGTTAAAACTTCGCTTAATGGTCTGTCCCTAACCTAATCATCTCCCAGGTCTTCCTAACTCTAATGGTTTTTTGAGCTCACCAGTTACCTATTTGTACACAAACATATATTCCTTTCGGTGTGTAATCATAATTTTAGTCTACCTGTGACAAAGCCCTACACACTGGAATTTTGGACAAAAATTAGCTAAAGCTAATAGCTAATGTATAAGGCGTGACCCTATATCAGTTCTATCTAGTATTCTAATATCGATTCATTTTCACTTAGGGATCCCCTTCCATAATTGTCCTTGAAAACAATTTCAAAATGATTTGAAACCTTTAAATCAAACTTACACACAGAAATTACATATTCTTTATGCTTTACTCAAAATCATATTGCCGTGTTATATATATATATATATATATATATATATATGTATGTATATGTATATGTATGTATGTATGTATGTATGTATGTATATGTATATATGTATATATATATCTTCTTTACTCAAACTTTAGTTGATGAAAACACTTAACCATCTCATAGTACCTCTTTTTGAATCTTTGAAAGTACCTCTTTCCAAAACCAAGTGAAAAATTTTCAATTACCTAGGCCAAAGCCTTACCTCTCGAAACCATTCATCAAACCTTTCGAAACTATTCATCATATCTTTCGAATCCATTAAGAAGTAAACCTTTCGAAAGCAATAGAACTTTGGACATCTTTCTTTAAAATCATTCTAAAACATTGCCATAGAAAAACCTTGGAAAACCATCCATCTCAACCTTTCGAAACCATTGAATTAAAACATTTCAATATCATTGGGTTCAGACCTTTCGAAACCAATAAACTAAACCTTTCAAAATAATTCAACTTAAACCTTTCGAAGTCATTCAACTTAAACCTTTCGTAATCATTCAACTTAAACCTTTTGAAATCATTTAACATAAACCTTACCAAATCATTCAAAGCGAACCTTTCGAAGACTTACTGGGTTCACTTTAAAACAAGTGGAAATCTACTTTTAAAACTTTTCAACTTTATTGGAAGCAATATTTCGACTTTGTCGAAAGCTCTGCTTCGAAAGCTTTAAAATACCATTTAAAACATTTGGTCTCTACCTTTAAAACAACTTCGAAAGCTTTGGGTTATACTTTAATTTATAAAACAAGGGTAAATTACCTAAGTCGAAAGCTTTCTTTCAAAAGCATAGGGAAGCGGTTGGTTTTAACAAGTAAACCTTTCATCTTTGTCGAAAGGTTCAAATCAAAACAAAATAAAAGTGACAGTAACCTTTCGACTTCGTCGAAAGGCCCAAAATAGTGATAAAACAACAGTAACCTTTCGACTTTGTCCAAAGATCCAAAACAAAACAAATAAGTGGCAGTAACCTTTCAAATTTGTCGAAAGGTTTAAAACCTTTTTTTTTTACTTATTTTCAAAAGCAAAGCAGGTGAAAGCTTTTGGTTTATAAAACAAATATACCTCAACCTATTTGGCAACCAACCTTTCGGCTTAGAACCCTTCAACTTTGTCCAATTTATTATGTTCCAAGATACTTGATACCATATGCATTGAACTTTGACCTTGTCAAAAGCTAGAACCTTTCGACTTCATCGAGAGGTCTAGGTCAGAAAGTCTTAGACACCAAAATTGGCTGAAACATGCTAAAAGTATGATTCCTTTGTTTTTAACTTAAAAGGGATAACTTTTCAACTAACATGCCTTTGTTTGTCAAGTTCTCATTGGTTAATAAATATTTTTCAGAAATATGCTGCTATTATTTTTAGAATTAAATAATAATTTCCTTTTATAAAATGCCCCTTCTCCTTAATTAAATATATAATACAATTAAGTCCCATACGTCAAACAATTTATTATATTCATCAAAACACTTAAGAAAAATCTGGGAAAATTCCAAAAAATCATTTTTAATATGATGCCTAACACATAAAAATTTCAAACCCAAATAATCATTATTTTAGCCGTAAATAGTTTATAACCCAATAAATCATTTTCTTCACTAGAAAATTAATATAAAATCCACATTAACTCAGAAAATTATGAAAACTGAAATCCATCTCTAAAATATCATTTCTGACCTATATTTAAATTATTAAGGCATTTGGATGTCATCTAATAGAGTTTTATATCAGACATATTATAAAAACAAGTATGAACATACATAATTCACCAATAAACATATATATAACTTTAATCATCAAAACATGGCATATACTTGCAAAAACATTTCGCGTCTAGTCTTAAAACCAAAAACCAAAATAAAATGGGATGTAGTAATTATTTTCCTTAGCTTTCAGATTAAAGATGTGAGATTTGATGTTGATTTTATTGATTATCTTCCTCCTATTGAATCCTGGCTTTATCTTCCTTGAGAATAAAAATGGTGGCTGGCCTTGGTATAATTTTCGTTTGAGTGAAAATGAAATGAACGTGAGTTTCTTTTCTTAAGGGTTTAGGGTATAAGCCTTTCCTATTTCCCATATTGCCCTTACTTATTTCCTAACACCTTTGTTTAGGTTATCTAATTTTACTTTGTTTTTTTTAACATGGCCCGGCTACCCATAGCTTAATCAAATCCCAACCCATTAATCTTTACATCATTTTATTTGATTTAACTAACTAAATATCCTAAATAATGTTATGAAAATATGAGATGTTACAGACTCCCAACCTTAAAGAATTTCGTCCTTGAAATTACGATAAGGCACACGATCAAAACAACCAAAGGTAAAACATACCATCAAAACAACTCTGGATAAGCATCTCTAATCATACTCTTAGTCTCCCAGGTACAGTCTCTAGCATCGTCACTCCACTGGATCTTTACTAATCCAATGTCTTG